>CM065675.1:9637291-10362291 GCA_033220385.1 Triplophysa yarkandensis
AGGGTTAGGTTAGGGTTAGGGTTAGGTCTAGGGTTAGGGTTAGTTGTAGAGTAAGGGTTAATGTAAGTGTTAGGGTTATAATAAGGGTTAGTGTAACGGTTAGGATTTAGGTTAGGATTAGGATTAGGATTAGGATTAGGATTAGGATTAGGATTAGGATTAGGATAAGTGTTAGGGCTAGGGTTAGGATTAAGGTTAGGGTTAGGGTTAGGGTTAGGGTTAGGGTTAGGGTTATGGTTACCGATATGGTTTAGATTTAGGGTTAGGGTTTTGATTAGGGGTAGGGTTAGGGTTAAGATTAGGGCTAGGGTTAGGGATAGTGTTAGGATTAAGGATAGGGATATGGTTACGGATTTGGTTAAGACTTAGGGTTAGGGATACGGTTAGTTTAAGGGTTAGGGTTATGTTTACAGATTTGGTGAAGACTTAGGGTTAGGGTTATAATAAGGGTTAGAGTAAGGGTTAGGGTTAGGATTAGGGCTAGGGCTAGGGTTAAGACCAGTGTTATGGTTAGGGCTATGGTTACGGATATGGTTAAGACTTAGGGTTAGCGTTATAAAAAGGGTTACAGTTAGGGTTAGGGTCAGGGTCAGGGTCAGGGTTAGGGTTAGTGCTAGTGTTAGGAATGGGTTTAGGTTCAAGGGTTAGGGTTAGGGCTAAGGCCAGGGTTGGGTTTAGGGTAAGGATAAGTTTTGGGGTTAGGATTAAGGTAAGGTTTATGGTTATGGATATGGTCAAGACTTAGGGTTAGGGTTAGGTTTAGGGTTAGGGTTATTTTTACGTATATGGTTAAGACTAAGAGTAAGGATTATAATAAGGGTTAGAGTTAGGTTTAGTGTTAGGGTTAGGATTAGGGCTAAGGTTAGGGTTAGGACAAGGGTTAGAGTTAGGGCTAGGTTTAGGATTAAGGTTAGGAATATGGTAACAGATATGAATATGACTTACGGTTAGGGTTAGAGTTAATTCTAGTGTTCGGGTTGGGGTTGGGTTTAGGTTTAAGGCTTGGTGTTAGGGTTAAGGAAAATGTTGGGGTAAATTTAATGTTAGAGTAAGCTTATGGTTAAGGCTATTGTTAAGACTTAGGGTTAGGTTAAGGGTTAGGGTTAAGTTTAGGGTTAGGGCAAGGGTTGGGGTTAGGATCATTTTTGGGGTTAGGATTTAGGTTAGGGTTATGGTTACTGATATGGGTAATACTTACGGCTAGGGTAAGGGTCAGGGGTTTGGTTACGGATATTGTTAAGACTTAGGGTTAAGGTTAGGGATATTAATAGGGTTAGAGTTAGAGTTAGAGTTAGAGTTAGGGTTACGGTTAGGGTTAGAGTAAGGGTTAGGGTTAGGATTAGGGTTAGGAGTAGGGTTAGGGTAAGGGTAAGGGTTAGTGTTAGGGTTAGGGTTAGGGTATAGGTTAGGGCTAGGGTTAGGGTTATGGTTACGGATAGTGTTAGGTTTAGGTTTGGGTTTGGGGTTTGTGTTGGGGTTAGGGTTAGGGTTATTTTTAGCGTTAGGTTTAGTCCTTGTTTTAGGGTTAGGGTTAGGAATAGGTTTAATGATTGGGTTTAGGGTTAAGGATAGTATTGGGGTTAAAGTTAAGGTTAGGGTTAGGATTAAGATTAGGATTAGGCTTATTGTTAAGATTATTAACTAAGGGTTAGGGTAAGGGTTAGGGTTAAGGTTAGGGTTATGGTTACGTTTATGATTGAGATTTAGCATTAGGGTTATGATAAGGGTTAGTGTTCCAGTTAGGGTTGGTGTTGGGGTTAGGATTAGGAAAAATTCAAGGGTTAGGATTAAGTTTAGGGTTATGGTTATTGTTTGGGAAGGGTTATAGTTACGGATTATGGTAAGACTTAGGGTTAGGGTTGTTGTTAGGGTTAGGATATGTTTTAGGTTTAGGATTAAGGTTAGGGTTATGGTTACAGATATGGTTAACACTTACGGTTAGGGTTAGGGTAAGGGTTAAGGTTTTGGTTCCGGATATTTTTAAAACTTAGGGTAAGGGTTAGGGTTAGTGTTGGTGTTAGGGTTGGGGTTAGGGTTAGGGTTAGGGTTAGGGTCAGGATTAGGGTTAGGGTTAGGGTTAGGGATAGGGCTAGGGTGACGGCCAGGGTTAGGGTTAGGGCAAGGGTTAGGGTTAAGGTTAAGGTTTTGGTTACAATTATGGTTAAGACTTAGGGTTAGCTTTATAATAAGGTTAAGAGTCAGGGTTAGTGTTTAGGTTAGGGTTAGGGTTAGGGTTAGGGTTAGGGTTAGGGTTAGGGTTAGGGTCAGGATAAGGATTAGGGTTAGGGTAAGGTTAATGGTTAGGTTTAGAGCTAGGGTTATTGTTACGGATATGGTTAAGACTTAGGGTTATGGTTATGATGAGGGTTAAGGTTGGGTTTGGGGTTAGGGTTAGGGTTTGGGATAGGATTATTGCTAGTGTTAGGGTTAGGGTTTGGGTTGGTTTAGGTTTAATGATTAGGGTTAGGATTAAGGATAGTGTTTGGGTTGAAAAATAAAGTTAGGGTTAGGGTTAGGGTTAGGGTAAGGGTTAAGTTAAGGGTTATGGTTAGGGTTAGGGCTAGGCAAAGGATTAAGGTTAAATTATAGTTATGGTTATGGTTTAGACTTAATGTTAGGGTGATAATAATGGTTAGAGTTAGGGATAGGATTAGGGCTGGGGTTAGGATTAAGGACTGAATTACCTGTTGCGTGAGTACAACCTGTTGCTAACTAAATCCGTAGCACTCGTAATCGCAGAGCTATTTGTGCTTTCAGGTAGAGCCATAAGTTTATGATTGCCAGCCCATCGAGGCTATTGTTGTGATAATTTACAAGGCGCATTCGGTGACCGGTAGAGCTTTTAACGCTAGTCACTTCTCAGTGAAGTCAGGAGAAGCTTGTAGACCAGCTCGAGTACACTAGTAGGAGAATCTGCGTTTTCAACATTGTTTATTGAATTACCCGTTGCGTGAGTACAACCTGTTGATAACAAAAGTGTAAGCTATTACATAGAAATACAGTCCTAGTTTCATTGAGCAAGTGTTTTATTTCGTTAATTCATTGCTTTGCCATAAAGAGCCATCAAGTTATTGTTATTGTTTAAATCCGTAGCACTCGTAATCGCATAGCTAATTGTGGTTTCAGTAAGAGCCATTAGTTTATTATTGCCAGCCCATTGAGGCTATTGTTGTGATAATTTACAAGGCGCATTCAGCTCTTTTCACTGAATGCACAATTAAGTGAGTATTTAAGTATTGCATCTGCGCGAACGTGTTAGCGTGAGCGTCAGCCCTCATGTTCAGCCCTCCTCATGTGAAGACCGACGAGAGT
This sequence comes from Triplophysa yarkandensis, assembly GCA_033220385.1. NCBI lineage: Eukaryota > Metazoa > Chordata > Actinopteri > Cypriniformes > Nemacheilidae > Triplophysa > Triplophysa yarkandensis. The sequence goes on from CM065675.1 coordinate 9,640,604, forward strand.
AAAGACCAACGACTCTACTTGCCCGACTCCACCGAGTAGAGACACCGACAGGGCAACTGAGTATTATTTTATTTTTTTCCAATATCTGCATTACTGTATTTTTCCTTGTATTTTTACACACTTGTTGCCTTTATTGGTTTCAAGTACTTAATTACTTAACTAGCTCTTAGCTCTTCTTTTCTTCTTTTTATTATTTTATTTATTCTCATTTCCTCTCCTCTTTTATTTGCCATTTAACCATGTGTCACAAAATTCTCACTGATACACAAACCCTCTGGGTCACGTTGTAGGACACGCAACACAGATAACCTGCATGCCATCCTTACATCTGACTCTTCTACACTCACTATTCCTATAGGCTTGTGGAACTGCCAATCTGCTGTCAACAAAGCTGACTTTAGTCCTGCAATGGCTAATCATTCTGATCTCTCTGTTTTAGCACTCACCACAACCTGAATAAAACCAGAGGACAGTAGAACACCGACTGCCCTCTCTACTAACTACTCGTTCTCACACACGCCACGCTCTTCTGGTAGAGGGGGGGGGGACTGGGCTACTTCTTCCTACTGCATGGAGGTTACAAACACTTGCACCTTCGGGTGTCAACACCTCTTTTGAGTCACTCATAGTTTCTATTACTTATCCATTCAATATGATTTTTTAGGCATTTTTAGGCAAAGGCTTAGTTTTATTGTTTGGTCTGGGGTTAGGGTTAGGGTTAGTTGTAGAGTAAAGGTTATTGTTAGTGTTAGAATTAGAAATACACTTACAGTTATGATTAGATATAGATTTAAGAATAGATTAGGGTTAGGGTTAGGGTTAGGGTTAGGGTTAGGGTTAGGGTTAGGGTTAGGGTTTTGGTTCGGTCTAGGTTTAGGGTTAGGGTTATGTCTAGGGTTAGGGTTAGGGTTAGGGTTAGGGTTATGGTTAGGGTTAAGGTTAAGGTAAGGGTTAGAGTTAGGGTTAGGCTTAGGTTTAAGGTTAGTGTTAGGGTTGGGCTTAGGGTTAGGGTTAGTTGTAGAGTAAGGGTTATTGCTAGTGTTAATTATATTTACACTTACAGTTATGATTAGATATAGACTTTAAGATTAGATTTGTGTCAGGGTTAGGGTTAAGGGTAAGGGTAAGGGTAAGGGTAAGGGTAAGGTTAGGGTTAGTTGTAAAGTAAGGGTTATTGCTAGTGTTAAAATTCGATTTACACTTACAGTTATGATAAGATATATACTTTAAGAGTAGATTAGGGTTAGGGTTAGGGTTAGGGTTAGGGTTAGGGTTAGGGTTAGGGTTAGGGTTTTGGTTAGTTGTAGTGTAAGGGTTAGGGTTAGGTCTAGGGTTAGGGTTAGTTTTAGAGGGTTAGTTGTAGTGTAAGGGTTAGGGTTAGGGTGAGGGAAAGGGTTAGGGTTACGTTTAGCGTTAGGGTTAGCTTTAACATTAGGGTTAGGATTAGGGTTTGTGTTAGGGTTAGGGTTAGGTTTAGAGTTAGTTGTAGAGTTAGGATTATGGTTAGTGTTAGAATTAGACTTAAACTGACTGTTATGATTACATATTGACTTTAAGAATAGATTATGGTTAAGGTTAGGTTTAGGGTTAGGGGTAGGGTTTGTGTTAGGTGTAGGGTTAGGGTTAGGGTTAGGGTTAGGGTTAGGGTTAAGGTTAGGGGTAGGGGTAGGGGTAGGGTTTGTGTTAGGTGTAGGGTTAGGGTTAGGGTTAGGATTAGGGTTAGGGTTACGGCTAGGCATAGGGTTAGGGTTAGGTCTAGGGTTAGGGTTAGTTTTAGAGTAAGGGTTATAGTTAGTTTTAGAATCAGATTTATACTTACTGTTATGATTAGATATAGACTTTAAGAATAGATTAGGGTTAGGGTTAGGGGTAGGGTCGGGTTAGGATTAGGGTTAGTTGTAGAGTAAGGGGATAAGAGTTACTGATAGAATTAGACTTACACTTACAGTAATGATTAGATATAGATTTTAAGAAGAGATTAGGGTTAGGGTTAGGGTTAGGGTTGGGGTTAGGGTAAGGGTTAGCGTTTGGGTTAGGGTTTGGGTTAGGTCTAGGGTTACTGTTACGGTTTGGATTAGGGTTAGGGTTAGGGTTAGGGTTAGGTCTAGTGTTAGGGTTAGGGTTAGGGTTAGGGTTAGGGTTAGGTTTAGGGTTAGGGTAAAGGGTAAGGTTAGGGTTAGGGTTAGTGTAAAGGGTCAGTTTTATTGTTAGGTGTAGGGTTAGGGTTAGGTGTAGGGTTAGGGCTAAGGGTAGGGTTAGGGTTAAGGATAGTGTAAAGGGTCAGTTTTATTGTTAGGATTAGGGTTAGGGTTAGGGGTAGGGGTAGGGTAAGGGTAAGTTTTAGGGTTAGGTTCAGGTCGAGGTTTGGAGTTAGGGTTAAATATAGGGTTATGGTTAGGGTAAGGTTTAGTGTTAGGGTTAGGGTTAGGGTTAGGGTTAGGGTTAGGGTTAGGATTAGGATTAGGATTAGGGTTAGGGTTAAGGTTAGGGTTGGTGTTAGGGTTAGGGTTAGGGTTAGGATTGGGGTTAGGGTTAGGGTTAGGCCTCGGGTTATTGTTAGTATTAGAATTAGATTTACACTTACAGTTATGATTATATATTGACTTTAAGAATAGATTAGGGTTAAGTCTGGGGTTCCTGTTAGTGTTAGAATTAGATTTATACTAACAGTTATGATTAGATGTTGACTTTAAGAATAGATTAGGGTTAGTAGTAGGTTTATGGTTAGGGTTAGGCGCAGGTTTTGGATTAGGTCTAGGGTTAGGGTTAGGGTTTGGGTTAGGTCTAGGGCTAGGGCTAGGGTTAGGGTTAGGGGTAGGGTCGGGTTAGGATTAGGGTTAGTTGTAGAGTAAGGGGGTTAGGGTTAGGGTTAGGGTTAGGGTTAGGGTTAGGGTTAGGGTTAGGTTTAGGTTTAGGGTTTGGGTTAGGTTTAGGTTATGTTTAGGGTTACGGATTTTTCTAGAGTGAAGGTTAAGTTTAAGGTTAAGGTTAAGGTTAAGGTTAAGGTTAAGGTTAAGGTTAAGGTTAAGATTAAGGTTAGGGTTAGGTTTAGGGTTAGGGTTAGGATTTGGGTTAGTATTAGAGATGCTATTCGACTTACTCTTTGAGTCAGCATTAGGGTAAATGTTAGGGTTAGGGTTAGGGTTACGGTTGGGGTTAGGGTTAGGGTTAGATTAGGGTTAGGGTTGGGTTTAGCGTTAGTGTTAGGGTTTGGATTAGGGTTAGGGTTAGGGTTAGGGTTAGGGTTAGGGTTAGGATTAGGATTAGGATTAGGATTAGGGTTAGGTTAGGGTTAGGGTTAGGGTTAGGGTTAGGGTTAGGGTTAGGGTTAGGTTTAGGGTTAGGTCTAGGGTTAGGGTTAGGGGTAGGGTCGGGTTAGGATTAGGGTTAGTTGTAGAGTAAGGGGGTTAGGGTTAGGGTTAGGGTTAGGGTTAGGGTTTGGGTTAGGTTTAGGTTATGTTTAGGGTTACGGATTTTTCAAGAGTGAAGGTTAAGTTTAAGGTTAAGGTTAAGGTTAAGGTTAAGGTTAAGATTAAGGTTAGGGTTAGGATTTGGGTTAGTATTAGAGATGCTATTCGACTTAATCTTTGAGTCAGCATTAGGGTAAATGTTAGGGTTAGGGTTAGGGTTAGGGTTAGGGTTAGGGTTAGGGTTAGGGTTACGGTTGGGGTTAGGGTTCGGGTTAGGGTTAGGGTTAGGGTTAGGGTTAGGATTAGGGTTAGGGTTAGGTTTATCGTTAGAGTTAGGATTAGGGTTTGTGTTAGGGTTAGGTTTAGAGTTAGTTGTAGAGTTAGGATCACTGTTAGGGTTAGAATTATAATTGGACTTAAAATTACTGTTATGATTAGATATACAATTTTAAATAAGGTTAGGCTTAGGGATAGGGTTAGGTTTAAGCTTGGGGTTAGGTGTAGGTTTAGGGTTATTTTCATTGTTATATTTAGGGTTAGGATGAGGGTTAGTGTTAGAGATGCTATTCGACTTACTCTTTGAGTCAGCATTAGGGTAAATGTTAGGGTTAGGGTTAGGGTTAGGGTTAGGATTAGGGTTACGGTTGAGGTTAGGGTTAGGGTTAGGGTTAGGGTTAGGGTTAGGCTTAGGATTAGGGCTAGGGTTAGGGTTAGGTCTAGGGCTAGGGTTAGGGTTAGGGTCGGGTTAGGATTAGGGTTAGTTGTAGAGTAAGGGGGTAAGAGTTACTGATAGAATTAGACCTACACTTACAGTAATGATTAAATATAGATTTTAAGAAGAGATTAGGGATAGGGTTGGGGTTAGGGTAAGGGTTAGCGTTAGGGTTAAGGTCAGGGTTAGCGTTAGGGTTTGGATTAGGGTTTGGGTTAGGTCTAGGGTTACTTTTATGGTTAGGGAAAGGGTTAGGTCTAGTGATAGGATTAGGGTTAGGGTTAGGGTTAGGGTTAGGGTTAGGGTTAGGGTTAGGGTTAGGGTTAGGGTTAGGTTTAGGGTTAAGGGTAGGGTTGGGGTTAGGGATAGTGTAAAGGGTCAGTTTTATTGTTAGGTGTAGGGTTAGGGTTAGTTGTAGAGTAAGGGTTATTGTAAGTGTTAGAATTAGAAATACCCTTACAGTTATGATTAGATATAGACTTTAAGAATAGATTATTTTTAGGGTTAGGGTTAGGGTTAGGGGTCAGGTAAGGGTTAGGGTTAGGGTAGGGGTTAGGGTTAGGGTTAGGTTTAAGGTTTGGGTTAAGGTTAGTGTTAGGGTTAGGGTTAGGGTTAGGGTTAGGGTTAGGGTTAGGGTTAGGATTAGGATTAGGATTAGGATTAGGATTAGAATTAGGGTTAGGGTTAGGGTTAGGGTTAGGGTTGGGGTTAGGGTTAGGGTTAGGATTGGGGTTAGTGTTAGGGTTAAGCCTCGGGTTATTGTTAGTATTAGAATTAGATTTACACTTACAGTTATGATTAGATATTGACTTTAAGAATAGATTAGGGTTAGGTCTGGGGTTCACGTTAGTGTTAGAATTAGATTTACACTAACAGTTATGATTAGATGTTGACTTTAAGAATAGATTAGGGTTAGTATTAGGGTTATGGTTAGGGTTAGGCGCAGGTTTTGGATTAGGTCTAGGGTTAGGGTTAGGGTTAGGGTTTGGGTTAGGGTTAGCGTTAGGCCTAGGGTTAGGGTTAGGGTTAGGGTTTGGGTTAGGGTAAAGGTTAGTATTAGGGTTTGGGTTAGGTCTAGGGTTAGGGTAAGGATTATTTGTAAAGTAAGGGTTAAAGTTAGGTAGATTTACACTTACAGATATAATTAGATATATACTTTAAGAACAGATTAGGGTTAGGGTTATGGTTTGGGTTAGGTCTAAGTCTAGGTCTAGGGTGAGGGAAAGGGTTATAAGGGTTATAAGAGTAAGCGTTATAGTTAGTGTTAGAATTAGATTTACACTTACAGTTTTGATAAGATTTTAACTTTAAGAATAGATAAGGGTTAGGGTTAGGATTACATTAGGGTAACATCTAGGTATAGGGTTAGGGTTAGGGTTAGGCTTAGGTTTATGGTTAGGGTTAGAATTAGATTTACACTTACAGTTATGATTAGATATTGACTTGTAGAATATATTAGGGTTAGATTTTAGGGTTAGGGTTAGGGTTAGGGTAAGTGTAAGAGTAAGGGTAAGGGTAAGGGTTAAGGTCGGGGTAAGGGTTAGGGTTAGGGTTAGGGTAAGGGTTCGGGGTAGGGTTTGGGTTAGATCGAGGGTTAGGGTTAGGGTTATGTCTAGAGTGAAGGTTATGTTAAGGTAAAGGTTAAGGTTAAGGTTAAGGTTAAGGTTAAGGTTAAGGTTAAGGTTAAGGTTAAGGTTAAGGTTAAGATAAAGGTTAAGGTTAAGGTTAAGGTTAAGGTTAAAGTTAGGGTCAGGGTCAGGGTTAGGGTTAGGGTTAGGCTTAGGGTTGTGTTAGGTCTAGTATTAGTGTTAGGGTTATGGTTTGGATTAGGTCTAGGCTTAGGGTTAGGGAAAGGGTAAGGGTAAGGGTAAGGGTTAGGGTTTGGGTTAGGTCTAGGGAAAATGTTAGGGTTAGAGTTAGGGTTAGGGTTAGGGCTAGGGCTAGGTCTAGGGATAGCATTAGGGTTAGGTCTAGGGTTAGGGATAGGATTAGGGTAAGGTCTAGGGTAAGTGTTCGGTTTAGGGTTAGGGTTAGGGTTATGGTTATGGTTAGGTCTAGAGTTAGGGATAGGCATAGGGATAGGGATAGGGTTAGGGATTTGGTTAGGTCTAGGGTTACGGTTAGTGCTAGGATAAGAGTTAGGGTTAGGGTTAAGTTTAGTGTTAGGGTTAGGTCTAGGGTTAGGGTTTGGATTAGTTGTAATGTAAGGGTTATTGCTAGTGTTAGAATTAGATTTACACTTAAAGTTATCATTAGATATATACTTTAATAATAGATTAGGCTTAGAGTTAGGGTTAGGGTTAGGGTTACGGTTACGGTTGGGGTAACATCTAGGGTTAAGTTAAGGGTTAGGGTTAGGGTTAGGGTTAGGGTTAGGGTTAGGGTTAGGGTTAGGGTTAGGGTTAGGGCTAGAGCTAGGGTTAGGGTCAGGGTTAGGGTTAGTTGTAGAGTAAAGGTTATTTTTAGTATTAGAATTTGATTTACACTTCCAGATATGATTAGATATACACTTTAATAATAGATTAGGTTTAGGGTTAGTGGTAAGGTTACGGTTGGGGTTAGGTGTAGGGTTACTTTTAGGGTAAGGGTTATGTCTAGTGTTAGGGTTAGGATTAAGGTTAGGGTAAGGGTAAGGGTAAGGGTAAGGGTAAGGGTAAGGGTAAGGGTAAGGGTAAGGGTAAGGGTAAGGGTAAGGGTAAGAGTAAGAGTAAGGGTTAGGGTTAGGTTTAGGGTTAGTGTAAGATAAGTTTTAGTGTTAGGTCTAGGGTTAGGGTAGGGTAGGGTAGGGTTAGGTATAGGGTTAGGGTTAGGGTTAGGGTTAGGGTTAGGGTTAGGGTTAGGGTTAGGGTTAGGGTTAGGTATAGGGTTAGGGTTAGGGGTTGGGTTCGGTCTAGGGTTAGTATTAGGGTTAGGGTTAATGGTTAGTGTCAAGGTTAGGTCTAGGGTTAGGGTTAGGGTTAGGGTTAGGGTAAGGGTAACAGTAACGGTAACGGTAACGGTAACGGTAACGGTAACGGTAACGGTAACGGTAACGGTAAGGGAAAGGGAAAGGGAAAGGGTCAGGGTTAGGGTTAGGAGTAGGGTTAGGTCTAAGGTTAGTGTTTGTTTTTAGGATTAGGGTTAGGGTTAGGGTTAGGGTTAGGGTTAGGGTTAGGGTTAGGGTTAGGGTTAGGGTTAGGGCTAGGGATAAGGTTAGGTTTAGGGTTAGGGTTAGTGTTAGGATTAGTGTTTGGGTTAGGTCTAAGGTTAGTGTTAGTGTTAGGGTTAGTATTAGCGTTTGGGTTAGGCCTAGGGTTAGTGTTAGGGTTAGGATTAGTGTTAGGGTTAGTTGTAAAGTAAGGGTTATTGCTAGTGTTAGAATTAGATTTACACTAACAGTTATGATTAGATATTGAATTTAAGAATAGATTAGGGTTAGGGTTAGTGTTAGGATTAGTGTTTGGGTTAGGTCTAGGGTTAGTGTTAGGATTAGTGTTTGGGTAAGTATTAGCGTTTGGGTTAGGCCTAGGGTTAGTGTTAGGGTTAGGATTAGTGTTAGGGTTAGTTGTAAAGTAAGGGTTTTTGCTAGTGTTAGAATTAGATTTACACTAACAGTTATGATTAGATATTGACTTTAAGAATAGATTAGGTTTAGGGTTAGGGTTAGGGTTAGAGTAAAGTTTAAGGTTAAGGTTAAGGTTAAGGTAAAGGTTAAGGTTAAGGTTAAGGTTAAGGTTACGGTTAAGGTTAAGGTTAAGGTTAAGGTTAAGGTTAAGGTTAGGGTAAGGGTCAGGGTTAGGGTTAGGGTTAGGTTTAGGTTTATAGTTAGGGTTAGAGTTAGGGTAAGGGTTAGTTGTAGAGGAAAGGTGATTGTTAGTGTTAGAATTAGAAATACAATAACAGTAATGATAAGATATAAACTTTAAGAATATATTAGGTTTAGGTTTAGGTTTAGGTTTAGGGTTAGGGTTAGGGTTAGGGTTAGGGATAGATTTAGGGTTAGGGTTACGGTTATTTCTAGAGAAAAGGTTAAGGTTAAGGTTAAGGTTAAGGTTAAGGTTAAGGTTAAGGTTAAGGTTAAGGTTCAGGTTCAGGTTAAGGTTAGGGTAAGGGTTTGGTCTAGGGTAAGGGTTAGAGTTAGGGTACGGGTTAGGGTTAGGGTTAGTTTTAGGCCTAGGGTTAGAGTTAGAGTTAGGGTTAGAGTTAGGGTTAGTTGTAGAGGAAGGGTGATTGTTAGTGTTAGAATTAGAAATACAATTACAGTCATGATTAGATATAGACTTTAAGAATAGATTAGTTTTAGGGTTAGGGTTAGGGTTAGGGTTAGGGTTAGGGTTAGGGTTAGGGTTAGGGTTAGGGTTAGGTTTAGGGTTAGAGTTAGGGTTAGGGTTAGAGTAAGGGTTAGGGTTAGGGTTTGGGTTAGGCTTAGAGTTAGGGTTAGAGTTAGGGTTAGTTGTAGAGGAAGGGTGATTGTTAGTGTTAGAATAAGAAATACAATTACAGTTATGATTAGATATAGACTTTAAGAATAGATTAGGTTTAGGTGTAGGTGTAGGGTTAGGGTTAGGGTTAGGGTTAGGGTTAGGCTTAGGGTTAGAGTTAGGGTTAGAGTTAGGGTTAGTTGTAGAGGTAGGGTGATTGTTAGTGTTAGAATTAGAAATACAATAACAGTAATGATTAGATATTGACTTTAAGAATAGATTAGGTTTAGGGTTAGGGTTAGGGTTAGAGTAAAGTTTAAGGTTAAGGTTAAGGTTAAGGTAAAGGTTAAGGTTAAGGTTAAGGTTAAGGTTACGGTTAAGGTTAAGGTTAAGGTTAAGGTTAAGGTTAAGGTTAAGGTTAGGGTAAGGGTCAGGGTTAGGGTTAGGGTTAGGTTTAGGTTTATAGTTAGGGTTAGAGTTAGGGTAAGGGTTAGTTGTAGAGGAAAGGTGATTGTTAGTGTTAGAATTAGAAATACAATAACAGTAATGATAAGATATAAACTTTAAGAATATATTAGGTTTAGGTTTAGGTTTAGGTTTAGGTTTAGGTTTAGGTTAAGGTTTAGGTTTAGGTTTAGGGTTAGGGTTAGGGTTAGGGATAGATTTAGGGTTAGGGTTACGGTTATTTCTAGAGAAAAGGTTAAGGTTAAGGTTAAGGTTAAGGCTAAGGTTAAGGTTAAGGTTAAGGTTAACGTTAAGCTTAAAGTTAAGGTTAAGGTTTAGGGTTATGGTTAGGGTTAGGGATAGGGATAGGGATAGGCTTAGGGTTAGTGTTAGGGTTAGGGATAGATTTAGGGTTAGGGTTACGGTTATTTCTAGAGAAAAGGTTAAGGTTAAGGTTAAGGTTAAGGTTAAGGTTAAGGTTAAGGTTAAGGTTAAGGTTAAGGTTAAGGTTAACGTTAAGCTTAAGGTTAAGGTTAAGGTTAAGGTTAAGGTTTAGGGTTATGGTTAGGGTTAGGGTTAGGGTTAGGGATAGGGATAGGCTTAGGGTTAGAGTTAGGGTTAGAGTTAGGGTTAGTTGTAGAGGAAGGGTGATTGTTAGTGTTAGAATTAGAAATACAATAACAATAATGATTAGATATAGACTTTAAGAATAGATTAGGTTTAGGGTTAGGGTAAGGATTAGGGTTAGGCTTAGGCTTAAGGGTTAGAGTTAGGGTTAGTTGTAGAGGAAGGCTGATTGTTTTTGTTAGAATTAGAAATACAATAACAGTTATGATTAGATATAGACTTTAAGAATAGATTAGGTTTAGGTTTAGGTTTAGGTTTAGGTTTAGGTTTAGGTTTAGGTTTAGGGTTTGGGTTTGGGTTATTTTTAAGGTTATTGTTAGGGTTAGGGTTAGGGTTAGTTGTAGAGTAAGGGTTATTGTAAGTTTTACAACTAGAAATACACTTACAGTTATGATTAGATAAAGACTTTAAGAATAGAATAGGTTTAGGTTTAGGGTTAGGGTTAGGGTTAGGGTTAGGGTTTGGGTAAGGTTTAGGTTAAGGTTATGTTTAGTGTTACGGATATTTCTAGAGTGCAGATTAAGGTTAAGGTTAAGATTAAGGTAAGGGTTAGGGTTAAGGTTAGGGTTAGGGTTAGGGTTAGGGTTAGGGTTAGAGCTAGGGTTAGGGTTAGGGTTAGGGTTATGTTTAGGGATAGGTTTAGGGTTAGAGTTACGGTTATGTCTAAAGTGAAGTTTAAGGTTAAGGTTAAAGGTTAAGGTTAAGGTTAAGGTTAAGGTTAAGGTTAAGGTTGAGGTTAAGGTTAAGGTTAATGTTTAGAGTTAGGGTTAGGGTTAGGGTTAGGGTTAGGGTTAGGGTTAGGGTTAGGGTTAGGGTTAGAGTTAGAGTTAGGGTTAGGGTTAGTGTTAGGGTTAGGTTTAGGGTTTGGGTTAGGTCTTGGATTAGTAGTAGGGTTAGGGTTACGGTTACGGTTACGGTTACGGTTACGGTTAGGGTTAGGGTTTGGGTTAGGTCTAGGGTTAGGGTTAGGATTAGTATTTTGGTTAGGGTTAGGGTTAACTTAGGGATAGTGTAAGGGTTAGGGTTAGGGTTAGGGTTAGGGTTAGGGTTAGTTCTAGGGTTAGGGTAAGGATTAGGGTTAGGCTTAGGCTTAGGGTTAGAGTTAGGGTTAGGGTTCGTTGTAGAGGACTGCTGATTGTTTGTGTTAGATTTAGAAATACAATAACAGTTATGATTAGATATAGACTTTAAGAATAGATTAGGCTTAGGTTAAGGTTAATGTTAAGGTTAAGGTTAAGGTTAAGGTTTAGGTTTAGGGTTAGGGTTTGGGTTATTTTTAAGGTTATTGTTAGGGTTAGGTCTAGGGTTAGGGTTAGGGTTAGTTGTAGAGTAAGGGTTATTGTAAGTGTTACAACTAGAAATACACTTACAGTTATGATTAGATATAGACTTTAAGAATAGAATAGATTTAGGGTTAGGGTTAGGGTTTGGGTAAGGTTTAGGTTATGTTTAGGGCTACGGATATTTCTAGAGTGAAGGTTAAGGTTAAGGTTAAGAATAAGGTTAGGGTTAGGGTTAGGGTTAGGGTTAGGGTTAGGGCTAGGGTTAGGGTTAGGGTTAGGGTTAGGGTTAGGGTTAGGTTTAGGGATAGGTTTAGGGTTAGGGTTATGGTTAGGGTTAGGGATAGGGATAGGGATAGGGATAGGCTTAGGGTTAGTGTTAGGGTTAGGGATAGATTTAGGGTTAGGGTTACGGTTATTTCTAGAGAAAAGGTTAAGGTTAAGGTTAAGGTTAAGGTTAAGGTTAAGGTTAAGGTTAAGGTTAACGTTAAGCTTAAGGTTAAGGTTAAGGTTAAGGTTAAGGTTTAGGGTTATGGTTAGGGTTAGGGTTAGGGTTAGGGATAGGGATAGGCTTAGGGTTAGAGTTAGGGTTAGAGTTAGGGTTAGTTGTAGAGGAAGGGTGATTGTTAGTGTTAGAATTAGAAATACAATAACAATAATGATTAGATATAGACTTTAAGAATAGATTAGGTTTAGGGTTAGGGTAAGGATTAGGGTTAGGCTTAGGCTTAAGGGTTAGAGTTAGGGTTAGTTGTAGAGGAAGGCTGATTGTTTTTGTTAGAATTAGAAATACAATAACAGTTATGATTAGATATAGACTTTAAGAATAGATTAGGTTTAGGTTTAGGTTTAGGTTTAGGTTTAGGTTTAGGTTTAGGTTTAGGGTTTGGGTTTGGGTTATTTTTAAGGTTATTGTTAGGGTTAGGGTTAGGGTTAGTTGTAGAGTAAGGGTTATTGTAAGTTTTACAACTAGAAATACACTTACAGTTATGATTAGATAAAGACTTTAAGAATAGAATAGGTTTAGGTTTAGGGTTAGGGTTAGGGTTAGGGTTAGGGTTTGGGTAAGGTTTAGGTTAAGGTTATGTTTAGTGTTACGGATATTTCTAGAGTGCAGATTAAGGTTAAGGTTAAGATTAAGGTAAGGGTTAGGGTTAAGGTTAGGGTTAGGGTTAGGGTTAGGGTTAGAGCTAGGGTTAGGGTTAGGGTTAGGGTTATGTTTAGGGATAGGTTTAGGGTTAGAGTTACGGTTATGTCTAAAGTGAAGTTTAAGGTTAAGGTTAAAGGTTAAGGTTAAGGTTAAGGTTAAGGTTAAGGTTAAGGTTGAGGTTAAGGTTAAGGTTAATGTTTAGAGTTAGGGTTAGGGTTAGGGTTAGGGTTAGGGTTAGGGTTAGGGTTAGAGTTAGAGTTAGGGTTAGGGTTAGTGTTAGGGTTAGGTTTAGGGTTTGGGTTAGGTCTTGGATTAGTAGTAGGGTTAGGGTTACGGTTACGGTTACGGTTACGGTTACGGTTAGGGTTAGGGTTTGGGTTAGGTCTAGGGTTAGGGTTAGGATTAGTATTTTGGTTAGGGTTAGGGTTAACTTAGGGATAGTGTAAGGGTTAGGGTTAGGGTTAGGGTTAGGGTTAGGGTTAGTTCTAGGGTTAGGGTAAGGATTAGGGTTAGGCTTAGGCTTAGGGTTAGAGTTAGGGTTAGGGTTCGTTGTAGAGGACTGCTGATTGTTTGTGTTAGATTTAGAAATACAATAACAGTTATGATTAGATATAGACTTTAAGAATAGATTAGGCTTAGGTTAAGGTTAATGTTAAGGTTAAGGTTAAGGTTAAGGTTTAGGTTTAGGGTTAGGGTTTGGGTTATTTTTAAGGTTATTGTTAGGGTTAGGTCTAGGGTTAGGGTTAGGGTTAGTTGTAGAGTAAGGGTTATTGTAAGTGTTACAACTAGAAATACACTTACAGTTATGATTAGATATAGACTTTAAGAATAGAATAGATTTAGGGTTAGGGTTAGGGTTTGGGTAAGGTTTAGGTTATGTTTAGGGCTACGGATATTTCTAGAGTGAAGGTTAAGGTTAAGGTTAAGAATAAGGTTAGGGTTAGGGTTAGGGTTAGGGTTAGGGCTAGGGTTAGGGTTAGGGTTAGGGTTAGGGTTAGGTTTAGGGATAGGTTTAGGGTTAGGGTTATGGTTATGTCTAGAGTGAAGTTAAAGGTTAAGGTTAAGGTTAAGGTTAAGGTTAAGGTTAAGGTAAAGGTTAAGGTTAAGGTTAAGGTTAAGGTTAAGGTTAAGGTTAAGGTTAAGGTTAAGGTTTAGGGTTAGGGTTATTGTTAGGGTTAGGTTTGGGGTTTAGGTTAGGTCTTGGATTAGCGGTAGGGTTAGGGTTACGGTTAGGGTTTGGGTTAGGTCTAGGGCTAGGGTTAGGGTTAGGGTTAGGGTTAGGATTAGTAGTTGGGTTAAGGTTACGCTTAGGGATAAGGTAAGTGTTAGGGCTAGGATTACGGTTAGGGTTTGGGTTTGGGTTTGGGTTTGGGTTTGGGTTTGGGTTTGGGTTCGGGTTAGGTCTAGGGTTAGGGTTAGGGTAAGGATTAGGGTTAGGCTTAGGCTTAAGGGTTAGAGTTAGGGTTAGTTGTAGAGGAAGGCTGATTGGTTGTGTTAGAATTAGAAATACAATAACAGTTATGATTAGATATAGACTTTAAGAATAGATTATATTTAGGTTTAGGTTTAGGTTTAGGTTTAGGTCTAGGGTTAGGGTTAGGGTTAGGGTTAGGGTTAGGGTTAGGGTTTGGGTTTGGGTTAGGGTTAAGGTTATTGTTAGGGTTAGGTCTAGGGTTAGGGTTAGGGTTACTTGTAGAGTAAGGGTTATTGTTAGTGTTACAATTAGAAATACACTTACAGTTATGATTAGATATAGACTTTAAGAATAGAATAGGTTTAGGGTTAGGCTTAGGGTTACGGTTATTTCTAGAGTGAAGGTTAAGGTTAAGGTTAAGGTTAAGATCAGGTTAAGTTTAAGGTTAAGGTTAAGGTTAAGTTTAGAGTTAGGGTTAGGGTTAGGGTTAGGTTTAGGTTAAGGGTTACAGATATTTCTAGAATGAAGGTTAAGGTTAAGGTGAAGGTGAAGGTGAAGGTTAAGGTTAGGGTTAGGGTTAGGGTTAGGGTTAGGGTTAGGGATAGGGATAGGTTTAGGGTTAGGGTTACGGTTATGTCTAGAGTGAAGTTTAAGGTTAAGGCTTAGGTTAAGGTTAAGGTTAAGGTGAAGGTTAATGTTTAGGGTTAGGGTTAGGGTTAAGGTTAGGATTAGGGTTAGGGTTAGGGTAAAAGTTAGTGTAAGGGTTAGGGTTAAGGTTAAGGTTAGGGTTAGGGTTGGGGTTAGGTCTAAAATTAGCGTTAGGGTTAGGGTTAGGGTTTGGATTAGGGTTAGGTTTAGGTTTACGGTTAGGGATATTTCTAGAGTGAAGGTTAAGGTTAAGGTTAAGGTTAAGGTTAAGGTTAAGGTTAAGGTTAAGGTTAAGGTTAAGGTTAAAGTTAGGGTTAGGGTAAGGGTTAGGGTTAGGGTAGGGTAAGGCTTAGGGTAAGAGTTAGGGTTAGAGTTAGGGTTAGGGTTAGCTGTAGAGGAAGGGTGATTGTTTGTGTTTGAATTAGAAATACAATTACAATTATGATTAAAAATAGACTTTAAGAATAGATTAGGTTTAGGGTTAGGGTTAGGGTAAGGGTAAGGGTTAGGGTTAGGGTTAGGGTTAGGGTTTGGGTTAGGGTTACGGTTAGGGCTAGGTCTAGGGTTAGGGTTAGGGTAAGGTATAGGGTTAGGGTTAGGATTTGGGTTAGATCTAGGATTAGTGTTAGGGTTAGGGTTATTGTTAGGGTTAGGGTTAGTTGTAGTGTAAGGGTTATTGTTATTATTACAATTTGATTTACAATTTCAGTTATGATAAGATATAGACTTTAAGAAAAGATTGGGTTTAGGGTTCGGGTAGGGTTAAGTTTAGGTTTAAGGTTCGGGTTAGGTGTAGGGTTACTGTTAGGGTTATGTCTAGTGTTAAGGTTAGGTTTAGGGTTAGGGTAAAAGTTAGTGTAAGGGTTAGGGTTAGGGTTACGGTTAGGGTTAGGGTTGGGGTTAGGTCTAAAATTAGTGTTAGGGTTAGGGTTAGGGTTAGGGTTTGGGATAGGTCTAGGGTTAGGGTTAGGGTTTGGGTTAGGTTTAGGTTTAGGGTTAGGGATATTTCTAGAGTGAAGGTTAAGTTTAAGGTTAAGGTTAAGGTTAAGGTTAAGGTTAAGGTTAAGGTTAAGGTTAAGGTTAAAGTTAGGGATAGGGTAAGGGTTAGGGTTAGGGTAGGGTAAGGCTTAGGGTAAGAGTTAGGGTTAGGGTTAGGGTTAGCTGTAGAGGACGGGTGGTTGTTTGTGTTTGAATTAGAAATACAATTACAATTATGATTAAAAATAGACTTTAAGAATAGATTAGGTTTAGGGTTAGGGTTAGGGTTAGGGTTAGGGTTAGGGTTAGGGTTAGGCTTAGGGTTAGGCTTAGGGTTAGGCTTAGGGTTAGGCTTAGAGTTAGGGTTAGAGTCAGGGTTAGTTGTAGAGAAAGGGTTATTGTTAGTGTTAGAATTAGAAATACAATAACAGTAAGGATTAGATATAGACTTTAAGAACAGATTGGGTTTAGGGTTAGGGTTAGGGTTAGGGTTAGGATTAGGATTAGGTTAGGGTAGGGTTAAGGGTAAGGGTAAGGGTTTGGGTTAAGGTTAGGGTTAAGGGTTAGGGTTAGGGTTAGGTTTAGGGTTAGGGTTAGGATTAGTTGTAGAGGAAGGGTGATTGTTAGTTTTAGAATTAGAAATACAACAACAGTAAGGATTAGATATAGATTTTAAGAATAGATTAGGTTTAGGGTTAGGGTTAGGGTTAGGGTTAGGGTAGGGGTAAGGGTTTGGGTTATGGTTAAGGTTATTGTTAGGGTTAGGTCTAGGGTTAGGGTTAGTTTTAGAGTAAGGGTTATTGTTAGTGTTACAATTAGAAATACACTTACAGTTATGATAAGATATAGACTTTAAGAATAGAATAGGGTTAGGTTTATGGTTAGGGTTACAGTTATTTCTAGAGTAAAGGTTAAGGTTAAGGTTAAGGTTAAGGTTAAGGTTAAGGTTAAGGTTAAGGTTACGGTTAAGGTTAGGGTTAGGGTTAGGGGTAGGGTATGGGTTAGGTCAAGGGTAAGGGTTAGGGTGACGGTTAAGGTTAGGGTCAGGGTTTGGGTTTGGGTTAGGTTTAGGTTTTGGGTTACAGATATTTCTAGAGTGAAGGTTCAAGTTCAAGTTCAAGTCTGCTTTATTGTCAATTCTTCCACATGTACAGTACATACATACAAAAAATACACATGAAACTAAGTAAATAGATAAAAAGATTAAAAAAACTATACCACTATACAATTTTACAATTTTACAATTCTGTGTAGAAAGATATATCAATAAAAATAAAAAAATAAGTTTAATAAGAACAATAACAATAACAGTTATGATTAGATATTGTCAATATGATTAGATATTGACTTTAAGAATAGATTAAGGTTATTTCTAGAGTGAAGGTTAAGGTGAAGGTGAAGGTTAAGGTAAGGTTAAGTTTAAGGTTAAGGTTAAGGTTAAGGTTAGGGTTAGGGTTAGGGTTAAGGTTAGGGTTGGGGATAGGGTTAGGGTTAGGATTTGGGTTAGGTCTAGGATTAGTTTTAGGCTTAGGGTTTGGGATAGGTCTAGGGTTAGGGTTAGTTTTAGGGTTAGAGTTAGGTTTAGGTTATGTTTAGGGTTACGGATATTTCTAGAGTGAAGGTTAAGGTTAATGTGAAAGTTAAGGTTAAGGTTAGGGTTAGGTTTAGGGATAGGTTTAGGGTTAGGGTTACGGTTATGTCTAGAGTGAAGTTTAAGGTTAAGGTTAGGGTTAAGGTTAAGGTTAAGGTTAAGGTTAAGGTTAAGGATAAGGTTAGGGTTAGGGCTAGGGTTAGGGCTGGGGTTGGGGTTAGGGTTAGGTTAAGGGCTAGGGTTAGGATTAAGGTTAGGGTTATGGTTAAGGATTTGGTTACGACTTAGTGATAGGGTTATGATAAGAGTTAGGGTTGGGGATACGGTAAGGGACAGGGTTAGGGTTAAGGTTAGGTTTATGGTTACGGATATGGTTAAGACTTAAGGTTAAGGTTAGGATTAAGATAAGCGTTAAGATTAAGGTTAGGGTTATGGTTACAGATATGGTCAAGACTTAAGGTTTGGGATATGATAAGGGTTAGGGTTAGGGTTTGGGTTAGGGTTTGGGTTAGGGTTTGGGTTAGGGTTAGGGTTAGTGCTAGTGTTAGGGTTGGGGTTGGGTTTAGGTTTAGGTTTAGGGTTTGGGGTTAGGGTTGAGGATAATGTTGTGGTTTAGGTAAGGGTCAGGGTTAGGGTTAGGATTGAGGTTAGGATTGAGGTTAGGACTAGGCTTATTGTTACGGTTATTGTTAAAACTTGGGTTAGGGTAAGGTTAAGGGTTATTGTTATAGTAAAGTCTTTGGGTTAGGCTTATGATAAGGGTTAGGGTTAAGGTTCATGTTAAGGTTAAGGTTAGGGCTATGGTTAGGGCTGTAGTTGGGGTTGGGGTTAGGGTAAGGGCTAGGGTTAGGATTAAGGTTAGGGTTATGGTAAAGGATATTGTTAAGACTTAGTGATAGGGTTATGATAAGGGTTAGGGTTGGGGATAGGGTTAGGATAAAGGTTAGGTTTATGGTTACGGATATGGTTAAGACTTAAGGTTAGGGTTAGGATTAAGATAAGGGTTAAGATTAAGGTTAGGGTTATGGTTATAGATTTGGTCAAGACTTAAGGTTAGGGTTATGATAAGGGTTAGGGTTTGGGTTAGGATTAGGGTTAGTGCTAGTGTTAGGG
This sequence comes from Triplophysa yarkandensis, assembly GCA_033220385.1. Taxonomy (NCBI): domain Eukaryota; kingdom Metazoa; phylum Chordata; class Actinopteri; order Cypriniformes; family Nemacheilidae; genus Triplophysa; species Triplophysa yarkandensis. The sequence continues at coordinate 9,658,371 of CM065675.1, forward strand.
TTGGGTTTAGGTTTAAGGTTTGGGGTTAGGGTTAAGGATAATGTTGGAGTTAAGGTTAGGGTCAGGGTTAGGGTTAGGATTGAGGTTAGGATTAGGCTTTTGGTTAAGATTATTGTTAAAATTTAGTGTTAAGGTTAGGGTTGGGGTTAGGGTTTGGGTTAGGATTAGGATTAGGGTTAGTGCTAGCTCTAGTGTTAGGGTTGGGTTTAGGTTTAAGGTTTGGGGTTAGGGTTAAGGATAAGGATAAGGATAAGGATAAAGGTAAAGATAAAGATAAGGATAAGGGTAAGGGCTAGGGTTAGGGTTACGGTTATGGTTAAGACTTAAGGTTAGGGTTATGATAAGTTTAACCCTAAAAGTATGGTTAGGGTTAGTGTTGGGATTAGGATTAGAATTAGAATAAGAATTAGAATTACTATTAGAATTAGAATTAGAATTATGATTAGGATCAGGATTAGGGTTAGTGCAGTTTTAGGGTTGGGGTTGGTTTAAGGTTTAAATTTTGGGGTTAGGGTTAAGGATAGTTTTGGGCTTAAGGTTAAGGTTAGGATTAGGGATAGGATTAAGGTTAGGATTAGGCTTATGGTTACGGTTATTGTTAAGACTTAGGGTTAGGGTTAGATTGAGGGTAAGGGTGAGGGTAAGGGAATGGGCTAGGGTTAGGATTAAGGTTAGGGTAATGGTTACGAATATAGTTAAGACTTAGGCTTAGGGTTATTATAGGGGTCAGGGTTAGGGTAAAGGTTGGGGTAAGGTTTGGTTCTAGTGTTTTGGTTAGGATCGGCGTTGGGTTTAATTTTAAGGTTTTAGGTTAAGGATAGTGTTGGCGTTAAGGTTAAGGTTATGGATATGGTTAAGACTTAGGGTTATTGTTATGGTTTTGATAAGGGTTAGTGTTGGGGTTAGAGTTAGTACTAGTGTTAGTGTAATGGTTGAGTTTAGGTTTAAGGTTAGGGTAAGGTTAGGATTAGGCTTTTGGTTATGGTTATTGTTAAGACTTAGGGTTAGGGTAAGAGTTAAGGTTAGTGTTGGGGTTAAGGTCAAGGTTAGTGTTAGGGTTAGGATTGAGGTTAGGATTAGTCTTATGGTTACGGTTAGTGTTAAGACTTAGGGTTAGGGTTAGGACTAGTGTAGGGGTTATGGCTAGTTGAGGTCTTAGGGTTATGGTTACGGTTATGGTTAAGACATAGTGTTAGGATTATGATAAGGGTTAAGGATGGGTTAGGGTTAGGGCTAGGGCTAGGGATAGGGATAGGGCTAGGGATAGGGCTAGGGTTAGGGCTAGGTTTAGGGTTGGGGTCAGGGTTACGGATAAGACTTAGGGTTAGGTTAAGGGTTATGATATAGGTTAGGGTTAAGGTTGGGGTTATGGTTATGGTTAGTGCCAGTGTAAGGGTTGGGTTTAGGTTTAAGGTTTGGAGTTAGGGTTAGGGTTAAGGATAGTGTTGGGGTGAAGGTTAATGTTAGGATTAGGGATAGGATTAAGGTTAGGATTAGGCTTATCGTTATTGTTAAGATTTAGGGAGTTAACAGCTTTGGTCATGATTAATGCCAGGGTTATGGTTACTGCTATGTTAAAGACTAAGAGGTTAATGTTAAGGTTAAGGTTAGGGTTAAGGTTTAGGTTAAGGTTAGGGTCAGGGTTAGTGTTAGTGCTAGGGTTGGTTTTAGGTTTAGGTTTATGTTTAGGATAAGGATTAGGTTTAAGGTTTGGGGTTAGGGCTAGTGTTAGTGTTAGTGTAAGTGTTAGCGTTAGGGTTAGGTTTAGGTTCTGCTTTAGGTTTAGGTGGAGGTTTAAATTTGGGGTAGGGTTAGGGTAAGGAAGAGGGTTAGGGTTAGGGTTCGGGTAGGGTTAAGTTTAAGGTTAAGGTTAGGGTTAGTGCTAGGGTTAGGGTTTGGTTTAGGTTTTTGATTTTTGGTTTAAGGTTAGGGGTTATAGTTACGGTTAAGTAGGGTTAGGGTTATGATAAGGGTTAGGTTTTTCTTTACAAAGTTCTAAACAGAAAGCAAAGAACAGTAGGTCAGATTACTTATCAGCTTGTTTGGCCAGAACACCTTCAAAGTAATGCACTGAAGAGTTTACATGATGACTTTGGTCACATGGGCATAGACCACACTCTAGACTTAGTGAGGAGGCAATTCTATTGGCCCAAGATGGCTTTAGATGTAGAACACAAAGTCAAGACATGTTGACGGTGTGTAAGAAGAAAGGCCTAACCTGAGCAACCCCAACTGAGTTTTGAGAAGACTCTCGCTGAGAACCTGAGTACTAACGCTTCTCTCCTTTTCCTTTGCAGATAGCAGCCTAGCCACAGAACTACACATGGACTCACCACTTTGCACAAGGATACGAAGCACATCTACTAACCGAACCACTCTCTTGAATTGTTCACTTTATTCTGCACTCTGTTCAAAAAATCCACCATTCGGGGTGTTTATTTGATTCTCCTTTTCATGTGATTCTTCACCCCGTGACAATATATATTTGTAAATAAAGTGCATTAAACATTTTAAATTGATGAATGGCAGTGGCTCAAAGATTTTTGCAACCTGAACAGCTTTTTAGTCTGTTAAGTTTCTATGGTTTCAGCCATTAAATCTTCAAGCACTATGGTCTGCGGTCACTGTATTCCATAAAACCATATTTTATGTATGAGTCATCAAATTTACACAACAAATAGTGCCGTTTTATTAGATGACCTTGAGAAATGAACTTCTACTATTATATGTCTTGTGTTTTCAATTTTTTAAAATAAAAATGGCATTACGTCATTGCTACCAAAGTGTAGCTGAATATACTGATTGGCGGCATATATTTATTTGTTAAGTTAGCTACACTATTTAATCAGAACCTTGGATTGCATTTGTTACTTTTCTATAAGATTATGAAGGTGCTCAGCTTTTGCAGCTTTTAGTTCCTATTTATCTTTCCTAGTTCTATTTTAACGCAAAACCTCTAAATGAATTTGTCTCAAACTACGCTCAAGTTTGCAAGTTTTTCTTTTAAAGGTGTGCGTCATGTTCCAATTCTGGCAAATTGTTTGCAAATCTTTGGAAGTTTATGTTATAGTTAACACTGTGCCTAGTTCTCCCCCAAGCTACCAGATCCAGGCTATACCCAGATCAGCGGGACGCCTAAAGTCACCCAGAGTCAGTACGTATCCAGACTGGATTGTGGATCAGTAACCAGAAAAACCCTCTACAGCCCTGAAAAAAAGCAGAGACCATTACAACTAGAGCCCAGGACACAGATCCCCTGCAAAGACCTTGCCTCAGATGACCATCGTGATAAGACCACAGGACACAGCTGATTCTTGTCCACCCTGCTGCAGCCTGGAATTGAACCGCTTGTTGCATCTGGTCAGAGGAGAACTGGCCCACCAACTGAGCCTAATTTCTCCCAAGTTTGGTTCTCTATTATGTTGCAGATGTAGTTTCGGTCCTTTGACGCTGTTGCCTTGTTTAGTTGGGTTCACTTCATTCACAGCGATACCGTTGACTTGATTCAAAATGAATGCATAGACACTATTCACTCTGAACAGAGATGACATCATGGAACTCAATGACTTACCGCCTTTAACTATCATCTTGCATTATGGACACACTGTTTTACTAAGCAATGTTGTTCAGCTGCTTTGACGCAATGTATTTTGTTTAAAGTGCACTTCAATTGCATTGCAACAAATTTCAAAGTGTGACCCAAGTGACATTATTGTAAATTTATATTTTAACACAAGGATGGGCAAACTTTTATTCTCAAGGGACAAGGCTGGAGTAAATGAATAGAGAACAAATATGATTTAGGATATTTCAGCACAACATTAAAATAATGGTAAAATTGTGTAGTTGTGCTTAAAAGTAAAATTTTATTATTATTTATTGCACACTGTAATTAAAAGGTTAATCAGATTGAAGAGCATGGTGTTTGTGTGAACTATAAAGATTGATGATGAACCAATACATTTTAAAACAAAAGGAAAAATTACAGAAATAAGTTACTATATTGTGTCTAGAATTGAGATTTATTTAGCACTGTAATGTAAATGTATTTGTGTAAACCAACATAAATAACATGTAAAGCTACTACCAAAATGTTTTCATTAAGAACAATGTTGTTGGTCACCCTCTTTGCCAGTTCATCTAAGTTTGGTTTTAATTTGTTTGTTGCAATTTTCAAGACAGATCTGAGGTGTTCATCAGCTGTGGCATGCTTTTTTTATGTTTATCAGGCTGAAAGTCTGCTTACATGTGTAGGTGGCACCAAACAACACCAGCATCTTCTGTACCATTTTCCAAGGAACACTTCTTGTTCCTTAATGAAACATAAAAGTCATTCAGTTAATTGGAGTAGATCCATTCATTCACAATGGATCACACTAAAGATTGATCAGTTGCCACTGCAAACTGCAATTCTTAAAAAAAACTTTTAAATGCTTGCCTTGGTGCTTGATTCTTAAAGTCTTTGTATTCTTTAAATCTGCAATGTTTTTAGGCAGGTAAGATATGCAGTTTTTGATCAGACTTCGGTTTAAAAAAGTATTTAACTGTCTACTTATTAGATACTTGGTACTCAATGTTAACTTTTTTCCTTCAGTCCAATTATTTTAAATGGTGCAGCTGGCCAGCAACACAGTGAATTAGAAAAAAACTGACATCAACAAAGCCGTTAAAAGTTAAAGCAATTGCATAGCATAAAAAGACTAAGTGTGACCCCAGTGTCCTTCCTATGAAATTATCTTCAAGTATGTGATGTAGCACACTGTGGCATGACACCCTTGTTGGAAAGCACTCCTATCAGCATGGCTGTTTTATTTAAGCATGTATGTTTTCTTCACAATCTTTTTATTTATTTATATATTCAGTCAATGTATTATTCTAGAATGTGATGCAGATGTGATAGTGTGAAAGTAAAAAGTTTTGCTGCGTTCTAAGAGAAAAGAGTCAGAGTCTTTATTTAAAACCCTTATGGTTTATGGGCCCAGAACACTAAAGGGGAAGGTACTGAAAGCCTTATTGAAGATATTGAGCAATTGTAAGAGAAGAAAAGAAAAATGAGCTTAGAATCCAAGACAGTGGTGATTGTTCCCTTAAATGGGTCAAACTATCATACATGGAAAGTGCAATGTTGGATGGCATTGATGGGAGATGGACTATGGGACTTGGTACTGAAAGTGCTCCACAAACAGATCCAAGAAAGTTACCAAGTTTTGATTGGAAGCAGTTCTCAAAAGGAATAGGACCAAAGTGTCATTACTGTGGACACATCGAGCGTACCTGTAGAGATTTCAAAAATGTGCTCAAAGCTTCAACAAAGAAAGAACAAAGGTAGGCTATAAACACAAAGTAAACAAGGCTTGAGTGGAAAGACATGAAAGAAGATCAGACAGTGAGAGTTTTGGATTGATTGTGAGTCACGCACTATCAGTAACTTCAGACAAAGGAACGGATAGCTGGATTGTAGATTCTGGAGCTACTTGTCATTTGTGTAATGACAAAAAACAGTTTGTTGAATTTAATAGCCTAAAGCCTCAATAAAAAAGTTACATTTGGAGAATGTTAAAATGTTGAAGCAACTGGATATGCAGTTGTGCATCAAAAAATGACACTACCTGATGAAAAGACCAAGGAGTGTAAGCTGAATTATATGCTGTACCTACCCCAACTTTCATACAATTTACAGAGTGTGTATAGTAACACAGTTGGGGAAAAAGGTCAACAGCACTCCAGTGGTTCCAGTCCTACCTATCTCAAGGTATCCTTGAGAGGTGAAGTCTCGGAATCGTAACATCTCAACACCGGTGTACCTCAGGGCTCAGTGCTTGGGCCGCTGCCCTACTCCAATTACATGAAATTGCTGAGATCCATTATTCGGAAGCATGGCTTTTCCTATCACTGCTATGTGGACGACATGAAGCTGCACCTAGCTTTCCACCCTGAAAACCAGACGGTATCTGCACCTGTCTCAGCATGCCTGAGTGACATTGCTCTCTGGATGAAGGACCACCATCTACAACTGAATCTAGCGAAAACGGAACTTCTTGTTGTAAAAAATCTTTTTTCCCTTTGCACTTGTTAAGTATATTGTATTATTCTTGCTAGGACTGGCATCAATTTAGCCTACGATTGCTTTGTTATCGCCTGTTGTATATGTTTCTTATGTAAACCTTATTTGTAAGTCGCTTTCGATAAAAGTTACAGCTAAATGACAAAATGTAAATGTAAGTTCACAGAGGACAGATGTGACATCACAGATGTAAATCAAAAGCTGGTTGATACTGCAAAGGCAGTCTGTATTATGTGAGCCGTAGAAAAAGCGATCAGGTACAGAAGATATGAATACACGTAAAGAGACTAAGGAACAGATCTGGCATCAACGTTAGGGTTACCTAGGGATACAGAATCTAAAGTAGCTGCGTAATCTAAAGAACTCACTATGCATGGGTGTATGTCCTGAAGCAGAAAAGTGAAGTCTTTCAGAAGTTTCAAGAATGGAAAGCAATGACAAAAAATCTACTGGAAGACATCTGAAAGTCTGGCGCACAAGACACTGGAGGAGAATATAAATAATCTGAGTTTCAGGATTTCCTGAAGAAAGAAGGAATTTAACATATATATGCACATGTACCCAAGGATGTTCAGTCGTTGTATTTTTCCAGAATGTGATGAAGATGTGAAAGTAAAAAGTTTCGTTGCGTTCTAAGAGAAAAGAGTCTGAGTCTTAAATTAAAAAACAACCACCCTAGGCCCTGGAGTGGACATCCTTAATAACAACAACATTTGGTTTGTCTAATTATGGCCAGGTCGGATGGCTCTGTATCTCCCATAAGTGATTTTGCAAAAAGCTAATAGTTGAATCAGCTTGATACGATTATCACAACATGTGGTACATCAAAAAAGGCCTGGGACAGATGACCCTGTGTCTTGAATCAGAGATTCAGCAAGGACCTAATTGTTAAATCATTGGCCTTGCATAAAATGAAACAGTGGGACCCACCTTACCATTGCTTGAATAATCTTCTAGTATGAGATTAGGCACACAGTGTAGCATGGCACACTATGAGCTTTAGTTAAAGTAAGCAGCCTAGGCTCTATCCAAAAAAACAGCATGTCATACATCAAATGCATTTGTAATAGGGAGCTTCCTGTGTGCTTTGTGCTTTTTCCAGCTGATGCCTTTTTTAACTTTTTTATGGTAAATGCCTGAAATGACAAATAATGGCATTTCACTTCACAAAGCTTCTAATACAGTATATCATTAAGCCCGCTGAATTAAATAACATAATGTGAGCATTGCTCATAAAATGCATATTTGCCCCTTCAAATTACGATCCTTTACCTGCACATGTGCTTTCACAACTAGAAATTTGAAAAAAATCAAATTAAGGGTTGAGGGGCTCCCTCTGCATAGATGCCTTAGCCCGTGGCTGGCCACAGGACAAGAGGAAGTACACCTTACTCCCAGTGAGCCTCATTGCACAGGTCCTGTGCAAGGTCAGGAAAAGGAGAGTATCAAGTGCTGCTGGATGTGCTAATGGCCACGAGTCACCTATACGCCTTTAAGGGTCATCTCTTCTCTGCCTGGTGTTCGTCCCTCAATGACGACCCTCAGAATTGTTGTGCGATCAATCTTGAACTGTCCTTCATCCAAGATGGGCTTCAAATCTGGCCCCCTACAAAAGGTAAGATAAACACAGCTGCTATTGCTGCTTCCCATGAGCCTGTTGGAGGAAGTCTACAGGAAAGTACAACTTGGTCATCAGGTTTCTGCGGGCCATTACAAGGTTAAATCCACCTTGACCGCACTCTGTACCCCCCTTGAGCTCTTCCCTGTTGATGAGACCATGAGGAAATCTCCAGATATTAACCACCCCTTAGGTGGGATTTAATCTCTTTAGTGCATGTCCTCGAGTAGAGGGGAAGAGTTTCATTCACTGTACTGGCAGTATCACGCTGTTGCATAGATACAAGGCCTCCACCTGTATTATTGTCGGCAAGAATCTTTCATCTCCTTGAAGCTCTGGGACACCTTGCTGTACCGGGACACGCCCAGTTGGTAACGCATCCTTTGTAACTCTTTTTTCGTATTCGGACTTTATGTAAGTCTGACTCAATAACTCAAGAACATACCTCCCATCTGCTCTTTGAATGGTTGTTCGGAAGGATTGCTTTGTGGCGCAACCCGGAGGAAATTTGCGCTTTAATTTAATTTGGATCTTATTTACTAAACTCTGCAATCAGTCTGACATCATGCACCACCACTTACGGTTTAATATACAGGACACGTGTGATGTACTGTACTACTCAAAACCATCCGTTCTAACCTTCCTCTCCAAAACAAAATCGTAGATGGCACAAAGTTAAGAGTAAAACAACATTGCTGTCTGAGATTCTGTGAGCCTGGTGTGTTTTATTAAAGTTTTGTTTAAATATGTGATAAGAAATAGGGCTAAAAATGGCTGCTTATATAGTTTCCTTCATTGAAATGCATGGTGGGGGCTTTCCCTGAATTTCCCTAATATTACCAGCGTGACAAGCGGATGACAGCTTTGTCATATAGTTTTAACAGATTTAATAATGTTTTTACTCTTTATATTTGAAGCTGAATATATTTAGTTTTTATTGCAGATAATATTCTTTCTGATGGAAAAACTAATTTACTGCAATGTTTTACCTGATTTTGCCCAAGTGGCAAATAAACACGCCCACCCCGGGGTTGATTATATTGATATTAATTGTTGTGCCCTTTTATTGAACCAATATGGGCATACGTATTGTTTAACCAGTCGAAACGCTTTTGATCTACATCAGTATAACTGTAACCTGTCTAGTTGAAGTTCTGAAGCTTGATTAAATGAATCCACATTCTTATAGAAAGACAATTAAATAAGTTTTGTTGCTATGCTAAAATTCCTTCATTGACTACAATAAAATGACTGCGGTAATTTTTGCAGTGTATTAAGTAGTAACAGTTACTTCCTTAATCATTATTTATTGGTCAATATGAGCAAAATGTATCTAAAAAATACAGATTAGGTTCATTGTTCTTTTTACCACCTTTGTTTTACTTTACACTTTTTGCAAGATTTTATTGTGAACAGATGTTTGGGCAGCACTGATAATCGTATTTATTATTAATTATTAAAAACTACAATATTGAAAAAAACAAGATATCGCGATAATAACTTTTTGATCAGGCATTGAAACTAGCTACCATTTGGGGTCCATCAGGGACCGATTTAAAGAGGAGAGAGGTGCAGGGCGGTCAGTCGTGTTTGAACTGGCGGCTGTCTCGACAGAAATAACCGCTGTGAGTGCGCTGTCGGCGGAAGATGGCGGCCAGAGTGTTTCAGAGCTCTCTCTTTGGCCTTTATCAGGCTGCAAACAAGACAAGGATGATAGGACGCGGTACTGCTGCGATAAGGTGGGATAGCGTTATCGTAATGACGCGTTATCACGTCGCATGCTGCTTGTTTAGTACACAGGCTTATGGGGAAATGAACACAAATAAAATGTACATTTTAACATGTAGGTTTATGTGATGGCGTGAGGAAACTGAGTAAAACAACTTTATCATTACAATTGTTGCAGTGGAAAGTGAAGCACATGGCTGTCTAAACTGTAATCAATATACTGGTCAAGGTCACAATTTAGCAAACCACTAATACATGCATCAATGTGTATATACTTATGTATATATGTGTATATATATCTATATAGAGAGAGAGGATTAACATCTTATCAATATAATAAAACACTGTTGGTTTGATGTTCTAACATTGATGATATAGGTGACATTAAAAATAAAAGACATTAAAATGATCACAATCAGCCAGAAAATAATTAAAAACAATAGATACATAAGCCAGATTATAATAAATAATTAAGAAACACATTAAGTTGAATTGTTTTATTACCTTTACATTTCAAATACATTTTAAAGCTTTCTGATCTTCTATGCATTACAGTTTCTCTCAGATATACACAATGTATAAAAGTAAAGTATAGGCTACTTTAAATATTCTCTAAATAGTCAATCAAGAGTAAAACGGATGACCTTTAAGATTCGATATTTCTAATAAAAATACACTATATTAGACTCCCGTTTTCCTTAAAATAATTTCCAAAATGCTTGTACACGGAAAAAGATATGTTCATAGCACTTTCATATTTTCAATTCTACAAATATCTTAACATTCTTACATCAGGAAACCTTTTCTTGTCAAGAGAATGTTTTGTATTTCATTAGAATGCATTACTAAAGCAACACTTGACATTGTGGAATGTTTATTGGGTAGCAGACAGTCCAAAGCAGAACATATCCAGTTGAACAATAGTATTAATTAGTCCAAGGAGCCTGGAGTCCAAGCAGCAGAGCTGTGAGGTTTCTCAGGTATTCTGTAGGACAACATCAGAAGGCATTTTGATGTCTTCAGCAAGGTCTCAAAGAAAAACAGAAGGCCTGCGGATACAGATTCATACCCATTGTTGGAGCCTTTCAGTGAATAAGTATTTTGGCCACTGGGTGGCATTATGACACAGTATAATAGTAGAACCAAAGTAAAAGCCCTGTGTGTGTTAAATGAGGTCAACATTGGTCAACACTTTCAACAAGTTGATTTGAAGCGATGGTACTGGACTACAAATAAAGTTAGGCATTTATGTGCATCGACGTCCTGTTGCGTGGACTTTAAGTTTTACTTATTCTGAAACTTTACATATACATAATGCAGCGGCATATTAGAAATCCGTTTACACCCGTTACAAGTCAATTCAGTCACAAGAGTATAAACTTTTCTGTGACAACCACATTGACAAAACAATCTATTCAGTGTGTTCATATCGTAACCAATACTAGTTGTTATTGAAGATACCACCGCTCACATATGGAATATAATCTAATGGAAATAATGTGTGCATTAAAATGTTCACCCAAACGTGAAAATTGGTAAATTCATCACATTCTTGATACAAAACTGTATACTGTACATCTTTGTTGTGCTGAACACAAATACAGATTTTAATTCAAATCTTTAAGCTGTTTCACTGAAAGAGAGAGGGAGAAACGCGGGGAGGAACAGCTGGACAATGCTTATAAAAACTATCTCACCTTATGTGCCCACAGGTTCCCCGAACACAATCTGAAGAAATAACAACAATCACAGGCATTTATGTCAAATCACAGTCTGAAATCACAAAATTAATACAAAGTCCTGCTAGAGGCAAATGTATTTTATTAAACACCAGTTATTGTGCTAGATTCTTATTGGTTAAGTTGCATTCTAAGCCTTAATATATGCCCTGATTCACATAACAGCCTAAATATCACTTATTGCTATAAAGAACAACAGTGACAACCTGCATTCATAGCAGCCTGTATGTTAAATGACAGTAATACATGTTCAGTTTTACTTTACTTTTGCACATAACATCACACAGTATTCATAACTTATAATTGTTCTACCTTTTCATTACTAGTTAGGGGTTCTTGCAGAATGCAAGGCATCAATATTGTTATTACAGGTGGGTAGTAACTAATAACTAATTTACTTGAGTTAATATTTTGGGTAACACATACGTTTGGAGTATCTTACGTTAGAGTGAGAAAACGTTAGTTTTACATAGATACATTAGATGGTATTCCTCCGTTACTGACAAAATTCTAATAAAATATTATATGTGGATAAAAGAATCATGATCATCGTGAATTGATCGCAAGTCTTGCGTTTGTTGGAAAGGCTTTTCAGAGTCTGCATTGCATCTCCCACATAAGTTCAGAGTGTGCTGCGTTTAGAAAGATGATGCCTGAAGCAGAGAAAGATGTTATGTGAGTTACTGGGCGCAGATCACCCGTGGCCTTAAATCGACTCTATGTTTTCACTTCCAAAAATATCTTCATAATGCGTTGCAGGTTATGTGCACCAAAACAAAGTCACATGTAGGACACCTGAAAAGACGAATCGTAAGGGTCAATAGGATGCCTATTTAAACCCTTATTATGGTAATTTAGAAACTATGGGCATTTTTACCTTGTAATACCATATTGCACATACAGTTGTAATGTTTTTTTCTCATATGCGCACTTGTAATATCTTGTGTACCTTAGAAACAACACGCGTTCATAAAAAATTAGTCATGGGCCGTTATCGGTGTAACGCGAGACTCTTATCGCGCGATAAAAAAAAATTCTCAATGGTCTCGCGCGATAAAAAAATTCTCAGTGTTGGGTTGGGAGCTGCGAGTATACTACACAAGCTATGATGACTTTCACCTTTGATCTTTTAGCACGGATGAATACGTAGCCGTAGTGGGGGCGAGAGCCAGTCTTATAACCCAGTGTTTCTCAAACTATGGGCCGTGGACCGGCACCGGTCCGTGAGGAGGTTGCAGCCGGTCCACAGAGTTCTGCTCTGCTCCTGCAACATCAACGTCATATCGTGTCTCTGGGTCACATGGCCCCGCCCCCTTGGCTTAACTTGTTTCAACATTCTGTGTTAATCCTTCCCCCGTGCACTCGTCCCGAGTTTTATTCTCTGTCATTCAGTTCACAACTCATTCATTCACACACAGAGAGAGATCCAGTGGTTTTTACACTCTGTTGTGGTTCACACCAGACGCGGATTGACACCACACGCGTGTAGTTTGATGCTTGAACATTTAAGTTAATTCGCTTCATTCGTGCAGAGGGAGTGGCTTCTGTCAGCGGAACTCATCAATTTGTCAGAGGAAAAGTCCTTTTATTGTAAAATAAAGTGATTTAACTTTATGTGATGGCTTTAGTTATAGTCTCAATATCTGTATATGTGTATTTTTCTTTACTAAATTTCTTCCAGTAAATGTCACTTTTCTATTGTCTTTGTTAAAGTATAATTAAAGTATAATGTGTGTTTATAAAGCACTGTATTTCCACATAAAGCCCTGATGAGTTTATCCTCCATGTTGGATATGACACGTTGGACGCGAATGAGGCAAATTGTAGACGCAAATGAATTTAAATGTTCTAGCGTCTAACTACACGCATCTAGTGTGAACGCGGTATAAGGTTTTTTGCACCTTGTGCAATGACTTAATTTTGGTCATTGTTTGGGTAGCACACATATTCTGAATGCCTTCGACAGAATTCAAATTAGCCATTTTAATGTTGATTAATTCCAAATTTACAGTGAGATTAATCTAGATTAAAAAAAAATAATCTATGCCCACCTCTATAAAAAATACATTTTGATACCAAATATCTAAATAAATTGAAGTTCTTATTGTGATGTTGAATGGAACCTTACCTAACCTTAAGTTAAGTGCACATGTACAAAATAAAAATGCCATTGTATCTTAATTTATTTCTATCCAATAAATGCAGGTACAAATAAAATGTTTCTAAAAGAGACTGCTGTGCTGCTTAGCCCAGAACATTACTCACTCATACCATTAATCACACAATATTTACATAATATATACAATATATTAACTCGCATAAAGAATAATTTGGAACAAAATACTACTACTGTGTTTTACCCCCTTTCACCTTCCTAACTGCCTTAATTTTACGTGGCATTTATTCAACAATGTGTTGAAAGCATTCTTTAGAAATGTTGGCCCATATTGATAGGATAGCATCTGGCATTTGATGGAGATTTGTGGAATGCACATTCAGGGCCCGTTTGAAAGGTACTCCATTGGGATGAGATCTGGTGAATGTGGGGCCATTTTAGTACATGGAACCCATTTTCATGTTCAACCAATTTTAAATGATTCGAGCTTTGTGACATGGTGCACATTATTCTGCTGAAAGTAGCCATCAGAGGATGGGTACATGGTGCCCATAAAGGGATGGACATGGTCAGAAACAATGCCATGGCAGGTCGTGGCATTTAAACAATGCCCAATTGGAACTAAGAGGCTTAAAGTGGGCCAAGACAACATCCTCCAAATCCTCAAACCTTCACCACCAGCTTGCACAGTGGTAACAATGCATGATGAACCCATGTTCTCATTCTGTTTACAGCAAATTCTGATTCTACCTTCTGAATGTCTCAACAGAAATCGAGACTCATCAGACCAGGCAATTTTTTTCCAGTCTTCAACTGTCCAATTTTGGTATGCTAGTGTAAGTTGTAGCCTTTTTTTTTACTATTTTTAGCAGATTTGAGTGGTACCTTTTGAGGTCTTCTGCTGTTGTAGCCCATTCGCCTCAAGGTTGTGCGTGTTATGGCTTGCATAGCTCGGATGTTAGAGTGGTTATTTTAGTCAAAGTTGCTCTTCTATCTTCTTGAATCAGTCGGCCCATTCTCCTCTGACCTCTAGCATCAACCAGGTATTTTCGCCCACACGTCTGCAGCATACTGGATGTTTTTCCCTTTTCACACCATTCTTTGTAAACCCTTCAAATGGTTGTGCGTGAAAATCCCAGTAACTGAGCAGATTGTGAAATACTGTAATTGACCAGCATATCTGGCACCATGTACATATACATACAGTTAGGCCAAAAAGTATTTGATCACCCTGTGATTTTGAAGGTTCACTTACTTAGAAATCACAGGGTCTAGACTTTTCAGCATATGTGTATTTCCAGTGTTAGACAGAAGCTAAAAATAAAATTCTGGAGATCACATTGTATGATTTTTTTTAACAATGTATATGTTAAATGCGTATAAGTATTCGATCACTTGAGTCAAAAAACAATATTTGTTAACAATTATAGAGGTCAAACAGTTCCTGTAGTTCTTCGCCAGTTTTGCACACAGTTGCAGGAGGGATTTTGGCCCACTCCTCAATACAGATCTTCTCTGGATCTGTCAGGTTTTGGGGCTGTCGGTGAGCAAAACCGTCCCTCCAAAGATTTTCAATTAGATTTAGGTATGGAGACTGGCTTGGTCACACCAGAACCTGATAAGCTTCTTACAGAGCCACTCCTTGGCTTTCTTTGTGTCATTGTCATGTTGGAAGACCCGGCCACAATCCATCATTAATGCTTTGACTGATTTTTTCCCCCCAATATTTGGCTCCATTTATAATTTACTTATAGTGCCTGAAGATACATAATGACCAGTTTGTTGATTTATTAGCCATTTTTTAATGTATAATTATAATTGCTTCATATCGATCAGTTAAAAAGTACCTTGAGTATTTTTCCATTGCACTCTTTTTTTACTCTAACTCGAGTAACTGTTAAGATTGTTAGTTTTATTCTTACTTGCGTAAAAATATTTCCAAAGTACTTTTACTTGAGCACAGATCTTGGGTTCTCTACCAACTTCTGATTATGATCTTGTGAAAACACACAACACAATTGGGTGTAGGTAGCACCCTTGAGTGATAGCCACCCGAAAAGTCTCATAGACTTGTAAAGGGGAACTTTGAGGGGTCATAGTCCTGATTGAGGATTTTGTTGGGTCATGTGAGTCACTACAATTGAAAAAAACATACTTCAAGGGGGTGTAAGATGTACCCCTGAGGTGAAGGCCCCCCGAAATTCCTCATCGACTTGTAATGGGCCCATAGTCTGCTGTTGTAAAAAAACGTCCCAGGTGTGATATCTTAGCACTACAATGTCAAAGAGAAGTGGGTTGGCTCATCTTACTCAGGCAACCGGTCACTATCCCATAATCATTATGAAGCCATGCCCATAGCAATCAAACACAATAGCCTAGCAACAGTTTAGCAAGACCCACTTCTCTCCATTGGAAGATCATAGAGACACGGGGGTTGGTTTGTTTTATCTGTGACTTGAAATATTAATTTAACTGTCCTAAGCCACGCCCATAGCAATCATTCTCAATCTTAAACATTCTCTTGCAGGACCTATATCCCTGCATCATAAAGTCGTTTTATTATTTATTTAAATAGGGCTGGATATCGAGCTCAATACTTTTAAGGCACCAACCGAATGGCCTTTAATCTTGTGAACATCAGTGAAATAGTAAACGCACGTCATGCTTGATGTGCCCAAATCAAATACTGATGAGAGCGTGATGTAATGTAAGCGATAAAATAACTGCTGCCAAGACGGGCAACACATTAAATATGACAAAGCATTTCATAGTGCACGGAAATAATATAAGAGCAGAACGTTGCGACATATTCAACTGCTAGAGGACCGTTAGGGAGCAGTCATCATCCTAGCCACTACCTGCCTCTAATGTGGCGCATTGACTCACGTTTCAGACTCGCGCTTTTTGATTTTAAACGCATACAGAAGCCATACGAAAGTGAAACAAGCCTCACGAAAGGCACATCTGTAAATTGAGTTACCCCCAAACTCATTGCAAAGGCAAGTACGAACATTTTAATATTATTCACCGTTAACTTATCTGCTAATGCTAGCTGATACACAATGTGAAAAAACAGATAGATGGGTAGATGGATGGACAAAAAAGCCCCATCAACAATCACATAAATGTAGACATGACATTGTAACAGGGAAGCAGTACAGAGAACATTTAGTCAGTCCAATGTTGACAACAGCCATCCGGTCCTGCAGCTGGTAACAGACCCGCTTGACCACCCCAAGGGTCAAAAGCAAAAGAAGGCATGGGTTCAGGTAGAGGCAATGATTGTCTACCTGTGATTGTGTGCATGTGTGTGAGTATGTGAGGTCTGAGAACCCAGTTCCGGCGGAAGCTGTTTGACATCTGGAAAAAGGGTTGAAGTCTAAACACAGATTTTGCAGGCCATAACCACAGTCTGAGTACTAACGGCTATGCCCATTACTGTTTCAATCCAGCTTGTCAGCTTGGTGGGGTTTTGAGCATTGACCACTTTTAATAATCGTTTACACTAGGAGGCCCCACCTAATGCCATCAGCAGAAACCCTGTACTCTAAGTTATGAATAGATGAATATCTTCAATATCCTTCAGGGACATTGTTGCCAGGCACACAGTGTACTACTTCTCCTACCTGTCCATCATGTTTCCAGCTGCAAATGTTCCTGCAGGACAGTTTGGTTCCCTCGAACCCAGGCTTCTCATCGATAAGATGGTGTCAATTGTGTTCAGAGACCAGTTCATCAAATCCATAATTCCTTTCTATTTGGAGAGCAGGGCTAAGCTGGTCTCAGAAAAATAACTATGAGACAAGGCAAGCCAGTAGGGAAAGCCAAATGAGTGATACTAGTGCTGCTCTTCACTTTATGAGTATGAACATTGACGGAGCGTTCTTATTGGTCTTATAAGAACGTTCTTTATGAAAAAAAACTAGTCAATTGAGTCAACATAAATTTACATGAACTGTAGCTGTCATTCATGTCCTTGGTTTAGTATCCTATGTCTTGCAGTAATGTTTTTGGTCTGATTTGTTAAAACAATATTCCTTATTTTACAATCCCTTATTCTTTTGACTTATATTGTTGTAATTCTATTATTGTTGAAAGCTGGCCAGAAGAAAGAAATGATAATCAATATGGGAACAATATATTTATTTTTATATTTTTGCCATATAGGCCAGTGATATTTGTTGATTATATGTTGTTCAGTTGTACTTTTTGTTGAGAGAGAGAGAATAATTTTTGACATTCCAGCAAATCCTGTTACATTTTCTTATTTGTGTTGTTCTTTAATTTTTTATAAATATTGTTCTGGCATTTCATGTAGCACTTTAAGTCTATATATTTGTCAGATGTAAAGCAAACAAGTGTATGCGTTTGTGTTAGAGCATTTTTATTTTTATGTTTATAAAAAAGCTAAATGAGCAATATGTTTGTGCATTACAAAAATGTGTTCCGTTTTTGAATAAAGGGTTCGAAATAAATGGCCTACTTGTTTTTTTTTTATCAGATTCATTTATTAAAATAATTGATAATTTAATCTATTATTAAAATGATTGTTAGTTGCAGCCATAGTTCAGGTACACATATTGAATTTAAGGTGTTGGTATGGGTATCAGTATTAATACATTTTCAACGTTCCCAGACCTAAATTTGAATTTCCTAAGCCAGGACTATAGCGACCAAAAACATTTGCTTAGAGACCATTTAGCAAGACTATATCTCTGCATCAGAACATCGTAGAGCATATGACCCCTTTAATGGTCCAAATATACACAATGTCCAAAATGTTTTCTAAACAGCCCTGCCATTCTAGTTATTGTAAAAGCCTTCTAAATCCTTGGAGGATAATGTTTAATGGGAGAAGTGAGCATTTCTGATTATCAAACTCACATAATTGACTAAATTGTTGAATTTCACGAGAAAGATTTATCAAAAATCAGAAATATTAGATATTATAGAAAATTAAACATTATTGTGTTTTATTCAGAAAACTGCTACTCTGCCATGTACTTGCATGTGTTTATAGTCATTGTTTGACATTACCAATTTGTAAGACCTAAGGCTTTAGGTGTGGTGGTGGGAAGGGCAGAGTGTTATGGCTTGGTGCCTGTCGAGCGGGTTTAAAATTAGTCAAATAAAAAGTTTATGAATTCTATTTATTACATAATATAGTCAAGTTACTAAACAAATATTATTTATCATGTAAAAAAATCAATAATTAAATGATCTATAGATTTTTATTTACAAAGGTAACGATTTCAGTGACATTTCTAAGGCATAGTAATGCTTTTATTTTGCATTTATGGCAGCACCACAAAAACAGGGTATGATATAAAACTATGTTAATATAAAGTAGCTTCTTAGATCTTTCTCAGGGACTGTCGTCTTGTTAGTATAGGGCAAGGTCTACAGTAGGCAAGGTTAGTAAAGGGCAAAGTTTAAATTCCTAAACTTTTAATTTTCTATCCAGTGAGTATCAAACTATGCAGTACTGTGAAAAGAATTTTCACAAATCTGTATATTGGCAGGTAGGTGTTGATGCATTTATTACAGGTCTTTGGGATTTTGTCTGTTTATGTTTTGTGTCCCGTAACATCATGTAATAATAGATGAAAAAGATGATATCAGATCTCTGTATTGAGCACTGGCTTTTGTCACACATCTTGTGAGTATAAAAATTGGAATGGGAGGTTTTAATGACCCAGGTAAAAACATGTAAAACTTTCTAGTTTAAAGTGTGTCCAAAGGGGTCAAAGGAACGGGTTATGAAGAAGTATGGAATGAAGCATTATAGACAGGATTGATGTTGATAGTGACCTAATACAACACGGTTACTCGTTTTTTTATTTTTTTTATTTACGAACCGATTAAATAATCCGCAGTATGATATAAGACTTCCACTGGGTTTTATCATGAATGATAATTAATAAATATCTTAAATGTTGTTATAGCTTAAGGCATGCTTAAAGCACTTCTTGGGTGGGTGCACATAGTTTCTTGTCACGCACAGGTTCAGACTGATTGGGTGGTCAAAAAAAGGAAAGGTGCCAGTTGTGCCACTGCGATGTTAAGGATGCACTCAGCATGCTTAAATAGTCTGACAGACTTTCTCTGGATTTTGCTCGGCAATCTAAAGAGAAGAAGCAGCCATTCTTTACTCTCAGCAAACATATCTTTGCTGTGTCTAAAGATAAATACCTTTGAGCTGTGCCAAGTGTGACTCCATTAATCACCCTTCATGTATTTATAATTATATAGATCTACATCAGTCGATTGTTGTTTAGAAGTTTTGCCTATTTGTTAGTATTGGTATGCCATGGAATAGCCAGGCCGTTGGCAAACATTTAATTTATATGCCGTATAGCTGTCAATTATACCGTAAAGATGTCCTATTTTGTGAGTTTTTTTAATTGTTGCTGTGTTACACCAAAGGACATGTGCTGTACAGGTCAACTGCCCATATGCTATGTAAGTTGATTTGTGAAATAAATTCTGTTACAGGGGCCTGTCATCATCTAATAATCGCCATAGAGAGGACAGCTGGTTCAAGTCATTATTTGTGCGAAAGGTAGACCCAAGGAAAGACGCTCACTCACATCTGTTAGCTAAAAAAGAAGATAACAACTTGTACAAAATACAGTGTAAGTTCAATTCAAAGTTAGACCATATTGAAATTTGACTTGTTCATTGACTCAAATATCTGTGTTATAATTTGTGTTGTAGTTCACAACGTGAAACCAGAGTGTCTTGAGGCTTACAACAAACTCTGGTAAGTCAAACCATTTGTATTTATGAAAAATGTTGAATGTCTTTTTGTTGTTATTAATCAAGCAGGTTGACTTTGTTAACTAGAGAAGTGTTCTCCTAAAATTTGGACTGCTAAGGTTCAGATTAAACTTTTTCTATGCCTGAGAGTAGTAGAGGTATAACAAAAGAGGAATTTTCTTAACTGTATTATGTTTTCAACTTTTTACATTGAGGACAAATAAGACACCCAAATACAACTTTTACTAAAGAGTCTGGAGTTTTTGATGGTGTTCAGCCTGCCCGCTATGGATCTTGATTCTATGTGCCCTCTTTTTGATACACCTGTAGAGTCTCGAAATGAGTCTAACCAGTGTGTTGTCATCAGCAAACGTCATAATGCGGTTTTGATTCGAAAGCTGAGCTGTAGACCAAGAGCATCCAAACATAGCTCTGCAGCTACTCCAGGTTACCCAGCAAGGCCTGGAGGGCTAAGGCGATGGCATCCTCAGTGGATCTGTTCACACTGTGCTAAATGATGAGTACTTCTGTTGTTATGTGTCAAAGCGGGCAAAGAAGCTATTGAGCATCTCTGCCAGCGGTGCCTTTTGGTCTCCTGCTGTCATGTAAAAGCCTCTGTAGTTCTGTAGTTTTTGATGTCACATATGCCCTGCCACACCTTTCATGTGTCGCTACTGGACAGATGGGACTCAAATCTCCTCTTATGGTCTTTCTTGGCTTTTTAAGTACTTTTTTTAAGTCGCCATAGAAGTGGTGTAATTAATGCTGTAGTATATGTTTGGTTAAATGATAGATTAAAATAAACACATCTGTTTGTGTGTTAATTCAGTCAAATTATCTTCTTACTGTTTGTTGTGTATGTGGCTGCTTAGCTGCAGAGTAATGCACCTTGCCACAAAGCAAAAATGGTTAAATAATGGTTTAGGTAGCACAGCAGTAAGTTTGAGGTCCTTGGGAGCGTGGGGAGGTGGGAGGAGCCAATGAGTAACCTGGAGCAGGTGAAACGAGATGAATGGCCAGAGACCAGGCAGGGCATGGCCCCAGGGCAGTGTCAAAATAGTGAGGTGCCACAATGGCGGAAGAGCCAGTGACCTGACAGTTTAGGAGGAGCCCAGGGTAGGAAAAGAGAGCCAGGGTGACAACTAGGATCCAGATGGCCAGGGTGAAGCTGGCATCTCAGGCAAATGAATCGGAGGTTGGGATCCGAAAGACTTTGGTGGTGCCAGATTGACCTAAGTACAGCTAGTGGATTTAACTCCCGAGGCAGCACATGGTTGATTACTGTCAAAGGCAGAGCTGGTGTTGGAGACATGGGACACTCAAACTCAGAGGTAGCTAGTAAATCTGGCCTACAGTGGTTGAATGGTTGGTAACTGCAGACAGTAAACATACTGATAGATACAAATACTTGAATATTGCTTAATTTTGTTGAGCTACTATTGTGTTAAAACTAAAGTTTTATTTTCCTGGTCTGAATGTCTGCATACATTTACATTTAGTCTTTTAGCTTACACTTTTATCCAAAGCGACTTAAATGTGAGGTTCACAAAATCAGTAAGACAGGTAACAAAGCAAAGCTAAGTTCAATAGTACTAGTCTTATTGTTTATTTTGTATGGAAAAGTGAGGATGTAACCCCTTTTTTCTGGCTCAAAATGGATATAAAATCTATTTTATAAAGTTCATTTTTAATGGTTCCAATTTTTCAATTCAGTTTAATTATGTTTTTACTAGGGCTAAGACTGGATTAAAAAACATTAATCTAATCAATTAGAGGCTTTGTAATTAATTAATCAAAATTAATCGCATATTAATCCCATTGAGATTTTTAGTATACCATTAAATAATGACTGAACACATAAGCTTAAACAACTGACCAGTGCAATTTTTCAGTCCAACTCTCACTAACCTTTGCCAAAACAATACAGAGTTCAAAATAAAGTGCCAGTTGCTCCAACAACATAATACATAGTTCAACATAAAGTGTAGCATTTAAAATAAATACAAAAAAAAGTGCCAGTGATTGACCTCAGTCCCTATTTTTCCAATGCCCTGATGTAAAATTAATCTCTCTGTTGCTTAGGCCACTGCAAAAAAACGTGCGATTAATATGCATTAAAAAACGTAAACGCGTTATTTTTGTGTAATTAATTAATCGTAATGAACTAATCGTTAAAGTCCCGGGCCTTGTTATTACCTTACTCCTGTGCTTATGGTCACAGTTTTGGAACACCTGCTTTCACAAATGCCCAAGATGAAGCATTTTTCACATGCAAATATAACAATTGTCTTATAGAAAAGTATAAAACGTTCCAAAACATACTTTAATATATATAATAAAAAATCATTAGCCCTACTTTAAAGCGACCCACAAACTTTAATAAATATGTTAATAATTGTATTGTTTGAGTCATAAACAATACATAAATGGGAGTAAATTCTCAAAGATTACATCATTTGTGTTAGTGTTCTCTAATTGGTCATATGGTGTTCAGTGCATGCCAGAAATGCAACGCTCATGACTCAGGTTTTAGTTACTGTATCACAACTAGTGACAGGCAGACATTATGCAAATATAGTTAACTTGTAACGAGTTGGTGATGGCACTACCCACATGCTAACGACATGCTAACTCGCTTTATTGTGAACTTTGAGATTTGTAACTTAAAATGTAAAAAGAGAAGGATCCGTAATATCTTTAAGGAGATATCATACTAAACCTAAACTTACTTATTGATGAGAAAGAAAATAAATAAGTTCTCTCTAATAAAACCATTTGAAGCTTCAATTCAGAATTATTTTACTCCATTATGTCAAATCAGAAAACACAAGGTCGATTTACAAATTGTGCACATAATCATGCAGCTGACCGTCATAAGCAATCACATCATCTATTCAATCAGTCTAAGAGGAAGCACCTATAAATTTAAATAAGCCCATCCACCCGATTACAGCTATCCCCGAGAACTATGTCAAGTCCTGCACAAAGCTGCCAAAAGCAAGTTAGCAACCTGTCCGGTTGACAGGCCGAAGTATCAGGATTTTTTGCAGGCCAGGGCACAGCTAGCCTTGACCTCTACACCACACACTTGTCACATACCAGTATAACTCCGCCGAGCTATAAGCCACTTCACTATATTTATTTTAGTGGTGGGCTGTTGTCGGCGTTAACGTGCTGCGTTAAAGTGAGACTCTTACCGGGCGATAAAAAAATATCGCCGTTATTCTATTCTCAAAGTTGGGTTGGGAGCTGCGTCTATACTACGCAAGCTATGATGACTTTCACCTTTGATCTTTTAGCGCAGATGTATACGTACCCGAATTGCAATTTTGCGCCACGTTGACCAATCAGGAGCTTGCTTTATACCTTCACAAAGACAGGAATAAAAGTGACATTTTATGGAAGAAATTTTGTGAAGAAAAAATTATCTTTACTCAATGTCAATGTCCCCTTTATTTCTATAGCGCTTTAGACAAAATACATTGCATCAAAGCAGCTTAACAACAAAAATTAGTAAAGTACATTTGAGCTCTATACACATATTGAGACTATAACTAAAGCCGTCACATTAAGTTTAATCACTTTATTTTACAATAAAATTACTTTTACTCTGATAAATTGATGAGTTCCCCTGACAGAAGCCCCTCCCCCCTGTGGGAATGAACTTAAATGTTCGAGTGTGGTCTGGTGTGAACGTGGCATAAGGTTGTTTGCACCTTGTGCAGTGATTTGGGTAGCACACATATTCTGAATGCCTTCAACAGAATTTAAATTAGCCATTTTAATTTAGATTAATTCCAAATTTACAGTGAGATTAATCTAGATTAAAGAAATTAATCTATGCCCACCTCTTGTTTTTAGCCTATTCTTGGCTAGGGAAGCTTCTGTTTTTTAGCCACATGCAGATCAATTCACAATTGTTGAACAGATCCAAAGAAGTTCCATGGAGTGGTTTTGTTTTTCCCTAAATAGGTTGTCACCATAAGACATTTTTTTATCTACCAAAGAGCAAGGATCTAGAGTGTACCTAAGTCTGTATTAGAGAGTGAAGATATGGGGTTGCCTAACAAGTGGTGGTTTTGTGGGTCAAGAGCAGAGCTTTGAATTTGATGTGGGACACTTTACCTCAGCAGACTTAAGCCTGGAGCAGAAGGGCTTTCACTGGCTGGTTTAGATGTAAGTGGGGTCAAACAACGCCGTCAAGGTGGGTTAGATTACAGTCATGTGATTTAAAGGAGGGTCTGTCACATATGAAATCTTGCTGTTTGAATATCTAGTAATTCTGGATGTGAGGGTAATTCCTGGTGATTGGCGTGGTTTAAGTAACGCTTAAAAAGAAGTAAAAGAAAAGAAAATTTTAAAATGATGAGACAAAAGGACAATATTTAAGGGCTTTTGTACAGCCGTAGAAAACAAAGTGACGATTCCCAGTAGCAATACTTCACTAAACTTAATAAGACAAGGTTTTAATTCACTTCTGCATCAGATGCTTCTGATGACTTCTACTGCAAAAATTCTTCTACTGATTGGATTCAGTTTACTGTTTTAAGTACTTTACAAGACATTGGGCATGACTTCCAACATCACAAAACAAACAAGCAAAACTAGCTTCGGACTAAATGAGAACAAACACTATGAAAATTTCAGGTAATTCCTGGTGCTATAGATGTGCAGGCTGTTGAAGAAGTTAAGCCTTGGATTCGAGAAAATATGTTGTCTCTTCAACATATAAAATTGGGCACAACTTTACATTGCGTAGTCACAACATAAGAATGGCATTACCCCAACATGGTGCTCTGGTTGACACTCCGAGTGAGTAACCACAGTAACCTACTCTGTGAACCTTACATGGTGTGGAGCGCGTTTCTTTCCAAAAACTTGTCGTTTAAGACCTCCACCCATTTTTGAAGTGCAAGCGATGTTGAAATTACCTCTGCCTTTCTTCATTTCTTCATTTTCCTTAATCAAGCACATTTTCACACACATACATCAACATGACATGACAATACCTAGATGAGGAAGCTGCATTATATATATTTCAAGGTTATAATTTCATTTTAAAGAATATCATTCCTTTCTAAATAGCATCTCCTCTAAACTGCTTCATCTTATTAAAGCTGATCTTAGGTTTTATAACTCGATTGGAAAACAGATTTCAAATATTGGTGTTGGGGGTTTTTGCATCATGGATAATAAATATAACAATGTTAATATAAGAAAGTGCCTAGACATTTTTTTTGTCTTGATACACAATTTTCCATTACATTTAAAAAAAAATGTATACGCTGTCCTTTGCTTTTGCTGTTGTGCTAAATAGATACACGCTTGTAGCAATTACTCTACCTCCAGAGCAAGTGCTTAACAATAATGTATGGTGGTTGGGATAAAATAGTTTATTAAACTAACTTTGAACAGTTGATCTAAAACCGAAATGATTCTAGGTATAAATCAAGTTTGAGTCCAAGTTCAAGCTCAGTATAGGATGATCCACCTTATTGAAATGGGCCCTTGGTGTCATATTTTTGTTATGAACAGAAGGGTTTTATAAATAAAATGTCTTTGCTTGACTGAGCTACACTAGGAATTCACAAAAATATGACTATTGCGATGTGAAGGTGGTCAAATTATTTTTCAGAGATAATAATATTGTTTTAGTGTATTAAACATGTGAATTCTGTCAACAGCAATGAGGTTCTGCCATCCATCCATAATGACAGACATTACCCGTGTGAGCTGGTGGGCACATGGAATACCTGGTATGGAGAACAAGACCAGGCTGGTAGGACACACCACCCTTCACTCTAAGGAACATTTTAACAAGCACAAAGCGTAACATAAAAATCTTAATATTATATCAGCTTCATATTTTTCCTGGATTGTTGGATAAAACAAAATATACAATAAATATAAGTCCTCTGCCAATAATCGCATCTAGGGCATGCAAATGAATTTCCCAAGATTACTACTTAATATGATGCTACAGTTCTGTTAAATATAAGAACATTTTGGCATTGGCACATGGGTAAGTTATGGTCTAATAGATACAGAATTGGATTTGTTATGTGAAGATTGAGGGTTTGAGTCTCAGGACCAATTGGAAATTATAGTGTGGGGAGTGAAAGATCGGCGCCTAATAGCCCTTTTCATTATGTAAAATTCCCAGAAATGTTTGCCGTTATTTGTTCTGAGAAGGTTTGATCTTAGTTTATTCACACTTCCACTGATTTTCTGAAATCTGTGTATGAGTGTTATGTGGATTTCGTTGTCAGGAACATAGGGCTGTTAGGGTGAGGGAATTTACCTAGCAGTTATTAATGGGTTTCTAAATTGGTTTGAGGTGGTACTGTTTGTATTATTTTACAATATTCCTAGTATATTTTGGTGTCAACAAGCCTAAATAAGATCAGTTTTGGGGTTGTTATTATTTTATAAATATATAGTTGCTTTTATAATGACCGAGTCAGTTTTAAAACAAGTGATTTGTTTTCATTTATATATTAAATGGTAAATACAGAAGAACTAAAACAAGGGTAACTTCAGGTAGGCTATAGAAAAAGCAGCGTATGGTAATTGTAAATTTCATTCATTCATGTCAAAGCTCATATTGGTCCATTCCTCAGATGCCAGCGTGTCAGGTTATGGTGTTTGTTCATACTTCAGAACTGTGACCAAGTCTGGAGAAGTCCAATGGTTTCTTGTCATGGTCAAAGCAAGAGTGTAGCCACAATAATTGGTGACCTGCTCAAGAGAACTAGATTTGGATGGTATCCGTGACTACAAAGAGACTGAAAACCAAAGTTGTCCTTGGCTATATTAGTAATGAGGCAATCTTGTTTCATTTATTTGTAGCCAATTTAATTGAGGTCCAGTATTGAATCAGCTTAAGACTAGTCAGTAGCGATACATAGCCGATGAAAACCCGACCGATAGTTCAAGTAGAAATGTTAAGAAATTAAGTCCCTCAAACATCAAAAGGAAGTTCAGTCAAATTTGTCCAACAAGCTGGACTTTTGATGACCATTATATCCTAAGGCCTAGTTTGCACCACCAGCTACATTTAGCCACAAAACTGCACGTTATATGGTCATATGGGAGAGCATTGTTAATTCTAGGCCGAAAAGTTAAGGAACTACATTCTCATTCCGGCATAATAGTCAAAGAAGTTTGCTGCTATAACATGGCCGAAATAGGTGCAGTAATTATACGCAGCGCTTGAAATTGGTTCCCTCTGCATGCGATTGGTCACGTTAGATATGTTGATGGAAAGAAGTTCTTCAACATGTGCTGAGTTATATTACTGCGCCGACTACGGCCATGTTACTGCAGCAAACTTCCTTGACTTTTATGCTGGAATGGGTGTGTAGTTCCTAATGGACTCATATTCCCAGTTTTACATTTGCACCGGTCAATATAACTTCAAATGAGTCAAGTTTTAAATATTGAAACTCGTGGGTCATTATTGAACTCTATGCTAGTGGTCTAATAGAATTCAATGATCTATGCAAAGCTATGCTAAAAGGGATATGGCCAGGACAGAAGGACGTCTGAATGGATTTCAAAACGGTTAAACTTAACTTATTCTGGGTAGGTTGGAAAATTAGCGTATTTTAAATAAATGTAGAATGTTCCTTTAATAATATATTTTTAAATTATGAGCGGTATATTTGCTGGAATTAGTCTGTTACGGTGGGACAAATGTTGGTTAAACAGACACTTGCATTTCTACAGTAATTCTACAGTGTCATTTGTTTAAAATGAAGAAATTTTTGGAGGGTTCAGGCACAGAGTAGATTGAACCGCCACGATTTTCTCACTCATCCTAAATTAATCCCTCATAGAATTCATGTATAAATCAGTGACTGTAGAAAATTGTTTGTTTAATAGCAGGTTGGCAGAAAAACAGACCACATTTTATGAGTACAGAAATCTATGTAAATCTAAATTATATGCAAACTTTCTGTGTATTGCTGACGATGGATAATAACTTTCACATCCATTTTCTATACAGTGCACATGTGGCGGTACAGAGGAGGATATCCAGCTCTCACTGAAGTCATGAGTAAACTGAGGAATAACAAGGTAGATTTTGTCTGAATGCTTATGTTAACTCTGTTAAAGGCAAGCGGTAGCTTGATGATGAAAGGAGTATGGAAAGATGGGAGTTGTACTCTCTTCATGTCCATTACCACAAGAAATCAATCAGCCGAGTTACACAAAGTTCTATGCATGAACAAATCATGGGTGGCTTGTAAAAATGACAAAGGACTCATTCAGAGAGTCATTCACAAGTCATTTGTTGTGTTGCATCCTCTGTGGACAGCATTGTTGATTATATGTTTATTTAGGTGTGCACGGCAATACATTAAATTACAGGCAAACAAACTGCACATCCAAAAACAACCGTACAATAATTGTCTTGTGTTGAATGGGTGTTTTTAGGGTGGCTTACAGTCTAATGTATGTTTTGTTCTTCTTATAGGTGTTCATGGAGTACAGAAATGAGAGGGGAAAGATGCTTCTCTCCCGTAAGAATCAGCTCCTTCTGGAGTTCAGTTTCTGGAACGAGCCTGTGCCACGAAGCGGGCCTAATATATATGAACTCCGGTCTTACCAGCTGAGAGTCAGCATCTCCTTTTCACTCTATTCGTTTTTCTCATAACTTTTAAACTGTCGTCTCAGATTTATGGCTGTTATTTTTGTTGTTTCTCGCAGCCTGGAACCATGATTGAATGGGGCAATAACTGGTAAGCAACATGTTAATACAGGACATGCATCTAACCATCCCTAGTGTAATAGTTTTGCATTATTGCAAGGTCTACTAAAGTTTTTTAATCTGGGACCCACATACAATCTCTAGAAGCACTTTATTTTACCACAGAAAAGTAATTTTCTTCTCTTTACGGAGAAAGTAGATTTTATTTCATGAATGAATACATTAAAGTGTGATTTTTAAATACTTTTATCGCAGGGCTGGATGACAATCAAAAATTATAGGCTTATTTATATTCCTCTTGATAGTGATGTTCATGAATAACATTTAACATTAAAGTAGGTTTTCAAATGGTTTAAAAGCTATATTCATATCAAAGCCCTTAATGACAGAGTTTAAAATGCATAAACATCGTCTGATTCTTAAAGGCATATGGTTTAAAATACATTAGGTTAAAGAGAAAGGTCTCTTGTTTGTGTTCTTTGTGGTCTGTTCTTTTGTTTATAGTCAATAAATGCATTGATTTATAATAATTAAGTAACATGTGAATATAATATTAAGGGGTCAAGCCCTGAAGAGGCACAGAAGGTGAATTTCTAAAATTGCTGGCAAAGCAAAGACATTGCTTCCCATTTACCCATTGACTTACACTGATACACGGACTTCATTCCTGCTATGGCTAAACATTTTGTCTGCCTGTTTTAGCACTCACTGAAACAATGCTTAAACCTGAGGAAAGTAAATCACCGAATGCCCCCTCTTCTAACCACACATTCTCCCACACCCTACGCACATCTGATAGAGGCGGGGGAACCGGCCTGCTTATTCCCACCAAATGGAGATTTACAGCATTTTTTAAGCACACCACTTTTGAGTCTCATCTACTCAAAATCATCTTTGTAGTCTAATCTATCACCACCAGGTCAGCTTGGACATTTCTTGGAGGAGATGTTCTCCTGTCATCTTGTCCGGAGGATGGGACACCTCTTATGATCCTTGGAGACTTCAACATTCACCAGGAGAAACTTGTATAACCTCACTGCATTGTTTGACCTCAGGCGCCTGCCCACGTCGCCGACATACAACTCCGGTAATACACTTGATTTTGTCTACACACGCTACTGCTCCACGTATCACACCCTGGTAACACCACTGCACTGATTCGATCATTTCCTCGTCACACTTCATCTCGACATGACAGTACCGAACATTACATCCCCTTCCTCGCTTATAACCTTCAGGCGCAACCTACGCACACTCTCTCCTCACACCATATCCTCTGCTGTTTTCTTTGTGCTCCCTCCTCCTGACCAGTTTGCTTTATTTAACACTGACAGTGCCACTCACTCTCTTTGTTCTACACTAACAACCTGCTTGGACAATATATGCCCACTTACATCTCGACCAGACCGTGCTAACCCTTCGACACTTTGGCTCTCTGATGTCCTCCAGGTAACACAGATCCAGGCTCAGGCAGCTTAGAGAAAGTGGCACAAATCTAACAACTCTGCAGATCTCTCTCTCTATCAGTCTCTTCTTTCTCTGCGAATGTCTCGGCCACCAAGACTCAGTTTTACCAGGTGAAAGTTAACAACTCACCAGACTCTCGCACTCTCTTCAAGACCTTCTCTTCTCTACTATGTCCACTCACCCCTCTGCCCTCTTTGGACCTAACGACTTATGACTTTGCATCCTTCTTTGTGAAGAAGACCATTGCTATCAGAAGTCAGTTCTCCGCTCCCCCACCGCTGGACTATACTCTGGCTCCTCTGACCACCTCTCTCCACTCTTTCACTCCGTTGACTGACGACGTTGTGAGAATCATCGGTTCAAACCACCCAACTACAAGCCCGCTAGACCCCATCCCACCCAGCTCCTGAAAGAAATCTCTCAATCCGTCATCCCTTCCGTCTCCCACATCATCAACTAATTTCTCAATTCTGGCACATTTCCTTATGCCTTGAAGGAGGCCTTGAAGGAGACTTGGTCTCTATCTTAAAAAAACGCCTAAAAACTCATCTCTTCCATCTAAACCTAACCCACTAGAAAACCTAGTGGGTTAGGTTACCTTTTTTTAGCTTGCCCTACTCTCTCTATATATAAAAAAAGGAAACCTTTTCCCTCCTCTACAGGTTTTATCTCGCTTTGTGTAACTTCACCAATTGTTGTCTCTGCTACATACGGCTTTATGTCTCCTCGATTCTTTGTAAGGCGCATTGGATAAAAGCGTCTGCTAAATGTAAATGTATATGTATGTTTACATATACACTTAGAAGTTAACAGAAGTTAATGGGTTTTTTGATTACCAAAATTATTTTATTTATCTTCTTTTGTGTTTTAAAGAAAAAACAAAGTCTTACAAGTTTTTAAGTAACAAGTGTGTTTAAATTTTTATTGTACCTTTGAGTATGTTTTGGCCCGTAGTAAAAAACAAATTGCCAGACAGAAGAGTGATATGATCGTAAACTGGTAATCAAACTGTGCTTTTCCCACAGCAGTTTTGTTCAACATATTGGGACACTGTCCCCTAGACCACCAGCTTCGACACCTTTTTGTAAATATTGTTGAAAAAAATAGAATCATATTCAAAACAATGCAGTAAGTGATTAATTGAATTAATTCAGCTATTAAAAATACACACATGACTTTTAAATAGGAAATAGTTTGTCACATTTAAGAATTACTGATGATGTTGTGATATTGTACATGATCTGTCACCTAACACTCCTTCAAAACATACACTCAAAAAGTTGCTTGATAATGCCATGATTATTTTGTCTAAACAGTTTTATAAAAAGCCTTTAACAGAATAAACTTTCTGTCTCACAAAACGTTCTTTGTGATAATAAAGGTATTTAGATTATAAAAAGGTATTAAACAGATTCTTTTTAAGAACCATTGACTAAATGGTTTGATTAAATTCTATTCTTAACTTAACACTTGCTTTAGTAAATTGTAGAAAATGAAAGTATGCAATGCTTTTATAGTAAATATTTATAAAATGTCTGTGTTATTTAATCTATAAAGGGTATCTAGGAATTTTACTACAGTGTTATAAGTAAATACTTAAATGGACTACACTATTTTTCATGTATGCATTATTAGTAGTAAAGTAAAGTACAGTACTCTTAGACCATCTCAGTCATCAAAATCACCCTTAATCATTTATAAACACTTCTCGGATGCCTTTTCCGTGTAGTCCATTAATAATGTTTTAATGTAGATTGACAGTACAAATTATTTTGTTATGTACAACCATATTAGTGTATTGAAGAGCATGGGTTGTTATGTCTGCCAAGTTGTTTAGCCTGAAGTGCATGATTCACAAAGGTATTGGCTAGGAAAAAACAAGTCAGGTGATTAAATGCATATTAGTCGAGTCAGGTGAGCGTACATGAAATTTACAAGATTCCAGGTAGGAACTTTCCAATAATAAAATACACACTCTTTTAGAGAAAGAGACCATGTCAAAGTCAGCTTCAGTGGTTTACTGGAACAGTTCCAAATTTCATTTGTATGTTCCTTTGTTTCTGTGTGGCTTTACCAAAACTACTGATAGTATACGATTAATAGACCAAATTTGCAACTGTAACAGTTTCGTATAGTATGTTTTAAATCACATATTATCTAAAATTTTGGAAGATGACAGATGAGACTAAAAATCCAATCTGTGTAATCCAAAAAATATAAATACCATGGGGAAAGGAATTTCTCATATAGCCGTTTTTGTAAAAACAAAAAAAAATAGTTTCTTATTAAACCCTACATTGAGAACATAAATTCAGATGTACAGTATGGTATTTTTTAAAAGATATTGCAATTCATGATTGCACCATTTGTGTGTCAATTTACATCAAGGGTTCAAAAGTTTTTTAAACCATTTGAAAAGTAAAAATTTTAACTAGTGGCAGGGCTGTAGATTTAGTTTGAATCCCTGTTTAGACTTGCGATCCGACTGACCAAAATGCATTCTATTACCAAGTCGATGGCGCTAAATACACCTCTAAACAGGGTATGAAACGTTTTGAACAGATTGTGTCCATGGTTCTCAAACGATTTTGTAGTAAGGCCCCCATTGTGTACATTGCATCGCTAAATGGCCGTTCTAATAAAGACCTT
The DNA here is from genome assembly GCA_033220385.1 of Triplophysa yarkandensis. Lineage (NCBI taxonomy): Eukaryota > Metazoa > Chordata > Actinopteri > Cypriniformes > Nemacheilidae > Triplophysa > Triplophysa yarkandensis. Next base: position 9,691,224 of record CM065675.1, read on the forward strand.
AAATATTAAACTTAAAAATCTTAATTAAATTGAAAAAGAAATACGTATAAAAAATTCTGGAACATCAATCTTTTGGTTGGTCTTGTTCTCCTGGTGTTTGATTACCTAGAGTTTATAATAACTTTCATAAAATGTAACAAATTATGTGGCCCCCCTTGAACCATCTTGGGGCCTCCAGGAGGTTACAGTCCACAGTTTGAGAACCACTGGTGTAGACAATTATGTGGTTGAATGTGTTCAAACAGCCACAAGAGACCATCTGCTCTCCACCTTTAGATATAATGTATATAACATTCTGAGAGGCATCAGCGAACGCTCAAAGTAAAATAGCTTTATATTTGAATAGGCATTATTGGAAAATATTATTTCTTTAAAAAGTAGAATGAGTAGAAAAGACATTTAATATACCATCAAGTCAAAAATTTGTAAAACTGCTTTGCAATGTATGCCTACCCAATGAACACTTTGCAACCCCATTCAATGATGCACTTTTCAGGAATGCTACTCATTGATGAACTTGTAATCTGATCAACCATGACTATTGAAAAGTACAATGATTACTGTTTTTATCTTCCATCCACTCGTAATAAGTATCTCTTTGTTTCAATAACATTTGATATGCTGCTTTTAGTATAGGATTTTATTAATTTACAGCCAGAGGCTGACAGTGTTGGGGTATCAAACTATAATTGAAGTCAGTCGGGTTGTTGGGGTGCTGTGAGTATACGTGTGATTTGGGGTTTATCATCTTTGAGTAAAAAATGGCATATCTTTTAAAAATCCTTAATTAACAGTACACAATTTAAACATCACATTTTCACATTAGTGAAATACTGTGTGCAGTCGTAATGCGATAAGAGAGTCACCTGAAATAAAATTTATTTTATTATCAGCTTGTGTAAAATACTGCTTTCCAGGGTGCATCAATTAAGATTCAAAATAAAGAATAAAACGGACTTATCTAATATAAATGTTAGACCTTGTTAAACTGAAAACAGCTTGTCACAAATATATACATTTTCATAATATTAAAAATGTAAAGTTTTAATATTAAGCCATTAGGACATTCACCATTGGAAGACAATACAGTTATCCTATCTTTACATATACACACACACACACACACACATTTATATAAATAATTGTTTTGTTCATTATTCAACATTGTCTCTCATTATAATTTTTCTTTAGGGCTCGAGCTATCGGCTACCGCCAGCATAACCATGAAGCAGTCGGTGGCTTCTTCTCACAGATAGGAAGCTTGTATATGGTTCATCATCTCTGGGGTAAAATATAAGATTTTATTTATGTACATATGTTTAAGTTTCTGTTAGTTCATAACGAATGGAGTTTTATGAGACATTATCGAAAGGTGTTACCAAAAACCGGTTTAGTATACAGGCTTGATGTGTTTTCTTTTCGTCCTTTCTTCCTTTCAGCATACAAGGACTTGCAGTCTAGAGAGCACACAAGGAATGCAGCATGGCAGCACGAGGGCTGGGATGAAGCTGTATATTATACTGGTACATACACAAATGATTGTCTTGTCTTAGACAGTACATTTGAAAGCAAAAGAGCATTATTTTATTATATATATATATATATATATATATATATATATATATATATTATATATGCACATATATATATATATACAGGATATATCCTATATTTAGACTATAAAATATCGAAGGATGTTTTACACATATTTGGGACCACTTTAATTCAAAGCCTACAGCTTGATTGTAAGACAACCCCATTTCTCAGATGAATTAAAAAGAGAAAAACCTTTTTATTTTAATTGGCGACAATGCTGTTTCCGCCTTTCTGTACAGTGCTTATGTATCAAATTTGATCAGTTTATTAGTATTAAATACTGTTGTTTTACTGTTTTAGTGCCTCTGATTCAGCACATGGAATCCAGGATAATGATCCCACTGAAGGCTTCACCTTTGCAGTAATAACCTGTGGAAAACACCACTTTTACAATCCCAAACTGGGCTTTGGATATATTTACAGAATTTTTTTATGGCGTACTGACTCCCGTTACAAATGTTTGTTTTGATTATTTTAAGGTCTAACATTTGAAATGAAGTTTCAAATCTGTTTCTGGCTTTTTAGCCATGTAATTTAAAATATACGACTATTTAAAAGGACATTGAAATTGAAATACTATAATAAATTTAGACCGAACTGAAATATTCTTCCCAGTATGATGGCAAATTTCAAGTACTTATGGTGTTTATTTGCTGAAAAGAAAAACATTTTACTAACACTTGACATACAAAAATAACGACGACATTCGGCGAGACAAGTTTTATCTCTGAATTATACAGTACATCTGATTTAAGCAACATTGTCCAGCGGGTTTCAGAGAAAGGCCCTTGGTGTGCACAGCAATTTTGAGTGTTTGAACCACAGTTATTTATTGCATTACATGGTACGCATCAAGATTTTTTTGTTGACAGATTGATCTCTTTAATAAGTTTCCTGTTGTGGCCTGTTCCATATACTGTAAACTGTTCTAGCACAAAATAAACATTTATTCTAACTACTGAATAAATCTAGCTGTACATTTCATGCTGTTTCATGTATTTTATCACTCCTGAACTAATACCATATAAAAATAAACATTGGTTACTTAAAATGTGTGTTATAAAATTAACGGTGACCAGTAACAGCTTTAATTAAAAAAAAGATTGAATACAAATTAGTGTTCTTCTATGCTTAAAACTGGAAATAATTATCATTACAGTTACATTGTAGTTAAAACAAGGCAGTACTGCAAACTTCATGAATTGTTTGCATTATTCTTGCAGTATGCTCTCTGTAAACAATCGTTAAACTCTATAATAAACTTTAAAATGTATTAAATGTGCATAAAACAGAGGCAGCAGATTTTACCACAGTTCATGTACAAATATTCTTTTAGCTGTCCATTTGACAATACAATTACATCTTTTCAAGTTCCTTCTGTAGCTCTCCAAAACTCGTGACATACCACAATGCCTTCTCCTTGACCTGCTGGCGGATGACATTGCCACCAAATCCAATGAAAGCATCCTAAAAGGGAATAACATCAGAATGGGCTCCTTTTAAACAACAATCTTTTAAAGAATTTTACCTGGTTGCACCAGCTTTGTGCAAGTTAAATGTACAACACAACAGAATATTTTTGAGTCGCACCTTTTCAAGTTAACATTACGTCTAAACATAATATTTTTAAATATATAATTTTTGAAAATAAACATTATTATTCGACAAAGCATTACTTTAGGGAAAGCGTACAAACTACTTTGACCTGCAGCAAGACAAAATGGTGCAACCGAATAACAGACACCGTTCCCAAATCTCAGACCTCAAATACATCAAATTATAAAAATTCTTGAGTAAAGAAAACGCGGTACTTTATTCTTTATTTCAAATATATGGCAGAAATATGCTGCTAGTACAGTAATCTTAATTCAGCCCGTTTTATCTAGGCGCGTGACGTTATTAGCAGGCACTTTCTGTTTAATATGAGAGGTTGAAAGAGCTGTGACTTCCGCAAAGTAAAACACAAGTATGGCAGAAGCCAAAAATTAATGGGAAGAGGAAAAAACAGAATGGGAAGAGGATTATTTTATTAAGTCCATCTGTCTTATTTCCATGCAGATTTTCCCACTTAATCAGCTCTACGATGACAAAAACTCCGGGAATTGAAAGGACAGTTAACAGCACAACAGTCCATTCTACCAGGCCAAACACCATGGGTAAGGTTGCAACTATAGCGTCTTATCGCCTCAGTCGCGTTCTTGCAAAACACAAGAAATCTTTCAAGGACAGTGAAATTGTGAAAGCAGCATTTATCGAGGCTGTAGATGCTCTTTTTGGTGACTTCAAGAATAAAAGTGATAACATGGCTACTATTTGAGGACGTGCAATTATCCTGTGGCACTGTTACACAGCGATGTGAGGGAATGGCAGAGAATGTCGAGGAGCAATTAAGGAAAGATCTTGATCAATGTCAATTTATTTCTCTTCAATTTGATGAGTCAACTGATGTTGTGGATATTGCACAGCTATGTGTTTTCATTAGAATGGTATTCGGAGGCATAGATGCAAAAGAAGAACCGCTCACAGTTATGCCACTGGAAAGATATATTCCAAGCTTTCATGGAATTTGTCAACAAGACCCAATTGCCCCTCTTTAAACTCATCTCTATCACAACAGAAGGTGCTCCAGCAATGGTGGGCCACACTAGCGGGTTTATTGCATTGTGCAAACAAAATGAATATTTCCCGGACATCCTTAATTACCACTGTATAAAGTTAATGTTAATGGATGCTGCAATGAAGACTGTGTGCTCCGTTCGGGCAAGTGGTCTACAGAGAAGGCTATTCTGTGCTCATTTGGAGGAAACTGGTGAAGAACAAACAGACCTTAACAAGATTCTGTGGGTTGTTGCCTCAGTCAAAAGTTTTTGAAACTTTCAAAACATGCAGAATATGCCCAGCTAGAGGACCACCAATGACTACTGAATTTAGCATTCCTGACTGATCTCACTGACCTGCTAAATGAATTTAATTTGGGGCTGTAGGGTAAAGTCAACATGTAATCAACATGATCAGTTCAGTGAACATGTTTAAAAGCAAGCTACAACTGCTTTCAAGTAGGCTACAAAGCTGTGACCTCCGAACTTTCCTCACATGCATTCATAACTTCAGAGTCAGGGCAAAGACTTTGCGCAGCTTGACAGTGCACGTTATGAGGAGCAGGTTCAGAGCATCTTGTTAGAATTTGAGAGGCTCTCTACAGATTTTGCATCCATTGAGCCTGTTGCCAGCTACCAGTGTTCCATTTGGTCTAAGCACTGATGTGGATAGTATTGCCTCAAAAATTGGATCGCTGTTCCATTTGGATAATTCTGCTGTTGAGAATGAGATTCTCACACTGCAAAATGACATTGAGATAAAATCCAGGGCAACATCTGGCATGACTGGAGACTTATGGAACCTACTGCCTGAACAAAAGTATCACAACCTCAGAATATGTGCCTTTTACTTGCCAGCACTTTTCGGATCAACCTATCTGTGTGAGTGTGCTTTTGCTCACATGTGTCTAACTCAGTTATTAGCAAATGGAATCCATTAACATGACAGCTCTACATGTTTTACAGCGTGATGAATCAATAACTAAACCCATGATATCTGAAACATGGGTCCACTTTTTTTAATTAGGTAAAGTGATTAAAACTGATCTTTTAAATTGATGGTTTTAAAGTGGATTTACGAGTTCTGGTGGCAACAGGAATGCCAGGAAGCCCATATAGCCCCTATAAAACCCCAGTTGGTTTCTATGCTAAGTTCAACAACCCCTATAGACTGGTCAGTGTATGACGTTGTTGTAACATTAAAACAATTCGACAGCAGGTCTTACGACTTGTTGTTAAACGTATGAGGCTGGTATGCCAGCTCTATTTAGTGCTGCAGCCTCCATCATCAGACAGCCATCATCACATAAATCTTGTATCCTTGTATCTTAAAACACGTTTGACTTTATGTTTGCATAATGCTGTATGTAACACGAGAACGGAATGCAAGCCAAGAGCAAACATGGAGGAAAATACGCATGGAAATATGCATAATTATAAATTAGTAATAATTATGACTTATGTTGTTACTACTGGTTTGGAAATAAATTAAACTCTGACTTGAGACATTGTGAAGTACTCACAGCAGGTGGACAGGCTTCAAGATCAGTAGCTCCATCTCCAATCATCACCACCGTTTTAAAGCCATACTGTTCCTTTAGCAGATTGATGACCTTTCCTTTCCCCCCAGACTCCGCTGTTGGCTGCGATTCATCAAAGCCCGCATACTCACCTGACAACAACAACAAGTCATTTTTCATCAGGGCTGGGGAGTATTTAAATACATGTTCAGTGGTACTTAAAATATTAGTAAATAATCAGTTACATCCCAAAAAGTATTTGACAAATATAAACTGTATAAAGCTGTAATAACAATCATTAACGTAAACAGCAATTGGTGATTCTCGAATTATGCAATCTGCAAAAGCAGGCTACAAGCTACAGTTCTACTAAAACCCACAAATGCAAAGAATCATTTTAACAAAATTAGATGGATCTGGGGTTCATGGAAATTGCGTGTTATGCATTGTGAGGCATTCATTTGAGGCTTTTTCCCTTTTTGTGACAAATTTTAGCTTGCAGTTTTCTTAGTAAATAGCAAAATGCTTCTTTTTAAAGTTTTTAAGGAGTGGTAACATACTATTTTATGCTATTTTTGATTGCTCAAGGGATGATTACACAGGAGGGCTTTGGAAGTTTGAAAACACAAAGTTTTGCCGGGCTGTTTTTTGTTAACTTTCTGAAAAGAGTTTTTTTTTCAGCTGTCCTGTCAATCAAGGGTGGCTCTTTAGTTGCTGTTAACTGTGATAACCATAAAATAATCCTGGAGCCACCACTCCATTTATTCAATTGGACAATGGAAAAAGGTGCATTTCGTCAAGCGCTTTTCTGCTGAGAATTGACTTTTTTCAACTTGAGGAGTTTATAGCATACCGTCAACAATGAAAATCTACACTTCAGATTCTTAATATTAATGTAAAATTATAGAAACTTTGCGTCAAACCCCACCTTTAATGTGAAAAAATTACCTCGCACTCACCACTAATACTAATTTTATTGCTTAGTATAGATTTTACAAAGTTAAAGGGGAATGCTTTTTTTTTGCAAGGCTCATGTGTTTTTTCATAACATTACGATAAGTAAAATATTGCCAAATCGTTCAAGGTTTGTTTAGGGTTAACAATGCCGTTTAAAAAATATTATTTATATATATATGTGTGTGTGTGTGTGTGTGTGTGTGTGTGTGTGTGTGTGTGTGTGTGTGTGTGTGTGTGTGTGTGTGTGTGTGTGCCCTCTGCTCCTCTTTTGTCATTTTTTTGCCTTTTTGGTCAAATGTCTTCTGTTCTACATAATTTTGTTACCGGCGTCTTGCCACAGTATGTGCTGTATGTGCACTGGAAACTTCTGTCACTATGACATATATTTGATGCAAAACTTAAAAATACCTGCAATTCCACTATTTCTTAAATTCATTTTTATCATATCACTGCAAATAATATCATTTGATTACTTTTATAAATGTGCATTAATTTAAAACACTTTTTTTAAAACACATGTATGCCTTTTTTGCTTTGTTTCTCTCCTAAATGAATCAAGAGACTGATTCACCGACACTTTAACAATGACCGCCACATACTTGCCGCTATAGTTTTAGATTTTAATTGGACCATTATAATCTTTAATTAAGTATTTATTACAGTAAACATCACCAGCTGGCAATTTCAATATTAATTTACATTTTTGTGGGTTATTTTACTGTATTTGCTGCATTTCTATCTTTTGTAAAGTTTTAATAATGCATTTAAACAGTACTTTTATAACCAGAATATAGACTCACCAAAATGATTTCACATAAAATTCATAGTAAAATAATAAGTAGAGTTCTTACCGTTAAAATAAAACTTTAAGCGGTTTGCATAGACATGCTGGAGAGGAATATTGAGCTGTAATGCCACATGTTCAACAATACAGCGGAACCCACCGGAGATAAGAAAGATCTTCACATTACGCTGATGTAACTTCTCAACCAGCTCCCTGGAGATAAGATTGCAATCTTTTAAAATTCTTGTGCATGATCTCTAATTGTTACATAAAAACAGAGTAAAAAGAATTTTCAAAAGAAAATAAACAGAAAATAAATGTGATTATTCCAACCTATCCCCAAAAACAGAAGGACACTGACTTACTTAATACCTGGTGTCAGCTGAGGGGGGTGGTCAGTGATCAGTTTGTTGACTTGTTCCCTTGAGCACTTAATGATGGACAGACGTTCACTCAGGGCCTTTTTAAATGACATTGACCCACACATTGCCTTTCGTGTCCTAAGAAAAAATGCCATATTTTCAAACTGAATTCATAAAACAAACACAAACTCAAAGACAGACAGACAGACAGACAGACAGACATGTATGAACGACCCTCTGGGGACAGTAATTTAAAATCTTTAAAATAGCACATGTACATTTTTCTTACCGTAAAGTAGCTTCAAAGAAACTGCCTTCCTAATCATATATGTGTATCTATTAACATAAGGTCTGCCCCTCTACTCAATCCCACACACTAAGACCATTGAAAGGAACTTAGAAATGTAAATTTTAAGAATTTAAGCAACAGTATTTACTCATAGGTGTGAGTTTCAAAATGTGGCGTTTACAGCAGCAGATTGAATACTGTATGAATAAGCAACCATACACAAGTCCCTCTTCTATCTGCTAATGGCGCCTGTGACTCCAATGAAAGCTGTAAATGTCCAACATTTCAACTTCTTTTGTCATGAAAACCAGTAGATGTTGGACCGATTTTATTTAATTTCCTAATCTGAATCCAACCTCTAAAGCTATGTCCATGACAAAAAAAAACAAACAGTAAATAATAACCTGTTACACACACGTTGGGGAAGAGACAATTTAGAGTACCTGGAGTAAACACACCCTGACACAGGGAGAACATGCATTCTCCACACAGAAAGCCTCACCTCAAATCAGTTGCTGTTGCGCTTTGATGTCTACAAATGCTTGCTGCATTTCAACACTGATGTTTGCTGTCAAAAGATCAACTTTCCTGCTGTGCAGGTTGCATTCATCTCATGCATTGCACTTTAACACAGTTACAGGGAGAGACGAGTGACATTCCGACTTACACATAAATGAAATTGTAATACAAACATTAACAATTCCAGTGGTGTTTTGAAATTTACATGTCACACCTGTAAAACAATTGTGTATGTTAACGCAACCATTTTAAGGAGTCAAATGCAGGACTGACAACCATATTTTTGTTTTAAATACCTCATGCATTGTTGATGTGATACGACACAATTGTTACAGGAAATCATGCATTTTAAACTTCTGTTAAAAAAATACTCAACAGTGGTCCTAAATAAGACAGTTTCATACGTTGCTTTTAATACCTTTTTAAAACCACACAGACATATACATAACAGGGATTCTTACCACAGGAGGGCTTTAAGATAGAGACAGATAGACATTGACACAGATTGGCAGACAGACAGGTACTGACACTATCAAAGATACTAAGAAAGAAACAGACCAATATTTCAACATTTTGAGACATAGAAAGAGAAACATGAAAACTTTTGTAAAAAAAGGGTTGCTAACATTTCTGTGACCATGTCGCCGACACCGCAAAACTTGGCAAGCTCATCAATGCCCTCCTCGCGGATTACAGTACTGTCCACATCGAAGCACACTGCGTCGGCACGGCGGAACAGAGCACAAGTATCATCAACAGTTGCCATGAAGAAGCTGTAAGACAGGAAAGCAGCAATAGCAGCATCAATACAGAAGCAACTTAAATCTTACACATTCAGCAGGGTAACAGATCTTTACATGAGATTAGATTAGATTAGATTAAATTTTATTGTCATTGCACATGCAGGATACAAGGCAACGAAATGCAGTTAGCATCTAACCAGAAGTGCAATAAGCAGTAAATACAGGATATATATGAAATATATACAATAATAATACAGAATATATGAATATATATAAGCATTATGGACAAATTTACAGGTTTTATATACAAGCAGATATACAGGCAGGTGTGCTAGGAACATCCTATACATTATGTACAAGTGTATGTACATTTTAAGCAGAACTATAAACATAATTTACAGTATTGTAGTGGATGGTAAAGTGCATTGGAATTCCCAGTGTGCAATGGATTTTCCAGTGTTACAGCGTGAACAGTAGTGCATGTAACAACTGGTTATTGTGATAAGTATTTTAAATAGGTAATAAGCAGGTGTAGTGGTGAAGAGGGGGGAGGAGTTTGTGTGAAATGTGGGGGGAGGGTTGAGGGGTGTCAGAGGGAAGAGTTCAGTAAGGAGACAGCTTTAGGGAAAAAGCTCTCCCTTAATCTTGTTGTCCTTGTCCGGAGGCTCCTGAAGCGCCTCACGGAGGGCAGGAGGGTGAACAGTCTTTGGTCAGGGTGAGACGAGTCCTTGAGGATGCTGCGAGCTCGACAAGACAGCGTTTCCTCTGGATCTCCGCAATAGCAGGGAGTGTTGTTCCTGTGATGCGTTGGGCAGTTTTCACCACCCTCTGCAGCGCTTTGCGGTCAGCCACTGAGCAGTTTCCATACTGCTCTCGATCGCACACCTGTAAAAGTTTACCAGGATGGCTGAAGACAGCTGGTTCTTATTGTTCTGTCCTGAGAAAGAAGAGGCGCTGTTGAGCCTTCTTGACCAGGCTGGAGGTGTTAGAGTTCCAGGACAGGTTCTCAGAGATGGTGGTTCCCAGGAACTTGAAGCTGGAGACACGCTCAACAACCATCCCGTTTATGTGGATTGGGTCGTGCGTGCGTCCCTTTTGTTTCCTGAAGTCCACAATTAGCTCCTTGGTCTTGGTGGTGTTTAGAAGCAAGTTATTGTCAGCGCACCATGTGGCCAGGTGCTGTACCTCTTCCCTGTAGGCAGTCACATCGTTGTCACTGATGAGGCCTACCACCGTGATGTCGTCTGCAAACTTAATGATGGAGTTGGATCCATGCACAGGCTTGCAGTCATTGGTGTAAAGGGAGTAGAGGAATGGGCTCAGCACGCAGCCCTGTGGTACGCCGGTATTAAGTGTGATGGTGATGGAGTGGGTGTGGCCTGACCTAACATGCTGAGGCCTGTTGGTCAGAAAGTCCATAATCCAGCTGCAGAGAGAGGTGTTATTGTTCAGGTCTGCAAGTTTGGAGGTCAGCCTGGTTAAATGCTGAGCTGAAGTCAACAAACAACATCCGTACATAGGTGTTGACAATGTCCAAGTGTGTGAGTGCAGAGTGCAGAACTGTGCATACTGCGTCCTCTGTGCTCCTATTTCTACGATAGGCAAATTGATGTGGGTCCAGTGTAGATGGGTGGCAGTCTTTGAGGTGTGCTAGGAAAAGTCGCTCGAAGCATTCATGATGATGGGTGTGAGTGCCACAGGCTGATAGTCGTTCAGGTACATTGGGGAGGAGTGTTTCGTCACAGGTACGATGGATGTGGACTTAAAGCATGTTGGCAAAGTTGCTTGGATGAGGGAAAGATTGAAAATGTCTGTAAAGACCCCTGCAAGCTGCTCCGCACATGCCCTAAGCACACGTCCAGGCATACCATCCGGGCCGGCAGCTTTGCGTGCATTGACCCGGCTGAGTGCAGTGTGCACATCTGTGAAGGTGAGTTTAAGAGGTTGGTGGTCTGCTGAGGGCATGATTTTGGTGGCTGTCTCCTTGCTGTCGCTGTTGAAACGAGCATAAAAGTCATTTAGCTCGTTTAGAAAGGAGATGTCCGTGACCGTTGTGGTGGTGTTGCTGGATTTGTAGTTAGTGATGGCCTGGATGCCCCGCCACATGCGTCGAGGGTCAGAGTTAGAAAGTGTTCCTCTACCTTCAGCTTGTAACAGTACTTGGGGCCTACTTGATGCCCTTCTTCAGGTTAGCCCAGGATGTACTGTAGGCCTGTGCGTCATCTGACCTGAAGGCGATGTTGCAGGCTTTCAGCATTAGTTGCACCTCCTTGTTCATCCAAGGCTTCTGATTAGGGTATGTTGTGATTTGTTTTTCTGTTGTTACATCATCAACGGTGTTGTTGATGTAATTCAGAACGGAGGAGGTAAAAGTGTCAATGTCCGTATGAGAGCCACCTGCAGCCTGAGAAGCAAACATACTCCAGTCCGTGTGTTGGAATCTGTCCTGAAGTAAAGAGTCTGCTTAGTAGGCCAAACTTTGATGGTCTTCACTGATGGCTTCACACGGTTGATGAGGGGTGAATACTTGGGTGTGAGAAACAAAGAAAGGTGATCAGACTGTCCGAGGTGGGGGAGGGTGGTCTCTGTGTAAGCTCCATCAATGTTTGTGTAAACATGATCCAAAGTTTTGTCTCCTCTGGTATGGCAGGAAACATGCTGGTGAAATTTTGGCAGCACTGTTTTCAGTCTGCAGTGATTAAAATCACCTCCAACAGTAAAAGCAGCTTCCGGGTGAGCAGTCTGTTGTTTACTAATGGCTGCATGAAGTTCTTTCAATGCAAGCTTGGCATTAGCGTCCGGTGGAATGTAGACTGCTGTTATTATAGTGGAAGTGAACTCCCGAGGCAGATAAAAAGGTCTACATTTAACCATGAGAAACTCAAGGTTAGCTGAGCAGTGACTCCCAACAGTGACAGTGTTCGTACACCAAGATTTGTTGATATAAATGGACAATCCACCGCCTCTTGTCTTGCCGGCGTCCTCTGTTGTTCTATCTATGCATATAGATGCATATTAAACTGTAAAACTGACACAAGACATCTGACATCCATAAAGAGCAAAACACACCTACTCGTCATGGCCATTTTCAGAACCATCTATAAATGATGAATCAACGATACACATTTGAGAGATCATCTCGTCGATTTAAATACGGAAAATACACACAAATACAAGTTCTGCTTTCCAATGTTATAATGATCACCAAAGGTTTAAACATTAAAATAACAAAGCTTAAATATAAAAACAAGACAGCCACATTGAAGTCCCAAGGAATGGAGACTGATCTATAGTTTGAGAGTTCTGTATGTCAGTTTCGAGAAGATGGTTACATATTGTGTATAGTTTTGAGAGTAATAACATTAAACTGAGCTCAAACATGAAAGACATGATGTCACCGTGGGGGTCTGCATAGCAAATATAGTTTTACCTTTTGACCAAAATAAAAATCTGGTCCTTTATAAAAGGTGTAATCAAACCAAATCTCCCAATCCCCTGTAGGACCCCTGGATGGACAGGAGGAGTACTCCCCAGTTTAAAGAAAAGTAGACCCTGTGACATTTCTACACATCCCAGTTGTTGTTCTGCTTTTGGCAAGAATTAAATGTTTTGTGACTGGCTGATGTTAGTTTGTCCCATCCACCTGTCTGTGATTGATAGCTGTCATCTGAGCAGACACAAGAGTCCTGTGTGTGAAGGCTTTAGTTGAGTAACACTGACTCCATTCATTCACCTAACAAAACCAGAGAGCTGTTACGTCACCGAGGGCTGTCACTGCCCCTCCTGACAAGAGGTTTAAACTTTTACGACAGTTAGGACCGAACAACAACGCAACTGACCACACAGTGCCGGTTGTGACGTTTCCATACAACCGAATACGAAACTCAAGGTTTGTAATAATTTGAATGAACGTCATATTACCTTTATTCGCACGCGCACGCGAACACACAGCAGACGTCGATTTAAACCGCTGAATTCCTCTCCCAGCTTACGTCAGCGAACGCGTGCAACTTCCAGCCAATGCGACTGGACCTCGGGAAACGTTTGTAGTGTGACGTGACCGGGAAACCAATCAGATGACAGCAGTGGTGGACGCGGCGCTGGATTGGTTGGATAAGATGGAGCAGCAGCTAATGATGCACGTGGAGGACACCTGCTGGGGAACACGTGTAACTGTGAACATTTAAAAATGTGCAATAAATGAAATATATGAGAGGTGCGATTTGTGTTTTATTTATTAAAATCAACAGGTAAAGGTGAACACAGCACACAGTTAAGTGTGCATTATAGAATACATGTGTGTGTGTTCAAAAGTGGTTTTAAAGATGCTTTCTGATGACTAACATGTGTTATTTTATTTTTCAATCATAATTGATGAAACTACACAAAACTGCTACAGTCTCATGTCATTGTGTTATATAAATATTCTATATAAATGCATACATTGAGAGCTTAATACCACAGGTTTGCAGATAAATACCACAGGCACAATTCAGATATGCTCAAAGAAGATTTGGACTAGTCGACATTATATTAGAAATATATCTTAATATGTTTATAAAGTCATTGAAGATATCTCAAGTTTTTTATATATATTTGTAGATAATATCTTCAATAAGAATTCATACTGGTATAATTACTCGGCAGATATCTGTTTATGTCTTTCTGAATAGTCAAATTATAATTATGACTCGTATAAAATAAAATACATAAAAAAACTGAACATTTCCCCCCTACAGGTTTAATCTCGCCTTGTGTGACTTAGTTAATTTGTAGCACTTGTTGTCTTTGCTATTTACTGCTTTATTGTCTCCTTTATTCTTTGTAAGTCGCTTTGGATAAAAGCGTCTGTTAAATGCCTAAATGTAAATGTAAATGTAAACTTTGATAACTTACTGAGGTGTAGATTGATCAGTTTAGTGTTGTCCTTAAGGCTGGTGTATTACTCTGGCCCTGAAGGACTAAACACACTGCAAACAATTGTTCTTGATTCCAACATGTCTGAACAAATTGAGAAAAAATGATTTATTTATCATGTTGTATTCAATTATTATTCTTTGGCAACCCGAAATATCTTTTTTTGTAATTTCTGCCTGAATTTGACACTAACATTTATAAACATTGCCCTTAATCTCATACAGTGCTAAAAATTTAAAAAGTTGGGGAAATTTAACAGAAACCCAAAAAAGCTGAAAGAGATGGATATTATTGTAACATTGCCAAAACGGAGTAAACACACAAAGAACCTAGATGCTTATTATTTTTTTATGTTTTGGAAAGAGTAAAACTCTTGGTCGCTGAGTGCAAGAGACATGCAGACACTTGTAGTTGACTCTGGCAGGTCAAAATGAATACAGGAAAAATATTTTTTATTCATTATGTTTTATAAGTTAATAAGTGCAAAAAAATTTACAGCCCACATTACCAATAAATATCTACTTTTACACTCCAACATAACCAAACCACAAAACAGTTTATAATTGCTATCAAATACAAACACAAACAGTAATTGTGTTAAAGAACAACATAATGTTCATATTATTATTTGCTATTTACTGCTATTTGAGTTTATACCAACACGGTTCAGCAGTTAAACATATCCTTCACATCACAGAACAACATACAGCGGTATAAATGCCTAAAAAATACACTTAAAATCTCACATCTCTGCCTCTGCACCAACAAAAACTTGCATCTGATGTTCCTAGTTAGTAGTGCATTGACATTACTAAAATTATATTTCGGAAAATTACATTTGTATTTCTACCAGTCATATTTGGAATTTGACCAATCAGAATGACAATAACAGATATCTGCAATAATAATTACACTGGTAAGAATCTAATTCAAGATATTTACAATGATAAAAAAATCTATATATGTAATTTAGGGGAGGGGAAAAGGTGAAGACGGACTCACCACAATCTTCCTCCAACCAGGATTTATAAAGGGATATTTGCGCAAGTCCTGATAGATTTCAAACTCTGCTTAGATTTCAAACAAATAAATTACTACAAAATCAAAATCCTGCGTGCAAACAAGTTTTCAAATTAATAAAATCATGTGTATGCATGAATCACGACTCCATCTTCTTCTCTAAATCACCATCTCACATATTCCCAGTGTCTAGCTTTACTATACATATAATTATTCTATCGATACACATGAAGGATAATGTCACAAAGTGTGCATGTGTGTGTTGTTTTTGCTTGTGTGTTAGCACCTGTAAACAATCTGTAAAGCTACAAATCCCAAAGCTACAACACTTTCACACACCTTGGCCTACAGCCACAGCAGGATTGTAGGCATCCAGGAGTAACTGGATTCCCATGATGTCTTCCTCATCACGGGTGGTGATGCAATAACTAAAAGTCCAGTTGACCAATAACAGTAGACACAAGGGGCAGTTACAGTAGAGCAGAAGCGTCATAAAACAGACTTAAGACAAGGATAATAAAACACGAAGACATTACAAAAAGAAGTGAAAACACAAACCAGCCCAATATGCTTCATTAAGAATTCAGTACACAATAACAAAAATTAATGAACTAATGAATAAAAAGTTGCTCTCTACTAAAACCTCACTAAGACCTTAAATTGTTAAAGTCCTTTCTGTCTATTAGATGAGCATTAAACGCTCCTCAATATTCCTTTAGGAGGTAGTACATGAGGTCTCATTCATGAGACACACACAAAAGTTTTTTATAAATAAAGTCAATTTTGCAATGGGCCGAATAAAATGAAATGAGTTTGATATCTCTTGTCTATATGTATTATTTTTGGCATGTTCACACCTCACTACACCACAATATCAAAAGTACAACAATCATTCACAAAATATTCAAATTATATGGTTTATATTGTGTTGGTGATACTCTTAAAAGTTGATTAAAAGTTGTAACCAAATAATCTTAACAAACTTAAAATATAGGCACAAAAATATTTCAGAGACAGTTCAATTCAAATTGGTTAAAAAAATGAAGTCAGTAAATAATGCTATCAGAAACATTTTCACTGTTTATTAATATTATTTACAAGAGACATTTTACATTATTGATGAGACAGTTCAAGACATCCGAAGGCCTACACCTATGGAAAATGCTTCCTAGCAAGAAAAACAAACGCACAAAGCTTCTCCAAATGCTGTTACCAGGTGATGTGGGGATTCATGTATTCAACGTTTTTTATTTAAATGGTGCATTTCACAGTGTTGCAATGTTGCAAAGCTGCTTCAAATATGTCTTAAGTCAGGAAGTGCTGAGAAATTGAGACTTAAAGATTTTTTTTCTATTTTGTGTTGTATTTTTGTGTGTTATTTTGTGTGCTGTAGATTTCGTGCTACAGGTATTATATTTTCATTTGTCATATGTACAGTTGTCAGTGAAAGTATGCACATCGAAAGTATTTTTTGTAAAGGAATTCAAGTGTGATAAAAATAATATTGTATATAAAAAGTGTTTAAGGAAGGAATCTGCTAATCAGTTTTGACAAGTAGAAACTTCAATTAAAGATATATGATTGATTTGTACCAGGCATATTTCAAATTAGAGATGTCTCAAAATCAAATTTGATGTGTGATAATTTATTCAGAGAAATCTCTAACTGAATAAGCTCCAGTAGAATTTATATTTCGAGATATCTCTTACTGCTTTTTAACTAGGCATGAACACATTAAAGATAACTATATATACAGTTTATGTTTCATCCATTGTTCTGTAGTTAAAATGGCTATAAGAAAAATATAAATTGATCCAGTATTTATAGGCATTATAATGCAGAAGAATATTACTTAACAATTTATTTAAAATTAGTATAAAAAACTGGAATCTATTTTGTGTGTTTATATATAATTATAAATTAACATAAATTCATCATTAGATTATTGATTTTTGTTTATATGTAAAAAGTGCAAAGACTCGAGTCAAGAGACTAACATATAGTTTAACTGTTTGTAAATGACACGTCAATGACCATGACATATAACAAACCTGAGTCAAACATTCAAGTTTTACCCTAGTTTTACTCTAAGGGTGATGACTTTCTACTTATGGATAATTCATAATCCAAATTTAAACCAAAAAGAGAGAAGAGAAACATTCCCTTTTTGGGCTTAATAACTTAGTAGCTTTTGCATTGTAAAACTGTACATTACATATAAATTTGACCAAATACAGTTGTTACATTACTTGTGGTAATAGTTCTATTCAATAGATTCAAGTCAATACTTCAATGTTAAATAAATCCACTACATAACTTCCCTATTATCTTTTGTCTTGAATGCCCAAACCAGCTG
The DNA here is from genome assembly GCA_033220385.1 of Triplophysa yarkandensis. Lineage (NCBI taxonomy): Eukaryota > Metazoa > Chordata > Actinopteri > Cypriniformes > Nemacheilidae > Triplophysa > Triplophysa yarkandensis. The sequence continues at coordinate 9,708,884 of CM065675.1, forward strand.
TTCTTAATCTCTCTTTATTTTGCATCTCTTTCCTGTTCATCACTTGATTTAAATCGCCAGACGTTAACGTGTGTAGCCATGGAAAAGATCTTTTGAATGTGTTCACTGCTCTCTACTTCATCCACATAGGAAATCAGCTGAGGTTAATGTATTCATTTATCAATCAACATAAAGGGAATTTACAACTTTTTATGACATAAGTAAAAAAAATCATCGACTCCTCAAGCCCCCCTCACCCCGCCACTGCACCTTAACCTGCTCTAACGATACATAAAGAAAATGGGTGCCGGGTGTTCCAGAAACAGAACAAAAGCAAAAGACAGATGGTGTTTCTCCTGCATGCCTGTGCTGACCAGCTGTCATCAATATATCTTCTTCAAAGATCTTCAATATTTTGGTAGAGCACAGTCCCCTCCATCCTATAACGTTCCACCATTATTGCGGTGCCCAAGAAACCCAAGATAAAAGGGCTCAACGACCTGTTGGGATGTACTGATGAATTCATTTGGAAGACGGGTGCATGCCCACCTGAAGATGCCTTGCCTTGCCTTTAGTGTGCTTATCGGGCACACAGGTCAGTGGATGATGCAGTTAACATGGGAAGGCATTTAATCCTGCATCACCTTGAAAGTCCAGGGACTTATGCCAGCCATTCTGTTTGTGGAATTCAGTGCGGCCTTCACTACTGTCATTCGAAGCATCCTCCAGACCAAACTCACTTAGCTCTCCGTGCCCAACTCCACCCGTCTGTGGATTATTAACTCCCTGACGGATAGACAACACATACAGTGAGAACAGGAAAATGTTCATCCAGCACCCTCACCGTCAGCATATGAGCACCTTAGGGCTATGTCCTTTCTCCACCTCTTCTCTTCGCTCTCTACACCAACGAATGCACTTTCCATGACCCCTCTGTCAAAGCGTTTAAGTTCGCAGATGACAACCAAATCATTGGCCTGATCCAGGATCTTACTGAATCATATAGAGGAGAGATGATCAGCCGGGTGTTTGCTGAACCAAAACAACCTGGAGCTTAAATGCTCAAAACCGTGGATGTGGATGTAGAGCTTAGAAGGAACCCTTCATTCCTTCCTCCCCATACTCAACAGCCCTGTGACAACTATGGAGTCAATCAGGTTCCTGGGCACTACCATCTCACCAGTAGGTGAGAAGGATCTGCAGTGTAAGACCCATATATTCTCCATCACCAAAAAAGCTCAGCAAACACTTTTCACAATAAGGAAGTTTAATCTAACACAGGACTTGATGAACCGATTCTACACACTTGTGATTGAATCATGTGTTAATGATGTGCTACAGAAATATCGAGTGTTGTCTAACCAAAATTTTTAAGAGGTTTGCTTATAGTTTTTTGGGGCACTGTAAAGAGCCTAAAAATATTAACAATTCTATTGTTTGAGTCCTTAACTTTATGTGAGAAAAACATTAAAGAAGGCATTTTTTGTCATATTTCTTACCATGTTGCCTCGCATCATTTACCCTGTAAACCCCCAGTTTTGGGACATGTCCTCACCGGCATGTTACGGAAGTAACTGAATGCCGACAATCCTGGCATTCGCTGTAGTCAAAGATATGTGATTATTACTCGGTTTACTGTGAATTTTGGAATTTGTTACCTTAACAGAGTACTAACACACGCACAAAATGTAAAATGAAGAGGACTCAAGGGTGTCTTGGAAGACTTACTAAAGATAATGTTATCTTGTATCTGCAGAAGAGCTTTAAAAAATGAGAATTCAATCAAGTAAAGTTGGATTTATTCCACAAAAATTTAACATTTTTGCATTATATTTATTTACAATTACTTTTTATACATTTTATCATTTTCTACAATGTTAATACTTTTTTTCAATGTAGTTGTTCTTACTTGGGATTGGGATATATTTGTCCAATTTATATATGATCTTTATTTAGCCTCATTGGACACCTGTGCAATATATCTCAGCTGGAACAATGAACAGACACATATTGAATTATTGAAAGAATGAGTCTTTGCTTGGCCAAAAGTGACTCTTGCAGATCCTAAAAATAGATGACAATGAAGACAAGGTGAAGACACATCCATTTCTCCTTTTTTAACTCTTGCACATTCAAACAACCATTTGCATGTAATTATGATTGCATGCTGCTTTAGTCATGGTATTAACCGCAATGGACATGGCATGACAGATTAAATAATAACATCTGTGGGCACAAATGAGGACAAGGTCAAGATCAAATCATTCATGGGCATAATGGGAAACATTGTCAGAGAATCACCACGATTACAAACAAACAACTACATATATGCCACAAACAGAACCCCTGTTTTCATAACAAGGTGAAAAGTATGATAAATATTGCAATAGTGAAATATGACGTCATAGCATGGACATTTCTGACAGTGTCTCTAAATGAGAGGCATGGTGTTGTACATGTATAGTAAATGATGTCATGCATAATATGCACTTGATGGATCTTCATTATTGCTATCTGATACAGTGCCAGACAAGTATATATGACATCAAAATAATCCTCTATTATTGTCCCCTTTAAATAAGCAAAGCATGCATGAAAAAGATATAAGAAGGTATAAGAAACACGTGTCTCTCCTTTTGCTTCTTGTAAGGAAGAATGTTCAGTGATGTGTCTCTGTCCTTGCTCTCTATCCCTGCTGGCAAGATCGGTTGGACGTCCTCGTGTTGTTGTGTCTAGACTGATCTGGGCTCCAGAAGACCACGTAGTATATTGCTAAAAATAAGGCTGCGATTGAAACGCACAGAAAGTAAGCGATGCCCATGGCCACTTTTACCCATATCTTAGTGCCTCTGTTCGCTTGCTGCACCCTCTGGTCTCCGGGATAACTTGTTGTCCGTTCCGTTCCGTCCTTGGTCTTGCCAGTCCGCACCGTTTTGTCTTTTCTCATTGTCAGATGGTTGAGAAGTCCGAATGCTTCTTCCCGGGAAGATGATGTGCTGTCAGTAAGTTGAATGTGTCAGAGATCTGAGCAGACGAACACTTCACCATCAGAGAGAGAGATGTACACTAGTTATAAATGAAACAGGGGCGGGGTTTGCCCTTCTCCAATGGGTCAGGTCACGCCTCTTTTAGTGTCATCACAGAGACACTTTTGACATTAATAAAATAGTTCTTGAGATCAAAAAGGCCGAAAAGAAAATGATAGTTTGGAAATGTAGTTTTAATCAAAGCTTAGTATTCTAAAGCATACATTTGAGATACAGGAATATGGACATGCCTCTTGCAGGACAATAAATAGGAGAAAGTGGAGAACAAAAATATGACATAATATTATATTAAAGCTCGTGAACATTGTCCACTGCTAAAACATTTTTAAAATGATATAAGACAAATTAAACATACAAGGTGAGCCCAGTCAATGAAATAAGAACAAAGGTGTTACATATGTAATGAGATCCAATTATACTTAAATTTTAAAGATGATGTAATGACACGATCACAATATACAAAAGTTCCAATGTCATTTTTCCAATCACAGGTTATGTATTTTCTCATCTGTCTGTAATTTTAGAAGTATGTTACCCTAGAATATCTGAAGATGTACTGTGCATGGATGGAGCTCAACTTAGCATGCTTTTCTCATAGAACATACTAAGAATAATATTTAAGATTGGTAACCCTGGAAAAAAATATGAGTGTTATGTAACATGTGTTTTATGGTATACAATACATAAATGGGTAAGGTTACTTGGTCAAATTGAGTAAATTATACACCAATATCCCAAATTCATGGGTGATGCAGCAGGATAAAGGATCTGAACTACTACAGAAAGGTATAGAGAAATAAACCAGATGTATTGAGCAAAACACACATATTATACCTGGTCTACCACAGATGCCTGCTTCAGGATATTGCTACCAATAATTGACATTTTAGCAGAAAACAAGGAGAGGGTTTACAAAATTTGTCTTGCAAATGTATAAGGTATTATTAACCATAAGGTATTTCGATTTTCTAGAAGACTCAAGTTGAAGCAAGCACAACAGAAGACAATAAGTAAAACAGGTTTTCATTTCTTTAAAAAAAATCATATTGGTGAACTAATGCTTAAGGCAAATATGTTATTTATTTGCAATGACAGCTTACAAAGCACAAAAAATGCTTAATGTTCACTCGCAAGTGAATAAAACGTCAGCAAGTTAAAACAAATAAACAAACAAACCTAGAATTCAAACCTAGAAATCGGATACAGTCAAAGAAACAGTATCATGCTACATGCACCCCTGCCAAGAAAAAACAAACCTCATAAAAAGAGGAAACCAAATGAAATTTACATTTTCTACCCCTAACAGGAAGACACTTTATCTGCAGGGCAATGTAGTAGGTACAATACAATCACAAATGTCATGATTTTTTTCCGCTCTTCGAGCTAAACTGAAAAACAAAGATACACAATGCACATTGTGAAGAGAGCGGACTCACACACAGCATTGGAATGTCTACCATTTTAAGATCTTTACATATTTCAAGTCTTCAAGCTCCTGCTAAATTCACCAGGATCCCTTTAAATAATAAACTCACATAACAATAACTTCCTGCATTTAAAATTAAGCATGAAGTCTAACCAATGTTAAATACAAATTCTATGCTGAAGCCCACTGTTCAGTTTTTCTTTATCAATCTTTAGGATTTAAATCATGATCTTTGGTCAGTGCGTTTATTATATCTAGGGAAACTAATTTAATATCTAGGGAAACTAAATTCATCATTTAAGAAAAAAAAAATCTCATGACAAATCACATGATCACATTTTAGTAGTCAACCTGGTTAAATCAACAATGCCTGAGTTTTCCAAGTATATTGCAAAATAAAGTTAAGCATGCCTCTCAGCAACACTATGGACAGCAGTACAATTTAAGCTGATAAACTTATTGAAGCATTAACATTTGATGCCAACTCATACATCATATCTGATTGCGGTCCTATCAATAATTTATTACAAATGGGTAATATTCTTGTGGGCTGGGTGAAAAATATCATTGTAACGATGACAGGGAATGGACACTCCTCAATTTTAAAAGTGTTGGTTTGAGCATGCTTCACTGATTAAACTCAAGTTATAGTCTGTCCTGAATGCTTATACATTGCTTGCCAACAACATAGTCCCAAACAATGAGTATTAAGTCAACTATACAGCAGGCAGTTTGCATGAAATAGTGGTGATGGTCGAGGATTTTAGCGCCTTTAATTTACAACATCACCAGTCAGCCACCTGATGTCTTCATATGCCTCCGCTTACCTCCTCTCGTGGATCGTGGACCACTGAAAGTGTTAGCCCTCAGCCTGTGAAGAGAAATATAAAGCAAGAGCGATAAAAAGATTAACAAATAAAAGAACAATTGCAGATTATCTTTTGAAAAACGATCATTGTAACAGGATTGAGGTGGGTTCGGTTGAAAATTATGGGCTGTGATTGTCCCTTTTCATTGTAATACCTCTATAAACAACAAAATTAATGTGTGTTTCTAATGTGAAATCCCTATCAGACAATGAGATAATATAATTTCCTTTGGGTTTTATTACCGTCCTCTGATCTTTAGGTCTGCTAGTTTCCTCATAAAAGCTTTTTAGCCATAAAGAAAGGCTTTTTCCCATTAAACAGGGAAAGTGCAGGACAGTAATTGAATTTAAGAAATACAAGAATCTTGTTTCTCAGGACAACATACTGCTAATAAGCCATTATCTTTGTGTTGATTTCAAGTACACATGTTGACAACAGCCAAAAGAAATCTCAAGGAAGTCAAGGATGTAGCTAGAAAACTTGATTTAAATCTTAACCTCTCATTAACTGCAAATCAAGAACTAAAACAATGCATACAATTTATTTGCAATCTAAGCAATTTGCCAAAGTTGACAATCCAAACTACAAATTCATCACTTTTGTCATTATACTATGATGCGTAAGCAACAGAAAGAAACTTGGTACTTTGTCCAAGCTTTAGGGGTAGTAAAAGTAAAAGATTTTAAACTTTAGAGCAGCTACATGTGAACTGTTTACATTAGTTTTAGTCCAGCATGATGATGGCCTTTCTCTGGCTTTACTTTAATACTCAATGCATTAATAAAATATTGTTAAAATAAACGTAGTTCAAACATGAAATTTGCAGTGATACTGTGTTTATACAAATGGTGATCAATCCACTAAATATAAATGACTTCTCTTACATATGAATAAAACCATAAATAATTCCCTAAAGGTTTATGTTTGCAGTTTGTGCAGCATATATAAGAATGCAGCATTATACCAGAAACTGATATTTCAAATTTCAAATGATTTCAATCTGCAATTTCTAGGATTTTACTGAAAACTAATGCTGGGTAATTGTTTATTAAAACCACTATTGTTTTGCAGTTGTCTATTACAGTAATGTGTTTCTACAGAACAATAAATTTGGGATATCCAGACACAAGAACATTTAAATATAAAACATCATAAGATGCCGCTAGGTGTTAATCTGTTAACTTATTGTAATGCAAAGGTCTACTATCTACCCAACAAGCAGTTCTTGGGGAACAGCCAAGCGTCTCTAGCACTATAATAATGATCAGCAGTCATTTTTGATTCTGTTAGCAAATCAAATGTTGAAAACTCTGTTTTGCAAATAAAATGATACACATAGGTATTTCAGCGTTTCCCACAGGAATTTAAGAGGCCTGTGGTATACTAATTAGCATATTTATGACATCATGTCATTTTGGGTTTGGACTAGTGTTGACACTTGAAACATTTTGCTTCTACTGTCTGATCAGTCGTATTACACTGCATTTTAATACAACTGAACACCCAATTAAGTCTTTTACACATAGTGTCTGTTCTGCTGTCAGACACAAAATGCATATAAAAAAGGGACTTATCGTGATCCACCAATAGCTGCCACTTATGGTTTGTAACTTATTTGTCTCATTAAGAGCACTGCCATCATGTAAGTGAAGCATTTTAAAAGATAAAATGTGATTATACGTCCAAACGATCAGTAACTAGCACACATCTGAAATATTACTTGCAATCTATAAACATTACTATTATTTCGCGTGATGCAGTCAAGCCACTCACATAAAATAGGCAGGGATAGAGGTGATGCGGTACCACTGTTTTTAACTGATCCCAGATACAGTTATTTTTATAGATAAAAAATGGGTTGGGTATCCACATAAGGTCAATGTGTGGGATACACTGCTAGCCTTTGGGTAAGTAATAAAACTCTTTCAGCTTTTTGATTGTAGACAAGTACACAGAGCAAAGCATATTGATTACACTGCCCCCTCTGAATCTGTTAAAAGTAATGTGAAAGAAAGTTTGGTATTAAGGTGGGGCAACACACAGCACACAACTCTAAAATTAATTAAGCTGTTTAAAGAGTTAAAATAATTTTAGAGGGTAATCACGAAATCTTTGTGTAGTGAACCGTGTTGATATTGTGGCTGCCTGCCATTAATTAGTATGGGATGTACGGGAAACACTGCATTTCCACTTATAAAACTGCATTCAAATAGAACAGCCACCATTGCTCAAGCAGTTTATTACATGCATGGAAGGGGAAAACAAAATGAGAGGTATCAGGAAATAGTGGTGTTTAAGAAGGTGTGCAAGTCAGAGGAGAGGATTACAGCCAGCTGCGCAGGAGCAATCAGTCCCAGAGAAAGAAAAAACATCACAGCCTAAGGAGTTGGGTGCTGCATTTTCATGTCAAAGACCATAGATGCCAACAGCAGACGGCAGCTCATGCCAAGCGACAGTAGAACACAGGGAGGGACAAAACACATAAGTTCGGTGAACAGGATAGAAAGAGGCAGAGAATAGCACTCAAGATTGGGGGCAGTTGTGACCTAGTGGTTAGTGATTCAAACTTGTGATTACAAGGTCGCTGATTCAATTCCCAGGGACGACGGGTAATGACTGACTTGCCCTTGGGTAAGGCCCCTAACCCCTGTTTGTTCCCCAGGCGCTGCAGTGATAGCTGCCCACTGCTAAAGGTGTGTGTTTACTACTCAATGTATGGGTTAAATAAAGAGGTCACATTTTGGGTATGGGTCACCATATCTGACAAATAGGTCACTTTTTCGTAAAAAAAAAGCAGAAAGAGTAGATGATGATTAGTTCTTAGCCGTCAGCTGAAGTAAGGGACTTCTTTCGAAAAGCAACAGTTTCAAAGCTGGTTATAAGAACAGCACCTGAGAATGCTTGCTCTGATTGGTCTGCTGACACTTCCCCATTTGTCTTTGATTCAGATTGACTCTGGTCTGTCTCTACAGCAGAGGCTTCACTCTCTTCTGTGTCAAAATGCAAAGATAAAAGATAACAAGATTACACAATGATTTTTTAGATAACAAGGCTGAAATATTAAATAAATAGCTAAATGGTAACATATGTATACTTCAATTTACCGATTAGACTGGTGCTGTCTTGAGTGGGCAACAGGGCCGCCTCTGTTGTTTCTTGGCTTGAGGTGGCATTTTCTGTAGATTTAGCTGGTACCTCCTCTTGTTGGTTTTCACAGGTATCGGATTCCACCACTAAATGTGAAAACAAACCCATGTTTTATTTCTGATATACTGTAGCTGAGCTACTCTAAATGCTGATAAATGGCTATCATGAAATTAAGCAGTTTTGCACTTTTTTTGCAAGGCTAAAACATTAAACTTGTTAAGTCTACTAAGAAAAGCGTTTATAGGTCACAAAACGCTACATGCTTTCATAAAGAATTTCATAAAGACAATCAGGAATTTGACAAAACTATAGCTTACTAAATAAAACGCTGTTCACTTACCTGTAGATGTTTTTTCATTTTTGTCTGGTTCTTCTGTCTGGCTAGGGCTACAAGTAGTATTAGGTTCAGCTCTGTTGTTATTATTTGACTGGGCTGGACTGCTTTCACTACTGCTGGGCCTCAGAGGGCTCTCTCCAAGACTACTTTTTGGAGAAAGCATTTCCATTTCTTCACCCCAGTCTGACACTGGGTGGTGGCCATCCAATGGAGAAAAAGGACTATTGGGTTTGGGTCCCTCAGGTGTGCTGAGAAATTCCTGTGGAGAGGGAATGTGGACTTTGGGTCTCGGAGTTCTCTGTTCTTTTGGGCTTGGAGAAGATGGTGCAGAAGAGGTAGCTATCTTTTCTGTTGCCTTAGCATCATTTTGGGATTCTTGGTCATCATCTTTAGATTCAACTTTTTCAAGCTCTTCCTCATTCTCCTCTTCACCATCACTGGCATCTTCCCAGTCCTCATCATCATCTTCAGCATGCCTTCCATCATCTGTCTGTTTCATAACAACAAAAAAAAAAAACATGGAATAAAATAAAGTTTACAAGACTTTAAGAAATAGTATATATATCTTGATAACAGTAATACATTCTCAAGTTCACAGAAATGTATTATTACTTAATAATAAAGAATGACTTTTGGTACATTTGGATCTTTTGTTTACAGCCTTTACCTTTTCTGATGACGAACGTTTGACTTTGTCATCTTTCTTGTCATTTTCCTTCTCTTTATCCTTCTCCCCCTTCTCCTTTTCTTGTTCTTCTTTCCTTCCTTTCTCATCTTCATGGACTCCTTCCCAGCGATTATCATGCATGCTTTCAAATAAGAAATACCATTAAGAAGAGTTGGACTTAGAACATAAACATGCAGTTTGAACAAAGGTTCATCTCATGTAGCACTGTACACAAACATTACAAGCAAGATAAAAAGTTACTTTCTTTTAAATATATATTTCAATTACTCATTCAAGGCTGAATTCATCCAAGAAAGTGGTTCTAAAACTGTTTCAGCTGGATACAACCCCTTTTGTTCCAGTCAGAGCAGCGAGAAGCTTTACCTGTAGCTCTTGGCTTGACCCCGAACCTTTCCTTGTCCACGACCTCCTAGTCTTGGTTTGCCCTGCCCCAAAAAGTCCCCAAAGGATGGTCCCTTGGGTGGTCTCTTGATATCATCTGCAGAAGAGAGATTAGAGTGATATTTATCCTTGAAATGCCTTGTTTGGCCAACGAAGACCTTGGAAAACAATAAGGCTTTTGAAGCCAGCAGTAGATAGAGAACACCCTGGGCTCACAGTAACAGATGGCCCCTTGTTATTCTGATAAAGTATTCTTTGCATCATTCTTCAGGATGGGGAAGGGTTATAGATGAGATACAAATGTGACCTCAATTTGACAGCACTGTGATGAGATTGGTCTGGACAGTTATGAGGGTTTATTTAAACAATTAAACATAAAAAGAACTAGGGCTGCACAGTTAAAAAAAATAATTTCCAGTGCAATAACGGGATATCTGTATCGCAGGGAATTGTGATAAAGGATTTTTTCCCCTAAGAATTATGTTTTGCAGGTTGTACAAATTTTATTAATCAGATGGGACCTTTCTTGCTTTATACCTGACTCCCAAGGGCTCTAGATTGTGACCAAACACTTGCATTTTGCATCTTTGTTTTCTGCTGATACAAAAAGTTTTTCTTATAGATCGCATCGGAGTGACTCTTAATATGGTTAATATATAATCTTTGCAAACTAGATATGTAATGCGCAGAAATTTTGTGTTTTGCAAGCACCATATCCAGCAACTCAGATTTGTTTCTCCTCCATCCATGTAATGATTAATCTGATGGAACTTCGAGGGAGGCATTGATTATTGACAGTAAGTTCCTGCAGTATACTGCAAAGCATACAAGATGTCACTCAAAGCCTTTGGCTATCGTGCACTGTGTGAGTGTGCAGAGTCTGAACGGCAAATCCTAACCCGAGTTTTCCTTTACATCTACTCTAAAAAGAATCCTTGTAAGAGGAGTTTGTGTTGTGACCGCTAAGGTACGTGTTACAGTTTATAGATCCATATTTCGTATAGTTACTCAGATCTTTATTTAGTTGCTTTCCCATTAAGACAGTTTATGATGTCATTTAAAAACCACATGACACGCCCAAAAACAATTATTGATATTTGAGGATTTCGTTCTCTTACACATTTAAATCACAACAAATATAGAAGCATACAATAATTTAGTTGTTAAAGATGTGCTTTAACTATGGTAAGTGTTGAAAGAGTTTATGATTATATATAAAGCATTAACTTAATCAAAAACAATAATTTTTATTAATTTGTAATGATTTATTAAATGTATTAAACATGTCTTTTTCCTCACCGCTTGACTCTGGCAATACAAATTATATACCTTGGTAGCAACAGTGCCTGGAGCCCGGTTTCTTTAGTATGATAATAACATATTTAAATATTTACAAAAATATCTAACAATACTAAGGAGCATTTTGCTTAGGAAACAATATATCGCAAGACATATCGTTATCTCAACATTCAACAATAACATCGCATATTTCAATATTATGCAGCCCTATAAAGAGCATACACTTTCACAAAAAGTTTTATTCAGAATGGATGTTTATAACTTAAAGAGCCGGAGACATCCAAAACATGAATAGAGAATGTGTGTTAATACTGACAAGTTTTATTTAACTATGTTTTTTCTAAAGGAAAATTCAAGGAAAAATATATGACCGGATGCATGAGATATAATGTTGAATATTGACTGGGCACTGAGCAGAAGGTAATGATGCGGATATGTTATAGGATTATTTTCTCATCTTTACAGAGATCTGCATCATAGACAACAGATAATGCAATCAAGCTTAACTAATTCACTGGAACTTGTTTTGAAGGAGTGGCAAACAATAAGAAGCTATTATCACCGTAATAGCCATATGCGTGCACTTAGGCAAAAGTGAATTAGGGAAGAGACACGCGTTGAACAAACATGCACACAGTCCCATGCCTTAAGCTGACCTGGAAGTCCACTGCGTTGCCATAAATTTGCATTGCGCCCCCTAGATGCTGAGAGATCACAGCATAGAACAAACTTTTTCAATGCAGAAATGCACTAAAACATTTACGATGATACAATGATACATTTGAATATCTAGGAATTCTATTGATAAGCTATATTGTATGCAAACACTTGGACGCACTCTACACAGAAACATGTTATGCGTAAAATAATTGTCATACTCAGATTAAAAAAGTCATTTTTTGAAATTGGGTGGATGAATCTTAAAACCATACCCTTTTATTTCTTGAGACAAAGCCGTGTTTACACAACAACAAGGAAAAATGATCGGATTGAGAAAGATCTGACTTGGTGTGGAGGTAGTCTCAATCTTAAATTGTTTGTGTAAGCTTCAGGGTTTCATTTACCTCTCCTGTTGCTTTGTTCTGGTGTTCCTTCTGCAGCCACAGCTGGAGATTCCTCCTTAAACCTATGAAAACATTGACAGGGTCACTAGCCTAGTATATACCGTACCTCACAAACCTAGCAAATGGCAATATATTGAGAATTATAGTAGCATCACAAGCATGGATACATGTATGCTCACATTGTATCCGTTTTTTGGGCGTCCCACTCCCGTCTCCATTGGCCAGTGGCGTTGCGGTGACGAGCTAGTCGTTCCTCATCAATCTGCTCACGCTCTTTTTTCCAGCGAAGATACTCAGCTCTCTCGCGACCCGTCATGGACAAAGTCATATCCACTGAACCTTTGCCACTCGGCTTACGACTCTGTTACAAAAACAAATATAATGATACTTCATCATTAATAAGTCTATGGCATCTAATTTGGCTATGCTAGGTAAAATAAGCTAAAGGCAACTGATTTGGCTGAACACCAAACATCATATTACCGTCCATTCTTTCTCAACCTCAACTCCAGTCTTCACGTTGTCAAAGTCAACTCCACCCCAGTTGCGCATGTGCCGTCGGCTACCCTCTTTACGGTCAGCCTCAAGGATTGGTCCACTGCGTCGTGGGTCATCCAGAAAGTTTCTGATAGGGTTCTTCTCTCCATCAGCCTGCCAAATTTTTTAAAAGAAATGGGGAAACTCCCAAATTTCAGCCACCAAAATTTTTAACCCAAAACTGCATTATCGGTTTCTAACAGAAACACAAAAAGGACATAGAACACAAGCAGAAAATTCTACCCCACCCCATTCCATCCTTGCACTGCTTAGATTTCACTTTAAATGTATAAGACACATCTGATTATACATGTCCACTAGCAGAGAGTTTTTCTTTCGATTCCTACGCAGATTTGTGAGCCTAAAGCGAACCTATTCATGTGTAAAGGTAATCCTGAGGTGCTATAATCATATGTATGAAACAATTTAAATGTGTATTATTATTTTATGCATAGCCTGTATTATGTTTTTATATACCTTAGTATATTATTTGAGTTCAAAAGAAAGGGGATGTGACAAAGTAAATTGTTAGATGAATAGCTAGGTTGGTCAAAACATACCAGTTGACCTCTTTCGTATTCTGCAATCTTTTCCATCTCTTCATTCATTTTCTCTATGTTCTGCCTTCTTCTCTCCTCCCACTCCTAGAGACAAACAGGAAACCAGCAGAAATCCAAAGGCTTGTCACATTCAATGCAGGTACACGGAGTACAACTTTGTGAACTTTTTGGGTCCACTACAAATGTTGACTACTACTGTTTTTGGAACATGTGCAGAAAGATTAAAAATCACCTTTGATTTCCGGTCTGTGCCTCCCTGCATTCCTCCTCCACCTCTACCTCCTCTGCGTCCCCCCCTGGGTGTGCGTTCGGTAGGGGAGGGCCCATCTTCTCCTTCATTATCTAGAGGTTGTCTATCAGGCCTTGGTTCACCCTTGTTTGGACGAGGCTCTCTTCTTCCACCACGATAGGTGCCTCTGCTCAGCCGACCCGAGCCAGTCCTGTTGGGGGGGCTTTCGCCATGAGGTAGACCAGAGTCTGATTGCTCAGGACCTTCATCTCTGTTACTGGTTGGTTTTCTGTCATTGACCACACGCTTCTCCTAAAGAGCAAGAGGATCTTAGCATGTGATGCTTCAATATTAAAGTACCCCGACAAAACAATATCATGAAATTTTAGAACTGTAGACCAAAACACAGGTTCAGATTAGTTCTAGAAACTGTCTTGGAATTCAAGTGATACCCCTAACAGTTTATTAACTTAATTTTATGTGATTCAGCAACATCTGCAATAACTGGGAATCATAAATAATTGACATTCTCTCAGCTATCCATTTATTTTTACAACTTACCGATCTCATACATTTCAGACAATAAAATAAGTGACCTTCACAGTCAACAGGAGGCCCACATCCCAGCTGTACAGGCCATCTGCTTACCACTGAATCTCTACAGGTATTTATTAAAATACTCTCCAGATTGTCTAAACCTACCCCAGGTGGGAAATTAAAATCTCAGAGCTTTAAGAAATGGGATTGGCAACTTTGGCTCAAGACGTGCAAGTTATGCAATGGTTTTTAAAAATGAAGCACCAATAAATATTTACAAATTCTAGAAAAAAAATGACTCAAAGCATATCTGCGGGAGCAGATTCCACATGTCCCTGGTGTCGGGAGATCAGTATCGGCCGATTTTCACATACTATGACTCGAACAGTACTTGCTAAACTTGTCTGAGCTAACAAACCAATCTCAATTAGTGACGTCAAAGTGCGAGGACGAACATGATGTTTGGGGGTGCAGAATCTGCAGATGTTTTAGCACTACAGCCCTGTTGTAAAATGCTCTTAAAATGTGCACTGCATAGTGAATATTTTTTGTACTCATTTGGTTCTCTGTAAAAACAATAGTTACATAACAATCATTACATATTTACTGTTAAAAAGTCACAAAAATATAGGAAAGGCAACATCTGTAGTATTACTTTATCTGAAAAAGGTCAACGGTGATCAGAGAACTTTAAAATCAGTTATTTAAACTTGAAGCATGGGAATTGGCCAATCACCTTGACAAAAAAGTCAGTACTAGGCATTGGTGGCAAAAATCCTGATTGGAGCATCCCTACCCTATTGTTGTATAAACCTGTTTGTTTTGTCCAGATAATTACACAACATGTTTTTCAATCAAGTGTACCCCAGACACCCAGGTCTCCCGTTTATCGAAACTGGCTCCCTGATGCCCGCGACTTGGATAGAACGTCCTGGAATTTATATCAAGCGAGCAAGAGCCTGCACGGGAGATTTAATGCCTTCATTGAGAATCATAAAATGTGCTTATTAGAATGCGCACACATGATGAAGTAAATGAGAGAGAGGGAGAGAGAGTGCATGTCTCACAAGCTATTTTTCTACAGAATACAAGAATTTCCTGGCTGAGATAAATAATGCGGGAATAATGCAGGAAAGCTCTTTTAACAATCTTACATATCATTCAAAATGTAAGACATAATGTTTAACACTTTTAATTTGTCATTCCATTAGTCAACATTGATAAAAGACAAAATGCAAAGTAAGATTGCAAAATAAAAAAAAGAGATCTCCTACACGTTTTTTTTTTTTTAAACTCAACAGTCATAAAATCAAAAGCACTTCGATTTTCCCATATTCTCATGATTCCATGTAAGAAAAGTTGGTTTTGTGAACCTAAATGCACGTGTCTCACAGTTTGTAGATCCTTTTCTGGGTACTCCGCCTTAAAGCGCCAGAAGAATAGTAAATAATAATAACTATTTTATTTTTTATGTTCATAAAAAACAGAGGCCTAAAGAAAGTAGCATACAACAACAATGGTGCCATCCCAAAATGGTAAGAAATCGCTCTGTCGCACCTTCTATGCATCTGTTCCTTGATGGAGGAAGGATCTGCACCTTACAACACATTTGGCAAACTCAGTCCCTTTCTTTAAATCATTTATTTTGTGTAAAAATGTATTAAAAAATTATATCATTAAATCTTACTACTTTACAAGGTCTGTCTTAGGTATAAGTTCTCTATGCATTAATTGCAATCCAAAAAGTTTAATAAAACCTTAGAATGTTACAATAACTTGTATATTGTACATTTTCATGTGCAACAAGAAAGTTGCTGAAATTGGTAATATTTGAAAACCATTCGGTAAATTAAAAATCAGTTGAATTTTGTTCAAAATATTGTGATGTGTATCGTTTAGTAAACCCTGCATCAAGAAATGTGCGTTCGTTGCGCTGGGTTTATCGTTTACACTCCTTTACTGAGGGAGGATGACCGTGCTAGTCAGCCACCAACACCGAAAACTGATTTTGATCTGGACCTTAAAGTGTCAGGAACTAACACCGAGTGTTATACAGACAAGAGGAAGGACGCGAACAACAAGGTAAATAATAAAATTAATATTCTTTAAGGGTTGAATTGCATTTATGTATAGTTGAGGACTCAAACAATACAATTATTGATGCTTATAACCATCAACGGACACTTTAAACAAAGCTTATTTACAGTGTAAGAAGATGAAAATTAAGTTACACTGACAGCTAATATAAACAAGAAACAAGAATTTTAATGCCAGAGATAAAATCAGTAAACTGGCCTGTCATGGGCATTATGGTAAATGTAATGAGAAAATTTCCCTCTCACCCCAGCCACTTTGGACTGATCGACAGTCAGTGTAAAATTCTCTTTCTCAGATTTTCTTCGTTCCGACTCAGGCTCATGGGAGCGGGGTTTGCGAGGAGTGGTCACGGCAATGCCCTCCTGCTCAGCCTTTTTCTTATCTTCCTGGATTTCCTAGGGGAACAAGCAAACGTTTGTTACATAAATACGTTAAAATGAATTTGCTGCACTACATATATCAGTAGTAGGTGTTTACCATATGCAAATAATAAAAGCCAATGCCTTAAGGCCAAATGTCGGTGAGGGAAATAAGTGTACAAACTCAGTCCTGAAGATCTAAAGTCATGCAAAGTTTAGCGCCAACCTGCTTCAACACACCTGACAGCAAGCTTCTACAAAGCCTTGTGAAATCTTGATTAGATGGTTTAGGTGTATTTGTGTAGACTTGGAGCTTTCAGGACAATAGACTTCCAGGACTGAGTTTGGACAACCCGAACAGAACTAGGCAGACGATAGTATCGTATCAATGTCAAAGCAGACATTTTACCTGATATCTCTTGACCAGAGCTTCATTCTTCTTGCGTAACGCTTCGATCCTTTTGTCCAGCTCAGCATCTTTTTCCTCCTTCGTCTTTAGATCCACCGCAGAAGACTATGGATGTACACACAACAACACATGAGGTGTATGGAGAAAAATACACATAGTGTATCTAAATATTGCTCTGTGTATAGTTCATTGATAACATCAAAGAGCATTGAACATGCAAATAATATCTCCGTTACATATGTCCTAAGAAGAACAATCATGTGTTAAACTCTTAATAACAGACTTGATGTCAGTGAGACTCACCATGTCAGAAACTGCCTCGTATGTTACCTACAGGACACAAAGTTTCATATTAAAGCAAGTGCAATCATATATAAGATTTTCATCATATTAAACACTTTTACAGCCACAGATAATGTAAAAGTGTTGCACACAAGGGAAAGTACAACACTTAATATACTGACAGAATGTGTTAGGTGTAAACAATGCTGTAGTTTTATTATATTGAGTGTAGAATTATCATTAAAGGAACAGCCACATCACATTCGACTGATAAGATAAAGTGAAATTAGTCAAAACAAGACGCATTGTGACAAACATACAAGTGTATTAAAGCTTAATGTGTCATTAGACACCGTGTGTGATGTTTTACCTCAGACCAGCGCCACCGGAAGTGAACTCGATAAACGGCATAAATGCGAAACCAACTTGGAATCTACTTCCGCCGAGTCTTGCTTTTACTTCCGGTTAGAACCTTCAAACGCGATGACGCTTCAAAATAAAAGTCCCTGATCATGTCATACACAAGCCAAATGTTTTATCGTAGTGAAAAGAAATATTTTGCTACGTGAAACGTAAACACACAACGCAGTAGATTAAACTTTCACAGACTGGTTAGAATTAGCTACTCTTGTTGTATTGTATAGTTAATATTTTATATTACTGTGACAGCTTTTAAGAACTCCATTATATTTATTAATTTATTATTATTTATGTGCAGATTGTGTATTTTGCTATCTTAATGCGACTCCAGGCTTAAATATATTGCCATCTGCTGGGTTAATAATAACTTCCCTGACCCTTCCGGTCAAACATTTAAATATAACAATAATGGCTAAAAAACAAATCACGTTTTTATTCGTTGTTTGTTACATAACGTGTAAATTAAACATGAAAAAACTGTAACGCTTGTGATAATCCACATCTCTTGCACTTTTATTATGTATAAAAAGGGGCCAATCAAATGACGGTTGAAATTTAAATGTCCCATGTCCCCGCGAAGACGTCACACTGTGTGTCTGCGCATGCGCACAACATCAGACGTAAACAAAGAGGAGAGCCCGCATCCGCGTCATCTCCACGCAACCGCTGTGCTCCCCATCGGCCTTCCCGAGAGATCCAACAATGGACGCGCTGTTCTCGTGCCGAGCGAGTCTTTATTATGATCAGGGCGGCAGGAAATACATGGAGGACATACTGACGATGAAGCACGAGGACGAGCCGCGCGAGGATGAGCCGGACCACCACCCCACAGGTCAGACCCGCGACGCCTTGATCCAGAACTCCATCCCGGGATCTATAACGGTCACACACGCCCACGACGACGAGCCCGGCCCGGTTCCCCCGAACCGCCGGACCCGTAACGCCCCCCCGCGGGCTGTGGCTCTCTTCGCCGTGTTCGACGGGCACGGGGGTCCGGACGCGGCGCGCTTCGCTCGCGCACATTTATGGGATCACATCAAACAACAAAGAGGCTTTTGGTCGAGGGATGATGACGAGGTGTGCGCGGCCGTGCGCAAGGGGTTTGTGTCCTGTCATCACGCCATGTGGAGGAAATTACGTAAGTGATGTCATTGATAAGCAGTTGTGAGTCACGTGTGAGAGTGCAGGGTGGGCTCATTGTTTGTGGCTCACGTGATGATCTGCCACACAGGGAGCACAGGTCATGTTTTCAATGTTGTGCCCGAGCCTTGACCCCAACCTTACACCCATAGAGCTCATGACAGCTGTCCCACAATCCTGCTGTCTGGGAATGGGTTAACATTACACATGATCCCCACACTCTTAGCCTCCACTTCTGTATACTGTGGACCTGTGTAAGTGTGAATGGGCTCTGGGATGTTTTGACTGTTCTACATGATTCCTGCTGTAAAAATGGCAACCCAATGTTGAGTTTGGATACCAATCTGATGTGCTTCTGATACATGCAGCGGAATGGCCCAAGACAGCCACAGGGCTTCCCAGCACCTCTGGCACTACTGCCAGTATTGTTGTGATCCGACGGGATCGTATGTATGTGGCTCATGTTGGGGATTCTGCTGTGGTGTTGGGTGTGCAGGATAACACCTCCGATGGGATGATCCGAGCTGTTGAAATGACACAGGACCACAAACCCGACCTCCCGAAGGAAAGAGAGAGAATCGAGGGACTGGGTGGCAGGTGAGTCGAAATACTCTTGGCACCTCACAGATAAAGAGAATGATAGATGTCGGCGAAGCATCCGAGCAGCTTACAACTTTATTCAGCGTTGCATGTGTTCTGTGGTCAGACTGGCAGAACTGACAAACTCTATTTACATAATAACTCCTTGACTTGTTTCTTTTTCACTTAGTCGAAGCTCTGTGATAAAAGCACATCATCCTCATGGGTGGTTATAAGCCAATCCTAACCAGTGATTGTTCTTTAATCTTCTTTTCCAGTGTAATTAAGAAGTCTGGAGTTAACCGGGTGGTGTGGAAACGACCAAGACTTACCCACAATGGACCAGTAAGGAGGAGCACTGTCATCGATCAGATCCCTTTTCTCGCTGTGGCCCGAGCGCTTGGTAAGGTGCTAGAGTGCATGTATAATTACAATTATCAAGAAAATTCCAGGACCAATTCCTTAACCAATTCATCTTAATAATCACTATTAATTGTGTATATAATAATTAATAAGTGATAAATAATCGTTGGAAAGGTATGAAGTGAAAAATGCTTTATATTTAGGTTGCATTGAACAGCAGCTGACTGTACCACAAGACTAGAAAATCCAAGTTCCTATTATGCTATTTTAATACATTCACGACCAAACCTCTTCAAAAAGCTACTTGGTTCTCTCACTTATGTTTAATATAAGCGTATAACATAAAGTGTTTATGCAGAATTAACAATTTCCCTGTGTGCTAAAAAAGAAAATGTGGGATCAGTCAGAGAAAGCATGATTGGTCAAATGTCATGGTATATAAAACACTGTAAACTTCACATATATGTTTTAGTGGTAATATTGTTACTATTTTTGAATTCAGGCCCTTCCATTATACGTTTTCTAGTGGTTACTCCTACATTTCTTTCTGGAACACCTAACTCTTTATAGTTGGGAGCAACAAAGCTACAAAGTTAATTTCGAGCCCTGCACCGAAGAGTAAAAAAAAATCTCAATTGGAATGTAAAAAAAAAGGAATATTTATGCCCGTTTGAAGAAAATATTTTTGAAGTAAATCTATTAAATTGTAAGTGAAGCGTAACCATTAGTTTTGCAAAATATTTGCTCGGTTACAGACAGTTGAAAGGAGGCATAGAAGGAAAGATACAGTTTCATCTAAAGAATATGGTGTAAAACTATGTGAAATCTTGTAATCTCCTATGCCACCTTTTTCCAGAATTTCTACCTACCTGCAGTATCCAGAAGTACAAGGTTCTCTTTTAAATGATCGGATTCAAATGAAAATCATATTTTCTTTGTTTATGTAATATGTGGTAACGACAGATACAGTTATCTGCTCTCGTTTAGGAATCACAAGACGTTTATTCCAAAAATGTGCATATTTTTGGAAATATAGCTTCACTATACTTGTTTATTTCATGTTTCTTCAGACAAACAATGGGTTTGAAGCTCCGTCCAACTATTAAAAACTGTTTCTGTTTCTTTCACCTGTCAGCTCTTATGACGGCAGGACTGGTCAACGGGCACGGTGCCAAAGTTCACCTGATGTCTCACCACACACGCAGACTTGCTGATTTGTGTTTTGTGTGTTCTATTGTCATAAGTGGTAGAGGAAGGGTTTCAAAAATTAAACAAAGATGTCTGTTATTTGATATGTTCCATAAGTAATTAATTAAGTTCTTAGATTATCTGGAAAAAATAGATAAGAAGTCTTTTATTAGAAAGCATAGCATATTTACAATACAATCCTTGTCAGTGATCTACGCCAGAAAAAAAATAAAAAAATTAATCGTTCAGTAATCGCAAACGAGAGCAAATGTTCAATTAGTCGAAATTAAGATTTTAGGCAAAATCACCCTGCCCTCTGAAGACCAATATGTTGCCGTTGACATTAAAGAGATCCTCATCAGTACATTGGTCCAAGCTCTGCTTCAGCAACATGGGAAGACTGTCATGTTACAAACTGTAACTAACTGGGAGGGGTTAGGAATGGACTCCACATTAATTCCTAAAATTTCTTGCTTGAATCTGGAAAACAATTTCTTCAAACATTGGTATAAAATGAAGTCCTTCTGGCCTCACAAAAGGGGAAGTTAAGTACTCCTGTTTAACTTTGGCCTATCAAGTCTTCGAGTATTCATGTATTTTACACTTATTGTTATTATGTGAGGGTGAAGAAGGGGTTTGGATTCTTTAACAAAGTCTCATTGAGCCTGTGAACCAAGCAGTGAACTTATTGATTCTTCAGGTAATTTGCAATTCTGGAAGACGTTGACATTGGAGATAACATGGTTATAGTTTTACACCTTATTCTTAACCTCTTTTTCTACTTGACCTGGCTGCCAACCTAGTGAGCAGTTGGCTACCCTATGATCACACATAAATACTTCAATTTCTAGTCTTTCTTTTGCTTTGAAACCGGTCATTTTCTAAATTTTTACTTTTCAGTTTATATTAAATGTATTTTTGACCTATTCTTCCTATAAAAGAAATAGTGCATAATAGTTCTGCACACATAAATATTAAAAATTCTTCACTCGTTCACTTTCCTGACCGTTATATATAACTTATATATTATTATATACACAATAAATAGTGATTATTAGGATTGATTTGGTTAGCAATTGGTACAGTATGCCTGGAAAGAATAT
The DNA here is from genome assembly GCA_033220385.1 of Triplophysa yarkandensis. NCBI lineage: Eukaryota > Metazoa > Chordata > Actinopteri > Cypriniformes > Nemacheilidae > Triplophysa > Triplophysa yarkandensis. Next base: position 9,730,924 of record CM065675.1, read on the forward strand.
GTTTTGAAATGAATGTACCTAATGATAATGCTCACACTGTAGAAGAAACTAAACCTGACCACAATCCGCCTAAATGAACACGTCTAAGTCATAGTCAAATGTATTGTGATGTGCAAGAAAATAAGAAGAGGTACTAAAAGATACCACTTTTAAACTCTCCTGTAGCAACAGAAAATAAAGTATGACACTGCAGCACTCACTGGTTTTGGGTTAGAGTTAATGGAGATTATAAAGGACATTAACATCTTTGATAGGTGCTTTTGTTTGTAGCTATCATTATTCCACAAGAACACACACAATTGAAGAAAACATTTTCAGTGCATATTTATTTATTTAAATAAATGCAGATACTATTTTTTTCTAGTAAGATAACACGGTTGTTATTGAGGATCATGATGTATACGCTTGTTTCCGCAGGTGATCTGTGGAGTTATGATTTCTACAGCGGAGAGTTCGTTGTTTCACCTGAACCTGATACTGCTGTTATCAAGCTAGATTTAAAGAAACACCGTTATGTCATCTTGGGCAGTGATGGTTTATGGAACATGGTGTCACCACAGGAGGCTGTGTCCATCTGTCAGGAGAACGATAAGGCCACGGTGAGCAGAATGTAACTTGAATATCAAAAATGATTTAAGAAAGGTCATTACAGTTTTTTTAATAACAATTGTATTGCTTGTGTTTATTTCCCACAGGAAAAGAATCAACAAGAATATGTTTCTAATGCCGTTTTGCTGGTAAACCATGCTTTGCTGAGATGGCGTCAACGCATGCTCCGTGCTGATAACACTAGTGCCATAGTTGTCACATTTGAGCCATACCAGCCATCCTCAGAAATCCTGCCACATTATGAGGTTGTTTATAATGTACAGGGACCAAAGTGTGGCACTCTTCCTAAATCATGCCCCAGCTTTTTGCACACTCAGGTTAGGATACCTACAGATCATTAATATGTTTTCCTAAAAAGTGGAATTTGATCGTTTGCTAAGCCCTCCAATTCAATGCATTCAGGTCTTCTTAATTGTACAAATCTGTCATTATGTTTCAAATATAGCTGTAAAAGTATCACTCTCACTTATTGTTTCTTTTTATTTAGGTTCTGCTTCAAGACGCACCTTCAACTGCAAGTAAAGAACATCCGGTCGCAAAGGAGCGGATCCGAGGCAGTGACTCAAACAGTTGTGGGATTCTTGATTCACCATCTAACAGTCCTACAAACTCAGAAGACCTGCCCTGCACAGACCTTCAAAGTATCTCTTTGGATTATGAGACCAGTTGTGACCAAGTGCCCACTGGAAAACGGGTGCTAGAGGATTCGTCCATACCTGTAGTAAAGAAAGCGCGCTGTAGTTTAACACAGTCCCCTCATACAGAGTCCTCATGTGTACCCCCACAAAAACAAAGCCAGCAGTCCTCTTCAAGGAACAGCGACAAGGGTCAGAAACAGTCCGATAACGTCCAAGCTCTGTTTCAGCAACATGGGAAGACTGCTCTATGTGTTTGCTGACATTGGCATTTTGCAAGGCAAGCTGTACACTTATGTGGACATTTTAGACTGATATGGGTTCTTATAAGCTACTGGGAAACCAAACCCTGAAATAATAACTAACAAGTCTAAGAAATCACTCACTTCTATTCAAACGTCTTATATTTTGCAAAATGTTGAAACGACCACGTGCTCCATTACTTTCACATTTTAAATGAGATTCAGTATTTTCTCCATTGAGTGTCTACATTTTAGTAAAAAATCTGTTTTAGATTTGTAATGCTTTGTTTAGTTACAATGACATGATAATAGGCCAACTTGGGGATTTTTGCACTTTATGTCAAATTGGTGCAGGCTTTGTCGACATTCGTATCGTTTGGATACTGTGTAAAAAGAAACGATAAACAAAAGATCGGGGAAAAGACCAAAAAAAGAAGCCATATCTTCTGAGAAGATCAGGTTACATATCTCGTGTTTCAAAGGTTGAAGCAACAGTATAGGGATCTCTGGATGTTGTGTCATCAGCAAACAGAATGCTGCATCGTTTGTAGTCCTCACTGTTCTGTATCAATTCTTAACCCTGTGTTAATGTCAAGCATGATGTTATGAATTATGCAGTTTCGGATTTTAATCAGTTATATTGTTTTCCTTAACATAAGAATGTTTCTTCATTGTGTTTTCCCTGATGGGAGATCTGAAGGTGCTGCTGTGCTAAAACAGGTCAATAAAACATCGTATGCACTGATGTCTCTGTTTCACACTTTGTAGTCAGATATTAAAATTATTGATAAGACATTTTGTTTGCCATTTAGATCACATGTAAGGTTCAAATGGACTACAGCTATTTTATTTATCTTAAAAAAAACACCTAAAAACTCATCTTTTCTGGATACACCTAACTCACTAGCTCACTTCTTTTCTAACTACTCACTCTATCAAAAAAAAAAACCCAAAAAACTTTTATAACTTCTCTCTCTGTGTAACTTGGTAACATTGTTGTAGCACTTGTTAACCTATTGTTGTATCGGCTATTTACCGCTTCATTGTCTCCTCGACTATTGTAAGTCGCTTTGGATAAAAGCATCTGCTAAATGACTAAATGTAAATGTGTGTATTTGTGAAAGGCAACAAGAATGCAATGCTGCCTTTTTTATCTTAGAGTTCAGTTTAATGAGGTTAACACAAAAAAATGTTTAAAAAATCATTTAAATAAATTAAATATTTTCTTAAACATTATCAGTCGAAACCCTTATTGAGACACATTTACATAGCATTTGACAGTATAGATGTCAGACAGATCACACTGTTGTGACTGTCATCTGTTCGTCGACTCTCCGGAAAAACACGAGTCTTCCCGAACTAGCTCGGCCCAAGATCACGCGATACTTCGAGGTAAACAAACACATCAGCGTGACAGGCGTGTTTCCCAGGCTGTTCCCAACGACACCATTTCCCGCACATTGTTGTGTTTACACGAGCGTCAGATGAGCCATTCCTGCCCGGTGATGCCTCACAATGGCGCTGATTTACATATTTAAGACGCGTCAGTATTATTTAAGTGACAACTAAAACCCAAACAGCTCTGTTTGTCTCTGATTGGTCTGACACTTTGTGGGTGCCCGCCTTACCGACGATACCATTGGCTAGGTCTTGTCCGTTCTGTGTTTCGATTGGCCGACGTGTCTGTTGTCTCCTCTGCACGTCCAGCTTCACAACAGTGGCAGAAGATCTTCGTTGATCAGCAAATAAAACACAAAGTCGGGGTTTGTAAACGCGTCACTTTCTTAAATATCAAACCGCATTTTCTGTCACATCTTAAATTCGCTTTAAAATGTTTCCGTGGATGTTATTGAAGCGTTGTGGAGGCAGATAGCGGTTACTGGCTAAGCTAACAGACTGTTTTTATTCACAGTTCGTTCTAACTGACAAACTTCTCCTCGCGCTCCTTTCCAAACGGAAGTGCTTTTAAAATGTGCTGAAAATAAGTGCAAATAAACACAAACTCGTCACTTGTTTTTAGTGTTTAGTGTTTTTAGTGACTGCTACTAATGTACATGACGAGACCTCATCAGGTGTTTAGTGTAATTAACATTAATTAACCATCTGGTTTTGTTCTGATGCAACAGGACACTGATTGGCTGGCGATGGCGTCCGACTCCCCGCGCAGACCAAGCCGCTGTGCTGGGGGGGCTGTTGTTCGAGCACAGGCTGTGACGTAAGACTCATTTGTTGTTATGACAGGTCAAGCTCATTTCTGTTTGAAAGTGCACAAGGACATTCCCACTAACACATGCATGATAATGAAGGAAATGTCATGACAGTGATCTGCTGTTTTACAGTGAGCAGTCTTACATGGAAAGTGTAGTGACATTCTTGCAGGATGTTGTCCCTCAGGTAAGTGATTTTCTTTATTTCTTTATTTTTTTGTCCCTGTTGATCAATGTCAATGTCGCCTTTATTTCTATAGCGCTTTAGACGAAACACAATGCATCAAAGCAGCTTCACAACAATAATTAGCGAAACATAAAAAATACGTTATTGAATTCAGGGATGTTTCTCTGTTCAGTTTAATGGTGTATGTGCATTCATTTTTAATTCAGTCATGTCCTCTTTGTTTACTTAAAAAGTGTAAGTAAATCACTTTTGGGATGTTGCAAAAGTAGGTTGAAACTTGGGGCAGTCGTGGCCTGGTGGTTCGAGTCTTGGACTCGCGATCCGAAGGTTGCTGGTTCGAGACTCGGAACCAGCGGGAATACCACCACTGAGGTGAGTCCATTGAGCAAGGCACCGCCCCCCACTGCTCCCCGGGCACCGCGGCATGGCTGCCCACTGCTCCGGGTGTGTGTTCACACTGTGTGTGATCACTTACTGCGTGTGTACACTGGGATGGGTTAGACCACCATGGAACACCATACTTGGCAATACGTCACTTCACTTCACTACAGTGTGTGCCGTGACCTTCACCTTAAATTTATTCTTTAAATGTATTATTACTGATTGATGGGGAGACAGGGAAAACGAACAGCTTTGGTCTAAAGAAATGCTTGTTTATGTCTCTTCTAGGCATACACTGGCACGCCTCCAAATGACGAAAAGGAAAAAATAGTTTGGGTCCGTTTTGAAAAAGCAGACATCAACGGTACGTTTTAATGCTCTGTCAAATATCATTTAAATAGCGTTTATGTAAGAGGTTATATACCCTTGCTGTAATGATATTAAATTAGCAGTTCCACAAATATGTGAACTGATAGAATAATAATAATACAAGTGCTTAATTGTATAGATTCATAGAGTCAAATTCACTTTGAAATAAACAACCGATATGGATGGATTATGGATCTGCCGTACACGTCATAGTGACTTGTATTGATGTAATTGTTGTTTATTAATGGACGGAAGAAAGGTGAGAGAGAGTTTCTCCTTGTGGCAACAAACAAAGCTCTCTCACTTATCACACATGGTGGGACAATAAAAACATTCAAGAATTGCTAGGTCGATAGTGTCCCACAGTATAAGCAGAAATGGGAAGTAAGAATGCATGTAACGCAAAATAGGAATGTCTTTTAATTTATTTATTCCGTCTTGCCATGTGTACAGATGTTGCCCGCTTACCAGAGTTCCAGGAGATGCATGGCAGTAGCAGTGAGCCACCTCTCTGTCTGATGATTGGATACACGGATGGAATGCAGATCTGGAGCATCTCAGTAAGTTCTCTTACTGTAACTGATTTTAAGTCTACTTTGCTTTGTTCACTGTAGTTTTAGTCTTCTAATGTATTAGTTTTGCCAGTTATTGCATGGTAGTCCTCTATGGAGATGTCCAGTTCATCACAGTCCAGTTAAATGTAATATTAATAAGGATACAATTTCGAAACAACAGACTGTTCTGAAATAGACAGTCACATTTTTTGTGGGGCATTGCATTTCATTGGCTATGATTGAGTTTTATACTGTAAAAGGGGCTAAATTAGTAAGTTGTTTGGATATCCCTCTTTTAGTTGTCTTCTTGTGTAAATGCATGTCGTCATTTCCATAAAAGACAAGTTATTTATAACGGTTGTCCATCAGTTTGATTCTTTTCCTGTATTACCTTATCTGGCTGATGTGACACTTGTATTGTTTTGCTGCTTAGATGATCTTACAATTATACTTAATCTCCAATCCTGGTCTACATATATTGATTTATTTTGTGGACACACTTATATCCAGTGCTTACAGTGAAATAAAGCTGTACAAGTTAAGATTATTGCTGATTGATTTGGTTTCGACTGTTGTTTAATGCTTTAACTGCTTTTACCACTTGGTGTCACCATAGACAAAGGCATGGAGTTTTTCAACAGTGGCTTTAGTACCACGTTGAGTGAAAAAATTAGAAAAATCAAGGTAGTTTTCCGATAGTGTAACATCTTAAATATTTTTTCACAGGCTTGGTGGTTTTAATTATCCAGTAACAAAGACGTAGTTTACTCTTAATTATATATATATATATATATATATATGTATGTGTGTGTGTATGTGTTTAGCATAATGGTAAAGAAATAACAAAAGTGCTGACAGACATTTCTTTTGAAAATGTATGCATAACATTGTAATGACATCATGATTTGCATGCTGTAAATCATCAATACAGTCGTGAAGTTTATGGATATATAAGTCTTAACTTTTTGAAAGTGTTGAAAGCCGCACAGCCATAAATTGGCTGCAAAGTTTTTGTGACAGTTGCAAAGCTGACACCCTGTGTAATTGAAGGTAGTAGGAAGACACTTTCCTTGTTCCTATGTATGAACATCTCAGTAGAGCAGAATCTTTTCCAGAGGTGTTACTGGCTGGCAGCAGATAGCAGGCAGATTAGATGAGGCTAATTGAAGTGGTGTTAGAGTGGGGGGATGACAGGCAGGGCACTGAAGGTGTCTGCTCTTCTGTTATTAATAAAGCAGCCCAGTGGGTGTACTTCAAGGATGGGTTTTGTCTGTATTGTTTTGTAATACTTAAAAGTAAGGTGTATGAAACACTTAACCCACTAAAACCTTTTTCCTTACCTCCTAATTTTTTATAAAAAAAATTATCCTACAGGTTTTATTTTGCCTTGTGTAACTTAGTAACTTCGTTGTAGCACTTAAACACCTATTGGTATCTCTGCTATTTACTGCTTCATTGTCTCCTCGATTCCTTGTATGTCACTTTGTATAAAAGTATCTGCTGAATGCCTAAATGTTGATGTGAATTTAAATGTAAATGAAACCGTGGCGATTTGGGTATTTTCCTAACATTGTTTTCTAATTTTTAACATGCTCAACCAGTATTATACATTTTGGACTGTTTGGGTATTAATGTAATTCTTTATCAAATGTAATTATGTAGATGTGGGATGCTTGCAGAATCTGTGAAAATGTATTTTTACAAAACAGGAGAGATTATACAAAAATGAATCTTATTACTTTTTGAATTCAAAGATCAAGGTAAGTTTGACCTAATTCTACAATACCACGTTAAAAGACCTAACAGTGACCTTACTAAAGGCAAAGCATTTTGTTTCTGGTCGGTAAAACAAATCAGGCCTGACTTGTCAAGAAGTTATATTTTTCTACTAATCTGTTGTACATTAATCTACTCATATGTTGGTCTACTATTATTTGACCATATTTAAATTGTTAGACTTGGCATGTATTTTTCAACACAAATATTTGTACAATTTTAATTTTTGTTATATTTTTAAGTGCTTGTATTATTGTATAATATTTTGCCACTTTATTTAATTTAAAGTTTCGTAGTAATAATATATAGCAGTGTTGTAGTCAAAACCAGCTCATTTGAGTCCCAGTTTAGACTGAGTTCAGAGAGGTTCGATTTCATGTAAAGACAGAGACCAGAGAGATTGAAGTCCAAGTCAGGCTTGGTCTGAGACAAGACCTAAATAAATCTTAAAAATGTGCATAATGTTTGATGGAAAAATTGGCACTATGATCAACATACTCAAACAGTGCTTCAAATATAGGATGGTATGTTAATTACTTAGAATGATATTGGTTTAAAATATTATCAGTTAAGAGTAAAAAGACCAGATAGTAGGTGGTGTAAAGTTAATTTTATTGAAATGACTCCACAGTATTAAGTGTACATAACCTCACTTTAATACTCTATACTGTAATTCCACGTTATATTTCCATTTCATGTTACATTATAGATATGTTACACTGTTATATACATGAAAATATGATGATTGCCATCCACAGAATAATGCATCTTTCAGATATAATTATAAAATCAACAATACAATGTAAAAAATACAAATTAATTGTTGGTCTGGAGTAATGCACGTTATCGCACAAGAAAATCACCAATTAAAACACCATCAAAGGCCTTTAAATGGTCTCTAAAGCTGTGCCTATCCACTATATAGTGCACTAAATCCGGTGTCCGGTTTGAAGTGCTGCCCGAATTCTGAGTGAATAACTTCATTCCCTACATTGATTCACTACTATTTATCCACAATGGATTCTGATTTTGAGGTTACAAACTGAGATGTACACTCCTTGAAGGACACAATTTCCCACGATACAGGATACTGGCAATTTAAAATAACTAATGTTTATATAAGGTCATTAGAAAAGGAAGTAGGTTGATCGTGTTTAAATTATTTTTAATAAAAATGTTATTATGGTACTATTATATGTTAAAAAATTTTTAATGAACAAATGAATGTGACTTTTTTCTTTTCTCTATTACAGTAAAATCTAAAAATGACAAGTGTTTTCTTTTCTTCTTAAAATCAAATAATACAACAAACAGTACAGTGAACAGTGCAATGGATGAAGCATAATAATCCAATATTAGAGACGTTGTATGTTAATGACGAAATTGTTTGTGGACTATTTCTGTAGGCTACACAATCATGGGTAAGGCTACCGATTTTACCGTTGTCCAAAAGCCAAACATTGACACCTTGCACAGGGAGGGCAAGACACAAAATGCTATTGCAAAAGTGGCTGGATGTTCACAGAGCTCTCTGTCTAAGCAGAATAATAGAAACGTGATGGGAGATCATAGCGCCAAAGCTACCAGTTCTTGGTTTAAGGGGCTATGGTATCACTGTTGTTAAATGGCCTGCAAATTAGCCTGATCTGAACTCCAATAAAAAATCTATGGGGTATTGTGAAGAGAATGCTGTGATATGCCAGACCCAACAATGCAGAAAAGCTTTAGGCAACTAACAGAGCTATTAGGCCGCCTAAAGATCCCTACATCCAGGCTAACATACCTTAAACAGGTCAGGCACACAAGAAGTGGGCATTCTCTCCATTCTTTCGCAGAAATGTTCCACAGAAATTCATTTAACCCTATTAACACACTGTAACTGCAGTAAGGATAATACAAATACAAATTTGTCAAACAGAACAAAGATGTATACATTTTTTAAAATAACTCCAGGACGAGTAATTTATATTTTGTTTGGGTGGAAAATCCCTTTAAATATAACTTATTAAGATTACTAGAGCATAGTTAGGTTTGTCAATGAACAAAATGAAATAAAAGTAAATTTAATACAATAAATAAATTGGGCGTAAGTCTATGGCCTACCTGATTGCGCTTTGAAGGCATCATTTGAAAATATGTTTTATATTAAAAAACAATGGGCGACATAATAGTTGTTGGTTACATCTTGCAATGAAGTATGCACATGTGTCCTCCGAATTCCTGTGAAAGAAAGTCGCATTTGAAGGGCCGTGTTCTACCAGCTTTTTTGAAACGAAAGAGCCTCTATGATGTAGCCTCAAACATGCACTGGTTTTAGATCAAACTAAGCATGAACACAATCCCATTTTGCACAATTACAGCAATTTTATAATGCTCCAGCCAACAGTTTTTTTTAAGCGTGCCAATTTATTGGTAAATGTGACATGTCTTATCATTATTTTGAACAATGTTTGTAATTCAATAACACTCACTCCTATTATATGATGTAACACCCCAATGGCTACAGCTGTTGTTCGATTACCACCTTTTTTGGAAATAATTTTGGAAATATTATTTTGTGTTCTTCAAGAAAAGAAAGGTTTGAAATGACAAAAGGTTAAGTAAATGATGAAAAAATTTGCATTGTTTTTTGTTTTATTATTAAGTGTTCCCCTAGCTTTTTAAAAAAATCTTCTTTGCTGTAATTCTTTATCATTCAATAAACTGACCATGCAAATGTCACAGACCTCCACAGTTATTTAACCAGTATGACCATTAAAAAATTTTAACAAAAAAGCTATTGATTTGAAGCATATTACACAACACACAGTTTTGATCCCCTCACCTGTCAGAACAATTGCACGAGTTGCATCTGTGATAGGAACCCAACTATTTGATAGACAAAATTGTTATACCGTATTTTATGAATTAGATCAGTAAATCTGTTATATTATAACATATCTGTCTTGTTTTCTATTATGTGAAGAACATAACTGATCCATTGCAAACACGTATCGGAAGAAGAGTGCTTTGTTCTTTGTTAATTCTTTGCTTTCTAAGAATACTCACAGAGATTCACTGGATTCCATCACTGAGAATCGTTTTCTGGCCAGTGTACATCATATCCATGTGAATGAAATTAGAAACCCGTGGAAGAACAACAAAGCCTCAATTTTACATATTGCTGTGATAAGTAGTAATGTAATAGCTCAGTGGTTGGTGATGGGTGCCACCAGTAAAGCCGTGTAAAGCAAGGATGAACAGTCTGGTAATGCACAATGATGGTCGCATTAATGTAAACCTCATAATCCGCTAAATTCCATTATTCTTCTGCCCCATTTACCAGCTGGGGATTTTGTCAGTGACCCAAATGCATTTCCTTTCTCTCTCCTTCTTTCTCTCCTATTCTCTCACCCTCACCTAAAATTTACTGTGTTGTAAATGCCATATTAATCTCCCACTTGGCAGTTACAAAGTCCACACTGAACAATTTTAATAAAAACATGACTCTGATACATAGTTTAGAAAAAAGATACTAATTGTCCAAAAGAGCAATCATCCGCCGGACTTTTTTTTTCATTTAAGGCAGAATTATCATATATAGTTTCTGCCACTCTTATGTTAATCTTGAGAACAGTAAGTGTTCTCAATCACCTTGTTCATATCGGAAAAGTATTTGGTTTACTCACCATTGAAAAAGAAAGATAAAGCTCAATGACTGTTTACAGAAACATATGGTTTGAGCACAGAAATACTTCTTCATGATTCTAACCATTTTTAACAAATGGGTGACGTTGAACTTGACAACTAAACATGTTTAACAGTCTAAAGCACTTCTAATGCATGAAACAGCATGATACCCCTCCTTTAAAATATGTACAGTACAAAACATTTAGTCAAGATCACCCGAGGAGAGGAAGGTAGGATTTTGGGTGGCGATCTAAATATTTCCAGATGATTATCTTGTTGAAATTTGATCACATGACATAAATTTATATATGGAGATGATTCATTTTATATATTTTTGATTTGATATTGCGTCTCAATCAAATAAAGTTGGTAATTCTAGTTGCTAGATATCAGAGTAAAACAGTAAGTCACTGACATGCTGTTGTGTTTTCTGGGGTGAATTTATGGCGTGCATGGTAGCTTTTATACTGTGGTTTAGTTGTTGGTCTAAGCCAACCTCTGTCTTCCATGCAAAGACACTTTCTCCCAGTTGGCATTATTTGTCCTACAGTCTCAACAAATCTCTCTTTTTTTGCATGCCATTGTTATTTTTAATTTCCAATTACTATGGACTTACCTATAATGACAAGGTTTATCAACAATTCTTATTAGTCCAGTTTATAGTCACAGGACAGGAACAGGAGCAGGATGAATATTTGTTAAAAATGTCTACTACCACAGGAATCAGAGACTTTTCATAATGTCATCCATCACGAACGAAGTGCTTTAAACATATCATTTTTTGGTGTTGCTGCTAACATAAACACACAATTTTTTTCCCTGTCTGGTAATTTATAAAATTTGGCACAATTTATAAAGTTCCAGAAAGAATACAAACATTGAAATATTAAAACGATGCTTGATTACCTAATGTACAAAAATCTGGTTGCAACAAGCATATAAAAGCACCTCAAACTCGTACCATCCATTGGGTTAGTTGGTATTCTCAAACAGGTAAACAGGAATATTTTTTCAATGCCACCGGGTTTACACAATGTTAGGGGAAATAAACCTACAAATGACATAGTAATGATTATTGCTTTATAGAAAAATAAACAAAATAATCAGAGAAAATGCACCATGGTTGATATTTAAGAACGCGTTTGTCAAATTCAGTTTGAGTTTTGTGGCTTCAGAGTAAGATTTTATTACACGGCTGTGTGTGTTTTTTTAAAGTGGCTCACTTTCTTTGTCCACACATGTCTGATGTTTATCTTCTAGTTGTTGGGTGACCATATCACAACCACTACACACCAAACACCACAGACCAGTGTATTTATTTCTGTTAATGGCTTTGAACATGAAAGGATTGCATCCCTTAGACACCTGCACCGTTTATGCATCATCACTTACAAGTGGTGTTCAATCTCACATCAACTTTCTGTTTTTCTGAATCATGTTTATCTTTTCTCACAACACTGTAAGATGTCTTAAGCAAACCCGTTTGTTTCTCTGCAGATGAATGGTGAGGCTCAGGAACTGTTCTCAGTGCGACACGGGCCTGTACGGACTGCTAGGATTCTACCCGCCCCTCATATCAGTAAGTATCAGTGACCTTCAATTAAGAAATCTATCAGATTTTACCTGTGTTCTCACACATATTGATTATACGTATTTAACTAAAATTTGTTTCGCAAACTGTAGCATAAAATAGTCTATATACCAATTCAGCCCAAAACCGTTTTGCATTAGAACTGGCTGTCATGAATCAAGTGCTGGGCAATATTGTTAAATCAGTTATATTACCAAATATATATTATACAAATATTACAATTTAAGGGCAGTTGACGTGCTAGTGTTAACAAAACAAATATTGAGGATGTTTGAAAGTGTATTATGATAAAATATTCAGGCAACTGTGCTAAATAATGTTATTTTGGCATTTTTGCATTGTTAAGCAATAGAAGGGCATGTAGTTGATTTTAAACCTTTTGAATGAAGCTTTTCATTACTCATGTGCAACTGCTGCTCTGAATTAGTATGACAACTTCCATATTCCAGTGACATATTAATTTTCAGCATGTCAGGAAAAGTCAAGCATTTACTAAAATATATGTTAACAGATTGGGATCTCCTGCAATGCTTAGATGAGTCTAACATGCCACATGTTACATAAACGGCACATTGCTTTTATGTCATGTTTGCCACTGTCATTTGTTTTGAAATTTGTAGAAAGTAAAATCCGTCTTCAACAGTTACATGCTTTTTTAAATCAAGTAAAAACCTAAATTTGGCACAATTTATAAAGTTCCACGTCTTTCTTCCTCACTGGCTTTTCCACATAGCATGTTTAAATTAAAGACTACCTCCTGTTCCTTAATAGTGCTGAGAGCTTGCCAAAACCCTGCTGTTTTCCCATCCTAATATTAAAATCAGTCCTTCACGATTCTGTTGGCATGCTGTCAGCCGGCTGGCCCCGGATGTGCCGACTTCTGAGATTTTTTCCTTTTCTTTTAACAATGCTCACTCATTGGCCGTCTCATGCCTCCATTTGTTAAAGGACAAAAAAGTAGAACTCACGCTATGTCTTGCTTAACTAAATTATACAAATGTTAAGTATGTCTGGAAATGGTTAAGTCAGTCTTGAATTTTTTTTTGAGTGTGTTATTTCTATGACTAATATTTATTTTCACAGCTAAAATTATAAGATGAATATCGAAAAGTGGAAAACATGTTTTAGGGATACAGAAAAATTTGTGTTACCGAAAAAGTTTATAATTATGTTTTATGAAAAAGTAGTTGATTCTATAAGCTGCTTAAGGTAATATTGATTATTAAAAAGTGAATAACAAAAACAATACAGGATAAGAAATACACAGCATGCTATTGTGGTGTGACATTTATGCTTAGAATTTGTATTCTGTCCTTTTTGGCAGATTTGAACAATGCACAATAAAGGCATTGAGGGCGAGCTGGATTGGGATAAAAGAGAATTGTCATAATAAAAAGCAGCAGACGGCCGACTCATGAGGAGAGCGATTCTCTGCTAAATCAAATGAATTGCACTAGTGGGGAAACTGATTGCAATCTGTTTGCAGCAAACAGTGTCATACTGTAGTACGGTTTAAAAGAGTAATTGTTTATGCTGGGTGGCCAGATTTAAAGTCCTGAAATAGGTGTCAATTTTAATAATGCAATGTCATTCCCAGAATAAAGGAGGAAGTTCCACTTTCTCTGAAAGACATGCATCCGTTCTGTTTTTGACCTCTGACAATGTTATTCTAGTGATTTATGTCCAGGTGATAGATTCAGCCTGTTATGCGTTCAGCTGACCAAAATCATTGTTCATTTCTGTCTTGGCTTAAATTTATCTCTGTTGAAAGGAGGTATATAAATGGCACTCCTCATTGAATGTATTTTTACTGAAATGCAGGAAATTAATTATGCCTTTTTTCAGAAAACGATTACCTCAATGTTTTGTGACATAAATTTGAAAGCAGACAAAAGCTTTTTTGTATTTTTACATATGAAAACCACTCGTCTCGTTGTCCACTCATTCTGTTTTTGAAGCCAAAGCACTACAGACAATGAGTAGCAAAAGTGAATTTCTTCCTCCTAACTTTACTTAAAAATAGAAGGAGGCTGATATGTTTTTAGCCCCATTGTCTTCGGTTTATGATTGGATATCATAACCAGTCGCTATGACAGAGAAGGAAAGATAGAGGGGAGGCCCTTTAAAGTTTAAAGGTTTCGAGAAAGGCACATTTGCGCTCACACCATACCACAGAGATGGTGCGGCCCTGGAGCCGATTAGCGTCATGGCATGGGCACTCAAATTACAGCTTCACAAAGGCTTACATCTTCTATCTGGAAGAGAATGGAAGTTTCCGCCTTCTCTTCAAAATCACTACAATTAGATAAATATGGGATTTGTAAACATAACGCGGCATATTTTCTTCTGCCAATATATGCCTACCGGCCCTTTGCCATTCTGTAAGACTTCAGAACCCCAAAAATTAAAGCCATTCAGACAAAACCCCACTCCTCCTAAAGCTTTAAAGACTTTCTCCGGGATAGATGGTTTATGTTTGACGCCGAATGGCGTTTCTGTTCTCTGTCTCCAGTTAATGTTTTGCACGCTGGTATTTTAATTTCATTTGATCCCTGTAAGTTTCTGTGTGGATCAGGGCATTATTACGCGGTTGGAGTGGGCGGGCATGTTAGAACCAACATGAATGAGGTGTCTGCTTTTTTGTTTTTAATTACTTTGTCAAGGCATAATTTGATTATTGAGCATCCATTGTAGTTCAATCAAAAACCCTTTTTGTTGCATTAGCTGTTTTAGGCCCTGTTTCGGTGGGTGGCTTAGCAGGCCTTGCATGCAGGTGACTAATGAATGTTCCTCTTTATGTGGGTTAGCCATAACATTTCCCTTTCTCTTCCTCCATCTGCAGGTTCCCACAAGACTGACAGCTTTGCTGAGAAACGACCTCTCCTCGGTGTGTGCAAGAGCTTAGGTTCTTCGGGGTGAGTTTACAACCCTGTTTTTACTTTCAGTTTGACCTAGCATGGTTCTGTAGATTTCATTTTGAGGGGTCATGTTCTTATTCAGTGATTTTCAAGCTTCATACACAGTTTCATAATAAGCTAATTTTCCTCCATATCATTTGCACAAAAAAATACTTTAATTATGTTAACAAAAACTTTATTCGAAAAATAAAATTGTATTCATCCTTTACTTTAAAAACCTTTGATCTTATTGAAACAGGGAAAGAAGGCTTATAACCAAACAATGCTTGGTCCCTTGTGACTGCCATTGTAGGTAAAACTACCTTATTATGTTTTGTTCTGTTGAGCACAGAAGTAAATATTTAATGTATGTAAGATAGCAAAAGTTCCGTTTTCTTTTAAACAATTGAAACATTTTTAGTTTTTCCTACCATGGTAGTCAATGGGGTCCCAGAACTGTTTGGTTACAAGTATCCATTTAAATATCTTTTTCAACCATACAAACACATTTATACAGGTTTGGAACATCTAGAGAGTGAGTAATTCATGATATAATTTCCAATTTTGGGTTGCTCTTTATCAAATCTTTTATTATTGGTTTTTGAGGGGAGGCACTGTTAGTTAAGTACATTGAATCACAATAAATATCTATGCACTAATTATGTGAGAAACTAGTTAATGTGCTACATGGGTCAAATCAATTCATTTTTAAAAGGATTTCCAATCATCATTTTGAACGCACAACCTGAGTGGAAACATCCAAAAGGAAAAATCCACAAAACGTCGTCTGGTTTATGCTGTTTCCCGTTTTAAATGCGGTCTATAGCCTAAACCACAGCGTTGAGTGTGTATGTGTGTGTGACATTTCGACGTTATGAGGTACAAATCCTAAGTACATTGGAAAACCTGTAATTTGTTGTACATAATAATCTGCATCAAAGGCTTTAACTAAAGGGCCAAGGAGTGGTTTGCAGACAGACAGTCAAACTCTGAACGACTGACCCGACCGACTCCCTAGGACGACCCCTTGACAGAAGCACTTCTTTCTGTGAGAAATATGTCCCCTTAAGGAGTATAAGAGAACACGGCGCATCAGTTATTGGCTCCTCTCCTCCCTTTAGCTACGTCTGCCACCTTTAAAACTAACGCAGCAAATCTTAACTCAATATTTCCTCCAGAGGAAATAAAATAAGGAAGTCTGTCTTCAGCACACTTTGATGAAGACCACCGTTCCAGGACTCGGGATTGGCTCTGGCTACGCTCATGCTGCCAAACACACCGTGTCCTCCCCGACATGGAGACAGACTCTGATGGTTTGGCTTTCCTCCTAACGGTTGGACTAATGCTGAAAACATGCCTTGTGTTGAAAACCATAACCGCTCGCCTCCGGGTAAATGGTGTTGCCGCTGCTACGTTCCACTAGAAGTGTTTGGTAAATAGCCTTGCTCTGTATTTTCCCCCCTCTTTTTTTTGCAAGGTTGCTGCCGGGTTCTTTCCCCTTACTGAAATAGTTCGTAAACTTACCAAAGTCCTCACACGATTTTTAGTATGTAATCATTTCAAAATAACAGCTTTTGTCAACCGCCAGTGTGGATGCTGTCTTGACACTCAAATGGAAAACAGATTGAAGTCTTGGCCAATACAGTGCTGCTGGTTTAGAAGTCGGTTCACTCAGCTTTAGGCTTAGATTACAAGATTTGCAAATTAAAGGAAAACCAGAAAGAGGAAAAAGCATGTGTGCTAAATCCTTCGTTGCAGAATTCCAACCAGACACACTCGACATAATTTTATCAATAGGGAGGATTATGTCCTAAGTCCAAACAATGTACGGATCTAGTGATTTTCCAGAGCATATACGCTATCCTTCGTACGGTGCTTCAGCGCCAGTAGGGTCTGCAAATTAGCAAGGAATGCATGTGCTATTCCAACCCACCGTCTGCCCCTACTTTGGAAAGGATTGGATTTTCCACAGAACCTATGTTATTATTTTCTTTAACTTTTAATTAGGGCTGCAGGTATCACGTTTATTTTTGTTTCTGTTCTTTCTCATGCAAAATGCGTTTTGAAGCAACATTCTTGTTTATTAACAAAGAAAATTTAAAGGTAACAGAAGTTGACTTATTTTAAATGTCCTAAAATCTAATTATAAAAATCCTCAAACTTATTTCCTAAAAATTATTTTCTGTTTCACCAATAAAACGTTCATATTCAGCTTTTAAATTACAATATTATGAATATATTATGCTATATTGCTACCCCTTTAAGATCAAATAGAGTGAACAGAAAACCCATGAAAACATTGTACACAACCTAACACAGCATTAAACGATAAGAAATTAGATTTTTAAAGATCTTTTTAAGTGTGGTGTTTAACCATTTGTGAGAGCATAAAGGGAGTATATTTTCAAAGGGTAAAAGTTCCTATTTTGCATGTCCCGGTTGTGCATGTCCCTATTGTTTATCTGATGTATGTCCCTGTTGTGCATGTCCCTGTTGTATATCAGTGTGTATGACCCTGTTGTGCATGTCCTTGTTGTGTTTGTCCCTGTTGCGTATGTCCCTGTTGTGCATGTCTCGGTTGTGTTTGCCCCTGTTGTGTACCCGTGTGTATGTATGTATGTATATGTGCGCGTCCGGGCAGTGCGGTTGGTGTCTGTCTCGGTTGTGCATGTCCCGGTTATGCACATCCCGGTTCTGCATCTGTGTAAATGTGTGTGTGCGTGTCTTTCTGTATGTCTGTCTGTCATATTAACAATGGCCCAACTTGTTCTTTGCTAAATCTGTATTCATGTACTCTAAAGTCCTGCTGGCACACACTATCAGCTTATTAATTGCACAATCGCAGGGAGAAGTGGAAAAGTTCTCTCCAGTGACCATTTTTAAAGCGGTTTAGCTAAAGCCTACTTTGCCATTAGGCTTTGTTTTTCATTGCATTTTATTGTGATGTGAATGATCCCTCTTAAGTGTATTAAATGATAAATCTCTGTGCGTTTGTATTGGATGCTGGATTAAAGGAGATTAGGAAGTGATGCTTTTAGAACCCATGAGCCTGTTACTCTCCTGCCATCACACCTATAACTGTGAGATCTTTTGGCTCGGTAAGAGCAGTCATGCAGAGATGCTTGTTCTAGTTGTTGTTGTTATATGTGAAAATGTTGTAACATCAGGAATGGCTTACTCCAAGCGGTACGTTTGGTCAAAGTTGACAAAATATTTGGTGGAATAAAAATTTAAATAAAGAAAGATAATGTCAGAGACATGAGAAACTATTGTTTTATTACAATAACTACAACTTAGGTGACTCCTTTGAGCAAGGCACCGTTCCCCCCAAATGCCACACCACAATACATGTCACTTCACGTCAATTCACATAAATGTACGACTGCCAAGTTGAAAGGCTACAAGTTTTCACACCTACGTTCGTACTGTTGAATGTGCAACTAAAAGACCAACCACTCACCAACTCTCGAAAATAAGGACAAGGAAACATGGCTGAAATTCCATTTTAGCTTAAACTAGTTGTTTGACTCACAGGATATGGTTAGTATGGTAATAGTTAATTGTTGCACTGTGCAAAATCTGTTTGTCAAAATGTTTTCTCTCTGTCTTGCTTTACATTTAATAGTTGAGTCTTATTTATAACCTTTCTTCTTATGCTGCGTTCACACCAGACACGAATTTTCGCGTGTTGCCGCGCCCAACGCGTGTAGTCTGCCGCGTGTACATTTACATTTACATTTAGTCATTTAGCAGACGCTTTTATCCAAAGCGACTTACAATAGTCAAGGAGACAATGAAGCGGTAAATAGCCGATACAACAATAAGCGAACAAGTGCTACAACAATGCTACCGAGTTACACAGAGAGCGAAGTTACAAAAGATTTTTTATTTTTTATTTTTTTTAATTATTTTTTTTAGAGTGAGTAGTTAGAAAAGAAGTGAGTTAGTGAGTTAGATGTAGCCGGAAAAGATGAGTTTTTAGGTGTTTCTTGAAGATAGAGACAGAGTCTGACAAGCTTGAAGCCAGAGGCAGATCGTTCCACCATCGAGGAACTGAAGCAGAGAACATTCGAGAGAGAGATTTCTTACCCTTTTGAGCTGGTACCACAAGTCTCAGCTCATTTGCGGAGCGCAGAGATCTTGAGGGTCTATACCTTTGCATTAGTGAGTTAAGGTAAGTGGGTGCTGAACCGGTGGTGGTCTTGTAGGCAATGAGAAAACATTTAAATTCAATGCGAGCTGCTACCGGAAGCCAATGTAGTTTTATGAAGAGAGGCGTTACATGGGTCCTTTTTGGTTCCTTGAACACCACTCTTGCCGCTGCATTTTGAATCATCTGCAGAGGTTTAGTTGTGCACATCGGGAGTCCAGCAAGCAGCGCATTGCAGTAATCTAGCCTGGACAGGACCAGAGCTTGAACCAGGATTTGTGTGGAGTGTTCTGTGAGAAACTGTCTGATCTTCCTGATGTTGTAAAGCATGAATCTGCAGGATCTGACAGTCGCGGCAACATGATCTGTGAAGTTGAGCTTATCATCGATGATTACTCCCAAGTTTCTCGCAGACCTGGAGGGCACAATGGTTGATGCTCCTAGTTGGATAGAGAGATCGTGACGAGTCTTCGAGTCGGCAGGGATGACAAGAAGTTCCGTTTTCGCAAGATTAAGTTGTAGGTGGTGTTGCTTCATCCAGAGGGAGATGTCGCTCAGACATGCTGAGACTCGGGTCGAAATCGTCTGATCTTCCGGATGAAACGCAAGGTGGAGTTGCGTGTCATCTGCATAACAGTGGTAGGAGAAGCCATGCTTACGAATTACTGAACCCAGTGATGTCATGTAGACCGAGAAGAGCAACGGACCAAGAACTGAACCCTGAGGTACACCGGTGTCAAGATGTTGCGGATCTGAAACTTCACCTTTCCATGAAACCTTGAAGGATCTACCCGAGAGGTAGGATACGAACCATTGGAGAGCCTTGTCGGAGACGCCCATTTCCTTGAGAGTCGAAAGGAGAATACTGTGGTTAACGGTGTCAAAAGCAGCGGATAAGTCTAGTAGGATGAGAACGGATGACATGGAGGCCGCCCTTGCCAGTCGTAGGTCTTCAACAACTGAGAGCAGAGCTGTCTCTGTAGAATGTCCTTTCTTGAAGCCTGACTGGTTGCTGTCTAAGAGGTTGTGTAGAGTAAGATAGGCCGAAAGTTGATCTGAGACGACACGTTCCAGGGTCTTTCCAATGAAGGGCAGTAGAGAGACTGGTCTGTAGTTCTCTAGAAGTGCGGAATTCAGCGAGGGTTTCTTCAACAGCGGGGTGATCCGGGCTTCTTTGAAAGCAGTAGGAAATGTGCCGGAGTCGAGCGATGAGTTGATGATGTGAGTAATTGCAGGAATGACCGAAGGAGAGATGTCTTTCAGGAGATGGGTGGGGATGGGGTCCAGCGAGCAGGTAGTAGGGTGATTCGACACGATGATTCTCGCAGCATCGTTTTCAGTCAACGGAGAGAAAGAGTGGAGGGAGGTGGTCAAAGGAGCCGGAATATGGTCCAGCGGTGGTGGAGCGGAGAACTGATTGCTGATAGCGGTGGTCTTCTTCACAAAGAAGGATGCAAAGTCATCAGCTGTTAGGTCCGACGAGGGAGGAGGGGTGGGAGGACAGAGTAGAGCAGAGAAGGTCTTAAAGAGAGCACGAGAGTCAGTTGAGCTGTTTATTTTCCCCTGTTAGAACTGAGTCTTAGCGACCGAGACATCCTCAGAGAAAGAAGAGAGAAGAGTTTGATAGAGAGAGAGATCTGCAGGGTAATTAGATTTGCGCCATTTTCTCTCAGCTGCCCTGAGTTTGGTTCTGTGTTCCCGGAGGACATCAGAGAGCCAAGGTGTTGAAGGACTGGCACGGGCTGGTCGAGATGTAAGCGGGCATAAATTGTCCAAGCAGGATGTTAGTGTAGAGCATAGGAGGTGAGTGGCATTGTCAGTGCTAAGTAGAGCAAACTGATCAGGAGGAGGGAGCATAGAGGAAACAGCAGAGGATAGGGTGAGAGGAGAGAGCGTGCGTAGGTTACGCCTGAAGGTAACAAGAGAGGAAGGGGAAGGAGTGTCGGATGTTGTCACGTCGAGGTGAAGTGTGACGAGAAAATGATCGGATGTGTGCAGTGGTGTTACTTGAGTGTGATTTGTGGAGCAGTAGCGTGTGTAGACAAGATCAAGTGTGTTACCGGACTTGTGGGTCGGCGACGTGGGCATGCGAGTGAGGTCAAACGATGCAGTGAGGTTGTGCAGGTCAGTAGCTGAGGATTTCTCCAGGTGGATGTTGAAATCTCCTAGGATCACAAGAGGTGTCCCATCCTCCGGAAAAGATGACAGGAGAACATCAAACTCCTCTAGAAAATGTCCAAGCTGACCTGGGGGACGATATACTACCACAAAAATGATATTGAGTGGATGAGTTATAGAGACTATGTGTGACTCAAAAGAGGTGTTGCCACCGGAAGGTGGAAGTGTTTTAAATCTCCATCCAGTAGGGAGAAGTAGACCAGTCCCCCCCCCTCTACCAGAAGAGCGTGGGGTGTGGGAGAACGCATAGTTAGTAGAGAGGGTAGTCGGTGTTGTACTGTCTTCTGGTTTTATCCAGGTTTCAGTGAGTGCTAAAACAGAGAGACCAGAATGTTTAGCCATGGCAGGAATAAAGTCAGCTTTGTTGACAGCAGATTGGCAGTTCCACAAGCCTATAGGAATAGTGAGTGCAAAAGAGTCAGATGTAGGGATGGCACGCAGGTTATCAGTGTTGCGTGTCCTACGACGTGACCCAGAGGGTTTACGAGTATTAGTCACAGTGAGAATTTTGTGACAAATGGTTAAGTGGTAAATAAAAGAGGAGAGGAAATGAGAATAAATAAGAAGAAAACAAGAGCTAAGAGCTAGTTCAGTAATTTAAAAGTACTTGAAACCAATTAGACAATAAGTGTTTAAAAATACAAGCAAAAAATACAGATATGCAGATTTTTAAAGATACAAAAATACTCAGGTGCCCTGTCGGTGTCTCTGCTCGGTGGAGTCGCGCAGGTAGAGTCGCTGGTCTTTACTCTCGTCGGTCTTCACACGAGGAGGGCTGCACGCGAGGGCTGACGCTCACGCTGATGCGTTAGCGCAGATACAACGCTTAAATACTCACTTAATTATGCAATCAGTGAAAAGAGCTGAATGCGCCTTGTAAATTATCACAACAATAGCCTCGATGGCCTGGCAATCATAAACCAATGTCATAAACATTTAAAATCATTCGCGTGTACAATTTGCAACATTCGCGTCCAACACGCAGGGGCTTCTGTCAGGGGAACTCCTCAATATATCAGTGGAAAGGTCATTTTATTGCAATATTAAGTGATTAAACTTCATGTGATGGCTTTATTTATAGTCTCAATATGTGGTCAAAAATATTTTTTTCTTCACTAAATTTCTTCCAGTAAATATCACTTTTATTCCTGTCTATGTTAAAGTATAATAAAAGTATAATGTGGATTTATAAAGCTCTGTGTTTCCACATAAAGCCCTGATGACTTTCTCCTCCATGTTTGTTTGAGATAAAGAAAGCTTCTGATTGGTTAACGCGGCGCGAAATTTCGCCAAAGTTCAATTTTTTCAACTCATGAGAAACGCGCCATTCGCGTCATTCGCGCCGCGCCTTTCGCGTCATTCGCACCGCAGGAAATCTCCTCGCGCCTATTCGCGTCTCTGCATTGACTTAACATGTAAATCACTCGCGCCTGATGCGCTATTCGCGTCTGGTGTGAACGCAGCATTAGATGTTTAACAATATGACATGGGTGAAACATCATTATGGTTTTGTCTTGCAGGGCTCGAACTGAACTTTTTTTTTAAGCTTACAACTTCAGAAAGCTAGGAGCACCCGTAAAATTTTGGAGCAACCACCTGAAAATGTATAAAAACAGGTTCTTTCTTAATTTTTAGCCTGATCAATGTACCATTTTGCCGATTTTATCGGCCAATATGACCCTGTCGCCGATATGACCTTGAACATAATGAACATATAAGGCAGACGTAATGCTGTGAATTGTCTTATTACTTAGTTTCACCATCAGAGTGCTTAGTATGGTTAACTACTGCCATCCAGCCAGTTTTCATTCAGTATGTCTCTGTTGAGGCACCCCATTTAAGTAGTGTCTTTACTGATTTAAGCAAAGTTTAAACCGTACGTTTCAAACCAATTTCTTTCTGTAAAGTATAAAAACAAAGACCCCATAGGTTGTCCATACGTTGATTATACTCACATTGACCGCCATAAATATCTACACAAAAGTCCTCTGCCATCAGCTCCCTCACCTCAGACCCTCCAGCACAGAACTGGCTCTGTATTTTCTTCATATTGGCAATCCCAGCAACTTAATTTGATAAACCTTAGCTGTCGTTCAGCTGTAATATTTCGCTTGTACTGCACAGAAGGCGCAAGGTCCGACTTTCCTGGCAGAGTGTCACCTGTCTCAGCATTTCTTTTGCAAAGCGAGCGGGAGAAGAGCAATGCATTTATTTCATTTCATTTTATTTTTCATATTATATTTATAAATAAAAAGGTGATCAATAGTGAAGATTAAGCTACTGTATTTAGAATATAATAATAACATAGAACATGCCAAACCAGTTTTATTACAGCTCAAATTTATGATTATTTAATTATCCAACATCTACATATATATTGTTCTATTTGGGTTTTTTATTTCAAGTTTCACTAAGTAATATTTTGACCTTGACGTGCTCTTAACATTTTTAGAGTGGTAGTTCAACACAGTAGATTAACTCAATGAATTTTACTGCCGCTGCTAACTAAGCAGCCACGGAGCGGCTGGAATCTTTACTTTTAGACATGCTCCTGTGAACTTCCCTTGGGGGAATCTCTGCCACCATTTTTAAGTGCGTTCCACTTCGCTAGGTGAACCAGGGAAGTTTACATGGAAGCTTACATGTACCAAGTCACGCCGACACCCTTCTTTATGGCATACGTCACATTTTACATGATCTTGTAAACAAACTCATGTGTGTTGCGTTGAGGGAATAGACACTTAGCGACAGTATATTTGACAAGAAAAACTGACAATTGTGCGCACCAACTACATGTGTGAAATAGTGAGCACATCTTAAAAAAAGTCTCACTTTAAATGAGATGTGAAAGAGGAAGGGATCGTATCACGCTGTCAATCATACACTTACTGAACCCTCATTTGCCATTACATGCCATTATAGAGAAACAGTTAAAACTACATAAACTTCATGTATTTGCTTATATTTAACATATGTAAGAGCAACATGCTCGCTTTTTGAAGTGGCTTGCTTCTGAATGTATTTAAAAACAGAATTTGCATTTGCTAAATTTGTGGTACAAAATCTTGCTGACTTTAAGCACTGAACACAAAGCTTTACCGGACAGGTTGCATCACACTCAGAAGCATATGTGACCAAAATGGTCACAATTTCAGGCCGTCTGGTTAAATGCTTAATTCTTTCTTTGCAAGCTGTGGGAATACAAAAAGTGATGTTTAAAGGTTAGCTGTCCCCCTGCATTCTACATCATTCACTTTCTCTGTAGACATTTGTCTTATTTTAACCATGCAGATCTTTTCCTCTTTGTTTCAGTGAAATTTGAGTTACAGGCATTATGATCTGCTGATATATTTGACAGACACAATTTTCACTCAACAGTCATGTTGGCGATGAATGCAGTTCCTTCCCATGATGGATCCTCCACCCTTCAAGTTTTTTGGAAAGTTTAGACCAGGTGCATCATTGGCTCTCAGATCATCCCTGTGTGCTCTTTCATGATCACTGGATGGCCACATAACTCACATACTCAGAGGATGGAAATCTCACAGCTTTGAAGTTTTTCAGTTTTTCAAGGGCACTTGTCTCAGATCGCTTTTCCATGCCCATACAGCTCCTTATCTTTCCGATTAATTGCAGAGGAGGCACATGTTCATGTAACATTATCCCTTACATGATCGTGCAAATTAAAGAGTAATGTGCAAGCGGATCGTCTTAAAGAACGACATTTTTTCAAGTAATGTGTTGTGCTTCATTTTATCATACATTACATTGTTGCTATTATTTTTTAAAAGCAATTGGTCGTACCTCTGAGAAGTAAAATTGTTCTTAAAAATTATGTGAAATGTTTTTTCCGTACACGGGGACATTTTAAAAATCCTAATTGCTTTAAGCTTTCATACATGTAGTTATTGTTATAAAAGGTATCCTTTAACATAATTTTTACTCTAAAGCTTTGACATTTGATGTCGTTTACAAAATATTCTTAGTTTTGTTTGGCATCAGCTACCTAACTCAATAAAGGTTGATTAGCATTTGTTCTGTTGATGTCAACCTGTTTATGCATCTGACCTTTTCAGTAACTATAAGGAAAATCTTGTCAAAATGAAAACCGTTTTACCCACAGACATCTATGATCCATCAGGAAATTTGAGAGAAGCTGCTCTCAGACCTGCCTCTAACTCTGACCTGCAAAGTCAATCCCGTCACCCCCCAGCGTCTGTTTCATCCTTCAGTAATAAAACGCTGTAAACACCAGTACACTAGCACCAGGGCCTCTGCAACGGGCTTCTCGATTCAATGTGTTTCCAATATGCATGCGAATCTGCAGAGAGCTCAGTGAAAGGGGAGGAAATGTATTTCTGGCAGTGATGCAGACATAGAGCTGCGGTTGAACTTTTTACCCTAATTACTTTCCCGCTAATGCCCACGGCGTGCTGAAATCAAAGGGCCCCCTCAGGCCCCGAGAAGCCTGTGATGTGGCCAGCGTTTGTTGTGTGTTGAAGCTCGGCTTGAGAAAGACAGGGGCAGAGGGAGAGAGGGCGCAAAATTGTGACAGATTTTTTTTTCTTCTCTAAAATGTCTCAGTTACCACCCACCTCACTTGTTGCCTACAAAAATAGAGTAATTGTTTTCATCTGTGTTTTTACATTACCGTACTTGGACATAGCTGTTATAAATCAATACAAGACTGGCTCGGGGGACTCTGTACAGTCCGGAGATCATAGCTTCGATTTGTCTGTTTTCTAATTTTTCTTATACACCTTTTGAAAAGTGTTTCACACTTATACCATCTGTTCTCCATGTTTCTGAACTGATAACAAAAACCTAAAAGAAAAATGTAAGGGTGTTTTGTCTTACCTTATCTAATGCAGTGTCACATTGGGTGGATTCATTGCAGGATGAAGCCCTTAAACTTTAATCTGCTTTGAATATAATTCTTCCTGTTTCATTTATGACCCGTTTATAAGTTAAGTTAGTGAATTTAACCTACTATGTGTTGTAGTGACTATTTTTTGCAGAATTGCAGCTGCTTTTTTGGTTTAAGGAAGTATTTGTTTTGCATTTTTACAGCATGTAATTGTCTGATCGTTTTCATAAAGCCTGAAAGAGACTGTCGCCGAAATGTGATGTCGCCTTGTGAATGGATTTATTTGCTGACTGATTTGCTCTCTATTTCCTGAATACATATTTTATTGGTGCTTCCTCTTGATGGTTTCCGTTCGGGATAGTGAAATGATTTAAACACCATGTACAAAGAGAGCCAAATGGTTGTCTTACAGGCTTCAGAGTCATGCTGAAATATAGACATGTTTATAAGATTATATAAGTGATGAGTTGGCCAGCTTGTGACAATGTTGTAATGTGTGTAATTGTTGCAACACATGTTTACAATGATAATTAAGTTAAAACTTAACCGTAGAACTGTTAATTTTCCACTTGAGAGTGACTTTTCCAATCTGGTCTCAGTGTCAGATGAGGGAAGCAGAGTCCAGAAAAATATTGTTTTATTGTCTTGCCATTCTAGGGGAGATGGATTTTGCAGGTGCTCCTCTCAGAAGTTTTGTGAGAATTCATACAGCTATAAAATGGGTTATCGAGACTATGGATATTTATGTTTGAAGCATTATGAAAGGTTATGTCATCTAAACTGAAGGGCGTTAAATTTAGCTTATGCGAACCTATGAGAAATGGTCAATAAAGCCCTGTTCAGACTACCAGATAGGCTGTGTGTCACTAGTCTCTTGCTACGAGGTTGTTAGAAGGTATGCCTAGATTTGGTTGCTCTACTAAGGGTAAAAACAACCCTTGCACTAACTTACAGAAGACGAATGACGTGAGAGCCACTGCTTAATTCCTAATGGTAGTCGCTTCTCAAAGTCCCTATCATTTGCATTATTTAAGTAATTCTCAACTTTGTTGCGTCGTTGACGCACTTTCTTTTGCCAATCGTCACTATCCCTCATTTTCATTTGTTTCCGGAAGTAGCCCTTCATTGAAATGAATTACACAGCGACACAGTTTATTGCGTGGTGTTGCTGGCGATGTGAATGGGGCTAAACGTTCCATTGTTTAAAGTAGATTTTACTTCAATTAATAAAAGTAATCAAAGATACAGTTGGCTCTAAAATATTTTCAACCAAAAATATTTGTATTCTCCTAAAATTACAATTATTACAATTAATATAAACTTTATTTGACCTTATCTCGTTCAGATTTTATATATGTATTAACTTGACCTTTGCTAAGGAAATGGTCAGAAATAAAGTGACAGAGACAAAATGAAATGTCTTAAGTCATGGGGGAGGTCTTGATATCTGTGCTCAATATCACCTACAAGTGTGCTCTGCCGAAACTCTGATATGATTTTATAACAATAATTGAAATTTATTGGCGCTTTCAAATCGAACTCTCGATTTTCAGCAAGAGGAAATTCTATTAGGTTGGATGTGCGCTACGTCCATTAGAAGCGGGCCATTAGTTACAATGCAAAAAGCCAAACAATTGAAGTAGCCAATTTGATGATTCTTTTTTCAAGGCTATCATTGTCCCATGAATCAGTCAGGGAGCATATCATTTGTGTCACGTTGGCTCTAAAATGCTTAAAATTGGATTGATCTGACCCAGATTACATTGGAATCAATGAATAGTGTCTCCGAGACAAGTTTGAGGGGTTAAATGCCTCTATTAATCTCCAAGTCTAAATCCAAGGGGGGTTTAGCTGTGCTGATAATCTCTTTTGTAGATGGTCGTGTCTGTCTCACCGGGACATCAAGGATGCTTTGCTGTGAAAGGTCAACATTCCCAAATAGAAAGGCAGACTAATGTGTTTACATATTTTTGCTATACTTTTACTGTATGGCATTCACACTCTTTGTTTTATTTTTAGTCAGAAGACTGTGTATTTGCTGTGCATTTGTATTTGAGATGTGTTATTGCAGGTGCAGTGACCGTTGTGTTTACTGGATTTTTTTGTCATCTACACACACAATGTAATTAAGCTACGTCTAAACCTGCAGTCTCAATATCTCACAGGAAGATGCTCTGTTCAGAGCAAAGCAAAGCAAAGCAGTCTGGGACCATCCACGGGTCAATTGCACCATGCAGCCTACCTCTGCTTTGGCAGCATGAGCCGCCAAATTCAGATTTGTGGGAAGACTCCATCAATCACTGACGGATCTCAGACACTGAGCCGCAGCTGCAGACTTGACCTCAGAACTCCATCCAGTCATCATAGCCTTTTACATGTGCTGCTGTGTGAAGATGGGACATCCACCACACACAGCAGTCCTTCTGCTCCAAGACATTATCATGCAGTCTTAAAAAACATTATGTGCAATCTGTCCATCCTGACCTCAAGCCACAGTACAGAGGAAAAGTGCCTCATGTGACAGCTGTCTGGGCACAAACTCAAAGTACAGGCTGGATTGAAAATCGTCACGGTTTCGCTTCAAGATCACTCACTGTCTGTGAAAGTAATGACAAATTAAAAGCCTTTCTGGCTCTTCATCACTCGGAATCAAAACGCTAAAGT
Source organism: Triplophysa yarkandensis (assembly GCA_033220385.1). Taxonomy (NCBI): domain Eukaryota; kingdom Metazoa; phylum Chordata; class Actinopteri; order Cypriniformes; family Nemacheilidae; genus Triplophysa; species Triplophysa yarkandensis. The sequence continues at coordinate 9,759,900 of CM065675.1, forward strand.
TTGGAGGATTTGACCCGCCACAGCTTTATTCATTTATGGTTTAAATACTTCCATGTCCTACAATTTGTGGTTTGATGTCTTGGATAGTTTGTAAAAACTGATATGTGAATGTTTGGAGAAAAGTAGTTTCCTCAACACACTTCTCAATATGTTTTCTGCGTGACTTGCATGCATGTGAATTAGGGATGAAAAGATAGAAAGAATGAATTCTTAAGATTTTAGAAATTACATTTTTAGGCATTAATATCCAAAAGGTTGTATAATGACAGTATGGAATGCTTTTAGTTTTTTTATGTTATGTTGGTGCACAATATACACATTAAAGAAAACATTTGCAATTTTTTTTTGATTTATCAGATGAAGTGCAAATATAGAATTTATACACAGAATTTATCAGAAATTCTTGTTTTCCCTTTGTTTACCTATACTACTGCTCAAATGATCAGGTGATTTCCATCATAACCAAGCATGTTTAACTGAACAATAAGAATGCAAGACCTAATTTTAAAGACCCCCTTTGACACAGGTCAGTAGACAATAGCGAAACGTGGCTTTTTCCGAAGCTGTGCTGCATTAGAAGCACATTCAATACTGTAACAGCACTATAATGTTGCACTTGCTTTTGCCTGCTGTATCTTAATGCTAATCCATGATGCATGATAAAATTCACTCCTAGTGAAGCGGCAGACAGTCGGTCGAATTAAGAGTCAGACACAGCCAAATCATTAGTGCTCGCTTCCAAAGTCAATTGTTTTGTCAATAAGGAACAGGCTATCGATCATCTTCATTTACGTGCAGTGCTCAATCAGCTCCAAGCCAGTTTCAATTGCCCTGTCTCTTCAGCTGTAACTCACTCTGTTGTTAGACCAATCATCATCTTTCCTGTGTACATGTTAGGACACCTTAGCAACAGCTTATAGCTTGTGTCAGAGTATGTACATTAAGCTACTGCATCCTCAGGAGATCTTACTTGTGGTGTTTGATACAGTAGTATAGTGTTGCAATATAGCTACACCCACAAGAGTACTGTTCAGAGTAGCTTTTGAGAAGCTTTAAGTTAAGGTGATTGATATAGCTGGCCAGGGCATGGCAGCCACATTATAAACAGCTAAAGTCTCATTCACTCCTTCAGCGACACTTAGTGACAACGCATGGTCATGTTATTCATTTCAATGGAGAACAGGCGACTTCTGGCGATATGAGCAACAGTGACCGGTAGCAACAGGAATTGGGTGTGTCCAGCGATGCGACAAAGTATAGAATTGCTCATCTTTATGCAAATGACAAGCTTTTAGAGGCAACTACCAATTGGAGTAAAGCGGTGGAGCTTATGTCATCTGTCTTCCCTCAGTGCCTCTAAGATTGGTTCATAAACGTTACTAAAGCAACCAAATTTAGGAACACCTTCTAACGATATTGTAAGTGAGAAACTAGCGACAGAGGTCTGAACAGGGCTTATCTCACCAGCACCACTTTCAGTTAATTATACCTTTATAACCTTTATAAAGTTCACTAAAGTTCACATTTATTCACTAAATGACCAGCATATAGGTTTATTTTCCCTGTTTTACATGTAATATTCTAATATAGTCGAAATAATAACTGTTTTAATGTGTGTGTTTTAAAGGACAAGTCCTCCTTATTGTTGTGTGGACCTTTATTCGATGAGGACAGGAGAGATGGTGAAGTCAATACAGTTTAAAACGCCCATCTATGACCTACATTGCAACAAAAGGTGTGTTCCGTATTTTTCTTATTTTACCAGCACAATTTTTGTGCTCTTTGCAACAAAAATGCCTTTAATACTTTTTATATGAATGTTTGCCATTTAACTTGATCTCCATCCCTTTGTGGCCACAGGATCCTTGTCGTTAGTCTTCAAGAAAAGATTGCTGCTTTTGACAGCTGCACCTTTATGAAAAAGTTCTTTGTCACTAGTAAGTATTCAACATTATAGATATGTCTGCTGAACTTTTTTTTACCTTTTTACAGCTTTGATCTGCAAACTGAAAACACAATCTTGATTAATCCCTTTCACACACTGGTTTCATTAAAACTGAACTCCAAAAACCCAGTCACACGGGTTATTCCGATACGTGGTGTTAAACTTGTGTTGTGTCACTTTGCTGGGCTATTCGATATCAAAGCTCATCCACAACTCCACAGGCCTTCTTGTTTATATAAACAGCCTGTGTTTTACAATGTGTCAAATCAACGCATTAAAAGGAACGCTTTGTGTCAACATGCCATCTTGCTGTACAAACGATAACAAACAAATGCTTTATGTTACACACGAACATACACACTTCCACTCCTTCAAGCCAGACCATAGCGGCATCCTATTTTTTCCTAATAGCATACTAATTGTATTTGCTTTGACTTACAACTTAAAAGCAGTTGTTAAAGCAAACTACTTTTTCTCATAATTGTAGAATTTTTGTAAATCCTACTTGATATACATGCCGTTCTAAGATTCTGATGCGTGGTTACTTCTCTCAGCAGGATCTTAATCCAAACAGCCTCTTGGACACAATTATTCTTCATGGTTTCTGAGAGATTAAAAAAACAAACAAAACATGTCACTATGTGAAACCAGGCCTGTGCTGCCCACTTAAGCAATCGTCTGTTGTAAATTGCCATTAGTGTTGTTTTAATGGCTCTTATTGTCTATCCGACTTCCCCGTCAACGTCTGCGCCACAGGAAACGGGCGCGGTCAATAACCCTTTACATCATTAATCGCTTCTCTAAAGCTTCCTCGACATAAAAAGACCAACACCAGACCTATTTTTTAAAGTGACAGAAAGCAGGCATTGAAAAATACAAACTAGGAAGTTGGTCTCCACGGAGGCATTGTGCGCAGCATGGGATCCGCCTGCCTGTTTGTTGTTTCTCTACTTTCATGTTTCTTGGGGGTTTCGAGAGTTGGGTGAGGTCTTCTCTTTCTGGCTGAAAATGAATGTATGGTTGCAGAACAATGTTGAAAATCCCCCACCATACACACAGGATGTGTTAAACGCACATTATCTCACTGCATAGGATCCCTTAAATTGGAAAGGCACAAAGACTTTTGCAATACTGTGCTTGTGGCTTACCTCAAGCCCCATACACCCAGAGATTCAGATCCTCATGGTACACCCCATATAACCACTTGTGTATATTTTTTATTCAATCCGCACTGTAAATTACTGTCAGCGTGTTTCACACTGTGATATGCACTTGCATAACCTTTCCATGTGTGTGTGTATGTGAAAATGGAGAAAGAGGGGTGTTTCAGTATTTTTATCTTTTAATTGAAACAGATACTTACTTGTTTTCTTATTTGCTTATTTATTTTTTCTGCAAGTGAAATGGCTGCATTATGTCATGATATAGCGCTCTAATTCTGTACAGATTTTGCGGGTGTATTGCTCTCATGGGTCAACATGTCTGGTAGTTAATAAGCCGAGGAGCCATCCTGCGTCACAAAAGGCTGTAACCCCTGCTTAGCCTCTGGTGTAATTGTTGACCTCAAGCACTAAAACTATACTACACTGTAAAAGAGAGTCCATACTTTTCTAGGGAGGATGCAGATGTGATGGATAACTTCTGAGTTGTGATTTAGTTTACCTCTGCTTACTTCTGTTCTTCTTTGTGTTATAGGCTGCTATCCCTGCCCCGGCCCGAACCTCAACCCTATAGCCTTGGGAGGCAGGTGGTTGGCGTATGCAGAGAACAAGGTAGTACAAACACCATTTTTTTAAACGACTCCAGATGCAGCCAAATCTTTGCCATGTCTGATTCAGTTTTCGAAGCAATGCGAGTGACCCAAATGATTTCCATTACAAATCCCACAGATCGTGATTCGGGCAGTCTACGTCAAATGGATAGGGAATAACAATGTAATGTGACATATTATTATTAAGTACATTTTTAATTCGCCATCGGTCATGTAATGGGTGCGGTCTGTCTGCCTCCGAGAGCCCAGTTGTTGCTTAATAATGGACACATGGGATGTTGTGCATCTGGGTAAGGGTAATGAGTTTTTGGCCAATGGCAACCAAAGTGTTGAATAGGTCTGGGACTGAGACCCTAGAGAGCATGCATTGTAGAATAGGCTTGAAGGACTGTTTGCAGTCCTAATGGCATCCTCTTACTCACCGTGCCCGCCTGCAGACGTCCTGGCGCGGGCTGTGACAGTCCTTTGTGGGTTAATGAGTGCCGGGGAGTTGAAAGGTTCTGGATGATAATGTGACTCTGTTCTGTCTCTTTTTTGTGTGTGTGTGTGTGTGTGTGTGTGCGTTTGCGTGTGCGTGTGCGTGTGCGTGTTGTGTGTAGTTGATCCGGTGTCATCAGTCCCGTGGTGGGGCCTGTGGAGATAATGCCCAGTCCTATACTGCCACTGTCATCAGTGCTGCTAAAGTGAGTATCACTTCATAAACACACTCTTCAATATTGGGAACAGTCTCACAAACACACTTTAAAGCAAGACTTTAAAAAAAGCTTACATTTTTAAATAATTTGAATTTTGAAAAATGTACATATTTATTTTTGTTACTTTGAATTTTGTTGATATAGACTAGCGGCTAATAAGATCAGAAATTTGTTTGGTTACCACTCTCATCTATAAAACGTTTTGAAGAACACACACAACCTGAACATTTTTTTTCCAAATAAAATTAATTATATTTCTCTTTGGCAGGTGTTGTTCTTTTGCCCTGACCAATTATCATCTAGTACTGCTCAAAGTGTTAAATTATATAAAAAAAATCATCATTTGTTTATAAATGAGCCTTATTTTACAAACTTGCAGATATTTTGCAATATGCAATATAATTCAAAGTTTTTTTTAAAGACGTACGTTTTCAAATGCTTTTTGTGACCTTATAAAACCCGCTGACACACAAAGACACACAAAGTCTTTTGTCCCCACTTTGTCCAACACATGCTTTGTCCCCACTTGCAGCATGATTTTCGCACAAATGATTTCATGCAGGTCTAGCTGACAGACATCACATCATATGAACATTATTACTTTTGTTTTACAAAGATTAAAGCCAGACAGTCTTCAGTAAGATCTGACATTTATAACTGTGCGTACTCAACATGTTGGTCGGAGAAAGGCACTGACATTCCCACATAGTGTAACAATCTTTCAACATGGTAAGGAAGTGATCCATACATATTAGCATCTCTCCTGTTCATTTGTAAAAATCTGTGGAAAGTAAAAAAAAGCTAGAATTGCTTTCTGCTTCTACCAAGGATTGGTCCACTAATGCAATTTTGCAAGTTAACTTTTCGCTTTAATAAAAAAAAAGTTTTTTAAAATAATCATACTGATCACACCTGATCTTGGATCTCATGTAAGCTGGCCTCCATAATTGTATTTTGTGCATTCATTTGTGTACACACCGTTATCCTTTCTTTCCTGTTGGTGTTAAATGAAGCTCATAATCTGAACCGTGCTACCCATTTTAGTGTCGGAGTACCAGAAAGGTCTCAGGGTAGCGATTCTAGGACCCACTAGAGTTCATTTAGTGGTGCCAGACCTTAGTGCTTAACCTTTCATATGGTTCCAGTCTTCTCTTCTGCTTACTTAATTGATTTATTAGCCCCACATCTGTATTCCCTGGCTGCCGGCCTGATCACCGGCTAACAAGCGCTAACGGCTTACGTGAGAGAAGTGCCATTAGCCTTAATGGCGGTATACATCAAAGGACCACGGCAAAGGTTAGTGGGGAGGAAAACAAGGTTAAAAAAGCCTTGATACGCAGACAGGCCGTCTGCAGACGGGACTGTGATTTATAACCATCTTCTCCGCTCTGACACATGGTCCCTGTGCTGAGTGGCTCTGAGTGCGGCCCGTCTGGGGGCCTGTGGGGTGGGGGTGCATCTCCCATCAAGCCTGTAACCCAATCACAAGGGGGGAGGGCTTTTGGAAAATTGAATTCTTGCAAGGCACCAATTGTGTAAATGAACGGGATGCGACTGAAAAAAGAGACGTCGCAAGGGCGGCCTTAAGTCCACTTTCTTGGGCCGCCCCAGGGCTCTGTTTTCCAACCTGTACAGTTGTGAACTATGTTTGAGGTAAGTGGATAGCACAGCTTAAGCAGGGCCTCCTCGGGTTCTCACTTAATGGAGTGAGCGGCACGCACGCGGGGTAAGTGTTTGTATGCGTTTAGGAGTGTGCATGTGGGCGCATCTGTCTGCCAAGGCCCCGGAGAGCTTAATCAGGCATTCAGGCCAAGCAGCAGCGTCAATACCTTGTGGCGCCTGTGTTTGTTGGGCCCTTTGGAGAATGCTCTGACAAGCCCACTAACTGACTGTGTGTAAATTGCCTTGCCCCATCAATTATTAAAAGAAGCGTTTGCCTCCTAATTGATCAACACTAATGTGTTTTCTAATCACTGCAGTTAGAGTTTTTAGTGCTAATCCAAACAGTCCCCATTGATCAGTGGAGGCAAGGGGAGGGGTGGGGGCAGTTGGTGGCAGACACCGTACCGACCGAGTCTGATTCCAGACTCCTCATGTGCTAAGTCTCTGGCTTCTCATCACAGTTCATATCACTGAGTAAACATGGACATAGGCTCTCAAACATTTTATGTTAGGATGTGTGTCTTTTACACACCTGTTTGTTGACATTGCCTCATGTAACACCGAAAACAAACATGTTTTTCTTGTAGTTGCTCAACAACATCTCTGGATGTAGGAACTTTTCTGTGCGGTATTGATTTGCCTGTTGCAATAACAATAAGGATTGGTTGTCACAATTTTTTTTAGCTGTATAAAATTGAATTTATTTTACATAAACCCAACATTTGCAGTTAACATGTTTATAAAGGAACAAATGTTAAAGAAAGAGGTGATGTAAAATCGAATTCATTTCAAAGTAAATGTTTGATAATACATGACTCATTATTAAGAAATATGTTTAGTATATATATTTATATTTATACATTATGGGTGGTTTCCCGAGCCAAGACCAGACCTAAGTTAAATTATGATTTATAAACATAACTTTATTATGATATATTAACAGGACAAGACAATAGCACTAATATTTTAAGGTCATTCTGTGCATGCAATTTTCAGTTGTTTTAGTCTGGTACTAGTGTAAACCCTGAGCGGGAACCACCCAAATATACAAATATAAATGTGTTTCTGAATGTAATTATAATATTAATATAATATTAATAATATTATTACATATTTATACTTAAAGACCTATAAATATTTTACATACATTAAAATAATAATATATAGATTTATATAAGTTAAGCGGTTTAGTATAGATATGCATATCCAACACTTTTATCTGAGATTAATCAAAGTACAAAGTGCATAAATAAAAAAATCTTATTTTTTTCTGGTTTTGAAGCCCTCTAATTTGTTTTCTTTGCTCTCTGTCAGACATTGAAAACAGGCCTGACCATGGTGGGAAAGGTCGTGACCCAGCTCGCTGGGACTCTTCCATCTGGAGTGTCTGACGAGGAGGGCACGACCCACAGCGGTACCCGTCGCAGCCCTCACCAGCCTGGTGTGATTACCATCATAGACACGCACACTGTGGGAGAAGGACAGGTATGAAATGCTCATCTATAAGATTATCAACTTGGGCTACATCAGAAAACAAAACATTTGGCACAATACTCTTGTTTATACATTACATGATTCTGGCGTTTGACCTTCATCCTGAAGAGTTTATATTCATTCCCCGTTTCCTCAGATAAATAATCCATTAATCTCATTTATAACTCATTTAGTATTAGAGCTTCTCATTGCCCGTAGGATTTTGTCATCACCTTGTTATAAGAGCACATGCTATACAATTCCCTCACAGACTCTGTGCCAGCCCACAGTCTCCTGATCTTATGATTTAGACACTTCCTGTGGTTGTTTTCCTTTTGGCTGGCACAACTGTATCCTTGTTGCAGGATATCATAGGGAGTTTATTGAAAGAGTGTTTTAGATAGGTCTGTCTAATATGTGCAAAACCGGGGGGGGGGTGTTTTTAGTTTTGCCATTATGGCTAAGCAGAAAACCTTTTTGGGTACATGATCGCTTTAATAGATCATTATGTTTAAAGAGTAGTTTTATTATATGTAGTTCTCCAGTTCAAGGATTTTTACTCAGAGAGAGGTTAAGTTGGAACAAGTTTCAATATCTGTTTTTCCAGTTTTGATTCTGACCCATGTAAATAGATCCTCCCATTATGTGGGTTGTTAAAATGTGGTGGTTAAACCCTCTGTTCCCCAGTGGGTGTACCCTGACCCGACTTGCATGCTACTCTCAATCAGAGGTGTGATTTATGCTGTTTGTTCATACACCTCTGCCGCTCTAATTCACAAGAGTCAACAAATTTATTTTAAAATCCTCCTACAAGAGGTTTCCTGCGTTTATTTCTCCATTTACAACGCCGGAGTCAACCTCACAAGAAGCTCTTCTCCTCCCAAAGCGGGCTTAGTCTTGTTTGTAGCACATAGCCATATGAACCCATCGGTGATATTGTCTCGACTTCAGCGTAGGCCTCTTGGTTTATCATGAGACATGTCCCTAGCCCTCATCCTCCACCTCACACAGTTATTTGTTTCTTGCTAAAGGTTTATTTGCTCTTCCACGCTTGACTACTTTTCCAAAGCAATAGTATATTCCCCTACAGAACAACATTGTCTGTTTTTGCCTCCAATAAAAGTGTTCTGGTTTGTGTCACAGAGGTATTTTTTGCTGTCTGAAATAAGTGTCTGGGTTTTAGAGCAAGGCTGTTTTCTGTTTGGACTGGATCCTATTAAAAGCTGCCTTTCTCCTTAATGCAACACTCTGTTAGATTTATCACTCTTCTCTTTGGCTGTCTCATGTCTGGGCTTAGTTATAATCTCTTTCATGAGCAAATCTAACAGAGAGCCAATGACCAGAGAATAGCCCCTTGTGGCACAACATTCTCATCCATTCTCTTTTTTTTGTATAAGCAATGTTACAGTATGGAATAAGTTAAAAAAGGAATAATGTTTTTAACAAATACATGTTTTCATGTGATATGCAAAGTGAAACATATCCTCATATCTACACTCCTTTAGCCGGAAACTGTTAACCTCTGGTAATGATTGTGGAAAAACGCTGTGGAAAGTGTTTTTGTGTTTGTGTGTATGCGTGAGCGTTTGTATGCGTGTTTGCGTTTGTGTATGTGTGCGTGTGTGCTGCGTGTGTGCATGCGTGCGTTTGCATGTGTGTGTTTTAACTCCTTCAACACATAACTTTATTTACCTGTCTGATGCTGCGTTTTGCATTGTGGTTAAGGCAGCAGAACATGCACAATAATCAAATGGGTAAAGTTGGTTTATTTTGATTTCTTCAAAGGTATTTGCAGACATTATTTTAAAGCTCACTGCTAGAATACCAAAATCAATCTATTTAGCAGACTAAAATTTTTCCTGTGGAAAGTAGATGCAAGGATAATTTTAAGCACCTATAAGCAGAAACATAATTTGGTCTGAACTGCATACAGGAGGTAAAACGGATGGAAATCATAAAATACTACAAATGGAAAACGCTTTTTGGTCAATACAGTGGAACACAACTTGGAGTGAACATTGTTTAAACAAAATGCCAAAACACATCTTCGTAACCATGATTGCATCGTTTGAAACTGTGAAGATCAGATTGCCCAGGCCGTAGTAGTGCCAATGACCAGCTATGTGTCCTAAACACAGAGACGTGAGGTAAACAAGAAGTCAGCCTTGATTTATGCTGATCCGTCAAGTTACTGTAATTGTACTTTTTGTTTTTATGTGTGTATGGTTTAGGTTCTGGTTAGCGAGGATTCTGATGGAGAGGGAGTGATTGCACATTTTCCAGCACATGATAAGCCGATATCCTGCATGGCGTTTAATCCAAGCGGTAAGTGAACACCTCACAGTGACGGCTCAGTGAGTCCTACCAAAGCACAAAACTCTAGACACTTTGGCGACAGACATTTTCATGACGTGTATTGCTGTTGCGAGGGGCTTTTAAGGGGACCTATAGTACAGTTGGGTCCAAAAGTCTAAGACCACACTGAATATCTGGGATACATACAATTTAAATGTGTTTAATTTAAGGCAAATAAAATGAAGAAAACATTTTGATTCTCTGAACATTTCTGCTAACTTATCATTTACTGTAATTACATTTTATGTAATCATGTTAAGTCCTATGTACACCCAATTGACCTTTGAAAAATATTGCTGACATCTACTGGTTTTTGCTTTTGTTTATTATTCTGTTTTTATAATTTGTAAAACAAATAATGGAATAAGGAACAACTTCAAAAGAGAAGTATTAGTGGTCTAAGACATGGATTTTGTCTGAAAACATTTCCGTCCACACAGACCATATCTGATGCAAAAATTGGTCATTCAGAAATCCTGATAGTATTGATGTCAGAACCATGATGAGATTAGACTTAAAGGACTTTAGGAATATTTCACAAAAATTAAAAACTCACATTCATGTCAGGTACGAAGCCTCGTTCACCAAACACTTTTGTTTAATAAATGATAAAGTTTTCCTTTTGGTCTCAGTTTTTATCTGGACTTACTTTAACACATACAGACTCTTATAATCCTATTGATCTTCTTTATGTCTCTGTCCCCCAAAGTGTGCTTGAGATACACAAAGCCCTAAAAGGGTACAGTTTTAACCCTCAATTGTGAGACATTCTCACTTTCAAAAGGTGTGGGATATGTTCATACCTCATACATTTACTTAGTTATTAGTGTCACAACATGATTTAGTTTTCTTCAGAGATGGTGAACTATTTTATATTGTATAAAAAGTGTCCTTTCTTTCACTTGTGAGTACTAAGCCACTGCGTTGAAGATACCAATAAAACCAAGACAGGATTGTCCTTAACCCGACCTTGAACAACATTCTGGCACATTTTTTGCTCAGCTATCTGATCCCTTTTCAATTTTAAATATAATCATGTTTGTTTCTCCGGATATCCAATGCGGTCACAATGTGCTCATTGTGAGGTGTTTGTTGCAGGTAGAAGGTCCTCCTAATAAAAAGGTGCTGAAAGCTACTGATAGCCATTGCCCTTAGTGAAATCCTTCAATTATATCTCCAATTTAATGTTCACTATGATTGACTACATTTAAGATGGGTCATCGTATATGTGCTCCAGCTTTGAATGTGTTAAATGTGTGCTTGTAAACGATGTTAAAAAGAAAGGCTTTAGGTTTTAGAAGATCCGAAAAATACTGAGGGCTTTTTAACCTCAAACTCACAAAAGATTTCAGGCAATGCTAAAATAAACCACAGTCATACATGTAAGCCTAGTTTAGGATCTGTTGTTTTTTATTTAGGCATAGAATAGTTTTAGAAAGTAAGACTTTGCTGTTAATTATATGTAACTTTTTATCGTTTTTCAGTTATGAAGTACCATGTTTTTATGTTTTTATATTGTTTTTCAGTCTTACTGAACAAGTTTCCCATAACTTTAGCACAAAATTGAATTTGTTTAGAGCAATAGCATGAACCTGTATATAACGCAAGTGAATAAACTGTAGAGAATTGGACTCATTTGTCCTGGCTTTGGACAGAGTGTGTTTTTCTCCAGGTGGCGCTATTGGTTAACCTTAAGACCTTAAAGCAGAAAGCAACTTTGCCCCATGAGCAAATCTGAAGAGAGACTTGAAGTTTGAAGGTGAAGTCAATGTCTGCTTACCACTGTCATCTGCACAGTGGCTGTAACGCTGCAGTACCTTTATTTTTTTTAGAGAACATGGCAAACACACCCGATAATTCAAGGTCTAACACTAAAAGAGATCAGGGACATTAGTTAGACAAATATTGGGGCAGATCTCTGTTTGTTTTGTTAGATGTTACTGAGTTGAAGGTCTCAATAGAAAGGCATAACCAGTAACAAAATGTCCTATCGATCTACAATGCTGCTGAGTGTCAGTAGTGAATCACTTGTAGATTTTAATAATTAGGATGAGCCCGTGCATCACTCTACACATGAGTTTGCTTTCGAGGCAGTTACATTACTCATTACAGTGAGATGTTGGAATAACAGTTTATTGTGTCTGGCTAGGTATTGATCCCCTGAGTGGTAAGACCCCAGCATGTCCGTTTGGTGCTCTGGACAGCTTGGAAAACAGCATTGTGTTGAAGAAAAAGTTCAAACAATCTCTTGGACACTTAATTCAAAACAATGTGATTGTTATCACTCCATTTCATCAGGGATAAATTGAAAGGCTAAAATGGTGATTTTGAGTTAAGAAATTGTTTGGCACTAAAAAGGCTGGAGTAGATCATCTTGGTCCTTGATGCATGAATATAAAAAACCCGGATGGTAAGTAACAAGTCAAGCCAAGCGTTCCCTCAAGAATTTACATCTTTGTAATTTACATTCTTGACATCATTTGACACATTATCAAGAAGCAGGTCTTTGAGATTTGCAAAAAGCCAGGTAAGCATTCTGAGGGGATGTACAGGCTTATTTAACAAGCTACGCATTTAACTTCTGTTACTCAGCTATACTTGTCCACAATGAACTGTTCAAAGCCCAAGAAGAAAGTATTGCTCCAGTCTAGGGCAACCACAGAATGTTTTGACTTCATAAAGGGAAACGTCTTTGGTTTAAATAACACAAAACACAAAAAAAACGAAGAGCAGTTATTTAAGAAACCCAACTTAGCAGCATGTGTTGGACGATGAACAGAAAGCGAGGGTAGAAAATGGTGCCCGCTCTGAAAGCTGCCGCTTCTGCTGTGGTGTTGGAGGTTCTATTCATATATGTGTAATGAAAGGATGTTGCTCCAAGCAGCGGTGCTTTGGACTTGCTTTAACCAGTGTCCGAGGATCACTCCTTGTTCTTTCTTTGAAGATTCTTCAGCAAAAAGTCGATAGTTGAGTGAGAAATTGGTACACGGCGCAGTCACATCTAGCTCAAGGGTGGATAGATCTCACAACCCGTGTGACTCACTGTTATTTCTCTCAATCAAGGAACTGATAGGCATCAAGGAATGTGCTCTCGCGAGGCAGTGTAGTTTAGTGCTGTTCATTTTTGGCAAGTGTTTGCTTGTAGACTCAGTACGTGGGATTATGATCTGAAGAGCATGGTTGTCTGTTGCTGATGTTTTCCTGACCACAGCTAAACTGAAGTGCGGCCTACAATGAATACGTGTTGTCAGTTTTAAGTAGATATGATGTAAAAATGTAAAAAGGAGAAACAATTTAGAAACAACATGAGGTATGGACTTGTTGAAGTCACCAAGGCAAGCAAATTTAATCATATATGTGTTTTGTAGAAAAGGTAATGTTTTTTATTAAAGCACTTAAGAAGCTCTTTCTAACATTATCACATTATGCAGGGGAGGCATGCATCATCCATCCATGCCAGCTCATTTGTATTGTGTCTTATAGCAAAAGGACACATAAATAATAAGTAATTTAACTTCTCACATTTGTGAAAAAAAGTTTACCACTGTAGATTAAGGTTACATAGTAGATTTTATGTGATGTGTCACCTATTCAATGTTCTATTTAATCTCCCAGAGATAGCATTTCAGACTGTATCTGGGATTCTTGCTGCACTGAATGTTTGTCGGCTAGGTTTTAGATGTTAATGTTTTGGGGTTTTGAAGATGTCAAGATTTTTTGTGTTTTAATGGAGCTGTTACTGTTCCTCAGATTTTGGTTATATGGTGTCTGAGCACAGGATAATCAGGAGGGATTAAAATCACACTTTATCACACTTAATGCTTATTGCAAGCAGAGAGCAGGGAATTAGTGAAATTCGTCTGCATGAGCTTTATTTTATATGTTATGTCCTTTTTTCATTTTAATCTGTGATTTGATATACTTTAGACATCTCACAGATAGGATGTTGCACAAAAAGCTGGTAAAATCCCAAAATGTATTATAAGTTGCAGGAATACATATGCAAGACATTCTGTTGAAAATATTCAATTCCAGACTTATTAACTGTAAGTACAACAAAAACTTCGCTTGCCCCTGGCTGGATTTTTAATGATGTTTCCAAAAGGTGATAAAAGCAGTGTCATGGGAAGTCAGTCTCTCTGTTTGTAGCTGTAAAACTCTGTCGAATGCTTTGGTTTCAATGGAAACATCCTCTCAAATCCCCCCTCCATCCCTCTTTGCAGATTCCTAATCTGAGGTTCCTTTTCTTGTTCACCACCAGTTTCTAGTTTGTTTTTGTAGGAAGGATTGCCTGTGTGGACCACATTTTTGCTGACAGCTTTATGCTTTTACACTCAGAGGCTTTTCAACGGTTGTGTTAGTTTACCGAGCTGGTTGGGTTTAGCTTCCAAAAGTGTCTCCAGATTTGCATGGAGCATCAAGGCTTTCTTACACAAACACTATTGGTGCGATGAATCTTGCATGGCCCTGAGAAAAATTGGATCTCATTTTTCAAATTAGCAGCATTTACCTAAGACTAGAATAAATTGTGAAATCGTGTTTGTTATGTTGAATGTTCTAATTTATTTTTTAAACAAATGTTTGTCATTTTTTTTACCAGAGGCTATTATGTGTCCATCCTCTTTATTTATACAGTCAGTAACTTACCTAGAGCCTGTGATATAGCTACTTTATCTGCTTTAGATATAACACAAAGATATTTTAGGCTGATCGGGCTTTAAAAAGAGAGCATGAAATGGTATCACTGTGCTGTCAGATGTCAACTTTGGGCCTTGAAAAAAAAATCAATTAAGAATGTTGCTCTAAATTTAAGGTACTGCCAAATCCATAAAAACAAATTGCATGGATTAAAAGTTACTTTTTTAGCTTAATGATTTTTGAAACAATTAAAAGATCATAAGGAGGCAAATATGTTTTTGTCATGTATTCGCTGAAACTTTAATAAAGGTTTACAAAACAAAAAGTTTATATTTGTGAATTGTGAGAGATGTGACAGACTGACAGAACTATTGTGTTATATGTGGATGCCAGTTTTTTTTTCTTTTCTCAAGATGAGATTCTAAGAATATCTAAAGGAATCGGCTACCCAAAAAATAGGTTATGAATGATTTATTCTCTATTTGTTCCAAACCTGTAAGATGTTTCTTACTTGGATAGTCATTGGTGTCCAAGAACAGTTATAAGCATTCTTCCAAATATTAGTTTCTGTGTTAAGCACAACAAAGAAATCTAGAATAAGAACAACTCAAAGGTGAGAAATTCATGACTGAATTTATACTTTGGGGTAAACTCCTTTATAAGCAGACTATATTATGAGATTGTTCTACTTTCTAAACAGTTCCTTACATGAACATTGAGTGTTTTATCTTTCAAATGATGCATAGTTTGAATTTTGACTGAATATATTAATGCAAAACAAAGTTTATAAAAATATATACATGCCAAAAAAACTCTAGAAAAACCTGTGTTAATATTATATTTACATATCATCCAGATTTATTTCCTAGAAGCTTTTTTGTTGACTAAATATTTTTAGAAAAGGATTTCAAAAAATTCCTTTGTATTATTGAGTGTTTTATGCAGTACCTGCTTCTCTTGTTTGTTTGTTGCCTACAGTTGTAACTATTTTTAGCAAATGTACTTCATTAACACATTTAAGTTAATAGACACATTTTACTATCTTTAACTCCTTTCCGCAGAGACTCCCTACAATCAGGATAGGAAATATGTGTGGGGACAACATGGGCCTTGTGATAACCTATTGTTGCATACTTATTTATATACGTGACCTCGTGGTCACCTTGGTTACCACAGGAGCTGAATTTCGTTGAAGTGTTGTATTAAAGCAATGATTGCCTCCTGCCGAGAAAAGGTATTTATGATCTATTAATATTCAAGCGCTTACAGGTGGTTTGGCTGTAAAGCAAATACATAAACATTCTCCTTCGTTAGGCTAGAATGCGGATGAAATGAAGCATGGGCACCTATTCTACTTCAAAATTTTTGTATTCTTCCCCTCCCGTCCTCAAAGCTCTCATTTGAATTGTGGGTGTGGTTTTGTAGCTAAGAGCGTTGAGTGCCACTCCAAGCCAGCATGCCCACAGGAGCAGTCTACCATGTTTAAAGAGCATATTCTTGATACCCACGTGCCTTGATAAACAGCGTCCATGGCAGCAATCCCACGTAACTAAGCTCCCTCTGGAATCCGGATCCCAGAGGAATGGAACCTGGAAACGGGTTTACTTCTCGCCAAGCTTACCGCGAAACACTGTGCCAGGCCCCAGTCTGCCACCCGCCCGAACCTTAGTTACATGCACACACGCACAAAAGCTGCCTCCAGGTTGGGATCAAACAGCCCAGCTTTCAGAACTTCTCACTTAGTCTGTAAAAGATTAACAAGTTATTGACTGCATGTTGACCCATGCAGGTCTCCTCCTCTGCTTAGTACTGTTATCTGATGGTTGGAATAAGGGTGGCCTCTGGACTAAGTGAGTGTTGCTTGCTCCGGGGTTGAGTGGGTGGCTTTGATGTGAGACACACACACACACACACACACACACACACACACACACACACACACACACACACACACACACACAGACATTTGATTGAGGGTCGTGTTTTTACAACTGATGCAGGCACCCACAAGGACAAAGCATAATGATTGAAATGTTTATGTGCTCTTTTTTTCTCGTAACATTGTGTTAAGTTCAAATCTCTGTTATTAGATCGCTCTGATTTCCAGCATCCTCACTGTAAAGGTTTATCCATATGTTTATAATTGAGATTTCCTCTTTTTCAAAGGTCTATGGCAACTGTTATTAATTTGAAAGGGATACTTTTCCGACTTTTCTGCCAAGTCGGAGGCCTCACTGTTCACTTTAGGCTGCTGAGATCATCGCAGTCGGTTGATCAGAATGACTCGGACACTTTCAAAATAAAATACTGCTTTGATGGGACTTAGCAGATGTTTTGTGTTCAATGGCCTGTTAAGGAGAAAACAACAAAATGCATCAGGAATGAAAATAAAAGCCACCGCGGTTAAAGTCTCATGATACGTGTAGAAATTTATTCATGTAGAGGGACAGATTTATCTCATGCTCAGGGAAACTGTGTGGTTTTCCCTCACAGTTCTTGCTGTAAGTCATAAATAATGTCTTTGTCTCCAAGACACGGTGTTATAAATAGGATGTGTCAAAAATTGCTTTAACATCTTGGGTTGCTGAAATTTTTGGCACCTTACCAGAACAGAGATGCTCACTTTTTAATTTAGCTTTCCGCAGGCTAACCAACTGACGCCTCTCAGCAAGGCCTTTTATTTCAACAAGGCCGCAAAAGCCTCAGCACTGGGTTTCCAGCCTCGGCTGGCTTTTGGAGAACAGAGTGTACCATCAGCAAACTCTCGTCCATGCGAGCTGGCCAAGCCTCATCTGTCAAAGCCAGGGTGAGCGCGAGAGCGAGCGGGCGGCAGGCGAGAGAGTGGAAGCTCCCAGATAAACATACCGCAGCGCCTAAACTCCTAATCACTCTGCGCTTCCGTTTGTAGCCTCTATAATTAGAAGGCACTCTTTTCCATGTATTCCCAGTTGACGCAAATGCTTCTTGTGGCTTGGCACCTCATTTGGGGCGTGGGTTACTTTATGGCCAGGCTGTTACTTGGTTTAGTCTTCTGATACAGCATAAATAGCTAACCGCTGTCTAATTCACTGACCGACTATGTTTTTCTTTCTCGTAGGCGTAATCTCAGCATGACCCTTCCTTCGCGCACCGTATCTCTTCCCCCTAGTTTCCTTTCCTGCCGCTTAGTTTGATGACAATGCCTCACCTAAATTCTGAGTGTCAAAACTTAATGGAGCGTCGGTAAAAATAGAGATGAGCTCATCCAAGGCTACCACTGTTCTATTGTTGTTCTTTAGTCACTTTTTCTTCAGCAACTGCTTCTTCTGATCTTCCGACGAGCATTGCAGATTTGTCAGACCACCCAATATAGACTGGCCGCAAATGAAACCCCTCTGCTTTAAAGATCCAGCATCGGAAAATTGTTAATTATTGTCATGTTAAATTAGAGTGGGCAGTTTGCAAGGCAGAGGCTCAATTCATTTTAATCCCAGTATTGATGAAAGTTCCCAAAGCTGTAGTGACCTGTCTTTTATGTGTGGAAAAATAGCCTGCTGTCCCGGCTCACCGCTTTTAGGAGTAAGTTGTGTGTGGAGATGTGTTTTCACAGAGGATAAATTCTGGCTTTTTCTGGTGTGGTCAAGTAAGCGTGTTGTTTACAGTAACTTTACTTTGTGTAGTTTTACTGACTTCAAATAAAAGTGGGAAAATGAGAGGCTCTGTCATTGGAGGTTCCACTTGGGTTCTCCTGCGGTTGTGTTTAAAATGGTTTCGCGGACTCTTCGGCCCTGACAGCCGGAGGAAGATCTAGGCATGTAGTTAATTCTAGAGCACAAATTGCAGTGGAAAAGCTATGAAACATGTTGGCCCTTTACCACGTTAACGTGTCTCAATATGGGATCCAGGGTGCCATCTTTTGCAACTAACGTTCTTCTCAGTCAAGTTCATGTCTACAATTGTTTTTCAGGGAATGAGACAAGCCAGATACAACTCTAGTCACCCACATAAGCACTATGGCCTTACTTATTTTTCACCACAAGGTCAACGTTGTCAGAGTTTCTGAAAGCTAAGATTTATTGCTTTTGACTGCAGTAAATTTTTGAAATCTGTAATGATTTGACACATAACAACATATTTTCTCTTTTCAGGTATGTTGCTGGTGACAGCAGACACACTTGGCCATGACTTTCATGTTTTTCAAATTTTTACTCACCCATGGGCATCCTCCCAGAGTGCAGTTCATCATCTGTACACTCTTCACAGAGGAGAGACGGAAGCTAAGGTAATTTTTTAAGTTGACATATACATATTACATTAAGTTATAACATTCGTTCAGTTAAATTTGTACTCACAATGTCGCCTGTTCGAATCCCGTTACAAACAGGTGAAGACTGACCTGCCCTTGAGCAAGGCACCTAATCCTGGTTCACTCCCGGGCACTGCAGTGATAGCTGCACACTGCTCCGGTATTAGTGCATGTGTTCACTACTCACTGGATGGGTTAAAAGTCCTATTTTGAGTATAGGTCACCATATATGACAAAAAGGTCACTTCACTTCAAATCTTTTCATTTTTCAAAGTCACATATTAATTATTACTGGGGGAGATTATTTGTTTTTCATTTTTTTACTTTCCTATAAAAAGGTTGCCTGAATGTCTGTTTGGTTGATTTGAAAAAATTACAATCATTTCAAAATGTACTTATCCTCACTGGTTACTTCATCAAACTTCTACAACTCTGATGCTTGTCCCCTTCAAATGGAGGTGATATAAACCAAAAGTGCCTTGCATTTGCAGGGAATGAATGGACAATGTGGGATGTGAATCACACTTCAAAACTTGCTCACACACACACATGTAAACTCATGCTTTTTGTGGGTGAGTTTCAGGGATGAAACATGGCCTTTCCAGGCTCTTTTAATCATTAGAAAAATCATTTAAAGTCTTTTTGGGCCACCCACAACTGTTTATGGTTGCCTCTGCTTGCACGTCTCTGGAAATGTACAATTTGAACATGCTTTTCATCGTCTGTGAATCCTTGTGTGTTATCTAAATACTGTCAGGAGAAATGTACCATCGAGCTCCACATAGAGCAGAACACAACACTGCTGTCTGCACTGTTGCTGACTATTCTGCTGTATGTAGACCTGCATTTTTACAGCAAGTGTAGATATGATTAATTACTCAACCTAGTTAGCTAATACATGGTGTTGCTGTACTCCTATTTGTATTTTGGACACTAGAAGTAACTTAAAAAATCACTTACCGCTGCAAGCTTGTAATTGTAATTTATGTAAGACCTAGTTATTATTTAACGAAAGGTTAAAACAGGGATTTCTATTATCTCAGCATGAGTTTTTGTGTATTGAGAACTTTTGCCCCATGTAACAATTTAATTTGTGGATCCATGTGAAATATTTGTGCTCTTAGCAGTCGGTCTTTCTTATTTTCGATGGCTGCCAAATCTAGTTTTCTACACTCTGGAATCTGAAGATTCAAAACATTGGTGCTGCCAATGTGTTTTCAATCATCATGACTGCTCAAAGAAAGTGGCTTAAAATACCCCAGACAGCTGCTGAGAGCTAAGATTGTGCTTCTGACCGGAACTTTTACTGTTACACTTCAGGGTCAAGCTTCAAGCTTACGACACCTATGATATCTCAGGCAGAGAGGTCATAGTCAGAGGACATTTCCACTGCGCAGTTGTGGTTCAACATTAGATCCTGGATTTTTTGTCTCTGTTTGGTCAATGCTTATAGGCTATTGGAAGTGGAGAGGTCTATCTATAATTTTTTTGCTCAACAAATCTAGATATCAAAGTTTTAAATGAAACATAATTTGGGTTTTGATTAAAAAAGAGCACAAGTTATCGGCTTTCAATGCTGTGACTTTAAACCTTGTCTTTTGATCTTAATACAGTTTTGACCATAACAAAATAATGCTATTTCAGACCTCTTTCATATCTTTATCTTTTAGGGAAGATCTTAGTAGTCCACATGTTTTATTTCTATAAATTTATTTGGGTTGAATAGTTGAAGAGGCCATCTGAGGACATGATCTGATCATTTTAATCTTACAAGGCTTGGTAATCTATCTGGGTACTTAAGTTTACTTTTTATGATCTATAAGATTATTGCACTAATCAGTTTTGGAAGTACATACTTAGATTTCACTTGTTTCTCTCGCTTATGCTGTTTAATTTGTTTAGCTGTGCAGCTGCTTCACAAAAATATCTCCCCTAGTTGGCAAATTGTAAGGTTTTATTTGCTTAAGTTGAACTAATATTTATCCCGAAAGGGCCTAGACCCTTACTTACTCAGCTAGTGTCATGTTTGGATAGGCACACAAACCTGCTCTCTGCTCCGGTTCCTAGAACTTGAACTGTCCCACTGACACTTTCTGTCTCAGCCTGCTTTCTAAGAGCATGCCAGACATATTTGTTCAAGTTAAATCCTTTTTTGCATGACAAATATTAACGCTACAGTACAATTAATACAGTTTTATTATGTTATGTGCATGTGAAGGCAGTGTAATTCCATAAAGCAAAGTCGGGTGTCAACTTGATAACTTCATCTAGATTTATGGCGGTTAAAGGAATAGTTCATTTAATCTGTTATTTATTCACCCATTTCTCACAAAAATCCTGTATATTACTCCTTCTGTGTTTTTTTGCTGTTGTTGTTGTTGATACAATGGGGGTCAATTTTGTTTGGTTCTAAATGTATTTTTTTGTGTTCTATGGAAGAAGTTTGTAAAGATTCATAAATAATGAAAAGTTTATTTTTTGGCCAGACTATCCCTTATAAGTATGTTCTTATTTTAAACTTACAATTTTCCCTTTGCCCTTCAAGTGCACTCGACACTGGGTCAAAAAATAGAATTGCAGGCTATGTACTGGCCTCTGGGTGACGTTCAAAGTTCTTACTTCTGTTCCTTTTCGTGATGACGTGATTACCTTACCCAGCACCTCCAGGCATGGCAGAGTGTGTAAAACATTTTTATTTCGCCTTCTCTGTAAGCACGGGGCTGAGGTGGCCCGAAGCTTCGCTGAGATGGAAGAGGTGGTTAATCTGTCACTGGCTCATGCCAGGTTTGCTGCCTGGCCATGCGTTGGCTTTGATCTGGCATTGTAAACAGCTCAAACTGCAGAAAGCAAGCACCCTCCTAGACGCATTATCTTGAGCTAAACAAATAAAAGAGACGATAATGCCTCGTAGGCGGACACAGGCACCCGGCCTTATCTGCCCGGCTGGCCGACTGTGCTTGTTCTGACTACCAGGAATGACCCCAGTGTGCGTGAAGGTAAATAACTCTCCTAGATGGCCAGCTTTGCCCGAGGCCATACACAGTTTGAGCTGTTCAGAGCAACACATGACTGACCAAATAGCTCATTTGATTTGTTGTCTCTCTCGTGTCTTATTAACTATTTTAAAGTAGTGGTATGGTCACCTTTAATAAAATAAAACAATGGGGAATGGCATTGCTAGGTCACTGGTCTTGAGTCATCACTGATCCCTTGATTGGTGCATTCACCATAGGTCTGATGTGAGACAGATAGAGCAGAATGTCTTAAAATCAGACTGATCTCCAGACAGATGCATTCCAGAAGCTGATGCCTATCAATAAAAGTGTCGCAGAAGAGCCATTAAGTGTGTCTTCCTGATGGTAGAGCACTCTATTGTAGGGCTACGTTTTACACAGGATATGTTCTTGTGTCAGATTTTGGGTCAATTTGATCAATTTTATGTTTTGTTTTGACAGGGTTGTGGTTTGTTTGTGGTGAAATGTTTAGAAGTTCAAAGATCTGGTTGTTTAGTTGGCAGTTCTGGTTCACCTGTTGAGAACATTGAATTCCTCCACCCAACACCTTGGTGTGATTAACACCTTTTTCTCATTCTTTTCAATCCTCCCATGACACATTTTTTGGAGATTTTATCCTGTCATAAACTCTTATGTTACTAAGAAGGTACAGTTTGTGAGACATTAAAGTCAACATTAGTCAGGTTTTAAACGCTAACCAGCATGACCTTTTTTCCTATTTTCTCTAATAGACTTATATTTTTGTTATTTTTTTACCTTTATCATCTGAGGTTTGGTAGGATATAAATAGGGATACACCAATAGTATTTTTTTATCATTTTATATTTATTTATATTTAGATAATCATCATATTATCTATTTTTTCGTCGTTAAATTAATTGTACTAAACATAAATTTAATTAATTTCATGTTTTAAAAGAGACAATAAGACAGCATGACAAGTTTAAATAAGATTTTCGACATCCAATATTTATATTAATTAACAACATTAATTATATGACCTATAATAAAGCATTTCTTTAATAAACTTATAAATTCAGTGCTGTTGCTATTTAATTATTTTGCTCATAGAAAATCATTGGTTATTCACACAAATCTCTCTATGCAGTTAATTAATAAATCAAACGATGATGATATAGATGATGTTAAATCCATACAAAATTGTCTGATCAATAGCGATGGCTGATACATCGGTGCATCCCTTAAATAACAACATAATGCAATATAACTATAATTGAATAAGCTTGTAATAAATGAGAATTTGTATTTTAAGTTTTAACGGAAAATTTCACATCCATAAAGCTGTAATTGCTCTACATCGAAAATAATTCCTGCCATATAATGAGCTTTATAAAAAAAATGATGAAATAAATACCACAACTGAAAACTAAAAACTTCAAATTGTTATGCTTGTCCTGTTTGTTTTTAAAGGTGCAGGACATCTGTTTCAGCCATGACTGCCGTTGGGTAGTGATCAGCACTCTTCGCGGCACCTCGCACGTCTTTCCCATCAACCCATACGGTGGAGCGCCGTGTTCTAGAACCCACATGTCTCCACGTGTGGTCAATCGCATGAGCCGGTTCCAGAAGAGCGCGGGGCTGGAGGAGATCGAACAGGAGCTGAGCAGTAAACAGGGGGGCCGGTGTAGCCCCATTCCTGGACTTTCTAGTAGTCCGTCTGGATCACCACTACATGGTGAGCAAGCGCTTGACCTTTTAAAAAAAAATTGGTGTGCATGTGCAATTTGTGACCTGTGCATAAAATAAAATAAAACATTTTAATTGGGAATTGGATTAGTAGTACTAAATAATAAAAAAACAGCCAACAAGATCCTGGAATAAATGATAATCATTGTTTACAAATCATATTTTTGCAAATTTAAGCTAAGTATGGCTACTTCTAAGATGGTAAAACATTGATGTTGTTCTTTTACTCTAAAAAAAATTCATTAACCCATTTGTCTTCTTATGGTTTTGAAGAAAAAAAATCTATAATGGGTAAGTGCTAAACTGTTCAGGTCTTTTGGAGGAATAATGAAGTCACCCCAGAAGACCTTGTGGCTGTGCCGATTCTCATCTGTCACAATACTGTGTGATGTTTGTTAAACACTGTCCCTGGCTGCAAACATACTCACAACATCTGACCATACGTACACACACGCACACATTTCGTGGCTCTGCTTATTTCAGGAGCTGGCATGCCTGTGAGTGATGTTTGTTTATCAGCACTCTTTAATCCACAAAGCAGAGGTCTGATTAATCAATAGGCACCTGTCATGAGCACAGAGCTGATATTAGAACTGGAGCTTCTGTCATGGTATTTGCAAAGCTACACAAAGAGTTCAAAAGAGCTTCACTTACTCGCTCACCCAAAGTCATCTGTCAAAGTTCAGTTTTATCCAGTGGAATTAGTTATTATTATTAGAATAAAGATATAGTTTTGTATTCAGGAACAGACTGTAGAAGGATAAGTTTTTTAGTGTTGAATGATTTCAAATATATTTAAAATGTGTTTTTCACACCCCAGGTTACTAACTGAGTGAGATCAGAAATCAAATGCTGCAGAAGAATTAAAAAAAAAATGTTTAGGGTTGAAAAGCTGTTAATATTTACTATTTGAAAAGTTGTAGTATAATCTGATTTACTTCAACATAAATGATACATTTTTTTATAATTTGACTCCTCTTTTTATGTCTGTTCCATAGAAAATCGAAAGCTTTTCGTCTGTTTCCTCTTTTGTGCTAAGCAAGTCTTGCACATCCCAGTAGCGGAATGCAGTGTTTTGTGTAGGGACGATTACCAGCCAGCAGCCATGAAAGTGGCACTCTGAAGCCCTGTCGTAAATCAGACTCACTTTTCAAAGCCAGGCATTAGTAGCACCTGTCAACAATTAGTCCTATTGATTTTAGCCTGCTGAGCTACTGTGACAACAGGGTTCTGAGGTGACATTTTTGGACTAGGAACAGGATGGGAAAATTTAAGAACCAGCAGCCCGCCGTGGCATGCAGTTCATGTGTCTTTGAGGCAACCTCGGGCCGTCCGGATTTTAAAACCTCAAGTATTATTCCTTAATTTTGAAGCCAGTAGATGGTAGGATAGCAGGATGTGGGCTTTGAATTAAGATGAACTCTTATGAAAGGAGGAAGAGAGAAGGAAACAAAGTGGTCGGCACTTTTCTGTGGTCGCTCAGGGCCTTTTCTAAGAACCGTAATGCTTTATTCACTCATTTACATAATTAACATTCACTTTCTTGATTTTTCTCTTACCTCATATTTTTTTTATAAAAAATGAAATGTTGAAATGTAAACTATAGGATAGTTTTAGTATTGATTTAAAACTCCTGAAAGCCAACTTAACAATAGAATTTTTGCATCTTAGCCAAGAATAAATCTTTATAAAGGACTGTAATATTTTAGACGCAAATAGACATTAGTAATACTATAGATATTGACTATTTATTCAATCTCATTGAATGCATTGACTTTGCACGCTATCAACTGGGAAATATCAACTTTAGGAAACATTCTGCACCAGAAATGTTGTTTTTGTTGTTGTGGCACTTCTTAATCCTTTTCCACAAATTTTGCTGCAAAGATAAGATATGAGACAAAACTTTCCGCTTACTTTTCCGTCTGTTTTGTACAATTTCAGGGGTGTGAAAAGGGGGAGCAGTAGCCACAACATTGGACCTACAATTGTCTCCTGTGACAACTCATTGATTTAGGGAAGGAACTAGAAGCATACACATCCTTCAAAGCTGGCACTTTGTAAAAATAGAAACTTCTGTCAGCGTTTAATTGTGGATTTTTCCTTTCTATTTTAGAGAACAAATTCCACAGCCTCAGGTTCATGACATTCTTACCATAGATAATCCAACAAGACATTCTTTATTGTGTCTTAACAGATAGTGTTTTCAACGCTATTTTTGAAAATAATTCTGTATGTACGGACTGGATAGCCGGTTGAACTGCTGTGATCACCATTAGCTTTCCTGCTACATAGAATTCATCATCACTTTTAAAAACTTTGTGGTCTTTTGGATTTTAAAAACAAGGTGCAACAGGATACAGTTAATTTGCGGTTGTAAACAAAAGGTTTAAGAGATGCTTTCATTGAGTCTTTTAACAGCTTGGTTGTTTCTAACGCTCATATTATCAGTGAAGTTTTGTTTGTGATCTATCATTGAAAAGTAAACGCAGACAAACATATATGCTTATGTAAATCTGACCCCACAGTATTTAGAGCACAGCGATGTATAAATTTCGATGTTGTGACTTTAAAGAGGACTCCCTGTATATTCTGTACGCCATTAATTGTTTTCTTCTTACTTTCGTTCCAGATCTTACGCTTACCTGCATATTAAGTTTGGGAAAACAAACAATAATGTATATTTCAACAGTTTTGGCTTTTTAGCATGAAAGTCACACTCACTATGTCCTGGGCAAAATAATTTACATTCAACATATCACGTTTGTTTACTTCTGTGTTTGTATGTGTTGGACATGTAACCAGATGACAAGATCTGATCTGGACGGGCAGGGCCGGCAAACTCACTGTCTGTAATCACAATCTGTCTCCTCCTCTGTTAGTGACACACACACACACACACACACACACACACACACACACACACACACACACACACACACACACACACACACACACACACACACACACACACACACACACACACACTTAAATTCCATCCCAGGAACACTGAGTCAACTTAATGCAACACTCCAATGACTAAAGATAAAGCTGAGCTCCTCTGCTCACAAAAAAATCAACAGTCTATAATCAGAAGAGCCGCTCTTGTTTTAACCTACCATAGCCAAGTGTTATTCAGTCTGCACATCCTTAAGATTTATTATTCTGGTTACAAAGTATTTTGTTTCTGAAAGCAGTACCTTTCTAAGCCTCTGTGTGGCGCCATGTTATAATATTTTTGTCACGGCCCACTTTTATATGAAACTGTGTGTCTTCCTTATACCCCAGCACTGCCAGAGAGGGAAAATACTTAAGACTGAGTCATGCACACTACTTTCTGTCTTGATATGAATCTAATTCAACAGAAGGGCTGGAGTTAGTCTGTAATTTGTTCTGAATTTTATGAATGGCCTTCTCTTAAAAGCAAACACTAGTGGGGTCCTTTCCGGCCTCTGCCTTAAAGATCAGTGGTTTTTATCACTTGTTTGAGAGGATCGTTTTTAAGTAGTGGTCATTATTTAGTCAAAGTACACTTAATTCACATACATAATTTTTTAACATTTTATTTACTTATATATATTTTATTTACTTATATATATTTTATTTACTTATTTACTGTGTGTGTGTGTGTGTGTGTGTGTGTGTGTGTGTGTGTGTGTGTGTGTGTGTGTGTGTGTGTGTGTGTGTGTGTGTGTGTGTGTGTGTGTGTGTGTGTGTGTGTGTGTGTGTGTGTGTGTGTGTGTGTGTGTGTGTGTGTTTACATATAATATATACATTGTATTAATAATTACACTGAAAAGGGTTATTGGTATTATGATTAATAAAATACTATTTCACATGTTTGGCACTTTCATTAAAATGTTTAAAGTGCCATTTAATTCGATTTATTTACATTATGTCCATGTAAAGTTGTCCTCCCCCTGGCAAAGTGGTTTTAAACATCCATTAGGGTTGTGCTTCTGTTTGGCCTGGGTGGCCTGGTATGTTTTTTGTTGGTCCCGCTCTCATGTGAAAACTTTAAGTGGACTGGTGCGTCTTTATCAGACAGAGTGAGCCATGACGATGCTCTGCCCTTTCCCACTGTGAGGATATGTGATTTTGACACTTCTCATGACCTGAGTCTCTGTACTGTCCCACAGTGAAATATTTTTTTTGTACCATGATGCAGCGCAGCATTTCCATTCTCCACATCGTACTATGATTCTGTGCCATATTATTTCTGATTTAATACTTGAACAGTATTTTTGTTATATATTATTCAAAGATTGTATAACCACATGGTTAACTTAGCAAATAAAAACTGATGTTTTTATATTTTTATGATATTATTTCATAGGAAGCAAACAGATGGGTTGGGTTTACGTGTTACATGTTTGTAATATTATTCAAAACCTGTAACAATCAAAATGTGTCTATTGCTTAGTTTCTCATTGCAGTCGAAACCCTATTATTGTCTATTTATAGGTTTCATAACTCTCTCAGAAGCAGCTGAATTATAAATTCTAAACATCCGTAACGAAATAATATAAAGTAAATGTTTTTAGTTAAAAACAAGTCAACTAAACAATTTTATAATCTTAGATTGACTACTGTGTTTGTTGCACAGACATACATCTGAAACCCACAGAAATCAATGAAAACTGTAAAACTGTAAAGCTGTAATTTGTAATCGCGATTCGTTTATCGATTAATTGTACAGCCTTTTTCCCAATGCATTCCTAATTTTACCTATATGAATTAAATCATTTAATAGAACTCTTTTAACATTAGTTAATGTTATAAATAATATATATATATAAATTATCACAATGCATAAAAGTGTATTTTCATAAAATATTTATAGTTTATATTTTTTATAGCAGTGAAGAAACTAAATGTAAACCCTGATAAACCCATATAGAAATTCAGCCTGGTGTTTTAAACTTGTTCTGTAGGGCAAGCCTGTTTTGTGGATAGAGCAGCATAGGGTTTCATTCAGACATCTCTAAAATAAAACTGCAACATTCATGATGGGGAGCAGAGAATATGGTCCTCACTTAGCTGTAAATACATTGACATGATCAAATTACGTGCTCCTGATCAGAGACACATGCTGAGGTGCATTGATTGAGTCTGCCGATGCCTTCCTGTTCATCTTCTCATTCGTCACTCGCAGAGTCTGTGGTGAAACATTCTGAGCTTCCTCATCACATCGCATGGCCTTTTAAGCAAACATGCTCACACATGGTTTCAGTAAGACTGTTATCTGAGTCAAAGGAGAGGGTAGTTTCCCATTGTCACCAAGGTACTTCTCTGATGAGCTGTAAATGTTGAAATTTTGTAAAGAATTGGATCTGATTTCAGACAGCCTCTTAGCGGGGGACATCTGAACACATTTTAATAAATGATGTGCGTGAATGCCTTTACATTTTTGGTTTAATTTTTTCTCGTACCGCAGTGTGCGATCAGGCAATTATTTTTGTCATGATGTAATGACTTGTAATCAGATGGCAACTGCAATGAAAATAGTATACAAAATGAGGCAAATAGAAAACATACCAGTTTTAATGTGGTCTGAAGTCTACCGTCGTTACAGTCATTCAGCGCAAAGTCTGGTAATAGTCAGGAAGTTTCATATAATGTTTCTTCTCATTAAAGCACATGGCGTACATCAGGCAGAGTGTGTACTGCAAACCCCAAAACTTTGCCGGGGAAAAATCCCTCTGCTGTCACTTTAAAATCTGTCTCATTCATTCCTGGTTGGGGAAAGATTTGGCGATTTGCCATTTTCTCATAAGCTGGTTTGACCCCACCGTGAGCCTGAAAGTAACAGCGTAGAGATGCTGTGAAAGAGGCGAATACACTCCACCAGAATGGCTACTGATGGCTTTTCCACCAACATATCATTCTTCTGAAGACAGTAAATCTTGTAAAGTTTATTTTCTTTGCAGCATCTGTGTTTTATAATGGTTCTTTTAATTTGTTTTCACTATGTCCACCGGGATTGCATTTATCCGGCACTTTTTGGCCTCTCCTTTTACATTCCTTTTTCCCATTGCACTTGTAGCACTCCTCCTGTAAAAGTGTGTGTTTTAATAATGATAGCTCATGGAATTGGTGCATGACAGAGCCGTCCTCCTGAGCACAGCGGTACCGCCATTGTTCCTTCTCCTCTTCACTCATGTTTCTGTTCCCTCCTCCCCTCCATTCTTAATCCATGCCTCCTGTGAACTACTCCGTTGTAGCGGTGTGTCTGGGAAACCTGGACAAGCACAGAATGGATGAAACAGAATATATCAAAGTATTGCCCAACCGGAAAACAGTTCTTCTAGGAATGTAGGTCTTCCCAAAGATACTCTGTCAGAACTGAGGCCTTGAAGTTTCTCATTATACCACACCAGAGTTGAGAACCAATAACCTGCTCTGTTGATGGGTATTAAAAAATCATTGTTCGTCTGATGGAGATGGAAGACGTGCATTTATTCATTTAAACAGAAATCCTTACAGGTTTACCATTGTAATTTGTGGAAAAAGAAGAACGTTTTGTAACCCTGTTTTTAGCTTAATTGTTTTTTTTTAAGTGATTAAAGATTACTTAAAGGTAGTTATTTATATCTTTTTATTTATTTAGCTTTGAATATTATAAAAAAATGAATTAAATGTTTTTAAGTACAAACAGTGGATTGCATTATTGTTGCAATTGACACAATAAAAAATCTGATTTATCTAAATATTTGTTTCTATCTTTTGACAATACAATTCTCAAATGCTATAAGGGCAATAATAATTCCTTTTTTTATTTGCAAACGTTCTAAATCAATAATGGAGCACAAAGGACCATTAACTTCGTTCCCATTTGACATTTAGAAAAGCCACTTGGAAGCACATTGGCGGCAGTCAAGATTAGATTTTTTACTCTGCTCAATGATTATGTGATTTTAAAAAGGACTGGTGGTCTACGTATCAGTTGTTCCTTACTTTTTTTTGCAAAACCGCCAAATTGCCTTCAAACAAATGTACTGCATCACATCTAGATGGATTGGTTGTGTTCATTGCTTTATTCGATGCAAATAGAACAGCTTGGGAGAGAAAAACAAGATATCAGTGACAGAGAGCTTAGGTCTGTGCCATTAGAAGAAAATGCAAATGGGGCGGAGTGAGCTTGAACAGAGGGGTCAGGTGACAGGGTGACCCAGCCGCCCCCTTGGAGTTAGACCTGCGACGGCTGTGGATTTGCATTGATAGATCTTCTTTCCATTGGCTTGTCATATATCACTGTGCTGGCCATCACACGTGAGTCATTAATCAAATTACGGCTCTAGAAGCAGTGTCATTTTGACTGGCCAGGCGCCTTGCCTCTCTCGGACGTGCCATACTCGGGGCTTATGGCCAATCTCTGCCAAACTCGGGTTTTCGTCATTCCACGCCTGAGTTTGACATCACCCGCCACGTCTGAGTGGCATCCGAGCGCAGTGTCTGCTATTTGAGAGCTTAATCTCAGCCTCCGTGACGCTGTTTGGGTGTTTCCGGGTCGAGGATTTACCAGGGGTTAAAAATGCAGACCAAGAGAGTGTGTCCCTCTTAGAAAGATGCTAAATTCATTAAGATTTTTCTTCCTCTACTTCTAGTCTTTGTCCGTCAGAAGCACCATTATGGGTTTTCAGGCTGCTTCCTGTTCAAATTCTTTTTCTTTTCTGCCGCTCTTGCACACAAAAGGTGGCTGCGCTTGGGGTGTAGTGGTTTTGAAATGTGAAGGACCCTTGAGATCCGGGCCCCGTGTGGAATGGCTCAGGGGTTTGTGTAATGTCTCTAGCCAAAGCAGGCCTTTATCGAGGGCCATGAGGCCTAAATGGCCTCTCTTTGGTTAAGCACAAAGACAGCATTTCTGGGTATTAGAGAGAGACAGAGAGGCTGGCTAATGATCTAAAACCCCTCCAACACTGTGGCACGGCTGCTCTCAGCGCTTTTGCCCTCAGATAATCATTGTTTTGTGTCTCAGGTATTTCTGCTACCTTCTGAATACCCTCTTCCCTGTGATATTACAATGGAAGCAAGGAAAATGTTCGCAGAGATTATTGGGTAGGGCCAAAAAATTTTATGTTGAAAGAAAAACGAATAATGGAGTTAGAAAAACAAAAAGCAGTACTTATTATTTGTGTGTGTTGAGTCGGTATAGTCTGTGCACTTTGTGGGTTTGTATTTTTTGTGTTCTGAAAGTGCATCCAAGTTCAGATGTGAGATCTTAATTTGTTCATGGGTAAACAGCACCACATACAAGCAAAAATCTTAATCAATCAGTTGTGTTTTTCACAACAAAAAAAAGCAATTCTGCTGTCCATTTTTTTTTATTTGTTCACGGCCAAATCTTTTGCCATTTATCCAGCTTCATGACTTTTTTAACCTTCCTGACTTAATTTGTTTTGCAGAACATGGATGAATATGTTATGAATAACAATGGTAACCCAGAAAGTGTTGGTCCTCAAAGAAATTAAGAAAGTATTTTTTAAATGTTGTGTGAATGTCGAGTAAATAATCATTTTCTTAATTTTAAAATTAAATTGTTACAAAGTGTTTGTCATTTAATCATTAAAATGATTTTTCCATTTTAATAAAAACATTGAATTTGAACATCCATGGGACTGCAATCGTTTGTATATATATTGTGGACTTTTCAGTCATATCTAAACACAGTTTTTCATTGCATGTCGGATTTACCCTTCATAATGATTTAAAAGCAATATAAAAACAAGTACTGCATTAACTTCACACATTTTTTTTCTTTTGCAGCTAAACTTACCAGTCAAGAATCCTACAACAACTTCACCAACAACAACATGGGCAACCCACGTTTGTCTCCCCTGCCAAGTTTGACCGTCGTGCTTCCTCTGGCTCAGATCAAACAGCCAATGACCTTGGGCACCATCACCAAGCGTACCGGGTGGGTTACTACACACTTTTGATACTGTACCTTGATACCTAAGGACAGGTGATTTATGCCGATTTCAAACCGGAAAGACCTGACCTGCTGCTTTTATTCTTACAGTTATCTTACCTTTTGCAAATTGTTCAAATGACTTTAGATAACAAATCAGTATAATTGCTCTGAATGACTAGACTTGTAAGATCTATTAATGTTTAAGCTGTTGTTGTCAACAGCGGTCATCCATTTCTCATTTGGCGAGAAGTTTTGGAGACTGCAATCCACAATAATTTTGCATGAACTCTTGACTTACACAGGACTTAAGTGCCATCAAACCGTCATTTGCCAGATGATTGCCTGAATTTACACAAACATGCAAACCTTGTTTCACCCGCATATGGAACTTTGCTGTATGCGGTCCAATTATTCCAGAGCCAGATGCATTACATTTACTGGACGAAGCATGCGGTCTCTATGTAACATGAAGACGGCGGTAAAGACTGGTTGCTATATCAATGACTGCACTACGCATTTACATACTGACTAAACATAATTATGACTTATTCCAATTGTTTATTTTTATTTAAATAAAAAGTTTGAATAGGAAATTCGCTAACGAAACACTGGCAGGTTAGGTCATTGACTTCATATGTGCAGATGTGATGGAGGCCCTGCTGCCTGTTGTCACGCTTGCTGTTGTTTTCACAGTCTTGTTTTGATGCTGTCTGAATCTTAAGTTTCATAAGCGCATCAAGAGTGCATCAGTTTGGACTCTGAATAATTCATAGTGCTGTTTGGTTTGATACCGAGGTTTGAAAACCTCACATGCTCTCATTCTGCCGACTGCATGTTTTGCCATTGCGCTAACAGGTTTAATGTCAGATTGGTCTTCTGTCCTCATGTTGCGGTCCCAGTTCAACCCCGTTTTATATCAGAGTATGTCTTTCCTCGGTTAGCTGAGGCTAGCATATGTGGAGGCTGATGAGAGAAGGCCTACGTTGCGCTCTGCCGTCTATGTATGTCAGCTGTTTTCCTGCACCCTCCTGTCTTAGCTTATATCCTCCTTGCCCATCAACATGCCCAGAAAACTCTGCATTCCCCAGCCACAACTCTGAGTGCTGTTGATCTGAGGATAGACAGCCTGGCCACCACCTGGGAGGCCTCCCACCTTACAAACAGAGCGTTTATATTAATGCAATTGGACGTTTGGCGTTACAGCTGAATCAGACTGCCGGCGTGGTGTGGGGGAAGAAACCTCCTAGCATTTTAACTTCAAGTGAGTGATGCTGGGTATGCTCAGATCAGCCATGCAGGGAGGGAGTACTATTTACTATCTCTCAATGAGGTGGAGGAACATTGTACCTCTGTGTAAGTATATAGTGTTTTGTTGATAGATCATGTGTGTATTTGCACTTGGATTTGCATGTCTTGTGACTCAAAGACTGCTTAACTTGGGTTAAAGGGTAGATCACCCAAAAACCAAAATCCTTTAATTGTTTACTCCCCCTTGTGTCACAAGCCTGACTTTGTTTCTACTCTTGAAAACAAACGATTTTAAAGAACGTTGTTGGCCACTGTAATATTTTTTGTTTCATTAGTCATATTCAGATTTCGAAGAAATAGATTGGTCTTTGTCACTTTTAGGAATTTAGAGATTATCTCAGACCAGAAACAACTAGTGTTTCACACAGACACTGATGCAAATTCGTAGCAGATCTCTTTTTGATCTCTTCGTTCATTTATTTCAAAGCAGGCATTTGTTAGGGTGTTTTAGTGGTAAATTATGCTTTGGACCCTAATTTAAAACATTCTAGTGTTAATCAAGCTTAACTTTATTTACGAAAGACTCATGAAATGAGATTAGGTGACAAAAGTACTTTATGTCAGAAACAGAAAACTATGTTATTAATGACACTACTTTAATTCACTGACGTCAGGTCAACAGATGATACTGCCCCCCAAACAGTTACACAGTTCAAACACAAAAAACTATTCGCCGAACAAGAACAAAATTTGATTACATGTCATGTAAATTCAGAGTTAATAGTTATATAAAAATTCACTATCATTCTGTTTGTTTTGATCCAGACATTTAGATGTTTGTAGCAAGTTCAGTTTCAATTGCTCGACTCCTGTGGGAGGTCTAGTGATATATTTTAAAAGACCTTATTTATATGCTTCCCATTAAGAGGCTTATAACATTTTTTTTCTTCTGAGAAGCACTTTACTTCCCCTGATTTTAGCTGTCAAATCCGTTTGTGTAGTGAAGTCCCTGCCTTTGATATTAGTCCTAAACTTATCACACTTCTTTAAAGCTGTCTGCTAAATGACAAGTATCCTTTCTGCTTTACTTCAAAGTCTCTTCATCAGCTTGATGACATATTTAGTATACTTTAAATATACTTGCTGCTATAATATTGTGATGTCGAGTGATGGTAAATTATTCCATATTATTCGTTTGATTGAACATTTTGCAGTATGAGAAGAAAATGATGCCCCTTTTCAGATCTGTATCAATGTAAGTTCTAATAAATAATATCAAAGTGATTTGTAGGTGAAATTCCATCATTGTTTAATTTTGTCATTTCAAACCTGTATGATTTTCTTTCTTTCTGCAGAGCACAGAAGATATATTGATAACCGGCACCCATTCACTTGCATTGGTTTTGTCTATACAAATGGAAGTGAATGGGTGCATCTAACCTTTTTTCAAAATAACTTTTGTTTTCTCAAAGAAGTAATGACAGAATGATTACCTTTGGGTGAACATTCACTTTAGGATTCTTTTTGTCTAATGATGTGACCTAGGAAATTGTTAATACAAGACTCAGTGACATTTTGGAGTAAATATTGCAGCAGTTTTTTTTGTTGCTGGATGGTTAGATTTGTCACAAGTTTACAGTGGCTTCGCGTGACCTCACAGATGTTGGAAAGCTTAGTGTAATATGGGAATTGAGCTGCTTTTAGGCCATTGTCTCAGTGCAAAAGACTGTCTGAATAGCTTAAAGCTGCTGGACCATAAAAAATGTCATGGCATTAACCGTTCACGCAGATCACCTCATTTTAATGGCTTTGGAAGTGCAACACTAGGCTTGGAAGCAAAGCGATAAACCTGCGAAAGATTATTTAGTAGAAGTAGGGATGTTGCCCTTGGCGACTACCGGCAGTCATCATTTGTAGTTTTTGTAGACAGCAGACTGTGTAATCTTTATTTCCCTGTAAACATTTCTCAGTAAAAGACACATATAGCGCTCTAAGGATTTAAATCAAATCTGCTTTTTGACTTGCTTTTAAGGTATTGTTATAATTTCGAGTCACCTCTCAGTCTTTATAAAGTGTGTTGGATAATACAGCTTTGTTCTACTTTTTCATGCATATAAAATACAGATATTTATGATTCTATGTGTTTTATGTAAATGAGATATTCTACAATCACTCTGAATTATTTCACAATTTATTTTACACTAACACCAAATAGATCATTAATGCTTCTGTAACAGACATTCATTTTAGCATGTTAAGCATTTCAACTCTGGCATCCATCTATCGTCACATGGATATATACAGAGTTTATTTACCTGAAGTGTCTGTTTCATAAAAACAACTGTAATTTGCCAATTGAAGCAACCGGCCAGGTTTCTAGGTTATGTCGACCATGATATTAGAATGTTTTAAGCCCTGTGTTATGCCATATTTGTTTGGTCTGGGTAATTCGTGATAGATGAGCTGTGTTTGCCAATGAAACAGGAAGGATTCAGTGTATGTGTAAAACTACAAGGTTTCGTTGCACAGATTGTAAATCAGCCCTTCTGAATAGTAAACTCATTCAATGGACCGTCATATGTATGATTTCTTCTGCCAGAGGATAACAAAGTTAGAATTTCTCTTTTAAATGCTGTTGGGAAACACCATCGGCTGTAAAATGTTTACGGTCATCCATTGGTCTGGCTGCGGGATCCACTTTCCATTTGCTTTGTAATACAGTAACTCTTTAATATTAAACAGCATATTGAATAGTTTTTCTTTGCATCTAAGCAGTGCATGTCTCTAGAGTGGATGACCAATTTTTATTTTTTTTATTAAATAGAGCTGACTTTTTATTTTCATTTGATCTAAAAATGAAAGATATGTTAAAAATAACAAAAAAATTGTATGGCTTTTAAGGTTGTGTGTTCAGTCAAATCAATAATAATGCTTTTTTCCATATATCTCTGTGTATCTGTTCCTTCATGAAGACCCTACCTCTTTGGGGCTGGATGTTTTTCCATTAAAACTCCATGGTGAGTTTTTCCAATTCACTCCCAGCATGCTTTGTCCTCGCTTCAACCAGCGACTGCATTCATTCCATACTTCATTGAATTCCCAAAAACTCTTCTTGCTTTACTTTCAGTTTATTCCAGCACGCTTTGGAAGGAATCACAAGATGTGCTTTTTACCATTCTTTTTTTCCCTTTTCTGTATGTGGATTGCTCTGTGTCTTTACTTACACTTTTGTTTATGGCCACACAAGCGTTTGGGCATTTTTCATTGCTAACCTAATTTATTTTAATTGAAAAGGTTGTCTGTTAAATGACACTGTAATGCAAGTTAAAAGAGCAAATTTTCTATTAAATGACAAAGCAGAAACATCAGTGAATTATATAAATGCGTTTGTTGCTCGTAAGTGAAGATCTAAGGCTTCGGCCTGTCATTTTCGTTCGAGTAGTCTGCTTTGGTGTCATTGATTCCAAGGCAGAGAGAAAATAGTTTTTTTGTTCTAGAGTTCATCACAAAATATTGTGTTTTGCTATGTTAGACAACATCAGAGCTGTGTTTGTCAGGCCGTCCTGCGGTTTAAATGAACCTCCCCTTCAAAGAGATCACGCTTTTCCTGCCTCAATTTTCCCAAACAAAGATTGTTTATTCCAAAATTCCTTTGTGTTAACATTCACGTTGTTGCCATTATGATTTTATTGGCTGGTGACATTTAGAATAAGGCTGAAAAGATGATTGTTGCATTTCTTGTTGGTGGCCTTGTCAGATGTGTGTGACATTCATCTGTTTTACTCTTTTATTTCATGTGAATATTTATTTGGATAATTGTGCAGTCATAGTGTTGAAAGTTTTTCAACAAAACACAGATGTGCTTTTCAGTGTTAATGCACAGTTTGTGTACTTTAGAAAATATTCATATTCGATACATTAATGCAAGCGAAATAAGAGATAGAATAATTGACTAGTTCCATAATGTAGCTCAAAAACTAGTTTTAAAATTAGCTTATTATGTACATAATGAGATTGAATTCAAACAATTACGCTGATGTTCTCAAACGAACAGTCCTTTAATGCTGTTTTAAGGCAGTGATGATTCATTTGTGCTGAAGTATAAATTCTCGTAGAGTATGTGATTCACTCATTTTAAATCATTATATTTATCATAATGTGTTTTTCTTTCCAGTCTTTTGAAATCAGAAGCTTGGTGCCATTATGAAATATTCTCTAAAATGAAGCCTTAAAAATCTTGGCAGAATGGACTTCCTTTTCAGCCCTTATATCCTTCATCCAAAACAGATGAATCACAAGCGCTCCTATCCTTACCCACTGCTACAGCACAGTTCCTCAGCTTGGGTTTCTACTTCTGTTGTGGTGTCCTCACATACGTTTAATTAGATCTTTTTCCTGACTTGATCTCAGAGGACGTATGTGTTTCAAAGCCTCGTCATTGACGTGATAAATCTTGATATTCCCTATGGTTTCCTCTTGAGTGAGCGGGACAGAGTAATGTAAAGCTCAGTAATGTGGGTTGCAACTCGAACTCCACATTTCATCCGGAACGTGCGATTGACCAAAATTAACCATCTCAAAGTTTATTGATGTTGCATTAAATGGTAATTCTTTTTTTTATTAAAGCAGACAGAATTTTACAGAATGTTAATATCAAACATAATAGAGAGAGTAATGTAGTCACTGTTCAGGCAAGCAGGGGGAATATAATGGTAATAATTCATAT
The DNA here is from genome assembly GCA_033220385.1 of Triplophysa yarkandensis. Taxonomy (NCBI): domain Eukaryota; kingdom Metazoa; phylum Chordata; class Actinopteri; order Cypriniformes; family Nemacheilidae; genus Triplophysa; species Triplophysa yarkandensis. The sequence continues at coordinate 9,798,333 of CM065675.1, forward strand.
GTAAAAAGGTGTCAAAAATAAAATTAAGGTTCAACGCAAGGATTTATCAAGTATAGATAGTACCCAAAAATGGGAAATTACTAGAAGAAAGACTATACAATAAAGTAATTGCTAAATAAGATCAGGTATTGGTTGATCTGGTTTGATAGAATTTTTTTTAACATGTTTTTCTTGATCATATTTATAACTAAAAGTGTTTAATCCTTTTTTAAATACATAATAAACAAACCTCCGAAACTGTTGGCTTGTATAAATAACAGACAGCTGGATAACACAAATTTACTGGCGTATCTTTAAGGAAACAGAGACTTATGCAGAACGGGCACCTTCTTCAACAAAATCTCAATGAGGTGGAACACTGGAAATGGAGGGGAAGTTTTCTGTTCCTCTTTTTGGTTTTTGATGTTGGCCCATTCTGAATGGCTGTAATTAGAGCGTGTGTGTGTGTCTGTGCGTGTGCGTACACTAAGACTGCGATCCCTTAGCCACATCCGTGGATAAGCTGCTGGAAGAAAATAAATGTGACGTTGAGAGATATGTCTGTGTTCTGCATGACCCTTCCAAGAATGCTGTAATACAGATCTCAGTGCCTCATGCACACCGACCATATGTTCAAGTGTGTAGAGTTTTGCCTACATTACTAACAAACTGCAAGGGGGACAACACATTGTAATGTTTCTTCATAAAATGGATCGTTGTTCCTTTATAATTCGGAAGCTCCCATAAAAGACCAAATTGAGCAAAAGCGCGTTGATTTATTTGTTTGTTGCGAGCCATGGAAACAAATGGAGGCTTTAACCCCCAAACCCATCTTCGATGGCGCCTCGTCTGTGACCAGGACTGAAATGTGAAGGGGCTTTGATGGTGGACATCACAGATTGAATTATGCCCTTGAGGAAAAGCTATTAGCTCAAGTCAAGATTCCTCATATGTTTAATTTAAAGTGGAAATGGCATGCAAGAAGTCTTTTTAGTGAATTAGTAAGAGAGGGAGAGAGAAAAAAGATTCAAAGCCTCTTGAAAAGTAAAGAAAATGCCAGTATGGTTTGATATGTGGAGGAGTGTTTGAAGAATGAATCTGACTTATTTTTAATAATGTCTGTCTTCTACATCTCACTTAATATGTTTATGCTTCATAATTGATCGATTTTAGGATGCATTGTTTGTATACGGTACGCCATGTCAATATTTATCTAGAATGAACTGTTCACTCAAGTTACCTGCTGAATCATCCTGAGTCATGTTCTCTAGCAGCATTAAGTGGGACCAAAAGGAAGAGAGTGATTTCAAAATACAGACAACCCAACTCGGGTGGTTGCTCAGACGAATTTTAGATGCAGTGTAACAGGCACAAAAAAACACCATCCATCTTCATAGAGCACTTAAATAAGAACGTTTTGACCAAATCATCATTTCACCAAAGCCTCTTCAAAGAGCTTTTACCAAACTTGGCCAGCTTTGGAACTCCACTGGAAAATGAGCTTTCAGATATTTTGGCCAAGATGCTGAGACTTTGCATGGCTTTAAGTTGAAAGTGGATTTTTGTCGCTTAAAGCTCATTTTAACACAACAAATGATTTAAGTGCAATTGTTCGGTTACTTTTTTCAAAATATCTTTTTTGTTGTTGTTTTTTGTTTCATTTTGGGTTGAACTATCCCTTTAAACTCTAAAATGAAAAGGTCAAAATAATCTGGATTTTCTATTCAAAATATCAGCTATTTACCAGCATTTCAATCTGTTAAACTCATTTACTGGAACCTTCAGCTCTATGGTGGGCAGGAAGATTTTAAAGGCTTCTTTAAGCCAGTCATCAATGTTTTTTTATGCAGCTACTTTTTCAAACAGGTTGGTTTGTGAAATTATCTGACATTAAAAATGCTTTTGTTAGAAGGAGAAAAAGGAAAATGTGGGTTTAACTAAACTCAAATCTCCACATCCTCTGGCTATTCTGTATGTTTTCTTAGGACTGTGTCTCTTGCACAACACTGACAAACTGTGAACTGTGGTTATTCTGGAAAAGGCGATATATTCACAAAAGGCTGATGTCTACCCATAGGCGTAATACAAAGATTTAGTTATTTGGCCCATCTTGGATCCAACATTAATTTAACCCTTTCCGACATATCTCCCAATATTTTGTACGTCATTCATTTGTTGCCAACCAATAACCCTCAGCTGGTGTTGGACAATGTAGATGTCAACATCACTGCTTGTCCCAAGTGTAATTTACGACCTGACGACAGTTATAAAGGAAGTAACGGAGTGAGATTGCAGCTAAGCAACAGGTCACTCAACACCTATTAGTGTAATGCAAGGCTGGAGAGTCTAGGTTCAAACACTGGACAATCCATTCACATTATCTCTCAATTCGGACTTCATGCTCTAAATACAGAGATTTCATTTCAATCAACAGTTTTCTCTTGCTGTTCTGTATCGCTTTATAGATGTCATGAATTGGATTAGTTTGAAGTTTTTGCGATGATGCATATGCTTTCGATCAGGAGGACTACTGTGATAAACGTGTTTAGGGTTAGACATTTAAAAAAATTTAGTCAGTTATCATTTTGTTTGAAACCTCTGCAAATTTTTAGTTGTTTGGGAGTGAGACTCTTATATATTTGAGTCACAGAGGGCAGGTTTTACGGTGTAAGTGAAGGAGTCATACAATACTTCACTGCTACTGTTCTACGATGACTTCCATATGTCGGCCCTTATCTCAGTGTGTACCCGCTTTCTCTCTTTGCTTCATCTCTATATTGCTGCCGTTAATAATTATTCAATTGGCTCTAATCATTTTTTTAAATGGCAAGTATAAAGCCGCTTAAGACTCCCCATTTGAAACAGATTTATAAACAAATGACAGCCATTATTTGGTGTCTGCACCGTCTAGACGCCTACAGTGTTCGTGTGTGTGTGTTTTGCTTTACAAGCACCATTATACTTGCTGCACAGATATGTAAAACATGCTGAAATTGATGCAGCGCGGTTATGTTTTTCTGATTGTGTCAACTGTGGGAAAGTTAGTATTGCAAAGAAAAGAAAACTAGTTTAGTAATAATTTAGCATTTAAAGGAGCTGTATGGATTTTGTAGGAGGATCTTTTGACTGAATTGCATGTCGCAAACGTAATGCCCATGACTTTACTCAGGTTTCAGCTGCTCTACCACCATGAGTGACGGGACAGACATTATGCAAATGCAGGTGTCATCACCACTTTCCTTACGAAAGTAACTGGATGCCTACTATTCGGGTGTTCGCTGTAGTCCAAGACATGTGATTTCTGTTAAAGTTGCTAACTCGCTTTATTGAGTGAGCTTTGCGATTAGTAACTTTGAAGGATATTTACAGGTACCAACACACACACACACGCACACACACACACACACACACACGCACGCACACACGTGCACACATACACACACGCGCACACGCACACACGCACACACACACACACACACACACACACACACACACACACACATGTGCACACAGGAAATGAGGAGAACAAAACACTGTCAGAACACTACAGGCTATGTCTGCATATTTACTTCAGACTTCAGCCAGTAGGTTATAAATAAGATTAGGAAGGTTTTTTTTTCTTAAAGAATTACACAGTAACATATTTATTGTTTAAGTGCTTCCACATCACAAGGTATCAATGCATCATACTTACACTTTAAACTTTTGTATGATGTATGCTTATTCTAAACTTGCGGCATTATGATATATAATGAAACATCTCTAATATGACTTGCCTTTTACTGAACATTCATGCTTTTCTGTTTTTGCTTTATTTTGGATGGTGGAAATCTTTGTGGTTCTTTTTTTATGTGCATGAAATACGAATATGTGATTTATTGTGCTCATTATTCTCATTATTGTGTTATATTTGTTTTGGGATATGCAATTTGTATGTGAAACATTCAAGAGATGCTTTACATCCCACCAGTTTGTCTCTTCTTCTTTACTCTTGACATTATATTCTCAAACAGACTCTCTCTTTCTCGCTTTCTCGCTCATTTATGTCTGTTTTTTTTTTTATAGCAAAGCCAAGCCCCCTCCCCAGATCTCACCCAGTAAGTCCAGTGGTGGGGAGTTCTGTGTGGCTGCGATCTTCGCTGCCTCGCGCTCCTGGTTCATCACTAACCCCAACATAAAGCGAGAAAAAGGTGTGTTACATGCCTTAAAATATATACATAAATATCTTAACTCAGGTCTTTTCCAGCTTTACCATTTGCCATTTTTTATCTACATACTACAAAAAAAAGTTCTAAAGTTCTGAAATCTATATTATTTTTCTGTTGTTCATTCATAAATGTAGTTCCACACCAATCTCACACAATAGCATGAATCATACTGTGGGTGCGTACTGTATGCTTTTTTAGGTTGAGGATTCCAAATAAGTAACTGTTGTCTCCTCATAACTTGTTTAAAATTAATTTGACTTATATTAACTTCTTGCCTTTTCCTGACAGATCAGTCTCGGCAGGCAGTCGTCGAATCACTGTACATCCTGAGTTGCTACGGAAACCTGGTAGAGCACCTACTTGAGCCTCGGCTAATCAGCACGGCGCAAAAGATCGGCGACGACACGCCCCTTGAGCTGAACACCTGTCCGAGAGCATGCTGGAATCTAGCCAGGTCTCGTCCAGAGGCTTTTATTACCACACCTATTCGCCAACTCACTGTAATCCTATCATTTACATAAAACAGCTTATACAGCCCCCTAATGAGGGCCCGTCAACGGCAAACAAATGAATAACGTCACGGCATGTAAGAGACTTAGACGCCACATACTCCAATAATGCAATTACGTATGTGATCTAGTACATAATATAAAAACGGGCAGATACACAGGGGTTGCTCTTGGAATGGCTTTTTGATCTAATTGTAAATGTTAAATGATTGTATAGACCGAACTGTTAAGCTCGTACCGTCCACATGAGACGAAAAATGGATGGTCAACCAGGCAACAGGGAGCTGGCCATTATAGCTGGAAAGTGTTATATACATACATCCTAAATTGATTTCTGTGTTTGTTTTGAACAGGACTCCACAGTGGAATGAGCTACAACCACCTTTCAACTGCAATCACCCATTGGTGCTGGCCTCAGACTTTGTGCAGTACTATCAATACCTTCTGGCCGGCTGTAAGTATATGCGTGTAGGAAAGATGTACTGAGCATGTCGCTCGTAAAAGGTTTAGTGTAACATGGCATGACCCACTGATTAATGCTGTCTGTCTCACCGGAGACGTTCATTTTTAATGTTATTGATGCCGCATGCTGTGTGGAACCTTCCATTAAAATACTTTTATGTTTAAAGACACCACAAAAGGAACATGCACGGCAAACTCACAATCTCTCCTGTCTGTTGGTTTAACCCGGTTTCACAATATTTTAGGAAAGGTCACAAGAGATCAGCCTGATCAAAGTAAAGCATTTTTTATGTCTCTGGTGATGTCTTGAATCGGGGCTTTGTCATGGCGTCCATACCCCGAAACCCATCACAGCACCAAATTAACCCGGTGCTCAAATTAAACCAATTAGTGTGGTTTTAAACCCATGTAATTTAATAATAAGCGTATATAGAAAGGGAGCTCTTCGGGTTGACGCATGAAAGGGAGGAGAATGCAACTTGAGGGCAGAAGGTTCACGGATGGCTACACATCTAATATATCTTGAATAAGTAGGCATTGTTGCGTTCGCTGGATAATCATAAACATTAATGAGTAATTAGCTGTCTGGGTCCTTCGGGCCAAGCTTCACATTTCTTCTCTGCCACTAAAGCCCAAGTGCTCAAGGCCTAACGGGTAGAATATTCTCAGGAAGTTGTTCTAATCGCAGCGCATGTGTCAAAGCGATAAAACAGCCGGCCGTGAGCGGCCATGGCAGAACGGCATGGATGCCACCCACCCGGGGTAAAACAATGGAATAATGAGCTTGCTCAGTGCGTTAGCATTAATGTCTAATTAAAATGAACCCAAGATCTTTGTTCTCTGCATTTTAATGTTACATCAGCATCTTGCCAACCTGATAGTCCAGTGGTGTGGGGGAGTGTGTGTATGTGTGTGATGCATTTGCCCATCGCCTCTGGCCCACAACTTGCCACCTTAGATTCCTCCTGCATTGTGTCACGCATGTTTGAGCATAAACCACAGTCATATTCAAAGTGTATGCAGAGAGGAAGTGGTCCAGGACGCTTCACTGATGGGGTTAGAAACTACCCTTAACAATTAAAGTGTTCAGTTTTAATATCTAGTGGAATACAGTTTTTTATTTTCGAAAATTGCTTACATTTTATTCCGTAATAAAGCTTATTTACTGTACATTTAGCAGTTTAGTGTAAAATGTGTAAATTGTTTATTAAATTCTAATAAAGTTATTCTACAGTATTTTTCTGCTGCCCTAACTGCAAGGATATTGCAGCCTCTACAGTTATTATTCCCAGAATGCTTTGCAATTTGTTTAAACAATATGACCAAAACAGGATAAAATATTTTCATGTTATTTAACATGTGATTTAAAACAGACATTTACTAAAATAGATATGTAGGATTATGTTTCTATAATTCATATTAAGAATTTTAAAAAGATCACACTTAAAAGGCTCCCTGTGTAGGCAGTGATTAAGCTCAATGGGTTTTACTGAATGAAAGAATAAGAGCAGATCTTTGTCATGGGTGCTAATGTTTTCAGTCTGCCATTGACTTTCTTTGTAATTACTTTGTAAATGCCCATTCAAAGAGAGAAGAAGAATAAGAAAGATGGTGGAAGAGAGATTAGAGATAGCCGAGAGGCATCGGTAGCGGACAGTTCCCAGGCCCTGTGGTCTCAGAAAGGGGCGGGGTTTTCACCTACCCACAAACTGTGGAGGCTTGCAGCATCAGGGTGGTTTGATTGACAGCTCTGGTCCTGCTTCTAGATTGGATGACCTGACTGATTAAAAATGCAGTATGCGGACAGTAGGGTCAGGGGAGCTGGAGCCTGCATGGCTGGTGATAAAAGCAACCATGGCGCCACTTCTTGGTCACTATCTCCACCTGTCCATCTGCCCAGGCTTTGGCAGCGCTTAGGAAGGGGAGCATTACCCTGCCGCTGCTGATGATACCCAGATGATGGGCAGATAACAAGGACGCACTGGGCCAGTGGTGCTGCTCCTGTCCTACCGAGGGAATCCTCTGCTTGTGACATTAGCTGCTGTTTAGCAGAGAGATCGGCGGCTGTGTGTCTGAGAGCTCTCTAATGAATAAGCCTGGATTTCTTAAGGAAAGGTGTGAGGGTTCCATTCATAGCCGCCAGAAGATACAAGCAATCCGGCTTTTGATCAGGGTTTCCATGACCTTTTCAGTTTTTGACACACTGTGTTTATTTACCTTAATTGTAGTTTTGAAGTATTAAACAGGCTATAATATCATAGCTGTGAGGTGAATTTGCCTCACACCTCTGTCAGTGTTTGTAAAGCTATTTTTAAGGTGTGCTTAGACACCTTTGCAGAGTTTATTTATCGGCTTATTTAATTCTTTATTCTCTGTCAGCCCGCTGTACGTGCTTGTTCTCCTTTGTAAGTGCTTTTCTACCTGCTGTCTTTCTTCATGAAAAGAAACCCGCTTCTCATATTTAATACAAGGCTTTATAAACCAAACCTAGAGGCCCTAATTCTCACAACGTTTGTTTATTAATGTTTTAAAAATTGATCTTTCAAAAAAAACATTGCTGCTGTTTGACTTAAGTTGATTTTAGTAAGGTTACAAAGCTCAGTCTCAGAGGTATGAAAAAATAATTTCCCAAATGCAAAAAACTACTTTATTTCTTTAAAATTACTTTAAAATCCATATTTTACCCAACCATGGGTTGAAGCAACTGAGAATTTTAAGTGTTTATTTTAAGTTGGTCAGTAACTGGGCAGCAAGTAGGCAAAAATATATTATAATATATTTCAACACTAAAACTTATCAACTGTTAAGTACTGCAATTGAAAACATATGTCATGATATGTATCCTTAGTCTTTTTGTTTTCTTATATGGAAAAAAACATAACGAACGAAGTGCAATTGCAGTTGTTAATGATGCAAGGCCGTCCTTACATGAATATATTTGCTACACAAACAAAAATACTAAACTCTTCATTAAATGCACTTACAGCCATCATCCCAAATGGCGCAACATTCAACACGGCATGTCATAGCTTCACATGGTCTATACTTAAATTTAAATTTCACAAAATTTTCAACTGTGTATATATTGTATATATTTGTTAAAGTGCGTACGTGTGTTTTTGTGGATAAACATGTTTTATATAAAACCCTACTGTTGGTAAAAAGCCCATTTTGTACGTCTTAAATGTACTTAAAAATAGACAATAGACCATTTAGATACCCAACCTTAATCCTGCTTGAACCAGTGATCCATTGTTGTTTTAGTAGTGGCTGAGTGGGAAAAAATGAACTACTGTAATAGCAACACAGATGACAGAATTGATTCTGTTGCAGGTATAAATGCTCCCACACAGTTATGCACCTGAACAAACATAATTTAACTGAAAGATCATTTGTACATGGTTAGTGTGATGGTGGTCAAAGCAAATGTGTATCCAGGTTGTCACTGCATGTACATGCGGTCAGTGCTTGTTTCCTGCTCGAATGTTTCTCGCACTAATAGCCGATAACTTGCTCTTAACAGTCAAGCGGGCCTCGACCTCTCAAGCCAGGCCATTATGAAGCAGGTGTAACCTGATCTACAGAGCTAGCTACTGTTCTTATGCTTCAATTATTTATTAGTCAACACTTATTGTTCCCCAGGGCTTTAGGAGGGGGGTGGAATGTCAGGCTGAGCTCGTGTTTAAGAGGTAACATGTTCCGGCTCTGTTCGGAACTATGAGAGGTCAGTAAGTCATTCTACAATTTATAACTGCTTAATGGAGCATGCTGGGATAGTGGAGGATATGCTTCGCTGTGGCTAGCATAATTTAATGAGGCGAATTTCACTTTCTCGCGTGAAGATATGTATATCTGTTACTCGCAAAGTAGTGATTGTGTCAGAAACCTGGCAGGAACAACTCCTCAAGTGTTTCTGAACACCTGGCGTGTGAGTGTGCATGTCTATGAGACTGATGGAGAGAAGAGAAAGAAAAAATGATGGGTCCATGTGTGTGTCTTCCAGATGAGGGCTTGACAACTTTATTATTTGCTGCTGTATTATGTACATGGGTAACAAAAGCATGTGTTTGCCTGGAGGTGGGAAGAGAAACCACTGATTGTGCACATTAGTCGGAATACTTGGCGCCTGCTTAGTGAAGCCTCCGAGTGCTCCATCTGTCTCTGCCTGTCCTGTCTCTGCTGTTGACAGCTTTGCGCTGTCTTTATCTGTTTCTTTTTCTCTCCCTACCCCACACACTTTCCAAAGCATACGCACTTGATTTTCCACTGCCCCAAATGCTAATTATATATAGGATGTTTTAAGACTTGTAACTTGCAGTTTAACGGTCTAGTATGCTTATTACAGAGACTAAGTATGCTTATTACCAACACTGAGCAACACAAGGTTAATAACATTGATTAAAGGGAATAAGCTAAAATCCATTTTTAGAATTGGAAAGAACCCATTATGTCATCCGTTTAAGCAAGATATTCAGAATCTCCAACAGCGAATTAGGCCAAAAACATTAGAGAGACCGCAACTAATAAAATTTTACAAATGGAGTAATTTTTATCCCTGTCTTGAGTTTTTGATGCTTAAAGGAACCTAAAGTTCCAGTAGTGCACATTACTTTTTAAGTGTTTTATGGTAGGATTAAATAAAGAATACGCTTCTGCCATGACCATTTCAGTTCCATGACCTAAACCACCCTTAATTAAATATAAGCAATGTGTATTAAAGAAAATATTAATTTTAGAATGAGTTTTTCTTCCCATTTTAAATTCTTACTGAACTATGAATTTTTTAAATAAAATATCAGAAGCTTAAAGTAATTGTTCACCAAAAAATGAAAATTCCTAATTTATTCATCATTTATTCACCCTGTTGTCATTTCACCATATATTTTTGTTTCCATTTATGGGTACCAGTATTGATAGTCAGATAATAAATGTCAGTTTTTTTGTGACGTAATAGTTATTAATACTTCTAATACTACTTTTATTTTATTTTTTTTCCATATATACAGTATTTTATTGTGTGTCATTTTTTAAACAGATAATAATCTACTTTTAAATGTCTGTCTATTACTTGTGTTTTTGTGAACAATAATACATATGTATTTTATAATAAGTATTATATTGACCCTTTAAAAACAATATTACCAGTCGCGTAACTGATATATACTATATTTCTTACTTTGTTGTAGTGGTACCACCTGACAGCCCTGGCCCTATCACTCGGCACGAGTCATACGATAGCCTGGCGTCTGATCACAGTGGTCAGGAGGACGAGGAATGGCTCTCACAAGTAGGAACCTCCTGCAGTACATCCTTCTTTGCATTAGCTTAACTTTATCCCTTGATATACAAACCTCAAGCCACACACACATCACACATTTCAGGGAAACACTTTTAGTGATAGTCCATCACTGCGCACCCTGCAGAAGTCATGAATAATTTCTAGGCCCATTTTAACTGTGTTAAGTTTGACCCGATGTTTGACCATGGGTGCTTTTAGCCTTACTGTTGGCATCCAAACTAAAACGTATCAAGTTGAATCCAATAAAAAAGAAAATATGTTCAATGTTTATTTTTTTATTTTTTTTACTATAATTGATCTCTTAGGTCATGTAGGTTTTATAAGTATTTATAAGTATATATGTAGATGCTGCATTTCCAGCAATGAACTTGTATACCAATCCAGGCCTGTGAATCCCAGCCTCAGCTCTTATATCTTAAGGTTTTTATGGACCAGCATAAGCGATATCATGCATCCCCTGCTACATCCTGCCTGCCTGTAATGACACGATTAACACATACAGGCTAAATACAGGCTTAAGCCTGATGATGGCTGTATTTACATGCTTTATATGCAATTAAAATTATTCTGCCTGTCTGTAACACATACCAGTAACATAACATGAAAAGCAGGGTCCTCTCTGAGCAGTGTGGTGCTGGGATGCATGTTATAAGTGTAAGCAAACCCAATATGTTGGCTTCAAGGCAAAGTGCAATAAGAATGTAAAGCGGGGCAACATCTGGCCATAGCCCCAGCGCTAGTGGCGCATCTGTTTTTCTCAGGACTGCATGACACCGATGGTGTCAGCTATGGACAAAACACACACGCTGGCCTCATTTATGCAAGAGTGACAGGAGGAGGACAGAGGAGTTGACTCACGCCATGCTTTTTCAGAGATGATGTTGCTTGGAGGATTGTTGGTCTTCCTCATGTCTCAGTGACGGTACAGTCAAGTCTCTTTCTGTACCACACTCCTGAAGTCCGCTTGGGAGAAAGACTTGTGTATAATGTCCCCCTCTTTTCCCCTGTGCACACAAACTGTTGTTCAGACTGACATGAATGACTTATACATCCTACATTCACATCTGCGAATCTGAAATTCTCAGGATTGTTTGAATGTAATATTGACCAGTTAATCGTAATATAAATTATTATTTCAGAATCATCATTTTTTTTCAAGCTTTGAGGCTTGAATATGTTGCATTGTAAAACTCAAATGTGTGGTGATTGCTGTATCAGGTTTCCCTTGTGTTGTGTATTTTAAAGGTGGAGATTGTAACCCACACCGGCCCTCACAGAAGACTGTGGATGGGACCTCAGTTTCAGTTCAAAACCATTCATCCTTCAGGACAGACCACAGTCATCTCTTCCAGCTCTTCTGTACTGCAGTCTCAGGGCCCCAGTGACACCCAGCAGCCACTGCTTGATTTCGACACGGATGACCTGGACCTTCATAGCCTTAGGTGTCGATGCCAAATATTCATTCACACACATTCATACTAAATTCACGATCCGACTCGTGTTACTAACCACAGCACAGGAATACACTCTGACCGCACGTTCCTGGTACATTAATATGCCTAGCTACGATTCTTGTAACTCTAAGCAGCATACGGTTCGAATAATAAACTGCCTGGCAGAAGAATTGTTTAATAATAATAATAATAATAATAATAATAATAAATGCTCTCGAACTTTAGTGTGTTTAAGTATAACTAGTGCCACTGTTTCATCACAACAATGACAATGATGTGTGTCTCTCACAGCTTATTTTGCAATTACACTTTATGCATTTGGCAGATGCTTTTTTGCATTACACATATTTTTTACATTTCATTTTATTGTATGTGCAATCCCTGGGTTCGAACCCATGTTTATAGCCTCTGGCCTAAGTAATGAGCTATAGGAAAGCTTATGGTTTTGAAACATGTAAACACATCGTTATAACTGTTTTAGTAACTCATTCTGATGTATTGAAGATAAAACTGAATATTTCTCATCCTTGTGCTGTAGGATTCAGCCCGTGCGCTCGGAGCCGGTCAGCATGCCTGGATCCTCTCGGCTGGTGGCTGACCGTAGAGGGCAGTCCACAGTTATAGATACTGGCTCGGGTAAGATCAGTGGCTAATGCATTGCTTTCTTTAACAGATGCAAAGTTATTAGTAATATTAAATGTGTTTTTCACCTTTTTTGAATCAGTTTCTTGCTTACGGTTGTCTGAATAACATTAAACCATTTTGTTTGATTCAGTGAAAGATGTTTCCTTTGGATGTATTATTTGAGTTTTTTATGCAGTAAATGTCGTTTTTGATCAATTACAATATTGTTGTAATTCCAAAGAACTATCAAGTTTGTATTTCTAAAGAAAGGTCTCAGATTTTCATTCAGCTTGTGTGTATGAAGTTACACAGTCCAAACAACAAACAAAGTACACTGTATTGTTTGCTCTTTTACTCGTGCAAGCGATATTTTGCTGCGTGTGCTCGTACGTCCACTGCATGCGTGCTGTAGTCTTTCATGTCTCATTGAAATCAAAGCACATCTGGTCGGCTGCGTTCGAAGAGCTCTGAAACACGTTTTGTCAGTGGAAGGTACTTTGTGTTGACCGTCGGGATGTTTAGTGCAAGCATTAACTGCAACTCACTGTCAAGAGCTCTCATCTTTAAGATAGCACGGAGTCTTAGCCGCTTCTTCAAACGTACCTGCTGTTGTCCTGCATCTGGCAAGTTCCCATCATGAAAGCTCCCTCGTCAGCAGCTCCTCCTCTAACCCTCACCTCCAAAAGAAAGAAAGTTACCACCTTTATCGTACAACACGCACCACTTCCTCGTACTCTTCACCTCCCCTCTGTCTCTTTCTCCTTGCCTGTCTGGAGAAGAGCTCCAGGAGTCAGCTTTATGTGCCGATGCTTATCTGTCTGTGTGATTGCTCAGCTCTCAGGGCTTCGAGCAGCGTGGCGCCTTGTCTTATCAGTGTTCATCGCTTTGTCTTGGTGCCTTCAAAAGGCCACGCAGTCCTGTTTGTCCCGCGGAGTGCAGATGCTCCTCCTCTGCTGTGATCTCTCTCTCTCATGCTGTCCCTCTTCATTTCGGGTTGTCCTGATCTGATACCACTGTGCAGGACAGTGTTCTTGTCTCACTTACTCTTCAGACTCAAGGATCACATAAAGTTAAATGGTGTCTGTGTACTTGATAAATCGCCTTGGTCATTTGAAGTTAACAAGGAGGATGTTTGTGTGGTAATCTTTAATCCACTTTTGATTTAACCGATGACTTCTAATGTGGACAACATTGTGTTCACTGTTAAAAATGTAAGGTTCCTAATGTGATAGTTTACTCAAAAATGATGAAGGATTCACAGCTTTATTGGATATTATCTTTTAATAATTGTTTCTCCATACTGTGTTTGTCTGCTATCCTTTGTGTTATATGCCATCCCTAAGGGAATCAGGGCTTTGTTTGTCCCTCCCCACCGGATGCTGACACTAAGCACTTCATAAACAAAACCCATCTGCTTGACACAGAATATCAGGAGGCAGTGTCTCAGCTTCCCAAAATCAATCGGACATGTAGACGCCATTATCGATACACCTATCTTGTCCCTGAAGCGTCACTCGGTCCCCACTAGACTACACAGCGCATTGTGTGAGAAAAGACAGTAGCCGCTTAATCTATTTCAACCTATGATAAAGCGAGCAGGAGCACAAGTCTCTTTTGATTGTATTTTGTTATGACTCAGTGACTGAAACACCCTGTCATTTGTTCAATGAGAGCACTTTTCCTTCCTCATCCGTTTGTTATGTGTGTGGCGTGGCAGGGTGGCACGGGCCTGTTGGAGATCGCAAGATGAGTGGGCGACAGTGCACGAAAGATGCAGGCGTGTTGTGAGTTTGATATCACGTCCTGAAAGAAGCTTTGCTGATAGCAGCAAGTATGTCCGTCTTGTATCGGAGTGAAGATGCTTGTTTTTGTTAACATTATTGATGTAGGTATTGTTTTCCACAACGTTGTGTTTCAAATACACAAAATTTTTTGTACTGTTTTTACATGAAAAAAGGTTGAGTATTAAAGCTTTGAAATGAAGTAAACATACTGTTTAAATTGTGTGTGTATGGGCAATTCCGTGAAAATGGCAACCTTACCTTAAAAATATTGAAGGTTTTTAGTATACTTGTATCACAGATGTCAATATTTGGTTGTTTAAATACTCATGTGAGATCTCTCTTAAAATTGGAAGAGCATAACTTTTATTTTTAGTTTCGTTTTTCATTGTCATGTAATGGCTATTATCAGTATTGTCACATCGATAACGTCTCAAAAACCCACATATAAAAATAAATATACAGTAATAATATTTTATTTTATAAAGAGCAATCCCTTGGCCATTTGCAGAATATTTTAATTCTGGTTTGTACATATTAATTGACATATATCTTTAGAATTGTGTTGTCTCCCAAAAACTGTGTCCTTTTTTGTCACGTCCATTATGCAGGTTAACACTTGGGCATAGACTGATATTTTAAAAATTGCTTAAATAATAGCAACAAGGGTTTTGTATAATGTAAACAATTGTTTCCGTTTACTGATAAAAAATTGTAAGAGCATTTTCATTTCACATCCATAACTTAAAATGTCACAAATGAACTTTTGATTTTTTTCTCAGTTATTTAATATTTTACACTGATAAAAATTGATTCAATGTTTTTAAAACATTGTATTAAGTAAACACAAGTCTTCATTTTTGTGATATTTATGAAGCCACATTAAACATTTTTACAGTGTAGATACAAAGTTACTGATTGCAACTTCAATAAATTTATTGTAATATTAATGTTTTTGTATTTTTTTATTTAAGATTCAATAAATTAATTTATATTTTCTTGTATTTCATTAGATATAAAGGTTTTGGACCCTTGCACAGAGGGCCATGAGTATATTGTACCTGAGTTCCAGAAAAGCTAATGTGCCAATGGCCATTATCACATTGTAACTATAAAGACACCGTCAGTGGAGTGGGTATGCCACGTTTTTATCTACTACCTTCAAAAAGCCCTCAAGTCTGGTGCAAAATGAATATGTGGGTTTGGTTGAGTGACAAAACAAAGCATCTCTGTGTTGTAGTATAGTGTAGCACTCTGTGCTGGTTATGCCTTCAGGCTAGTAAGCCAGGACTGAGCGCTTCCCTGGTTTCCTCTCCCAGCATGGCTGAGCGCTCAGAGAGCAGGCACCTGGACTCTACCTGCGTCCAGCAGTAATGTATCCTCACCCTACTCTGTAATTACCTGGATGGGCATAAAGGTGGCTTGTTGTTGAAGATACTGCGCACATTCAGGCCAGAAGGATCCTGACGTGGTTCTAGGAGGCGCCCATGCCACATGATCTCCTTCAACAATGAGAGGTGTTTTTGAGACGCCTATAGATAGGGGGATCGTTCCCGTGACCCAGCGCTCTCTTGCCGCCCTTGCCTGTCTCTTTCAGTAGCGACCCGCCACCTGCCCGAAGCCCCCTCTCCACCACACTCACTGACTCTATTCTTCTACACCTGACCTGGAAGTCCCCGCCACAATACAGAGGCTGTGGCAGACGCCTGGTCAGATTGGCAGATCTGACTGTGAAAGATGCCATTCTTATCGTCAGCCTACAGTCTGAGAATCAGAGGCCCAATGCACTTATCTTTTACTTCCATCTTACCCTCCTATTCTTCTCTCTCTTTTGCTCTCTCTTTTGCTCTCTCTTTTGCGCTCTCTGTTGCTCTCTCTGTTGCTCTCTTTTGCTCTCTTTTGTTATATTATTTGTGATATACTTTTATATTTCTCTTTATTATTTAGTAAGGACACTATTGTTTTAATTGTTTTCTGTGATGGTAAAGCATTCAGCATTTGCTCCCTGTTTGGGCTGTAGAGAGAGCAGGAAGGTTTAGCAGTATTGGTATTGTACTGTAAAATGAACATGCTCATTATGGCTGTGGACTTTCTGCCTGTTCTATGTTTGCATTTGCCTCTGTGTACATTGCAGTTGTTTTGTGTGTTGATTTGTTTAAGCGCCTTCTAACCCAAATATTAAGGGATTTGCTAACCCAAGCAATATGACGGTTTATGCGTTTTTTTCAGAAAATGTACAAAAATCTATTTGTATAGCTGTCACTATGACTCTCTACTATATGTGCAAACTTGTGTGTGTGCGGAGTGCCAGAGGCGGGAGCAGCTGCTCTTTAAAGCGTACGAATGGACAGCAATGTGTCAGGCATCTGCTGTGTACTTTCAAAGCTTTTACTTCTGCTGCGAGCAACCATACAGTCCACACATGAACCCCCTTCTCATCATCCGTACAGCACGGCTGCTCTGAGATGTGATTTGAAGAGTCTTTTGGATAGTTTCCAACCACTTTTGTTTGCTTGAACACTCTATCTGTGGCCATGGCGTGTTTGTGTGTGTGTTTTAGGGCGTTATCGGGGCACATCTGGTCAAGTGGGGTTAGATTTTTTGAGTGTGATCAGGTGACATGTGCAGACATTGGCACTTCATGTGCAATTAGGAACCTAACAGCCATCATGGCAAACACCAGAGTGAGAGTTGGAAATCTTTCTTACCCTCGCCCTCAGTATCTCACTTGGCAGTACTTTGTTAGTAGATTTCATCCAAAACATGAGAATGGCTTCACTGATATAATAAGATAAAGTTGCTATCCATTTGGCTGTTATTTATTCTTTTATGTAGCCCAAACTAGAGCTTGACCCTTGCTGATTGTTTTGTTGTTTTTCAAGCCGACTTGAGTGTGTTAAACAATTCAAATCAAACACATCCAAATGCTTGCTGCTAAAAAAACAATGTTGGTCATGACTCGTGCGTCTTCTATAAACTTTTACTTCGTGTTTATCCAAGTGTTTTACGTAAAGTTAAAGGGATAGTTCACCCAATTTCAATTTATTATTTACTCATTTACTCTGTTATACCAAACCTGTGTGATTTTTGTGGAGACCACAAAAGAATACATTTTAAAGAACATCTTTAACAAACAACATTTGACCCTATTGACATACATTTTACATAATTTCATTTGGCAGACACATTTAAGCAACTTAAGTTATGTAGTAGTTTTTTATGTCAACGTTTCTAACAAAATCCACTAAAATAGAAATTCATACCTGTTTCGAACAACATGAGGGTAAATAAATAATAAATGTCTGTCTTGTTTTGGAGTCAATTATCAATATGCACCTTCGGCAGGTGTGACAAATAGATACTTTAGATATCCTAGATATATCATGGAATCATAGAAATGCTTCCCATTCCTATCACAGCAGTTAGGACGCCTCAGCCCATGAAAGTACATTCTTGCCTAAGGCTTATGTTCTGACTCCATCTTACCCGCTGTGAATTTTTGGTGTTGCAAGTGCGTGTGCCCGCCTTCGTGCTGCTGAGAATGCACATGTCTTAGTTTCGGTCCTGCTGTCCCTGTCTGCCACATCTGAGCATACAGGCGAGTTCTGACAAGGGTCTCAAGATGGGGACACAATTAAAAGCTAAGAACAAAAGCTCTCTGTACCAAAGTGTTGGCCTCAGCCACTCGGCATATGCCTGTCGCTCCCAGAACACCCCTGCAGATGCTAATGAAGTCTGACAACGTCTCCTTACTAGACTGCATTATCTTCTCCCAGCTTGCACTTTCACTCCATAATGTATCGATCGGGCAGCTGCGATGGTATTTTTTACACCTCAGAGCCGGCGCCTGATGTACGCCACTTCATTGAGTCGTTGCACTGAGCGTTCAGCGGCGAGTAGAAAGAGCTGTAAAAAATGAATAGAGGATGAAAATTGAGAAAGCATTCCTTCAAAGCCCAACATTTCCTCTACGCTCTCAAGATGGGAGACAGCATGTCTGTCGCATTTGTTTTGCGTCTTATACAATCCAAGTGGATGCATTTACAGATTTTTCACAAGATTGTTACTTTAACATTTGTTTACACAGTTGTCTGCATGAACTAATAATTACATTACATTGTTTGTAATGTTTTCTTTTTAGTTTATGCAAATATTTTTAAAGTTACAGTAGCAATGATCATCGTTATGAACCAACATGAAATAATGATGACTCTTTATCATTTTTCTCTTAATTTTTACTATGATATATATATAGGACTTTTGTGTCATTTTGTCATTCGTTTTAACCATTAAACAAAATGAGGATGATTTCATTCATGCATCCAAAATCTGAAATTGACCACATTTTTGTCCAGAGTGGACATGTTTCTTTTCCTCTGTATGTGTACATGCATGTGTGTATGGAATGAGCTGCTGTTGAATGATGACTAGAGACCTGATGACAGATGTGAGAGGAGAGTTCCTCTTCTGGAGGTGAGGTAATATGACATGGTCAGATTGTCCCAGACAGCCCCTCCCTTCTCCAGGTGTGGAGGTGAGGTGCTGCGGGTCATTTCCTGTGCAGATGAGTTTCAGTGTGGGAAGATGATGTGAGCTCACCTGCCCACAGAGCAATCCTTTGTTTATTCATTTAGTGCCACAGATTAACCCCATCCAGCGGGCCTTCCTGGAAACCAAATCCACGAGACAGGGAAGAGGTGAGGAGCCTCTGCCTCTCTCTCTCCTCACATGAAAATAAGTGTCGGCTTATTTACCCCTGTGTGTTTCCAATTTGCCAGAAACCTCTGAAACATCTGAGATGGAGTCTGCCAGAGCTTCCTCTTTGTGAACCATGAGAAATATGTGCTTCAGACAAAAATTTCTCTTGTTTAATGACATCATAATCATTAAACTGTGATCTCTTGAGTTGATTATTATCAATTGTCACCTTTAGCTAAATTAAAGTGAAAGTTCACCCAAAAATATAAATTCTATCATAATTTTCTGAGGGGTCAGTTTTGGTCTGGTGGTTAGAGAGTTGGACTTGCAACCAGAAGGTTGCTGATTCTATACTCAATGCAAGCAGGCAGTGACTGAAGTGTTCTTGAACAAGGCATCTTACGCTGCACACTACTTGTAAGTTGCTTTGGAAAGCGTCCTCCAAATGAAAAAATCTAAATGTTATCATTTACTTACTGTTTTATTTGAAACATTTATATGTCTCTTAACTCTGTGGAACACAGTGGTTTTGTGTCATTTGTGTCTTTTAAAATAACAAAGTCATGCAGGCTTAAAAAGACATAATGGGAAGTTAATAATGAAAAAAAACCATTGAGACCAGACTATCACCATAATTTACATTATTTAGATTTCTATTTCTTAAAAGTTACAATTTGGTTGGTGAGTTTTGCACAAAAATGTTAGCATGCTGTTTACTAGACACTCCATCTGTCTTTTTACTCTGTTGCTATCTCTTTTCCATATGTCTGTTCTCTCTTGTTCTCACTAAGCTGAGGTGCACTAGCATCATCGGCAAAGAGAGCCGGCAAGGCAGTGAGCACACACCTCACACGTTTGATTCACAATCTGTTTTGGCAGGCCAGGCAGGCTGGAGATGCTACTTTGGAGCATCAAAAAGGTCTTGACAGTTTTCTTAGTGAGCTGTTCTGTGTTCTTTTTATTTTAGGGTTTTGTTCTGTTGTCTGAATTTAAGCAGATTTGTGTGACACATTTGCTTGTCAGCGTTGGTTTGTGTAGCCACATAGGGAAGAAGTTTGCTGTCCGCTGCTGTGCAGACTTCAGAAGATTCTGTGCCTCCCTTTCCCTCGGGAATGTTATCAGTAAAACAGGAAGCACGAGTTATCACATTCTTGCTCCGCACGGCTTTAGAAGAATCCATTAATTTGACGACAAGAGCACAGGACCAGATGTGAAAATCTCGCTTGATTTGAACTTTGCCCAGATCTTATCACAGTAATTTATACCTCATTGTCTCAGTACAGGGCTGGAAAGCATCATTTCCAGATCATTCTAATGGATTTTTTTCCTTGCACCCTCCCCTCCTTGCTTCAGATGCCTGGAGAACATAAGTTCGTGTGAAATTATGAAAAATGCTTTCATTAATATTCTTCCTGCACTCCGAGACTGACTCTGCATGTAGACTGTCCTCCCTTCCGTGCGCCCCTGTGCGTAACGCCATTCAAATGAACTCAAAATGCGTCCCTCCTCGGGCCAAAGGGCCTCTTGCCAGCTACGCCCGTGCTTCCAGAATTCCTGTGCATGTCAGTGTGAACTGTCTATACATGGAGGTGTGCTCACCAGTTTGAGAGAAGTGTGATGCCACGTCCTTATTTTTGCTGACCCTCCAGAGCAGCTCCCCGCTGATTGATTTCTACTGCTGTCCAACAAATGCACCTTGTCAGAGCCACTGCTGTGCCAGTATTGAACCCATTCTGTTGTGTTTAACTTTGCCAGCCGTAACAAAGTCACATGGGAACGGAAATGTATTCAGGAGCACTGAAACACGCAAAGCGGTTTTTCCCAGAAACATGTGTTTCCAATGAACTCCCCAAACTGCTCACATGTAAGTGCTGGTCAGGCGTACAGAATAATTTATTCGGCTCCGGATAAAGTTGTCATATTAATTATAGCCCCATCAAAAAAAAGCTGGTTGGCAGGTTGGAATCACCTCCAGTATTTTGGAAGCCTTGAGAAGGTAGCGCACACTTTCTTTTGCCTGACTTGTGGAAATGGAAACAGGCAAAACTCGATCTGGACTGTGTACTGCACTCCTGTACAAATAATGCCTTTGAAGTCACGGTTGAACCCCTCCGCCCCAGTGAAGGTCTCAGGCCGCTTTCTTGTCATGCGGAGATGGAGTGTACAAGCATTAATGTGAACCCACTGGCAATGCAAATGTTCTTGTGCTCTTGTGCTGTTCGCTTAGATTAGGTAACGTTCAACTGTGTTTTTAATGTGCACAGCTCTAGAACAAAGCCAATGAAATAGTTAATCTAACCAGAAGTGCAAATATCAGTATGTTAATAGCAGGGTAGTGTTAGTGTTGTTTTGTGTTATGTATTAATTTTTTTTCTAATATTATTTCAAAAATAATGTTTCATTAAAAATATTTTTTAATAGTAATCTTTTTTTACCCGCTGTGAATTTTTGGTGTTTTAATAGTAATCTTGGGGAAAAAATTAATAACACACATAATGCTAGTGCTATTGCTTTTAGCATCTTCGGGGAAGTCTAATTTACAATTTGTGTCATTCTATTTTGCAGCTTTTTAAGATCTCATCTTAAATTATCACCCATCTATTCTGGGTTAGTGTCATTTCATTATTTGATGATTCTTTGAGAAAACTTATCTAAAAGTTTTTATCAAACAAGTGCATACACATTTTAATTAAAAGAGTTTAATAATCATTAAAAAAATTATTAGGATTAACCCTATATTATTAGTTTATAGTTAAGTGATAGTTGACCCTGAAAGTAAGAGTCTGTATTACTTTTATTCTTCTGGCGAACACAAAAGAGAGTATATTTAAGAATGTTATTAACTGGCACCCATCCATTACATAAGAAGAGAATTGGGTTAACCAGCATTCTTAAACATATCTTTTTTGTATTCTGTGAAAGAATATTAGCAATACAGTTTTGAAATTACAAGTAAATTATGAAAATGTTAATTTTCGGGTGAACTATCACTTTCAAATATTATAATGGGTCTAAAGAAGACTGGAAGGAAGGAGCAAAGGGCAAATGGTGGAATACAGAGGAGGGAGATTTTTGTATGTAATATTTATGCATTATATCTAGGTAGTAAAGTCAGGTAGTAAAGTCTAATACAAAATCCCGCACAACCATACCCCCACCCACCCCGCTGCCGCTGGTGCCATTCAGCCACTAAAGAAGGTCAAAGATGCACCTTGGTTGTCTTTAGCAGTTGGGAGTTAAAATAACGAAACCCGTCCTTGAGTCTGAAGCCTTAAGCACTGAGCCCATCTCCAAGCATCTGTCGCCCCAAGTGCTAAACAGAGCGTAATCCAGTAAATTATTTGGAGTATTATTTCGACACAACACTCACCCCCATTACCGGTCAGAAAACAGAAAGTAGGAAACAGTTAGAGACTTTGAGCACAAGATGTCAAAATAGTTGTGAATCAAGCTGTAAAAATACGTATAAATGATTCTCTTTTCATTTCTTCCTGCAAACTCTCAGCTTGAACATCTAATGCATCATCCTGCCCGCAGTCTTTTTGGGTTTAACAGTATTTTTGCATCCATTTGTTCTTGTGCAGTGCAGTCACTGTGATCAGGAAAAATGTTGTCTATGCTTGCTGACAATGTCTCGCGCTGATCTTAGGCAATATTTCCAATGAGGCTTTGTTGTGAATTCTAGTAAACAGAATGACTTGAATTAAATGGTGAGGCTTTTGATTAATTTAATAAATTTGCTCCACATGTTCCCCTCATGTCTCCTCTACCCTCATGTTTTTCACAGAATCACCCGTATTGGCACCAAAAGGTTTTTTTCCTCCTGCCATAACACTGTAGGGATGAGTGTGTAGGGAAATGTTCTTTCTCTGTTTAGTTTCTCTGAACATGTTGCTTATCATAATCTAAATAACGTTAGGTCACAATGGGACTATGTCCCTGAAAGTAGGATTTTTTTGTCCAAGGGTGAGAAATGTCAGAAGTCCAACCTCCAGCTCTGCTCAGGCAGCTGGGCAGGAAAATCAGGATACAATTTGGCACTTAAGCAGACTAAACGATTTCCTTCTCGCTGATGATTTCTACTGGGAAATGTGTCAGCGCACTTAAAATTACATCCGGGAGAATGTTTATGTAGCTTTTTTTAACAATTTCAAAAGAATAAATATTCTTCTAACCTTTAACACACCGCACAATACCTCTCTCTCTTTCCACCCGTTAACCCTTTTTCCTAGCTGTGAGCTCCACTGCATTTCTACACAACTCTGTCACTGCTTTCTTAGTAGATGCCCTTTCTTCAGGAGGTTGGCAGTTGTCCCATAAAAAAGTCTGAAATGATCCTTTAAAGAGCACCTTTTCTCACTACCTTCTTCGACGGCTGTGTGTCTGATGAGCTTTGTCACCCCAGCTCCTTAGATGTAAACAGAGCACACCGTTAATTCTTTATTTTGGTATCTTGCATCAATTTGGAAATGCAGTCTGTGAGTAAACCTGAGTCATGTGTCCCAGACCTGAGCTATGTCTCTTAGAAAAAAAATTATATGGTTTTCTCTTTTACTGCTTTATTTCACGTCATACATGACAGACTAGGCCCTTCACCTAGAGTCCCAACTAAGACCAGAAACAATCCTTCTCACATTGTTTCCTTTTCCTTCATTTTTTCTCTCCACTCATAATAAAGCATCAGTCGTTTACATTCAACTGCAAAACACTGCAACCCACTGCCTGGAAACAAACGATCTGAACCATTAGGTAGTTAAAGCTGGGCTGACAGGAAAACATAGATAAACTTCATGAGATAAAGTTTGATGTGAAAGATTCCTACCCGTCTTGTGCACCTCGAACTGATCACACGATTTTTCGGATCCTTGGGTTTCTTGTTAAATCAGTCTGCAATTAGGCGTTTAGGGCTTTGTGGTCCTAATGTGAACCAGTTGAGGATGCTGGGCATAGTTTTCTCAGATTTCTGATTCATTTGCTATAAATAAGCCCAGGGGAGCTAGAGGTGTTGGGTCACTTACTGTAATGGCTGAGGAAATGGAGGAATGCTTGAAGAATGACTTCACTTTTCTTTTTTAAATCGTTCACACAACACATTCAAAAACACAGGCGCAAGCAATTATTGCTGCTTGCTGAAACATGCATCACTATTACACTTGATCATGCTTTGGGTTACAGATTTCATCCAATCCCCAAATGAGTTTAGGAATGACTCTTAGACTTAGATCAATAAGCAACATTCCAAAACCATCAGGAACAGTTTATACAAGGTGCAAGGATTGATTGAATTGAATGATAATATTGCCATTGTTCTGGTTTTTGCAACGGCTGACACATTGATCTACTTAAAAAAGTCAAATATATTTAAACACTTGTCTGACACTTAAATTTAACATATAATAAATATTCATTTAATATTAATAAGTTTCATAATTTATTGCATTAATTAGTAAGTGCATATTGCCTTTTTCTTTAAAAACACACAGTTCTATTTTTAACAAATGCTACAAACACCTCAGAACACAGCCACAATCTTTCATCATTGTGGCGAGTTCTTAAAAAAAAAATTCTAAAATTTGTTTTTGTTTCTGAGGAGCTCTGTTTCAATAACTCCTGACAGCTGCAAAGAATTTCATTATTGCTGTGTAAAGCAAGACTGTGTGTGCTGTGGTGTGTAGGTGCATGCGTGTGTGTTTTCCTCCTGTGTGCTTTGAGAAATTCCCAGTGGAGCATTTGGACCGTGCTCTGTGTATTTCAGACATATGGAAGTCAGCATGGTCGCAGTCCCCTCACAACAGGCTAGTGCTTTCACTTGATTATATTATCTGTTAAACATTTTTGTTTTTTCCTTCTGCGCTTTTAAAAGGGGGTGCAGTATGTGACCCTTTCTCTGCTGAGAGGTCAAGTGGTGATTGCTGATGTTGTCTGCTCTAAACACATGTTTAGCCCTGCGCCGCTCGCCCTGTTCCCCAAAAGGTTTGGTAACCATTAAGTTACTTCCTAAGTCAGTTCCGGAGTCAGGCCTCTGTGGACAAGGCATGAGGAGTACTGTGAACCTGTTTGTGTTTAGGAGTGTGTGGGTGTTGAGCATATTTGTCCTTTTTGTTTTAGATGGTCTTCCTGCCTTTCTGTAGCTGAACAGAAAAACCTACACTGCCCTAATGTTTGTTCAATGTGATCATAGCAATGTATTTTCTTACGTAGTTGAATATGCGTCTGGCGTCCGTGTGAGACGTGGCATAGCCCATGCGATTCTGCCCCAGACAGGAAGTGCCATGGTAAGCTCTGTTATGATAGCAGATCAGCCAATAAGAAGAAGAGCAGGGAATTTCACATGGGAGCAGAGCTGTTGAGTCCGAGTGTAGCCGCCACCTCAGGGCCCAGCCGCCCAGCAGGAAATTAAAGGATCATTTAGCTTGTGGAAGATGAGCAGGAGGAAAAGGGTGGGACGTGTGAAGAGGAGACACAGACACTCGGTTTTAAACCTTCAGAGATGTTCTTGTTACTCTTTAGGGAATTGCACTGGCAAGTCGTTCAATCACAGCAAACATACAGTGATATCATTAAAAAAATTATTGAAAGATTGTGATTTATTATGTTCTTGAAAACTATGTTTAAATAATTTATTGCATAGCATACCTATTACATATCTGTGAATTACTTGAATGAGATCGAAAGAAGCTGGTCGATCAAATGACTTTTTTTAAATCCTTAATGAAGAGTGGCTTTGTGTAATTACATGATATTTGTGTTATTTTACAGTTTCGATGTGTCCACTTTTATTTAAAAATAAACAATTTCAAAAGAATCTATGACCCTACGTTTTTGAGCAGTAGTGTAGATACTTTTGACCGTTCGAGAGAAAATACATTATTTCTCATGCATCGCTGCTTTGTCCTCTATAAAGCTGTGTAGAGGTAAAACTGCAGACATGCAGTTTCCAGAGTAAAAGGGTAAAAGGCCTAAGTGTTGTCACTTGAGAGAAACACCTTACTATTCTAGAACTGTGCTACAGCAGGCGCCAGGGCCAGATGAGTTGAGGTGCTGTCGTCCACAGCGACACACGGTGCAAGAAGCATATAATTTTCCTGAACAAGCTGTCTTTTGAGTAAGCACTGCACAATTTCAAAGGGTAGCATACATGCAGTAGGAGCCTCTTCTTGGCCATCACCTGTCTTAAATCATCATGTAGCAGCATTAAAGCGAGTAGATATATAAAAAACATTGAAATGTGGATGTCAAAAGCAAACAAAGATACTAGAGAATCTACCAATTTAAAGATGTTGGGAAGGTCATCCAATTGTATAGGCTATTGTTCAGTGGCTGGAAGTGGTACACTGATTGAAGATGGGAGCTGAATGGGTGAGATGACCTGAGGCTCACTACTCAGCAATAAGAAAGTCTCTGTGTACCATTAAGGGGTGATTAAGAGGCCTGCTCTGACCCCAGGCCGATGATGGCCTCTGGACTAAACAGGCCTTTACACTGACCGGTTTTCTGTTTTGTGTCCCCTTCTGGCCCACAGCGCTCCGCTTCCAACTTCTTATGGAAGCAGTGAGCAATCACAAGAGAAGGTGCTCAAAGTGCGTCTGCGTGTGTACGCATGAGTAAACGTGTGAGCGCTCCAACAGTGTGAAGAGCAAGGCGACACTACCGCAGTGCAGCTTAGAGGCGTGACCTGTGTTTTTTGGAAAGGATGATACTAAAGCCAAAGGAAATATTCTTCTCACTGGTTTATTTCTTATGGCACCGCTAGAATGTCCCAGTGCATCCTGGGTGTTCCAGTCTCTCACTTGTTAACAGCTTTCACACAGGGTACCAATTAACCTCTCACATCCTGTTTCCCAACAGCTTTTTTCATTTCACCAAACTCCCGGCTTTTACTCTCAGTGACCCTTTTAATGGAAAAGGATTCTTAGCGAGTCCAACTCCTCACACAACATCTCCATTAAACTCTACGTCCTCAATCTGTTTCTCTTGACCTTTTGACAAAAGGCCACTGGCAGTTTCCATTTTAAGTCGCCGCACTTTGGTTTCACACAGTGGACTCCTGTGTCACTTATTTTGGGAAGCAAAAACATGGAAAGGAATCGATGATGATATAATGGTGGCGTGAAAAGGCACTGGTTGCACCATCAAAATAATGTTCATTCGCTGTGTGCTTGTTTATTTTGCTGCTGAAAGCACTATGGGTAAAAGTAAAGCATGTAAGATGTGAAGCACGTGTAACGTCACAATTTTGCGACTGAATACAATAGCATCACTTCGTCATATTTGTGCCTTAGAAAGTAAAGAAATCAGGTCACAGAACCTCGCAGTCAAGTCCTAATTGGTTCTCTTGCTTTTGGCGTCTATTTTGCCAATGGCACAAACCATAACTTGTGTCTCCTTTTGTGTGTAGGCCTGCGTGTGTCTTTGTATAGACTTCACTGACCATTGTCGAGGCGAACACCGCGCTTCCCTCCTCCCTGGAGCCTCGGATGTAATTACGGAGCTTGTCTCCTGGCACTTGCAGTCGGAAAAAGTCACCAACAGCCGAAAAGAAAGTGTCCATTAAGGCTCATCTAACTCGACCCCGGTGTTTGAAAGGGGGTGAAGCGAGGCGCAAGTACGTGGCGCGGGCAAGTAGCAAAGACGCCTGTTTACTGGAGCATGCTACAGCCTTCCAGCTCATGCTGCCTGAACAAATGTCTACTGTGGGTGAACTAGATTTTTGGCGCTGATCTTGTAAGTCAGACTGCATCACTATCAGCCGGCCATTAATTGCAATGAGATTTAGAGTATGAATAGGTAAATGTCACTTCACTAAAGCAGAGAACAGCTTCTTTAAGCGTCTTTCACGCGCCATCCCTGTCAGCTGGTGGAGACACGTTAGGGCAACACATCCAAGTAGATATGCCAAACCGGAGCTGATCATCTGATTTTAAAAGGCATTTGATTGGATAAAAGTTTAAGAAATGCAGGATGGAGTTATAAATGTTCATAATCGAGATTATCAAAAGCGTGGGGTTAACATTTCTAATATCCTTTATAGTTTCTGCAAGAGTTTATAAAGTAAAATTTTGTTTATTTTTAATTTTGTTTATTTTTATAGTAGCTACTTCCCTTAAAATGTTTATATACTTTAATAACTGATTAACTGATTATTAAGCCTAGATAAAGTTATTGCAAGCTTTTGAGCACTTGTACGCTAGGATATGAGGCAGTAAAGCTGGAAATTTATTAGCTACTAATTTTTAAGTCTTTTCAAAGCTTGGCTATAATATGCTTCATATAAAACATCCTTCCCTAGTCATAGTCAAATTAAGCTGTTTTTCTCACCATGTAGAAAAATATTTGAGTTTCCCCTCAGTGAATTGTTCACTGTTCTTTCTATAAGGGTAATTACAAATGCTACAACAGCGTAATTGGCTTTAAAATCATTTGCAAATGACTGAGCTCAAAGCATATGCCCTTGGAGCAAAGAGTCAAGTTTAGGAACTCATGTACACTCCATTGGAAAGCTCTGCAAATCCATTAATTGTAATAAAGATCGAAGAACATGGAGAAAAAACGAAGGGGTTTGTGTTTCAGCATGCTTCTTCTTTTGTTCTAATATTTCATAATTAAGTATTGTTTTACTTGAAGTATTAACAGACTTCAAAGTTTACATTGAAACAATGATTAAAGCATTTAAAGCCACATTTTTATAAAAAAATAACAAAAAAATATTTTTTCTCAGTGTTTTTGTACTTTGCAAGTTAATAAGATCTTATGTTTGGTTACCATCATTTTTCAAAATTTTTCCTTTGTTTTCCGCCGAAGAAAATCGTACTATATATTGTAATAATAATATTCTAATTTTAGGTTGAACATGATGCGTCTTTTCACCAGCGGTGAAATCTGTCTTAGTGCCATGCTGGGTGAAATCCACTCCTGTCACTGTGGATAATGGACAGCTGACAGGCTGTTTCAGAAACGTGGCTTGGGGCAGTTCGGCGGTCACATCCCACCATGCTGGATCGTTCCCATCGTAATCCACACTCATAAACTCACCACGACAGACATTGATCACCACTGTCACTCGCCAGCCCTGTCATGATGTGTTTAAATTCAGACGCTAGGCATGCAAATGCCGTGGTGTGATATTAATGGTCATTAAGGGCGTGTGTGCGTGCGTGCGTGCGTGCGTGCGCGTGTGTGTGTGTGTGTGTGTGTGTGTGCGCCTGTCAATCTAATATCTCAGCACTGCACTGAAGAAAAGTTGGGAGAGAAAAGAGTTCACAGCTTGCCAATAGACCGCTTGTTTCTGGGTAGAGCCAGATTACATTCACTGCATGTGTTTGGCAGACTTCTGAGTTCTGCGTCCTATTGCTTTTGTTTCCTAACAGTAATTTAGAGATGACATTGCTGTTTTTCTCTAAAAAAAGCCCCCAACTCCCGACATGGGCTTGTCTTGTTTTTGCTTTAAGAAGCTTACTTACACTACCATTTAGTTTTTTTCGGGGATCTCACAGCTGGCGAAACCATGCACGTTTTTGTTTGGTGTTTTAAGGAGCAAACATCTGACACTGCTCGGACACACCAGCAATAGCTTCCTGAAAGCCATCTGCAATGTGGAACACAGAGGCTTAATAAAACAACATATCTGCGTTTAGCAAAACCTGAATTTGACATCTTTCTTGAACTTTCAGTTTTTTCCTGAGTTGTCCTTGTTGCTGTGGATCTCTGGTAGGATGTTTGTAATTGGATTCAGATGTTTTTGAAGCAGCTTGGCCAGACTGTTATTCTTGCCTATGCTGAGTACTTATTTTACCCTTCTCATTTTCTTTAAAACCTTCCCAGAATTCCTAGCGCTTTTGCAGTTTATTGTGCTTTTTAGTTACACACGTTGTAAAAACGATGTAAAAAAATCTTACCATGTTTTAGTAACTTTACATTATTTTACTCATTTTAAAAGTTATTATCTAACTATGTAATTACAGTATAATTGTGTAGTTGTTTCCTCGTAGTGTCATTTTTTTAAGCATCACAACTTGTGGTGTAAAAGAGGCTTACCGTTGCACTACTGCATTATTAAATAGTATCATGTCCCATTCAATCTCTTGCTAAAGATATTGCGATTATTCTTTGCTCTCTAGAGTACATGGCTAGTAATACAATTCTGATGAGGACAGCCGCAGTACAGGCACATGTACAGTAAGAATAAAAATACCCCCGCCCACGGAGGGCAATAGTGGAATTTCCCCAGTACCAGTGTAACCAAACTCAGTACTTTTATCCAGTGTGAACATTTCAATTATGCTGAATTTAAGAACTTGCTCTGATGTGCGGGAGAACGGGCAGAATGTTCTGTTGCTCGATAACAAAAGTATTAATTCAAGAGACCTTGACTTGTTGCTCTTAACCTGACACCGTTTGATCATGTGACATAAAGATTTGAGTCTCCGAGTAGTCATGGTCCTCAAAAACTACTCAAAAATTTGTGTTGAAATAATTTGCAAAGGACGCCAACCGTCCTCTCACAGCAGGATGATCCGCAGTGCTGCGTACTTGTTGGAAGCAGAGTGTTAAACTTCTAAACTGAAATACGCATTGTAAACAGCAAATCTGTTCTCATCAAAGTTGAATCAGTCCCTCTTTTAAGTGGTTTCTAACTGTTAAAATAAGCGGTGGGCTTTTTCGAACCCAATATATAGGAGTCTCTCAAGTGCATGTGTATGTGGCCTATGGCCTTCCTTCTTTTAAGGTCGATGAGTCACACGATGAAAGCCGCAATTCAGAAACCTCATGAGCTCATCTTCAAACTGTTGCACCTGACCTGTGCAGATGAAATACAGGGCTGATGTTTAGTCTTCAGTGAGGCAGTGAACACTTCATCTTGTGGAAGTTGGTCAAACTGTAATTAGTCTGTTCTGTCAGTATTGGTAGTTTAACCTCTGGATTGGTTGGAGAGACATGGGAGCAATCTTAGATTTGCAGTAATCCACATATGGAGCTGGTATGCAGATGGCTGTTTGATGCAACTTGCCGACCTCAATATTGAACAGATTTCCAATGACTCCATCACCCTTCCCTTTAAAGTGTGCCATGTCACAAAAAATTGTCTTCAGTGTTGAGTTTAATTGAAATGAGGGATATTTAAAAGTCTCTCTGGTCTCTAAAATGTGAGGAGTCCTTCTTTATCATTTGTTTGTGGGAGCAAAAGTGATAGTCAAAGTAATATGAAATATTTTTGTGTGTTATATAAAAAACTTGATTCGGTAAAACTGGTTTCATTAATATCTAAATAGTCAGTGGACCAACTATAAAATTAAATTGTTTAATATCATTGGATTCATATTCATTAATACTGGAAATTCCTACAAAAATAAAATTTTTTGCTATGGCAGGTTCTATTTTGAACCTTTTCAGGGAAAGACAACCACAAAAATCAGACTGTTATTATTTCTAAAGCTGTCTTGTAATTTCTTACCAAGCTGGAAACCATACCACTGGCAGACAATTCATTATCTGTATGTCATTCTTATGATGAATAAGACTGAATTGAAATCACAGCTAAGATTTAAAAATGTTTGTCGCACGTCCAAATCTGTGGCAATTTGACTGTGGCTTGAGAGTAAGGAGGTGCAAACAACTATTTCCTTATTCTCAATTTTCTCCACTTTAGAGGATGTTTGCGGTCAGCTGAGTGGAGCATTAAAAGTTTATTTCACCAAATGTAACGCTTAACCAATTTTTGAATTAAGTTTTAACATCTGGGAAACCAGGCCACATAACAAAACCATATTGTGAAGTCGTTTAAAGGACGCTATAGCCTAAAACTGAGAAAATTGTTGTTTGCCAGTGTGGCTGGGTTCATACCAACACCACCACTTCGCTAAATGAGGAAATACTAGAGCTAATGTTTCAGTTGTTTATATATGAAGCTTATCGTCAGACCCTGTTCTTGGTAAATGCTGTATTTCATTTGGCACTTTTAGGAAACCATTGAGGAAAAAATGTCCCTGATCTCATGAAAACACACACACTCTAAAATTGACAAAAGTACACTTGTACTTGCATCTTAATATTTATTCACATGGAATGAAAAAATTCTACCATGACTGAAGTCTAAATATCTTAAAACATCTTTACATTTTCCTTAATACAAATTTTAGACATACCACACTGTTTACAGCATTGGTTTTAAAGTGCCAGTAAATGTACATACAAAAGTACAACATGTAAACAAATGCATCTTTTTGTTCTTTTCTTTTTCAAGAAGATGGTTATCTTTTGACCAAATATTCTCTTTTTTTTATTTCCTAGCCTTTCTTTTTCCCACTCTTGTTTCTGCCAGTTGAGCGTTTTTCATCGAGAAATGGTCACAACCAGTCAGTGTCTCTCTTAGTTCTCTCCTCTTCACTAGGCCGTCTTCACCTTTCCTGGCAGTTCTGCTCCTCATCAGCAGCTATGTGAAGTGACAGTTCACATCCTGAGGCTCCAGCGGGGGTTGGATCTCTGAAAAAGAGCAGCAGAGCATGCACACACCCTAACATACCCTCCCTACACCCATCCATCCTCTCGTTCTCTCTCTCACACGCGCACACATCCACGCATACACACACATATTTACACCCGCTCGCTTTCACACAGACCCCAGTTTTAATTCATAAACTCATTTGCTCCAGTTCACTCTTAATGCTGCGGGGGCATCCGTGGGGCTGTAGTGATATGCTGGGAGGGGGCACCCGGACGCACTTTGCACGTTGTTAAAGCGCACACAGCCGGCTGTCGGATGAGAAACAGACGGACGCAGACACGTTCAGTGTCCTGCTGTATGGACGGTTTAGCCTAGTGGGATTATGTTTGTGAGCCTCAGTTTACATTTACATTTTACATTACATTTAGTCATTTAGCAGACGCTTTTATCCAAAGCGACTTACAATAGTCGAGGAGACAATTAAGCGGTAAATAGCCGATACAAAAATAGATGAACAAGTGCTACAACAATGCTATCGAGTTACACAGAGAGCGAAGTTACAAAAGATTTTTTTTTTTTTTTTGATAGAGTAGTTAGAAAAGAAGTGAGTTAGTAAATTAGGTGTAGCCGGAAAAGATGAGTTTTTAGGAGTTTTTTAAAGTTTGACGTTCAGTCTACAGTTAAATATCTACCTAATACTATTATAATCTACAAAGTAACCAAGTACGAAAGCAAATCTTGGTCAATTTTAAAATGGATAGTACATGTGCTGAAAGGGTCATTGGAGCTCAGGTGGAAGAGTTTTTGGTTCGAGGAATATTTTAACCTCAAAAACTATGTGTACTGTAAAGAAAATATTTGCATGAATTTTTTGAATTATCAACTTTTTTAAGTCATCACTTACTATTTAATATTTTTGTCAGAAGTCAGTTTTCTGATGATCTGACAAATATAACTTTCAGTTTAAAACTTGATAAAAAAGTTATACAGGCTGAACTTGTCTTAATAAATTTAATGATTTTTGAATTCCACTTATTCTGCTGTAAATTTTGTGTTTTTTACTCTAAGTCTGAGATTTGTAATATATAACCAAGTCTGGCAGCAAGCCTGACTTTAGACTTAGCAGAGAACAAAGTTGAAAGTGTCTTGGGATCTAATGAAAATCAAAAACAAATCTTCAGGAGCACCAAGGTTAAACCTACAGGCCCAAAGGCTCTTTGAAGTGGAGAGCAGTATTGTTAATTGTCGGAGCCGACTTAGCGAAAGGTGGTAACAATTTAACAAGAGTGCAGGGCAGCGGGGCGCTGGATGCGTATCAGGTGTTTGCAGATGTGGTGTGCTGAACAGGAGAGGGAAGGGTGATTCAAGAGATGAGAGGCCAACTTAACAACCAATAAGTCTTTGTTTGCTCTGCCAATCGCACTGTAATTGGCCAGGGAGAGTGAGCGGCCCTGCGATTGGACGGATGGACCGGTTACTGCAGCTATTTTTACAGTGTGCTACCAGACAGACGTTAGCAATTATACCTCTGACATCTATCTGCTCCGTACACACGCTGTTCTGTGCACAGTCGATTAGAGGAGAGCTCTCTCTCACCCAGCAACAGGTTTCAAATGTAGCATGGAGGATGAATGAGTCTCATTGGCTGCGACGTTCAGTGAACAGGCTGGGAAACTTTCTCCTCAGCTCGATGTCAGATTGCTGCCCCGAGACGCAGGTCCGGGATATCTGTGACATTTATGGGCGCTCACCTCTCATTTGAAAATCTGTGCCTGTTGTTATGTTTGCCAAGTTTGTGTCTGCTATGACTGTAATGTTTCCACATTGTAGAAATTAACAACACCTGCATTTCTCGACCCTGTTGAAGGCCTGTTTTGAAGTATACGTGCAGTGTATATTTGCTTATGGTATGGCTTTTAAAAAAAATAAATATGAATAAATTATTTTATATTTTTAAGTGTATTGTTGCTGTTTTATGAAAACTTTCAATTTCGTTATTTTTTATTTATTGTTTATTGTGAATCATTAAAATAGAGTTATTTCCAAAAGAAGATATTTTGTTGGTTACAGCTGGTTGCAGAATAGCAGTGGCACTAATGTCCTTCAAGTGCATGGAAACAAAACCAATGGTTGTGAATAGGTGCTAACATTCACTTGCATTAACAGCATTCTTTTACGTATTACTTTTTGTGTTGTACAGAAGAGAGCTGATTGATTACAGAATTTTCTTATTTTGGGTCACTCTCTTTAATGCAATTACTGGTCTTGGATTGCAATTACAAAAGAATTCCAAAAATGAAGTCTTAGATTTCGTATAGAATGTCATATTGACATGACATGTCAACAACCTGCATAGTCATATCAATTATGAAGAGGTGTGGGGGTGTGCGTGTGTGGAGAAACCATAATGTTAAAGTATCATGTCACGCTAATTGCTTCTGGAATCTCAACAAAGCAGCAGAGAAATAGCAGAACTCATAGTTAAAGACACGGCATCAGTAGTTAAAGACTTTTGCAGGTCCCTATTTACAGACTAGGCAGGTTTGACTCCGCTTTAGCTTTTAGTCACAGTACTAAGTCAAACGCTGCCAGTGAGAATTATGCTTGTTGAATTTAGATATTAGTTTTAGTCCTCTGACTACTAATGGCTGGTTTGTGGCCCTCTCCTCATCTCGTTTGGCCTTTGTATGAGCAAGGGGTGTTAGTGAGAAACAGTAAGGGTGTGTGGGTGTGTGCTGGGCTCATTAGTGGTTCAGAACATGCTGGATTTGACTGGGTTGTAGACTTCGGACTGGACTGAAGACAAAAGCGGCGACAGTGAGGCGCAGAACCCCCAGTGAGCAACACACACAGAGTGTTGATGCTCAAACCAAGTTGACACGCACAACAATCTCTTTATTTTGTTCTCTCGCTCGCTCATTTCATCTCGCCTCTCACTTTTACCTTTATGATGGTGGGAAAGTGCAGTTGAAAAGGCTTTTATTTTGAAATGATCTTATTTAGTTTCTGATAACAACATTTGTTAGCATGTGATATGATTAAAAATATTATAATATGATTAAAAATGCTTTGGATCTGACCCCTGTAATTTATTTTATCATAATTTATATGTATCACTTTAACAAATATAATTTTGAGGAATATTGGCACTTTAATCTTGATAGTTCTGAACAAAAAAAAATGTATATAAATTATTTTATTCATTTACATTACATTTACATTTAGTCATTTAGCAGACGCTTTTATCCAAAGTGACTTACAATAGTCGAGGAGACAATGAAGCGGTAAATAGCCGATACATTATTCATATTTTAAAATAAAAATAAGTGTAAATTTAATGTTTATTCCCTCTTACTAGGTTTTATACGTTTGCTGTAGTTCTGTAATCTTTGCGATTTGTTTTATCTAATAAAAGTTAGGGAATATATCTCAACTTTGATTTACTTGTATTAAATGTATAATATCTCTAATGGAGGTATTTCAATTATATAAACAAGTCCTTTGATTTGTCCTTTGTGATCTGCGTTGTTTTATAGAAACAGATCTCTTCTTCTTTCTTGCTCATCTTTTTCTCCTCTGTGTTTGTCTTTCTATCTCATTCTCCCCTTGCTCTTCCTTTTCCCAGTGGGGGTGTTGTTTATAGAGCATTATAATTTATAACTGAACAGAGTGGATTTAATTTCAGCGCAGAGCCTCG
This sequence comes from Triplophysa yarkandensis, assembly GCA_033220385.1. Taxonomy (NCBI): domain Eukaryota; kingdom Metazoa; phylum Chordata; class Actinopteri; order Cypriniformes; family Nemacheilidae; genus Triplophysa; species Triplophysa yarkandensis. The sequence continues at coordinate 9,834,485 of CM065675.1, forward strand.
CCAGCAGGGCGCCAGGCTGCAATCAGAGGAATCAGTGCGCTGCGAGCCCTGTTGAATGGAAAGTATTATCATCGGCCACAAACGGACACTGTTTCTCCTTAAACAACTCCCTCGATGCTCGGCGGGTCCGGCTTCTCTTTCACTCCAATTCCTGTTCCTGTTAACCACCCTCCCTCTTATTGTCCTCTGGTGCCACTTCCCCTGCTATTTTCTCTCTCTGTCTCTCTCCCACTCACTGTCATCTCACTTCCTCAACACTGTGTCTTACTGCGGTGTTTGATGACCTGAAGAGCTGTTCTGACAGCATTCCTCTTTTAGCTGAAAAGTGTCAATATTTATTGTGCTGCATTATTGAATATATCAAGGCTTCTTTGGCACTTGAGTTGTTTATATTCCATAATTTGTCCTCTGGTGTGCAGATTGAACCTCTCTCTCTCTCTCTCTCTCTCTCTCTCTCTCTCTCTCTCTCTCTCTCTCTCTCTCTCTCTCTCTCTCTCTCTCTCTCTCTCTCTCTCTCTCTCTCTCTCACTCTCACTCTCACTCTCACTCACTCACTCACTCAATAAAATCGAGAAACTCGATCCACAATGTTGTTCATATAATTAGTAGTTTCACAATTTTTTTGGTTCTGAGTTGTACACACTGAAATATTTTGAGCATTAGAAGATTTTATTAAATTACAATACTAAAATATGCTTAGTAGAATTATGGTTCTGTTTTATAGCCAAAAATTGAATTAACAATAAGTAAGTAATAATTAAAAATAAGAAAATCTTGGGGTAAAATCTATTAATTATTTGGTAAATTCAACTTACTGTGCATTAGTAAATAAAATAAAAAACATTTTAATGTATTTATTGATTTAACTAACTTGGCAATTTATTGTATGTAGACCCCAGCAATCTTTGCATTTGGCTGCATGAAGATTCATTTTCCAGATTAATGGTCTTTTTAAGTGCTTTTTTAAGTAAAACAAAAGGCTTCTTAGTGTTTTGTTAATTTATCTTCAACATTTAGAAGAGTTCTGGTAATATTTTAATGTGGGTTTTTTAAGTGGTTACATTTGTTCAGAAGAGCTAGGTCTGTGTTAAGGTTTAGGGAGGCACAATATTAGTCATAATGTATGTTACTTAATTTATTGAGCAGTAAACTACAGTACAGACACCACCAGTCACTTTTCATTAGTTCTATTATAAAAAAAAATATTATATCACAATCTAGAAAAAAAGTTGAATTAAATCAAAAATAAGAGCTTAGAACACACATACATCAGAAATAATACATTTAACTTTGCTTTATGCTACATTATAAAATAATGCAAAAGAATTCAGCAGATTTTTTAAATAAATCCAGCTTAATTTTTTTGTGCGTTTTACTAATCAATCATAATATATTTGTTCACATTATGATACAGTAATGTATTAAAGTATATGTTAAGCATATAGTAAACTGCAATAAATTAGATAATAGTGTTTTTGAACTTTATAAGAGTAAATTGTTTACTACAGGTTATCACGTTACAACAGGATTACCAGAATTTATTTATATATATACTATAGAACACTACAGTATTTTTTTCTTCGACCTTGTAGCTCAGTAAGAGTGATTTGAAGGAATATTTCACGTCATAAGGTCATGTGCCTTTGGGCCTGCACAATGCGAAATGATGTCAAATACAACTTTAGTTTAAGACAACAGAAAAGTTGTGATTCAGTTGATTAACAATGATTTAAGACTCCACATCTCCAAAATAATATTAGGAACAAATATTTAAAGTGCTACTTAAAAAAAGGATTTCTTCACTTTAAGGAAAGGAAAACTGACACTTTATGGGACGCTGATTGACTGAATAGTGTATGTATAATTTGCCTTATTTATTAATTTATAAAAAGATCCTTATGTTATTCTGTAATACTTCCCATGTTGATAGTTACCCTTGACTCATCTCACATATTGACACAGGTTTTTAATCTCTCTCCGTCTCTTTTTCTTTGTCACACTCTGTACTGTATTCCCACTGTTTTCCTTTTGCTTTCCACACTCAGCAGGGCTCGATCAAATTTTAAATGGAGCGCAGAAGCCAGCGCTCTCTCTTCCTCTATTTGGAATAATTAATACCTGGCATATATCGACTTAGATTAACTCCTCCATTTTTTTCTGTTTTCTTAAACCCAAACCAAGATTGTGAAAGGTTTGAAAAGTTTTATAGACTTCCTGGAATAACATGCTAGTTTAAAAAAATAGAGCGAACGAGAGTGAGTGACATCAAAAGCCACAATTCGCTCATTACTTTTCTTGAAGTTTAGAGACCACATGAAATGAAAGGAAAAGTCATTTCTTTTTGTACGTTTTTTAGTAGGCCGTTAGCAGCATGGGTTCATAGGAAGGGCTTGTCTAATAAAAACGTACAGTATGACCATTTTATTATCAAATCTCTATTAATAATTGTTATGGCAGTGCCTGGTTTTGCCATTTTACTGTGCTGTTTTTTATCTGTCGTACTTTGTTTTAAGCAATCTCATGATTTCATGATCTTAACATGAAAATTCACAGAAAAGACTACAAGTACATCAGGTAGTTAAATAAAAACAATAATTGCGGCAACTTTATTTTTCCTCCAACATCTATACTGCATGTTTTTAATAATTTTACTCAGTTTTTTCTTGGTTTTTTGTCCAATCCACTGCGGTTATTACCAGAAACTCTGAAGAAACAATCAGCCTGTCCCGCAGTCTAATTGCGGCTGACCCTTCTCGCTGCATGAGGACTGAAGAACGTCCAGCCTTAATCAAAAGTTAACTATTCAGTGTAGGATGTGCCCTGGGCGACGTTATGGCGCTTCATTATTGCTAGTGTGTGTGGGTAATTTGCAGAACGGCCTGAGTCAATGGGAGTTTACTTTGCTGGCACTGGTTGGGGGAACACATGGGATGTGCCTGGAAGATCAAAACACACACTTGATGAATGTGAGAGCAGAGCCTGGCAGAGGAGGGGAATGCCCTCTAATCCCGGCTTTGAATCACTGATCAAGGTCGTTCTCAGTTCATTAAATTCTGCTGAGAAGCTTGGCCTCACTAAGCAGAGTGCATGTACACAACGCATGTTCTCGCAAACACTCACATGCAACGCACAACTCTGCCGCATTGAAGTCATTTTCACCTGACTTTGGACTGACTTCAGTGGACCATTGCCAATGTGTAAATTATGATTTGTGAGCGTGTCGGGTTTATTAGTTAGTTGCAATGTTTCCCAAGGTCTGAGACATTCAAAACTGATTAATAGTTTACGGATAAGCTGAACCCGATGAGAGGCCGAGCTGAACCTCCACCCTCAAGTCATCCGTCCGCTTTACGCATGATATGCTCCACCTTTCTGCCCATCTGTCTGTGGATGAAGATATAGAGTGTGGGGGAGCATTCGGGGTGGAGATGCTGGCTGTTTGGGAAATTGCAGGGCATCTGGCCATGGCCTCAGGACTTGGTCAAATCGTAAATGTAAAGTCTTGTCATCTCTCGTATGTCTGAGCTCTGGGTAACTGAGATGTGAGAGTAAGAGGGAAACCGTATGTTTGTGTTCAGTGTAATGTACACTACATGTGTAAACATGTAAACGTACTTCAATGACATGCTGGGTTATTGACACATGCAGCAAAATGTTTGGCCACATCACTGTACACAACAGTTAAAAAGTTCTCCAACAGTAGTGATTGTACAGTAGCTGGCAAACTGAATTATTTCATAATTAACATAAAATACAAACATTCAGAAATGTTTAGAGGTTAAGGGACCATTGATTTAAATAATCCTTTTTTCTATAATGTTTGAGGTTGTGAATTGATTGAGAATTATTTACTTTTTTATATTTTAATTGCGAAACTTTTTATTTAAAATTATTTAAAAACAAATGTTATTTTTTATATTTTTTATATTAAACATTTTTATATATACAAATAAATCAATTTAACTTTAGTTAAATATACATTTATAATGAGTATATTATACATTTATATTTATATTTTATTTTATTTTATTGTTGCTTTGTTTTTGTTTTTTTATATATTATATAATATGTAATGAAACACGTGTTGTAAGATTTAATTAATTCTTTAAACATTTGTCATTGGTTGCAAAACTCACGAGTAAACATGAAGAGTGACCAACATTAATGATTTATGAAAAAGTTGATTGAGATAAATAAGGTTTTTGCCCAACAGCAACACTAAAAGATTGTTCATAACAACATTAACAGCAATTAAAAAGGCAGGAAAAGTTCACAGTTTGGTCTGGGCCCGCAGATGAGTCACATATATCTCAGCTTTGATAGGAAGAAGCTGGGAATCAGGATGTTATCAGCCTAAACTGCAAAGGAGAAGCGCGCTCTTTAAACCACATTTGGAGCGAACATGAGTTTACATCAAATCTCTGATCTTCCTGCAGGCGCATGGTAAGAGGGGGAAGTTGTTTTAAGTGCGGAAATGGCTTAACTTGATTTTACTAACAGCTTCCACATAGTTTGCTGTTTAAGATGCAAAGCTGGCTTAATGCACTGGACTTAAATCAAACCCAGAGTCATGTTCTGTACCGTACAAAAAAATAACTGTGTGCCACTGCCACTCAAAAGTCTGTCTCCCAGAATGCTTGTTGCTTTTAATTTCTTTCTCTGTAGATGCCTTGTATATCGCTTCGCTAGTTCTTTCCTAACACACAAACACCTTTTTTATCCTCTATTGAGGGCCAAAGATATGTGAGAATGCTACATGTACATTGCGATGATTGTTTTATTATAAAATATGTCCGCTCTTCACTTTCCAGCTCGTGAGATTGTCGTCTAACTGCATCGTTGGCAAAGTATCCAACCCTGAAGCCCATAGTTAAAAGTGTCAGGCAGGACAGATTTTTAAGGAAATCTCTGTCCCTCAGGAGTGGAAACAGAGAAAGTTGAGACAGTTCCCCCCCTGAGTCACATCTGTATCCCGCCTTGGCAAGGATCTCCATCACATTACCTCTACCTGGCCGGCCATGATCTTGCATATCACAGCCAGGCTGGAGTGAAGGAATGTGCTGGCCGAGCTGCTCTGTCGTTTTGTTTTACGTTTTGGCAGAGCCCACCGTGACGCACCGGCTTGCAACTCATTACAGCAGAAGTCTGGGGCTCGTCTCTCTAATCAGCGTCCCTGCTTATGTCTTTGGTGTTGGACCTGGGGAGAGCAGCGCCAGTCCACCCAGAATCCATGTTTTCAATAAAATCTCTCTGACGGCAGCTTTGCTTCTGCTGTATCAAAGGCTCGGGAGCCACAGGGCATAAACTAAAGCATGAGGAATAGAAGAGAGGGAGTTTCAAAGCACAGAGAATAACAGTCTGTCTTTCTTGTTGTCTTTTTATCTAAAAAGTACTAGTTTGGGCCGAAACAAGGGAGACAACAGGCAAACACACTTCCTGTTTATTTACACTGTGTTCCAAACTAACATTGAGCATCCTTCTTCACTTCCTTAGTTTTCTTGACTTACCCTCCAAGGCATAGTCAACAAAAACCAACATTTCAAATGTGATAAAAGGGTTATTGGGTTTATATCAACACAACCTCTCTAACCAACCAAAAACAGCAGTTGTTTTTGTTACGACATTGTTAACTAGAATAGTTCTGTAACACATAATTCTGTTAAGAAACACATGAAGAAAGGGCAAATATTTTATTCCAGTATATTACAAAATTGGTGGTGGAGAATTAGTTGTTGGGATCATTTGTTTCCCTTTTTCCTTTCCTTCCCGCTTTACAGTTATTTACCAAAGTTTTGTGATGTTTTGTATTTCTGTCTTCTCTTGGGGGACATTTGTTGTAATTTTATTAGTGGGTTGCTATTTTTTAGTGCAACAATCTGTCTGAGGCACATTTATACCGTAAAATACTTTCATCAACGTAACTTAATTCACACTTGTTTACTGTACAGTATGATACCCGTTTACTGTATGTTTAGTATTCATAAAGGCATAAAGTACATTAAGAGGCCATTGTGTTCGTGTTTGCCTGTTTTGCAAATTAGGTTGCCGCCTCTTTAATCTGTTTCGGCAAATTAGCTGAAAACAGGCGACTGTAAACAGCTGTTCCTGTTGGACTGAGGCGTCTGTGTGTCCCTCATTGTGTATGTTTTTGTCTAGGATAAGGGAGAGAGGAGACTTTTTGTCTTGTATGACCCGGTTTTGTCCCCCAGCCTTAACCCCTGCTCCTCACTAGATTAATTTTGCATGCGTATGTGCTTTATGGGAAGGCGTGGGCCGAGGGGATTTACCCTGTTTGACACCTTCTCAAATACAGCATGGGATTGTCCACGATTTGCGCTTGCTGGATTGTCTGTCTGTCTCCGATTATGTGTGGCAGAAAGCTGGGGGTGGTGATGTTGTGGTCTTTTCTCACCCTCCCTTTCTCTGGATGTGCATTTTGAAGCTATTTATTTAAATCAGCAGTATAATCTTACATATACACAAATGTAAAAATTTTATACAAAATCCCCTCTAGACTATTTTGTGATTCATCATAGATTGAGATATATTTACAGCATGTGTGAAGTTTTTGATATATTAACAGCATGTGTGAAGTTTTTGTCTTTCTGTCAAAACCTTTTCACATTACAGACATGTTCTCATCTAACCGTAACCGGTTCTTTCAAACACATTGCGTACTCATCTGTGTCCATCTTGCAGCTTTACTGACTCTTAATCTTTAATCTTGATTAACTTGTCGGCTCTGACTGCGAGCCCATGGGGGGCTCAGACTGTCCGGGTTCAGCTGTACAGAGACCCCTGGCTTCAGGATTGTCTACTGCTGAGAGTTTGCTTAAGCGCATATGTATGTATGAAGCAGCATGATCAGAGGTTACGTTCCTTGTGTAGAGGGAGAAAATGATACTCTTAGGTCACATCTGACAATTTAAAATGTACAAATATTAAAATGTTTTCAGTTTTATAAATGTGTATTTTGGTACGTGATGAGTGTACGTTAGGCAAGAACTGGTGAGAGGAGAACATGCCTCAATACTAAATGGAAACTTTCCCTGTTGGTCATCACTTGTTGTTCTGCTGCACTAGACAGTGTTTGATATTTTGGGAGGGTGTTTCTTCTCAGCAGGGCTGTTGAAGACTTTGCACGTTCTAGATTTATGCAGCGCTTGGTGTTTCCTGCCCTTACTCCATCCACACTCCTCCTCTTCCTGCTCCATGTATCTGCATATGAAACAGGCAGGAGATATTTATATCCCGCTCTCTGAGCCTGAGGCTGAGGCCCCTTTCTATTCCTTCTGGTAGAGGGCAGTTTTGACTACAACTTGAAAAAATAAGTCTGTGTATGCATGCATATATATATATATATTATATGGTGTCCTAAGGATTTATATATGTATTTATATACAGTCTCAGTCTTTTTAATATCATTTAGAGTAGTGTGTTACTAGAAACAGTTTATCTTTCTAAAGTCTTAAACTCTCACGGGATAATTACAAATAATGGCAAAAGGATTGTTTGGAAATTTAAACTCACAAACAAAAACTGACTCAAACCATTGAACCCATTAAACGTTTTTTTTTTCTCTTCTCATTTAGCTAACATTTTTTTTTCCGAAGTAACAACGCATTTAAAAGTTACATTTCATTAGCATGTACATTCCAAGATGTGCAGCATTGAACATTGTTTTTTATTTATTTTTTGTTTTTATTATACCTTTACCAGTAAGAAGTATTTAAGAGCATCATTTAGATTTTTAATTTTTTAAATTTCAGCATCCATACAATTAGTCGTATAAACATGTTTTTCAATTGTTTTACTTTACTAGCAGTCAATCCCCTTACTGATGTTTTCGTGCGAACATCTATTTTGGCCCTGTGAGTAGCCGTACTTTAGCACACAGAGCAGTTCATCTGAAGGTCATGATGGCCTTATTTTCTTTTAATTGAGTTAAGATGGGCAAATAAAGGGTCTGCAGGCTAGCACAATCATTACCGTCACTCAGCATCTACACACACACATACAGGCGCTCACACACCACTTGCTTTCACTCTTCTGACAAGTAGAGCATGCAACAGTCAAACACACATGTTTGTCCTATGTTTTTAACATACTTACTGCACTCATTTTTATATTTCCGTCTTTGACTTTTCTTCGATGTTCTGTGAATCCTCTTGCCTTTTTATTTAGCTTCTCCTTCTGGTGTTAATGTGCAGCCTGCATGTCATGTTAATGTATTTACTGGACAGAGTGGGTTTCATTGGCGTTATTACTTTAATAAGCTAATAGCCCAGCATCTTGACAGTACCATGAGGGTTAATACATCAGACACCTAAACGTTGCTTTTTACCTTTCTCCCACACCACACACATTCACTTAAAAATGCTGGAATAACTTACACGCTTAAAAAAGTGTTCGCCCGACATTAAACACGCGTCTCTTTTTCTTTTCTTTCTTTTTGTTTTTGTTTCTCTGCAGGTGTATCCTAAAGGACGATCTTTCTGCAGTTTATCATTACAGCTTTTTTTTAACTTTTTTCGACGCTGTTATTTTTGCCCCCTTGTTTGCATGCACATTGACTCAGTCCACTCCTCCCCTTTCATCCTCATTTCCTCCCTTCATTTCCTTCATTGATTTGCCATCGTTGGTTATGAGAGTGAAGAAGAAAAGTGAGGAGTGGAGGAGAAGAAAGAGGAGAGGACTGGAGAGTTGGAGACTCGCAGTGCAGCACCCCGTCACCATTGCTGTAAGGCATAGGGATGCTTGTGCAAAATATGGATCAAAGACGGAAAATGGACTCTTATCTTTTATCCACGATAACAAACTGTTTTGGGCACTTGGGTGGAATAGAATTAAGCTTTCTAGACTCTACTCTAGCTGAAAGCAATAAGCATAATATGTAATAATGAATGATCACATGGACATGATTTCTTTTAATGTCCAGAGGAAATCTGACTGAATGGCATTTTTAAAATGACATGATGATAAGTCATGCACCCAAACTAATTTCTAAACTGTGATCATAAATTCACTGTGTTCAGATACGCACGTAACAGGGTCACAAACAGATCTGGGTTCTTGGTAAATTACAAAATAAAGCACAAGAATAAAGCACAGGCCTGAAGTGTAACACCATTCACAAATGATCTGTTCATTTGCTTCCTTAATGGTATCATTTATCACATGAAGTGAAGCTTCAATGGATGCCAAGCACCCGCTGCCAAATGAGAATACAAGTATTAGAATATTTCATTTGTGTAATTTGTCAGTGTTATGTACATAGCTTTAGCCAATGTATGTAAACAATTTACACTTCCATTAATTTCATCTACATTCGATAGACTTTGTCCTCAAACCTAAGCCAGGTTTTCTCCCTTGATGCTGTTATTTATGAATTAGCTGTTTAAAGCACAAATTTGAAGTATTGTGGTTCAGTGATTTCTGTTTAAAATTTGTAAAAATTTAACCTCTGGCTGTGTTTGTTCTGTGCTGTGATGATGTTACTAATGCCATGTGTTCGACTGGTGCAGTTGTGTTTATATTTAGCGCTAGCCTGGAAAAGACAAATAAAAAATTGAAATATTTATGCTCAAAAATGTTTGATGTTTCTGCTTTTATGCCCCATCTTGTTCGGAGTGTACACAATTTTGTAAACACCAGCTCATTGGAGCAATGCCCTCCAACCTTGAAATAGGTTGTAGACATAACCTGTATCTGGCTGTGTGCACTCTGTTTAATATTTGCACAATAAGGTTGAAAATAGTGTGTTTGTGTTTTTTAAATCTTTATTGCATTTTTGATCCTGCCTTGTTTGAACTTGATAATCATATGCAGGACACTTGGCCTGCTGTTGTAACTCTGTTCCGTACCTGAACTGTTTGTCTTTTTCTGTTTTCCTTGGCATCAAACGTTTGCTTTAAAGTAGTCTTAAGTAGACATACTGGTGCATATTTGCAATGCCAAAGGCATTATTTCGACAAGATATTTGCAACAAAGTTTTAGAACTCTATGCAAGTGAGCAGTTGCATTTTTACTTTACATAAGTACTGGTAATCGTAATTGTACAATTATAAGATTTTTTGTTTTGTATTTTAGCTGCCTCAATGGGGAAAGTTTGTATATTTGAAATACAAGTAATATAATGAGAATTTATAGCAAGAAGGTAGGTCAGCCTTTTAATTGCTGCAATGGTGAGTTAAATGGACGAATTTTGTGTCTACCAACAAGAATAAAGATGTAGAAGTTCATATGATCCTACTTGCAACCAACAAAACTTCTACAAACCCTTTAGTTTCTTTCAGTATTTTTTGAATTTTGTTTCCATTTTTGTAAAAAACATGTAAAAGTATAGTGACAGTCTAGACCGTCTGAACTTTTTTCCTGGAGTTGGACATGAGTGGGAAACCCAGAAATAAGCAGCACGTGATTGTGCCTGAAGGTTCCAACAGCACCTTCTACCAACCCTTGTGCCTGCTCCACTGCCCACTGTACAGAAGCAGACGTGTTTAGACAAACCTTGATATTTTATTTTATTCCTCTTGGCCTCGGGTGTTGGCGAAATTCGTTTTTAACTCTTTGATGGTGTGGCACAGCACTTTGTAATCGGCTGCAATGATTATACGATCAGAAATATGCGCTGATTGCTCTGCGTGTTTATTTTGGACCTGGATCTTCGGCCAAAAACAATACCAGTCAAAACAAAGCACGGGTTATGTGGACTCGCAGTAATTTGCGCTGTCTGTGAAGAGGTTTTTGCCTCGCTTTGAAGTGTCCAGTGCCTAAATTACAGTGCTGCCATAATGAAGTATTACTATGCAATTACCCAGCGGTGCTCTACACACAGCAGCTGAGAGCAGAGAAAGTGCAGAATGATGTGTTTGTTTTGCGTTTTTTATTTATGTGTGTGCCGTTGTGATTTTTGTTTGTATGTGCGAACAGGAGTGGGCAGCCCTGACCAGAGTTGGCCCGCTTGATGAATTATGAAACACCAGCATCCTCATCAATACTGCAACGACAGCACGAACGCGCAGCCTATTGGCACCAGTCGGCGCGTTAACGGCCGATGTATATTTAATTAACACAGAGCTTTCCTGCTTCATTTAACAGCAGCCATAAACACGACAGAGGTTGTGACGGTTTTGTCTGGTGCACAGGTAGTGAAGGGGCTTTAAAATTTTCACAAAGCGAGACACCCGTCGCTTTGCCCATAGCCCCTTGGGCTGCTTCCTTCACAAAGCGAAACCAGGTCAGCGCTAGCACTTAAGAGATGTGATCCGGAGATGTTTTTTAATTCGCTGCTACTCACTGCAGGTTTTGAGATTAGAATTTTTTAGGTTCCCATAGAAACCAAAGTCATGCATCATTGGCAGTTGACTCAGTTTAGGAAGAGGTTGGCTCCTCCCGTTTGCAAAGCTCTTGATTAAAACCAAAGAGCCAAAGAGAGAGAAAGAGATGTAGGGATGAGACAAACCACATGCTTAGTGACTCATACACACCAGACCTGCAGCAGATGCCCCAGCCACTCTAAAATCTCTAATCAAATCTCTGAGTTGCATTCGTAGGGGAAATTGCTCATCATGTCAATCCGAGCATCAATCACTGTCGTTAAGCTGAAGCTTAAGGTGTGGATTCAGGCACATTCCTAATAAAGATATTTTAGGAACAAGAATCCCCTCCCTCGTGCTTACCTCACTGCTCCAAGAAATGGTCACAGGCATGTACCCTTGGACAGTTAGGGTCAGTCCAGGCTGAAATGAGAACCATGCCCCTGTGTGGGGAGGATGGGCGCAGGGTCAGCAGCTGGTGGAGGATATGGCAATCATTTATAAAAATATGCTTTCTCAAGCCCACAAAAACAAAAGCCCCAAACTCAACAGCTGGGAAGGGTTGGGAGTAGCCCCAAGGCTGGCAAGTTCCCTTCCAGATGGAGAGGTTAGGCCGAGGCTAGCCAGGCAGCTTCACTTAAACTTCCGATTCCCATTAGGCCTAGAGAAGATTGCAGGGGAAGGGAAGAGGAAGAAAAGCAATGAGCATGACTGCTCTGTTTTTTCGCCCTGCTTAATCAAATAAAGCAGGAAGCTTCCGAGACGGAAGAATTGTGTTTATTGATACTTATGCATACTCGCTGTTGTTTGTTTTCAAAATCCTTGCTCTCTCTCTCTCTGTGTTTTGTTGGTAGTCTTTTTTTGCAGATATTTTTTCTTTTGTACGAATTACGTTATAGCTTTTGTGCTCTGTTTAATAATGCTAAGTTAAAAATAAATGATCCACAGGGAAATTTGGAAAATCCGTTTCTCGGTTCCAAGTTAATGGGCAGACCAGGTCATTTTAAGGTAATAATAGGTGCTGTAAGAAATAATGGTATGAAACAGGTCTTAAATAAAAATTGAGGACCTTCTCCAGTCTTCTGTTGATCGGACAGCAAAGAAGTAGCATAGTCCTGCCTTCCATATTATATTACAATGATTTTTTTACTTAAAATGAGAGATTGCATCAGGAAACTGAGCAAAGTCTTGCCCCTTAATAACGGTAATGTACAAACCAACAGTTGGGAACGGATCTGCGACGCAGCGCATAATGCGTATCTTGTGTGAAGCAGTGTCAAGAGCTGGTGGCTATAGAAAGACACGGTGGGAAGTTGACACAGGGTCCATACAACCTGACAGCCTTTTTAAATAGTACATGTGATATTCATTGAGGGAGACTCTGAACGTTTACCACTAGAAAGCCAGACTGCTGATGTATTAGGCTCTATGTATTCTAAAGGGATTTAATCAATGAAACAAGCACAGACTTCAGCCAAGTTTGTGCCGCATTCGAGCCCCCCAGCAGATGTCATATTCACTTCTTTGTAGAAATATGAAAAACTCCATTAAAAACTCTCTTTGAGAATGTAATAGTGTGTTTTGGTTAGAAATGAAACAGCTCTTCAGATCGTTTTTTAAACACACTTTCTGTATGGAGGCAGTGGCTAAGTTATTAGTGTGAAATGTGGATTTGATTTGAATGCACATGTGTAAAAGCAATTGAGATCAGTGAACTGGATCGCTCTAAAGATATTACCACCACCTTCACTGTAGGCCCTTTATGGATATACTTCTCTGTATATTCATGTTCTGGATTCCCACAACTGAGTGATGGCTTTACAAGTTGCCATTGCACATTAAACAGAAGATATTTAAAGATTTATGTAGTGCTTTTGAAAAGATCCACAGTTATTAAATGACATTTTTGACATTCTGTCTGTGTCGGCGTCTATAACACACACCATCGTGCCTGAAGACGTCAGTAACGTATAAGTGTTTATCTCCAGAGCCTGTCCAAGGTAACCCAGTACCCCCTTAAGCCAACGGCCATCGACCTCTTTGGGCTCTAAACACACCGGCGGACCTGAAAGGTCGTGACCTCAGGCCTGGTGGGGTCAGGGTGGCGGACGGCAGGGGCAGCTATCAGAGGCCCATTACTGGAGGAAATTGGAAACACTGACCCCGCTCAGACACGGGCAGCATGCGCTCTGACGCCATTTGTAGCGCCTAATTGTGCCATAATTAAGATGAACTGAAGGGGGGAGTGGGAGAAGCAGACAGGAAAGAGAAATGCTATCATCACATTTCACATGCACACAATTGGGTGGAAGTGACTAAAGTAAAATGTGTGCGATTTGTCATTATAACTTGACAACTTGTATATGAAGAAAAGTGTATTTAATTTATTTTTGTGGCATTTTTCACCCTTATCTGATCTACTTGGTGAACCAAATAAGAGGATCCTTTTGAGGAAATAATGAGGATTTGGGTCCATATTTAAGAAGTCAAAAGGAACCAGTGTTGTTTTGTTACCAACGTTCTTCAAAATATTTCTGTTTTCTTCAGAAAAAAAGTCAGGAGGTTTTGGAGTGACATGAGGGTCAGTAAAGGATGACATAGTTTTCATTTTTGCTGTAACTGTCCCTTTAGGACATAATGATCTGCCAACGAGCCAGAGGTATATTGGTTTATTTGATCTTTTTTTTTTAAACTTAGTAAATAGAGCATTTTTGATTTTACCAAATTTTCACTTTGTTTACATGTGGAGAGTTTTGCTCAAAAAGTGAAATAATAGGAGAATAGCGTACCAGTGCTTTCACAGAAATGCAGCTTTAGTGTCAGGATTTTTTTTGGTCCTCATCCGTTGTGACAGGATTTGTATTAGGCTATTGGCCACATATTTAGAGCTTATAAAGCAGAAGTGTCCTCTTTAAAGAAATGTGATATGGCACTTTAAAAAATATGTGTTGCTTTAAAGAACAATTTCAGACATGTATTACATGAACGGAAAGGGGAAAAATGGCGAGTTTAGCCATGCGGTTTGCAATTTTGCCATCAACTTATATTACATAAAACAGGCCTGTGACCGCAGCATTGCAGTGCCGTGTAACACAAGATGGTGAGTTTTGGGGCCGCCGATCTTTCTTCATTTGTATGTTTGAAATGACAGGGCCTCACCTTTTAATGAAAGAAAGCAGCTCCCCTCTACGTTCATTTCAGCCAAGTTGAATTAGGATAAAGAGATCTGCTCTTTCTCAATCAAACTCATTCACAAAATTGTCACCGCTAGCTCTCACACCAGCCTCAAACCAACTCCGATCAGAGTCTGATTACATCAGATACCCATTTGAATATGGCACCACATACTGTTCGTAAAAGCTTGAACCGTCTGGTGTTGGGGGGTGGATGTACTTTTTGTTTGTGTGTTCGTGTTTCAGAGAGAAACCGAGTGTATGATAACCAATGGCTTTCACAGACCAGGTCACATTGTAAACAGACACCTACTGGCAGCTGGGCACTTGGCAACAGAACAGGCCTGCGTGTAAAGGAGACTGACCCCTCCATCTCACTGTCTCCACCCACCCACACACACACTCACAAGGTCTGTGTTACCCCTTCCTGTGGCTTGACCATGACTCGGTCAGACTCCCACCGTGACAGACACTGTTGTGTTTACTGGCTTTCCGGAAAGCTCTACAGGAAGAGCACATCCATTCACTTCCAAACTTTTATTTTTAAGTCAACACTTAGTACGGTTTATTTGTACCCAACAACAGGCAACGTGATTTATTTTGTTGTAATCTAAAGAGAGTGTCTCCATTTCGTAAAATAAAGCGCTCAAAATGCCTAAAGGAATGTAAACGGAATTCTGGAGAAATTATACAAATAGAGATAGCAGTGAGCTCTTAGTGGAAATGTTTTCTCTGATGCTTGAGACATGGCAGCAAAACACTTAAACTTATCGTGTAGTTCTGTTAAGCTTGTGCTCTTGTGGAGACTCAAGCATTTGTTTTATGAGCTCGACATGCTTTTATACTCAAATGTTTCCTTATAGTGAAGACGACCAAATGCCCCCCTAAACCTCTTTTACGTGCAGTCTTGTCATTGTGACAACTGGAACTTTACTAACCTCAAAATATTTTTTATATACACAAGCGGTAAAATGAGTCACTCGGTGGAGATGATGTTCTTTAAGTGCAGACAGAGCTGATAATGTTGATTATAATAGGAGTGATTTAGTTTTGATGTGCTGCCCGGCTTGCGTCCGGTGTAAACACACTATAATTGTATGTTTTTTTTTTGGCAGCTGTTCATGTCACAGTTATTTTGGTAATTTAACAGTAGATGGGATTGAGGTTTATTCAGTCATGTTTAGAGCATAACAGTTTGAAATCCTATTTTATTATCTGCATAAGGCTAATGCTTTTTTTGTATTAAGGCTTTACTTATATAAATGTACTTATGAAATAGTTCAAATGTTTCAAGATAGATTTTTTGGTTAAAGCCACTATATCATTTATAATGTTTTAATGTGAGAAATAGAGACATTGAGTATAAGGTACAAAAAATAAAATTCTATCCTTATTTACCATGTGTTATTTCAAAAGTTTCTTTGATGATATTTTATAGAATGTTGGTAACGGGAAACTGACGGTACTTGCATTAGTTTTGTGTCCATATAAAAAAAAGTCTATTGGAACCATAGATTTTTGGCTGTTCTTTACACATGTTTGTGTTTTGCAGAAAAGAAACTCATACAGGTTTAAATTGACAATACAGTTATGGATAAAAAAATATCAGTTTTGGGTAAACTATTCCCTTACCTTTACTTTTTTGGTCTGACACTTTAATTCATAGTACTGAGCACTTTGTGTATATTTTTCATATGCAGGCATTAGTATTAGTGACTGTAAAAGATGAAGATTGTTATCAGTTTGTTAACAAAAAACTAATTCCAGTTTTGGTTCAATAATTTTTTTTATTTATTGTTATAATAATCAGTTTTAAGACTTTATAAGTGATCATCTTTAATATCATGGTTGCTTTTGATGTATTATTTTTAATATTATGTTAATAGTCAGTTGTCTTATATAATAATGTTGTCATATTATAATAACATACTATATCTTATCTTTTCGATATCCTAGATGTCCTTAAGGCTTAGACAAAACATATTTTTACTCCATTGTTACTTTAAAATGAAAGAGATCTGCCCTTTGGCTTCTTTGAGTTTTGAGGTCGAGTTACTGTGAAATACAGGTTTGGTTTTGTTTAGGTCAGTAACCAGCACGCACATGCGTTTGTCGGCACACGAGGAATCAGAGCAGCTGCGTGTTTGCGGGCATAAATCAGCATCGCTCTGTCTCTTCTCTCTGTAATTATGCATCGAGAGAACTGTTAATATCCTGCATGTGGTTTTCTGTTCTGTGCTTTCGCTGTCCCACTCTCTGATCATCACTCCTAAACAAGCTCCGCTTTATCATCACTGCCAACACTTCTCTAATGAAGGCCTGTATGCAATCACCAATACACACCAGAGGCTCACAAATTACAGCCTGTTTGTTTCCGCAGCCTAATGCCGGGCCGCGGTCCCCCCTTCAATTTTAAATCCGGCTAAAATTAGTGCCCATGGCCTACCGTAAGTCCCGTGATGATTCTGTATTTCAATGATGAATTTCCGTGTGGGTTTCTTGTTAAAATTAACATCAGATCATCAGTGGAACGTCAGGACATTTTTCTACCTGCATGGCCAGATTTAATGTGCGGCTCTTTCCTCAAGATTTGTCTAATTTTATACTTTAATACCCTAACATCCACTTAACCTAAAACGCTGTCCCCTCTAACTGTCCACTAGTCCTCTGACCAGACCGAGACATGTTTACTCCAGCTACTTGTGTTAAATGTTAATGTATTTAAAATATATACCATATACTTTAATTCCCCCTTTCCTGCCCACTATGCTATTTCATAAAACAACTTCGATAAAACCTAAAACACATGACATAAACTTGTCTTTTTCTTTCCCATATTCCCATCATCCTCAGTGTACATTCTCTCTGTCTATTATATATTACGAAACCCTAGGGCCTTGAAACCGATATGTATAACTCTAACAAGGCTCTCAGACTGAGGCTCCGTCAAGTGTAAATATTTGGAGTGTTGAGAGTCAGCGCAGTCACTGTTACAGTGAGAAGCCCCTTGAACTGTTCATCTCTAATGCCTGGTGTCGAGAGGGACGTGGCGAGCGTCTGCCTCTTCACTTCTTCACCTCTGTGTGTTCTGTCTCTGACCTCCGAAACCCGACTCTCGGGGTCTCACTCACTTCCCAGCCTGGTGTGGCAGTGAAGCAACTGAATAAAATAATTTATGTACTGGGGAATGTAGGGGATTGTTTGTGTGTTGGATGGGTACAAGTCCATTAAGGGAGTAAGGGTGCTCTTACGGGAATGGGGCAGCACAGTGATGAGTTTGAGCCTGGCTTTAGTGTTGTTTAGTTGACTAGCTAGACCAACCTTGCCTAGTACACGTGTGTAGAAGTAAAAGACAGTGGGCATTCTCACTGTGCGCCATTGAATTGACCTGTACCTGACCCGTTGCTAGCTTTGGGATCCCAGCATGGAAGTTATATTGCTCTGCTTAGCCCCCAAAACGCACAAGCAACTTTACCCTCTTCACCCTACATTTAACTGCTAAATCTGAGACAGCCGCACACTCTCTCTGTGCAACCCAGCACCACTCCGTCATTATTTTAATAAAGTGTCATTACCGCAATTATTGAGGCGATTAGCTTGTTAGAGGACCCTCTCGCACCATCCATCAGACTGTTTTCAGCGAACAACACAAAAACAAGTGAGGTCACAGGCAGCTAGTAGAAATGTCAGGTCACAATGTAGACATGGTAGCCTGAGAACACACCCGGTGTGCATTTCATCATTCTCTTAGCTTAAAAGCATTAACATAGGGACTTACACTTGTTTTTAGTGTGAGGACCCATACAAAGTGGTTTTGTAATGTATCTGTGTGGACGTTTGTATCTGTTTTCAGCTTTGCAGTGTGTGTTACAGAGGTCTTTTATGCAACATGTCAAAAAGAAAACTTTGGCTGCTTTTGAACTGGACTGGTTATGTTCCCGTGCAGCATCACAAAATATGATTCCAGACAACGGCCACAGGCTCATCCTCTCAGTGGGCAGTTTTTATTTTCTGCCAGCATTTTAATAAGTGACGGACCCTTGAGTGAAGCATTAAAATAAAGCCACACTATTCAGCCGCAGTGGCTTCTGTCCTGTAGGCACAAGGAAGGAATTTAGGGATCTGTCATCTGCCAGACATTAGACTCCCTGCCCTGTTCTCCACGTCTCCCCAACCAGATTCTTCCACCACTTCTTGGAGTGACCTCTTTGTGTGTATGACATGCTTCGATGGCATCTCGCTTATTCAGCTTTGGCAAAGTGAATGTCCATACCGCTGGTAGTGAAAGGGATGTGTTGGTTTTCCTTTAAGATACTTACTTCAATATGTGAATTAATTTAACATTTAATTACAAAAAAGTACATTTGAAGAAGGATTTTACAGACTATTGTTTTTAACATAAATATTTATAGTAAACTTTTGACATTGGTGTATTTGTATTTGTATTGAATGTGATCAAAAAAAATCATGCTGTAGTTTGACTGTTAAGATGGTCTTAACTCTTGTATAGATGTTATGTCTTAAGTTCATCTTATTTAAAGCACCACCATACCGCTGTACATGCATAAGCAATTTCACATGTGCGGATTCGGAGTATCTGGCAACCCTAATATCTGTTTAAACATCTCATTGTTACTCAGTGGTACTGTAGTGAGGTAAAGGGGCTGACAGGAGGAAACGGTTTCTGCTTCAAGAAAACACAAACACAAGCTGTGTCCTTACGCTTATCCTTATTTAACATGAAAACTTAATGGTGTGGGCTGAAAAATCAGCTGATGAGTTTGCCAGAGCAGCGCACGTGATGTAAAGAGAAAAGAGAAGTCTCATCTTCTAGACCCAAGATATGGAGATTGAACAAGACAAGTCATTAAGTTTTCACCAGCACGCTCTCAAAAACACTGTCTTGCCTGGGGCTTGCTCACCTTCCACTATGGTAAAAGCAGCGCTCGCAACGCGTGTTTATGTAGGATGGATATCAAGGCACTGTAATGTTAAGAAAACGAGCTTTACGTGACCCAATTATCTCAAAATAAGTATTCAAAATAAAATGTTGTTTTCCGATGTTAAAAAAGTAGTGCCGTTGCTTTGCTTTTAAATGACAGGGTTCCAGAGTTCCATTTGTCCAAGTATCTATCTTTGGCAGTAATGAGAAGGGAAGTATTACGGCTTGGGCCTTGACATGCCAGCTCTGCCACGCTGCGCTCTAGACTCAGCGCTGTGTTTACTTTAGCGCAACATTACCTCCAGTCTGTGTACTACAGATCTTACAACATTTGCAGCTGTAGTGGAGATTTGTTCAAATTAGACCTCTAGAGATCATATAACCTAAGTGGAAACAAATGTTGCCACTTTTTCTAGTCATCCTCTTTTCTAGCAGTTGGGATAAGGGGCAGTGTGAGATCCAAAGCTCGCGAGTGGGTGGGCGAACTATGCCGAAACCCCGGCTTCATTCAAGACGGCGCGTTTAAGATGGTAATGAATGGCCGTCAATGAAACGGGCTCCTGTGCTGATGTACGCAACAAGCTTGCCTTTCTCACGGCACCGCAACAGGCAAAAAGAGGCGCCCCTTTGTGACGCCGGCACACGTGCTATTGCTTTCTGCATCAAGAAAAATATGCCCCATTGTCCTGAATGTCAGCCCTGCAGATCTCCAGACTGGCAGCATTCTTCAAGTATGTGACTTTGTTGACTCACATTTGGCTCCTTCAGTGGATTAACTTTATTTGAAGAATTTTCTCAAGGAAAGCGAGGGTGGACTCCTTGGATTATTCCACCCCACTTGTGCCAGTGTTTAGTGACAGACCGCTGTGTGTGTATTTTGTGTCCTTTAGCCCTTGGCTCTAAGGAACACACTGTGCAATGGAACACTTTATGCCCAGTAGTCGTGGGAGGTCCTTCAAGATGTGTTTTGTTGTGAAATGGTTGTAAAGGAGAGGAGAGGGTCTATATTCAAACCAAATGCTTTTTCTTTATTTTTGTTTTACTGCTCATGTTGTCGCTAGAGACAGAATGTTTTCATCAATGGCTGTTTGCATGAGTTAAGACACTACGCAACAGAACAAGCGCTGAGATGACAGCGAAAAACATATTTTATGTATGTGATAAGGTAAGGTGAAAGTGACCTATTTGTCACATATGGCGACCGTTACCTGAAATGTGACCTCTGCATTTTACCCATTCAGTGAGTAGTGAACACATGCACTGCAAGTCATGAACATACATACCCAGAGCAGTGGGCAGCTATCACTGCAGTGCCTAGGTAGTGAAAGGGGGTTAGTTGCCATGCTCAAGGGCATGTCAGTTGTTACTTGTTGGTAACGGAAGTCAAACCGGCGACCTTGTGATCATAAGTTCAACTGACTTACCAACAGGCTATGACTATATACATAATGTGAAAGGCGGAAATCTCTGTTGTGTGCAGTTGAGCAAAAAAAACTTGAACTCAAAAAGTAAGGGTCTCTCACTCATTCTCTATTGATCTGCTTTAAAATAAAAGTAAACATATTAACTATGAAACAACAGAAATAAAACTATGGATGGTTTGTTGTGACTTAAAAAGTCCTGCTTTTCTCAAAGTGTTTTCTTTGTGTGTGGTGAGCACTCTGGTTGGATTGATGGAAAGAATGTACAGTAGCCAAGATTATTGCACATTTTGTTTTGTCATACAAGTTCCACCCAAATTGTGAGATTTTTATCTCTATGAGTCACAAACTACTTTTCTGTTTAAGTCTGTTAAAGATTGGTTGCTTAGATCTTACAAATGCGTGTGTCGTTATGGCGCACTTTATATTAAGGTTCAGTTCTCTCTGTTAAAGACACCCACAGATTCTAAACCTCGTTGTGTGTATGTGTTTGTCTAAATACCTGTAGAAGAGCTTTGAAGTTACAGATCCCAAATTAATGATAAAGTGCCTAATTGTCTTAAACAGAAATCGGATGTCTTGGACTAAAGCAAACACCACGATTTTAGGTATCAAATTACTTTCGTGACGTGTTATTAGAGACCCAATATGGAAGTAAATGGGTTCAAATGATGTATGTCAATAACAGTAGACTAGACCGTATGTCCAGTCAGAGTACACTGGAATGCGGGCCTTAAGTAGTCTGATCTAAATGCAAATGTTATTAGACATGAAGATAATAGTTTTATCCCCAAACAAGGACCTCATTAACAAACCATTGTACAATAAACTGTAATTTGTTTTCAATTATTGATTCAGTAATCTTGTTTTTTGGTTTAATTATTGGTAGGATTAGGAATGTAGTATATGGTTAAGCAAAATATGTGCCTGCTTAGTACTAATAAACTGCCAATATGTTAATAATAGAAGTGCTAATAAGCAACTAGTTAATAGGGAGATTAGTGCCTATGCTAAAGCATTACCATCATTTCTTCGCAGTTATTATTGTAACATAAATGCTAATCGTCCTCAGAGTGGTTTGTGTCAAGTCATTGTAGAGTTAATGCGATCTGGCCATATGGCTGCTGCGAATTGACAACGGATATTTGACTCTGTGTTGTAGTGATGGGAAGCAGTGGGCCGTATGCCACAGTGACACTAAAACAATAGCGAGACACAAGCTCGTGAGGTCAGTTGTATGCACGGTCTCTGCCTGGAGGCAGGAAGGATACAAGAAAAAAAAGACAAGAAAAGAAATAGCCAGAGGAAAGACAAAAAATAGAACCAGTCCAGAAAGGATAGTGGTCGAGAAAGACATCTTCCCTGTCCCCTCCATTGTGCGGCGTGTATAGCCATGATCCTTCCGAGAGGTCACCGTGCACTCTCGAACTTTCACTGTGTAGACGCCAGCCCGGGAGAAAATCCATGCTATTTCCCACGAAGTGAACACATGGGGCGAATGAGTCAATTAGATCATAAGTGAGTGAATCTCTTAGATCAATAAATATGTCTTTTTTTTTCTTCTATAAACTCCAGTTTTCTGTTATTGCATTCATGATATTAGGGAAGCATATTGAATATTTTATCGACTGTCTATATGCCCTCTGGTGACCTTCCCTACATGCTAACTTCTCCTCTCAAAAGAGACTCCGTGTCACTCTGTATCAAGCAGTCAGGCGTGATGCTCCCCGCACATTTCCTGTGAATAAACTCCTGCGCGGCA
Organism: Triplophysa yarkandensis; assembly: GCA_033220385.1. Lineage (NCBI taxonomy): Eukaryota > Metazoa > Chordata > Actinopteri > Cypriniformes > Nemacheilidae > Triplophysa > Triplophysa yarkandensis. The sequence continues at coordinate 9,857,101 of CM065675.1, forward strand.
GGGGGGAATTCAGAATAGAGGTGAGCTGGGGAAAAAACAAGCACATACACACCAGTCCCTCCTGAGAACGGTCGTATAAAAACCACGAAAGAGCTCAGTGAGACGAAGCCTCCTTAAACCTTCTTTTATCATACAGCCCTGCTGAAGCCGCTTTGGTTATTGAACACTTTGTCCAGCTTAACAATCATCTACCTCCTATAGTAAAGCACATTTTGCATGTATATACTTTTATTGTGTATTAATTGTGATGTTGATGGTCAAGTTGACCATTATTACACATTTCAAACGCATCACATTGACCCCACATGTATTCCTTGTTGTTGGCTAGTTTGCATGTGGTGTGCTATGTGTGTACATCTGTAATTCCCTGAAACAATTGGTTTCTTCACCGCCCCCCACCCCGCTAGACCAAACTAGAATGTCAGTCACCAGTTAGCCTGTCACTGTGGTCATTTAACAATTCTCATTTCTCCAGCCGTGCTTGACTTGTTTGTTTGCTTTGCATGATGTCTCCCAGAAAAGTCTACGTAAAGTCGCCAATAACATGTCTTCAAAGTTCATCTGGTCACGCCACGCTTTCATTCTTTATCTTTGGCTTGTCTGAATTGTGTCAAATGTCCCCATCTGTACTCTGACCGTGGAGAGCCGCTCAGTCACCCAGCACCCTGCTCAATGCATGTCTTTGTGTTGAAGCTTTTATGGGCCTTGGCCCTAGTTCACAGCGTCATTGAGGGACTCAGACTACAAAACATGGTTACAATGCTGACTAAAGATCGTGTCATATCTGCAGTGGTGTTTAAACACAGTGGTGTTTGTGGTCTCATATGGCGTCAGATCGGGCTCCTCTGGTCTTATGAAACTGTCCAAGCTGCTGTTGCTTGAGAGATGGATAGTCTAGTAGGATGTGTCATGTGTGCAGTTTGTCTTAAACTGTGTTTACATCGAACACGAGCGTCAAAACTGAGTGACTCGCTTTATAATCAATGGTGATGCTGTTTACACTGCAGGCGTCTGTTGTGGTAATATGCTTTTTAGGCAGACGCCTTTTTTGTTCTCTGTGCAGCTACCACTTTCATCATCTGGTTGAAACAGAATGACTATTTACGCTATAAAATTGTATTTGTTATGTATTGAAGTAACTTGGCTGTCTGTGTATATGTGTGTCAGTAAATGAATTTATGTGTCTGTTGTACTGAAGTGGTCTCTTCGTGCAAGGATGCATATTTCATTTCGTCTTTCATTCAGAGGTCTACTAGAACTTAAGCCACATATCGATTTCGGCAGGTTGAGCACACAGTGCTTTCAGATCATCATCGCATCAGTTAGAGAAATTATCAAAGGTTGAGTATTCAACATAATGAAATATTCAACAGAATAAAAAATGTGCCGGTAAACCTGCACAGCCCGGAGATTTGCCATTTAAGCTTGGAGTTTACCCTCCTACTTTAGAGATGTCCGTAAAAGGCTCTCTCTCTGGCATCTCTGTGGACTCTTCCCTCCTGAGGTGTTTCCTTCCTTGTAGTAAAAAGTGTTAAAAAGAGGTCAAGGAAGCAAAGTGAAGTTGCTTCGAAATGTTTCTCCGAATTGCATTATGGGTTCTAGCGTTGTGGCTGATGTAGTGAATAAGTAAAGTTCCTCTTGAGCAAAAAGCTTCTGGAGGTCAGACCAAGCGTGCTAAGAGAGTTACTATTATCCACCTAAATGCTGCAAATGTAATTCAGCCTGAGGTTAGATCTGTAAAAGTGAGACCAGCATGTTTTTTCCCTGTAGTTTTTCTGCCTTCCATTTAATACGTTGGAGTGTAAGCTGGCCATTTTAAAAGGTTTTAAAAGGTTCAGGATTGAAGGTCATATGATGGGCTGAAGCGCAAGCCCCACCTCTCACCGCTCTTGCTTGGAGAAAGCGCCATAAAACTTTGATGCCCAAATTAGGTTGTTATTCATCTTGCACCTTCCCACTCACAGTATTGACAGCGGCAGTGAACTGCTGCAGAGAGATAGCATCTCAGCGTTTGGGCCGGGCACTCCGCCTCGCGGCCGCTGACAACATCAGAAGTGTTTTAACAGGGTTTTAATGGCCGGCCACTCCTGCTCCTGGGAGCATTGAAAATAGCTGCTGTGAAAAAAAACTCTTGGGCTGATGGGAGCTGACATGGCCTGTTTTCACAGTCTCAGTGGCCATGTGACTCACAACCGAGCTGCTGGGAAAATGTAGATATCTTTTCCCACTTTTTTTGTTGGTCCGAACAACTATAGGAAGAAGAAAGCACAAGACTTATTAGGATTCTACCTCTTTATTAAATTCTTACACCTGATCATGAGCATGATCAGACTTCAGTTATTATAATTACCCTATAATAAGATTTATTTCTTTAGATGTTTAGGGGATTTTGATATGCTTCACTATTTAAAACACTTACAGGGTGGTTTGTTATTGGATTGCAAAGCAGTTTAATGGGTTGTTATTGGTGGCTGCTATGATGTTTTGTGTGATTGCTTTGGTCATACACTCAACGCCAAGTCTTGACGACATTTATTCTCACTGACATGGGTTGTTTAAAGTAATAACCCAACACCTACAGATGAACGTTTTTCTGTGATGTGCAACTTATAGTGGCTATTGATACAATAGTAGAATAAAGTGATGTTTTAAGGTCATAATTGCACAATATTTGTGTTTGAGAACAAACCATCAAATTCCACTACTGGTTAAAAGTAAGGTTCATATAATGGTTGTTTTCATCATATAAAATAAAGATCAAGTAATTATTTTTGGTATTTTTTTCCATGTTCAAATTTTTTTTTAAAGAAACCTAATAAAACATCAGAACAACACAATTTGAACTGTGGGGATTATGTTGTGATTAAAATCCGGGAAGCTTCTTACACAGAACTCAAGGAATTGTAAGCTGCTCTCTTATTTGCTTTTTTAGGCATTATCTGGTCCATGTTATTCATTTAGAAAATTATTTCTCAAATAAAATTTGGTTTTCCAATAAAGTAAATAAATGTTGGCACATTTTGTATGTGTCTAAACAAGTAATTTCAATCTATGAAACATAAACCTTCAGATTAAGAGAGTATCATGAGAAACATTAAGATACTAAATAGTACTTTATAAGGTGTATAATACAAAAATTGTGTTTGTTTATTTGCTTTTTTCTTCCTATTTCCCTCTATTAACCTTACATCACAGTAACAGTTTTCATGAGATAAAGAAAATGAGATGGCTGGTACTGAACTCCAGCCAGCGATGTAATGATGAAAGTTATTGTGGCTTCTGTCTCTTTACTCTTCTCTGTCCACACGTTGTCTCTGTGCCACTGTCATTGTTTTAATGGCTGGTCATTAAAGTGTGTGCTGACAGACATCGGGCTTTGCCCTTTTAAAAGGGGCTGAGTGCCCTGACCGCCCCTGCCAGCCCCCACCAGCCCCCTACTCCAACTGCCCACTGTGGAAAGCTGGACCCAGTATTGTACTGCTGAATGGGGGCCCTGTATAGCGCTGTGGCCCGTTGGCTACACTCATTAGCAGAGTTTGGCGACACAGGCCCCCTGAATGAGTCTGCTTGTTGCCACACAATAGATAATCCTTGAATGTAGGCTCAGGGTCTGGCTCCACGCTGACACCTCTCAGCAGCCACACGGCTCACATGGTCACTGCTCAGCTTTCAGCCTGTGCCACATTGCTCTGCTTTATGTTAGTCTGTTTTCTACAACTAAGGGCAATCATATTGGCCATCATATTTCAAACTAAAGCTAACATTTAGTTAAAATCTAATTATGATCTCCTTGGTTGTCTTGATAAAATCCTAATCTATGATGAAAGCTATAGGTAAGAAAAAAGTTCAAGCTCCCATGAATTTTAAGAAGGGAGTTAGGATCATATACCAACGTTTTTGCTATCATCTTAATGGGTGGCCACCGTGAATTTTTCCGCATTTCAGTCATAGTCTCATGGCCTCCGAGGTGGCACAGCTGCGAAAGTTTGTTTTCACCCCATCGTCTTCCATTATCTCCGTTAATCAAATTCCTGCTTTTGATCACAGCCAAGGGTATATGCGGTCAGGCCGGGGGGAGCCATGGGGACATCAACAGGGGGCTTTCATGTTTCCCATCTCCTCTTAACTGAGCTTCATTGTATGAGTGTGGGTCAGTTTAAAAGCAATTGGATGAAATCGTGTAACGTGAGTCGTTGACTGAGCACTGGGCTATGTTGATAAGACCCGAGCAGTGAGAATAGGTGATAGCTGGGTCAGATACAGGGAAGTGTCTGTCCTCTTACAGGGGCCGGCCATCTGAAATGATTGCTGTCACAGTGAGTGGAGCTTCGAGAGTGTGTGTACGTGTGTACGTGCCTTACCTCATTTATCTTTTCCGAAGTGTGTGTTTTTGTTTGTTTATGTGTGTGGTAGTGCTTGGGGGTGTGCTGTGGTCATCTGCTTTCAGCACATTGGCTGTGTCTCTCCCCCCACCAATTAAATTGATTGAGGTAATTATACATCCTTTCCTATGCCCTTATGTCCCTGACACTGATTGGCTGACCTTTGTATGGGCTCTTCTCGCTTCTAAAGGGAAAAGGTCAGCACTTCCATCCAACTCTATAAGAACACACAGTATTCCGCAAACAAACCGCAAAAAAAACATCGATTACATATTATTAAATATGTTTATTTTAATTAGAATTTGACAAGAACAGTTTTGATATACTTTCCATTTATTTTGAACAATTTATCTTTTGCTTTATTATTAAAAATAAAAAAAAACTTTGGTAACACTTTGAACTAAGGTTATATTTTTTAAAGTGATAGTTCACAAAAGATAGAAATTCTGTTAACATTTACTCATGTCATTTCAAATCTGTCCTGCAGTAAAAAAGTAAAACTTTGAAAATGTTGATTACCAAATAGCAACGATACCGATTCAAATGCACTGGTTTTGTGTCTATACAATAGAAGTGAATATGTTCCACATTTTTCGGTTACCAATATTTGTTAAACCAAACAGATTTTAAATGACAAGAATGTGTGTAGATGTTGAGATAATTTTTTTTATTAATCTATCCTTTTAACATTAGTAATGTGCTTGCATAAATGCACAAGGAAGTTCAAATGTGAACTAAAAATGAGCAATATAGTTTTTTATCAGATTTATTCACTTTGTTTGTTGTAAGTTAGTTCAAATACAATGTCGTTTATCGTGCTTTAACTAATGCAAACAACTTATTGCAACTGATGATTTCAAAATGTGTGTGTAAATTATGAAATGAAATAGAATTACTACAACTGAGATAAGTAAATGCTATAGAGTATTATTTGTGTTACCTTATGAGATAACTAATGTTAACAAATGATTCTTAGGTGTTGCCATGTCTTTTAGTGACAGGTTTTTTGAAAACCTATGCTGTATATATATATATAATAGTTGTACTTCCTTCCATTCTAACATTTTCTCAATAATAATGTGCTACATGTCGACTACATGTGATGCTTTGTATTCAATAACCCAACATTCACATGCCCTTGTTTTAACATTCACCCACCATCTTGAGGCTTGACCTCTTTCGTCTTTCCATTTGTTCTCCTTTTTGTACCTTGCCTCTTGGTCTATTGGTGGGTGAAAGCCAACAATCCTCCACCTCTCACATGCTTTTCATTCACAATATCACGCGTTGTAATGCCCTGACCTCTTCATTCATGTTTTACAAGCTGTTCATTAACTCTCAGAGCCCTGTTGCTCAGATTTATGAGGCCATAGCAAGTTTGTACATGTTTTAAGTAAATTAACCGATTGACATTTAAAGGCCTTTCAATGGTCTTTAAGACAGTGCCTCTCTCTCTCCCTCTCTCTCTCTCTCTCTCTCTCTCTCTCTCTCTCTCTCTCTCTCTCTCTCTCTCTCTCTCCTCTCTCCTCCTCTCTCTCTCTCTCTCTCTCGTCTCTCTCTCTCTCTCTCTCTCTCTCTCTCTCTCTCTCTCCTCTCTCTCTCATCTCTCTTCTCTCCTCTCTCTCTCTCTCTCTCTCTCTCTCTCTCTCTCTCCCTTTATCTCTCTCTCTCGCTCTCCTATATATATATTTTTGAAATGGTCCAAAATATCCTATAATGTTACCAGGTATTTACTAGGGTCATTATTAAAGAATGTACGTTTTAGCCATTCTTGCATGTGCATAACAAAAAGTTGTGTTCTTAACCACAAACACACACACGGAAAGAAAACAACTCACACTTTTAACCACAGCCTGATCAACAGTGTGTGCCCATGTCATTTAGTGACATTACTGCATTAGCTAAGTATGGTTAATGGCCACAGCTGTTTTACAGCATCTTGTGATGCTCTTGTGATATCTGTGCTGATAATTGCTGTTCTCTCATGAAGAGCCCCTCTCATTTACAGCATGCCATTTTTAATGCTTGAGCGGCTATGTGTGTGTGTGCGCGTCAAGAGCCAGTGGAGTCAGGCACCTCCTCGAGTACACAGATGCACACACGCATGCTGGGCAGGTGCTGTTGTCATCAGGTAGTGAACTTACACCTGAAAACTTTAGCTTTATAACAGTCCCTCCTCTGTGGTTCAGCTTGTTCTAGCTGGTTTTGTTTTTAGCATGACAAGGAGCTGGAGGGTTGAGTCACGCTAGTGTGTGTGTGTCTCTGAATAATATACTTCCCTTTTGAATATTACTGACCCTCACCTCTATGACTTAATTTCACAGAACAGAAAGGAGGATACTTTGAAGAATGCCGGTATCAATACAAGGGTGGTTCCCATTCACTTCTGTCGAAACAAAACCCGTCCAAGTAAATGGGTACCACCATTGATCATTTTTCAAAGTTGGTGAAGCATCTTCTGTGCTTCGCAGAGGATAGATAGGTTGGCAATGAAATGGGATATTATGAAAGAATAAATATTTTGTGCCTTTTTGGGTGAACTGTTCCGTAAAATAAACAGTTTTTAAGATTTTCTCTTTCTTTAGTGTAAAACACATTGTATCGGGTGGAAGTTTTATTTTTTAAGCTCAATCTGTGTCTTTGTTCTTCTAATTTTTGAATTGATGTATTCATAAAGTTTGCTTCTTATCATATATAGTGACAAAAGTCAACCAGTTTTCTATAATTTCTTCACTTTTGTGGGGAACACTGCGCCATCATTAAAATGAGCCAAATAAATGAAACCATTGGTTGGAAATAGTAAAAATGTGGCTTGTGGCACTTTGTTTGTTTTATAGAACAAAACCAAAGCTGTAGTTCTAAAAGTGACAAAAATACAACCCTCTTTTAGCCCCGCCCCTCTAATAATAATTATATTTTTTGATCTACATTTCAATTAAGTTTACGTATAGATTTATTTTCACCGTGTGTCCATTGTCATTCTTAACTTGGAATGAACAGATGAAACTCCCCACCATCCGTGTTTTCCTTTCATCCCCGTCAAATCGTTGTAAAAAGTGTATCTAAAGAGCAGTGTCTGTGGATCAAAGGCTCTCTGAACTATCTCACTCACACGTTCTGCTCTACTTCTTTATCTCACTCTCTTCCCCACTGAGCTCTCTGAGAGCTGTGGGTTCAAACGTTCAAGTTCGGTGTCGAAGATGTCCTCCGCTCACACCTCCTCTCCCCATGAGAAACACGAGCCTCCACCGACCGCAGGACTGATGAGAGCAGGAGAAGAAGGGAAAAACAGCGGCTTGGAAATGGCTGTCAGGGGCCCAACCAACTAATGGTTTTCGCAGAGCTATCACCCTCAACTAGCATGTCTTCTCCATTAGCGAATTCTGTTCCGATGTGCTAAAGTCTTGTTGTTTTCACATTTTTTTCTGGGTACCATAGTACTTTGGTGTCTCTTTATCTCGGGATGGGCTTTTAAAAGATTTGCTCTTTTACGAGCGCCCTCGACTTAGTACCGTGGCACGTCTGACCAGCGTGTGTGTGTGAATCCAGACCGTATATGTGTGTATTTCCTCTCTGCACTGTGAATGACTCTGTGCTCAAATAAACCGAGAGGCCAGCCATTGGCTTTGATCAGGGCTTTGTCATCTTTATGAGAGTGTTGAGAGGAATAAGCCAGGGCCAGCAGCGCGGGACCCCAGATTAAAGAAGGCCAGAGGCGGAGGGGTATGCAATCCTCCCCCTGGAGCTTAGCACCACATGTAACTCAGTAACCGTTGATGGGTTACGTTGGCTTTACTTTCGTCTGACTTTACTCCATCTTCTTTTTTCAGTCGGCACACAGTATGGCTTTCAGACGCATTAGCAAGCGTGCACTCAACGGCACTCAATGTACGTTTTTACACACGTAAAAATGGAGCGAGCATCAATCCACACTTTCATATTTGTTTCTTTCCCCAAAGAAAGAATGTAAACTTAAGGTCGTCTTTTCAAAAACTAAATGATTTGTATGTCCTTTTTTCAATTTTCTGTATGTTTAGCCACATGTTAAGCATCAGAGTGTATATGTATGTGTTTGTGGTTTTGTGTGTCATGCGAGTATGGGTGTTTCTCTGTATCGAGGAGCCCTCAGTGAAAGACAGTGGTGTTTGAGAGATTAAAGGAGAAGAATGGGTACACACACTCTCCACCCCCTTATACGCCACATTGTCCAGACAGCATGTGCGTTTGTGGCCCTTTCCAACAGCCCGGCAATCCACAACTGCCTTGACCTCTTCACCTTTCAACTTTACTTGAACTTCTGGAAAGTTGTGCAAGGAAACTCAAGGAAACAAAAGGGAGAAAATATTTGTTCACGCTCTGCTATCCATATGCACATTATGCAAACCACACTATTATATTATACATACATGCACACACACACACACGCGCGCACACATACATTATATATAACAAATACATTTTTTCCACAAATAAACGTTGAATTTAGGAAACGTAGACCTTTGAACCCAGACCCAGGGCTCCGTCGCTCTGTTAGAACGGGGGTGGTAGATTAGCTAATCCTGTCGCTGTGTATTTGGGCTCTTGGCCTGTACGTGCTTCTGGGGTAATGAGCTTACATGACAGGACTAAGAGTTAACATTGTTACTTGTCTCAGACAAAGGCTGATTATTCCCTCACAGAGGTGGAATGCCTCAGTTCGGCTAACAATGAGACAGAAAGTATGCTCCGGAAAAGTTGGTTTGTTACTAAAGAGGGATGCAGCTTCTTGTGCTATCTGTTTGTGTGTCTGCACGCCTATTTTACCGTATCACTTGTGTTTTCACAATTGTTGAGTAAATGTCTGATCAGTGTTTCAAATTTAATCTCTTATGGCAGTTAAATTCAGCTTCAGTTTTATTGCAGTTTTAATATTTAAAAATTTTATCATTTTTTTTATTCAAATGTTAGTCTTTATTTTGTATTGTTGTTACCGAAGAAGCATTTTTTAGGTTTGAGCAAAAAATGTATACGTCTAAAATCAGAACTGCAAATAGACACAGCTGCCGAATCTAATTTATAAGTAATAGTTGTAGGACATATTTATAAATATAATCAACATTTACATTATTTTTTAACATTTAAAAAAAAAAATTATTTTCCGAATGACTAAAGATGTTCTCATGCCCCAGGCATAGCTGCTGGCCGGATCTGCTCTTATCACTTTTCACTGGCTCCATACGACAGAGAGAGAAAGATAGAGACAGAGAGGCATTAGTGTGCATTGATAAACTTCTTGGAGACCTTAGCACGTCAGTCACATCACAAACTTGAGTACAGATTCCAAAACACCTTCTTCCATGGGCCTGCATTTTGTGTGCATGTGTGTGTGTGTTTGTTTGTTTGTTTGTTTATATGGACACGCTCGCTGAGCTAATTGCTATTTCTGTGCCGATATAGAAATTGGTCGGAGTCTTTCCTAGTTATGGGAATGTTCAGGTTTTGTGTAGGCTCTTGGAAAGGGTCAGATCGGTAACCAGCGCTGACTGCTTGGTGGCGGTCGAATTAGGTTGGGTGTTACAAAAGCATCTAACTTAGCAGATTATTCCCTCGAATAATATTGTCAGAAAAAGTCCCTGAATGAAACGTGAGCCGGCGAGGGGGACTTCAAACACGCGGCAGCTGTTGATCTTCGAGGGTCAGCTGGCGGTCAGGGGCTGGTGTGAATACTTCGGTCTCATCAGGACTCTGACTGTGCAGCATGCACGCTGTGCTCATCCTCACTCAAACCCTGTCCATGTGTTTACTGTTCCCTTCTCAACGACATTCAGCACGGACCTGTTTATAGAGTGGAAAGGAGCAACGGATGAGAGAGGGAGATAGAAAGACGTCAGCAAAGAAGCTCTGGGAGTTGCTGAAAAGTGGGCATCTGTAATTTTGGCATGTGCTTCGGCAGGTTGACGTGAAAGAAAATAGTTTTGAGTTGTACGTAAGACTAGTGGGCAAGATTTTCAAGGGAGGGTTACTGTTAAATCTCTTTTTGTGTGTGTGGCCCAAATCAGGCCCTCGGGGGTCCCCTAAAAACACAGCCCACATATCCTCAGGACAACAAATGGCGTTTCACCCAAATCTTATTTCTGAGACAAGAAGCGGAGACATTGGTCTATCATGGTTAAATGGGCACTTTTGGTGGGCTGTGACCTGCTCATTGGCACAGGGTGACCGGTAACCCTATACCCCTGCAGCTTAAGCCCTGGTCCGGTTCTCCCTCAGGCGTGTAGTAAATCAGAGCCAAAGCAACAACAGCAGGAGGGTCCATGGCCCCCGGCATTACTGTCACACCCCTGAGCCCATCTGTAATCTGTCTGCATCCTTGCTATAAGTCTCCTTCGGTGTGTTAGCCACACTGGCTGATGCAAATTGCTACGGGCGGTTCGGCTGCACAAAGATGCCACTTCGTTCTCTGTCCTCTCGGAATTAAAAGCTTGGCAGATTCCGCTTTATTTCATTCCTTTTTTTGTTGTCATGGTTGTGTTTTTGGTCATCTTTGCCTCATGTGATAATCTAAAGGAGTGTGACAGATTAGCAAGCAGGTCAAAGAGGAGATGCAGAAACTAAATATTAAAACAGCTGGGTGAGCAGCTATCGCATGACCTTCAAAAGCCGGCCTGTGCAAAGCATTACGCAGCCCGAGGACGCAGAGAGAGATACAGAGGGTGCATTTTTTCTCGCTTTAATGCTTTTGCTCAGTCTTTTTACCCTTTCAGATTCATCTGGAAAGTCTGTTTCTTTACTCCTCTTATTCATGTGCCATATGTGACTTTTTCTGTCTTCATTTTTAAAATCTTAATCATAGCATAAAGAAAACCATAAACCCCTCACACCTCTTATTTGTGTCTGTATCTTTTGTTACACCAGCGAATCAGCTTTTGTACGTTATGGGTGGCTGCTTTGGCCTCAGCGTGCCATGGAACACTTACTGTGTTTGACCAATGTCTATGAATATATAAAAATGGTCCTGCTTATGTGACCAGCAGTCTTAACTTGAAAGCTTATATTGATGATTTGGTATAAACGATGCGGTAGTGTCCTGGCTTAGTTTTGGCTCTTTCTGTCCCCGATGGTTTTCATAAAAGTACACGTGGGCATTTGTTAATGTGCAGGATGGATTACAGTTAATTGCAGCCAGTACAGTAAGACCAGCACTGTTCTTGGCGAGGAGAGACGTGTTGGAAAAGAGTTCTTCTGACTGTTTCAGTCAGTTTCAGACTGTCTGTTTTGGTCAGCTGTGTTATTTTCGGCATGTTTTTAAACCAATGAAACGCCACATCCTGCACGTTTCCTGAATAAATTTGGCACTGTTGGTTGGCGTGTGACATGGTGGCAAGCATGACTGATCGGGAACAGTAACGCAAGTCTGCATTTTGAGACCCCATTGAGGAATTTGACAATTTAAATGTTACTTTTACCTGTGCGTCAAACCTGAGCTAATTTATTTTTACTTTAACATGGCTAGAACTGTCATGCTTATTTACTGAGCATAAGTATGTTAAAAACGTCATTCTCTGGCAAAAAGTACACATTCACACAGGTCTAACTGTAGTCATTTTAAATAAGTCCACCTTCACTTCACTACCAAATTAAATAATGTTGATTTTTCGATTTTTCTTGTATAGTTAATCGAGTGAGCCTGGACTGTCACCCCCAAAACTGCTGAAAATGTCTTTCTGCAAATACAAGGGTTTAAAAAGATTATCCTTGAGTTTTTCCGGGTTGTTTCTAACTATTTTGTTTTAACAGGGCCCTCTGATGAGAAGAAATAGAACGAAGCGAGAGAAGATTAAAATGTGTCATTGTTTCTCTGAAAGCTTATTATAAAGGTATTAGATAAACAGAAAGGGGTTCGCCTCTTCAACTTAGGCGCCTTCATTTTCCTTCCCAGCCAAAAGCCAGCTGGCTGTTACCTTGCTTTACAATTAAGGCTCACCTATTAAATCCCTCACAGAAGGTCTAAATTAGTGTGACAAATCCGAGGATCACAGTACGTGTGTGTGGGACTCTGTGCCTTAGCTCTTCTTGTTAGCTTGCTGGCTCCAGTGCTTAACCTAAGCTTTCTCTAGACCTTTGCATAATTAGCTGTGGATTCACAACCCCTTTGCCTCAGACTTTCAAAGTTCTCACGAAACACACTGTCTTATCCATTTACTTTGAGCTGTTTCATTATTTGTCATGCCAGGTTGACAGCGGTCTCCTTCCTGCCTCTGTGTATACTATTTAGCCACCGTGCCGCCAGTTGTCTGATCCCAGAACAGTGCATGGCCAAAAGAATTGCAAGAATGGCTGCTGCTGTGTTTGAGAGGCCACACATCAGCCCTGAGAGTGTTTTGCAAGGACAGATGTTCTTGATGCTGATGAACTCTTTGGCGTGTGTTACATCGGACAGTCAATGTCATTGAAGCTGTAAAGAGCAGGAAGTCATCTGCATTGACATTCAGAAATGGTCTCATGTTTTTGGAAATGTCTTGCGGAGCTCATATTGTATTTCATTCAGTCTCTTCTCCTCAATGGAAACTCATTCATTCAACTTCAGGTTTGGAGTTAAATGCTTGTAATGATCCGATTAGAGTAATATTATCCAGGTAGTTTACCGTTTTATTTATGTATCCGATCAAAATAAAATTGCTAGTGTTAAAAAGGCCTAAATTAACACTCACAGTGTATATATAATCCACACTCTTGAGGATTATATAAACACTGTGAGAGTTCATTTAACCCTTTTAATGCTGGTGATTTTATAATTACAATCTCTTACCTCTCTATTTTAGATTGCTCCCCTTTCGCCTCTTCCCCCGCTTGGTTTTCTTTAGTTTTGTGCGCGTGGTCATGCGGACCACCTAACCAGCTCCATTTGTCCAGATTATTTAGAGGGGTTTAACCTTGCAGCCTCTGTAAAACAGAGACATCCTTTAAAGGCTCACAGTCTGTGCTTCCCTTAAAAGCCAAGCCTGTGACCATACATCAGAAAACAAGAGCTGCGCTTTGATAGCCGCTGCCATTAGACAGAGTCCTGTAAAGGGGCTTTGCTGTCGGAGGCACTCTGGAGATAATTGTACAATTAGCAAAGAAGATTGTGGAGTGCTTTGATCAGGAAGCAACATGCAACTCCTCAAGATATCAGAATGACCAGAAAAGATGTACTGACAGCCAGGGAAAAAAGCAATGGTGCAGTTAACTTTTTTTAAGGTAAAAGCACAGTTGAACTTTTTAAACTGTACTGCTTTAATGGTGGTGAATTTAGAGACACTTTCAGAAAGGGTTTTATTTTTATAAACAAGCACACTTATTCTTGTTTGTCTTGTGACTGAATATTATGTGAAAATTAGACATGAAATGCAGGAACCGGTGTAAACGGACATTACTGGTCTGCTGACATAGTCATAAAACAGAAGCATTACTACTACCTTGTATGATGTTCAAAAAGGGATGCATGCAGCCTTATCAGGCTGCTTCAAGATTCTTTACCTAAAATTATTTCTTTTATAATTTATTCACCCTTATGTCAATAAAACCCTGTATTTGACTCTTGCTTCTGTGGATGACAAAAGAAGATATTTTAAGACACATCTCAGTAGTTTGGCTTGGTCATAAATGTTCCGATGCTCTGCAGAATAGTTATACAGGTTTGGAATGTCAAATCTCAGTAAATAATTTAGAAGAAAAATATCCTTTTAACATATCTAGAACACTAGTACTGCTGTTTCAATTAAGTTAATAAGTTGAGGAACTTGAGGAACTTGAGTAAGGTTTGGTGGGCTGCATCATTCAGCTTGGCACTCCTCTCTCCTCCTTAGCTTTTCACATAACCCTAAGCTCTGGAGGGGAAGAGGCAAGCTAGGATATGTTCAGGGAGCACAAAGCACTTCCAAAATAGAACTGGGTAAATAAGATTGCATGGGAACCAAGCGTGAGTTTCATCCCTTCTTTCTGCCACATTTGGGCCTGTCCTGCATCGGTCACGACTCTCCGTTCCTCACATCCAGATATGAGTGACACTTGGAATAAATCACACCAAACTCGAATTTCTCCTTAGCGACCACCAAGAGTTTTTCCATTGGTTATGTTGCCCACTGGGGCCTCCTGTGCTTTAATCAACTCTCCATGGGCAAAAGATGACAGAGAGACCACCATGCTTCATCTGAATGCTCATCATGCTTTTTCTAGCATGTAAACTCAACACTGACACAGTTACATTAGCACCAGTCCTAACAGTTTGGCTGTCTTTGAGCTCAGCAGGATAGGGAGATTAAAGTTTGAGGTCTCCAGTATTTTAAAAAGAAAGGATGATCTCTGTCTTCGGCCATTTCATAAATAAAGCTTGATCTTCTAGTCTGCGTTGTATCATTGAGGGCTTATCTACATCGCTAAATGTTGCTTTCATGTTTTTGAGGTTTCTGTGTTTATGCAGTCTTCATATGCCTCGAACAGACCTCTTCTCAGGCTTTGAAGGTCTTTAGCATTTTAGCTGTAGAACATCAAGGCTTTAGTAGATCTCCCCACTTAAGACAAACATCAACAGCTGCTTCGTGACCTGTTCTGGGAGTAATAGACTTCTTGTTAGTGGATCTCTGTTGTGTGTGCATGTATGTTGCAGACCGGAGGTATGGGATAGTGTTTACACTTTTCATGTTCTGTCAGCTATGAATGGAATATAGGCCACCCCTGATACACACACACACACACACACACACACACACACACACACACACACTCACACGGCTTTCTCCAGCAGAAGGCCCTGTGTCTTGGTCTGGCAGGCCATCAGAAACCATCATAGAATAGACTTGTGATGAGAGGCACATAGTGACACCCTAGACCTCACACACACACACCTACACGTACACTCACAAATACACTCCCTTCCTAAAGTGTAACTGAGTTGCTGCTCATCTGATTTACATGCTTATAAATCCGTGTGACCCTTTTTCCCAGAACTCTATGCCAAGGTGCCTGACTTTTTCCTCTAAGAATTCTCAACACATTCACCCCCTTGCCATCTCGCGTTTTGCACTTTAATTTTTCGCCTATAGTCTGTCCGCACCCCTCCTCCACGTGCCTGTGTGCATTAGCTGCGGCCGCCAGCATGAATGTAGCCCTTAATAAAGAAAGGAAAGTGTTTGTGACACCTCGGCTCACCGGTGTGGCACTGCGGTTCAGTTGTCTCCTTTAGTCCTCACACATGAGCACCCTCGGTGTGGCTGGTTCAATCGTCACTGTACAGTCACTCAAAGTGTCACACTTTGTAATTACCATGCAGACATACATTCAAGGTCCCGCGCAGTGGTATTGGAGACAGCGATTGTCAACGTACCTGTACATAGGCGGGCACGCCGGGCGTCCCCTTTAGATGGCTCATTAAAGTGATTTGATATGAGGGTTGATGCAGGCACTGCCTCTGGCTGACATATCTAAGTAGAAAAACGAGCTGCACTGCCAACAAAGCATACTAACAGTTACTTTGCAGTGGATTTTACAGATATTTGCTGCAATGACCAATTCAGAACCCCGTATGTCATGGACTTTCAGCACTTACAGCTCTGGTAAAACCAGACCTGAGTTAGCTAACAAATAGGGTACAAGCCTGGGAACCAATGGCTCCACACAGTAGAAAAGGGCAGGCTGGGGCGTGTGGAGGGGTTGGGAACGTGAAGCGCAGTGTCCTGCCAGGCTGCTCTTCCCGCGGGACGAAGAAACACTCTGAGGCGACCCCCTCTCTTTCTGCCGCGGGGTCAGGCCTCCTCCACAACTTCCCACCAACCCGTCTGTCCAGCTCACAGTGGCAGGTTAAAATTAGACTCTCCCACTCGCAAAACTCAACTTATGGGGAAAAGAGGATTTGATAAAGCATGTGATTTTCACACAGTAACTCTGCTCTGTCAGTGAGAGATACTATCCGTTTTCTTATGGCCCCCACGCTGAGGGGCAAGGGATGATGGGGATTTTGCGTACTTTGTATTTGGGAGAGTAGCTCAACGCTGAACTCCTTTTGAACCTTTTCTGATTTGTGCTTTATTATGACGCCAGTTTCATTTTAAAAGCTGAATCATGTCGCGGTTGCCCTCAGAAGCGATTAAAACTCAGCGGAGGTGACCTGTGTGATGTTCACTTTTGTGTCATGAAGAGGACCAGATGCGCAAGACAACCTGTTGGTTATAACAATGTTTTTCTCCCTTTTGTTATCCTCTTCATCTCACGCTTTCTCATGTTAGTCATCCTAAATTGCTCGCAGGTACACAAACTAGCACCCCCATTGAAGACTGACCACTTTGATTCTACTTTTCAATGCCAAATGTACTCCCTATGACACTGAACCTACATTTTGTGGTAATATACGATGTCTGCTAGTACTCAAGGTATGAGTCAGTCTAGCTTTTCAGACGCCTAATACTAATACAATTCCATCTGTGAGAAAGGTGCTAATGTAAAAACTCACAGTTCTTAATCCAAACAAAAGCCAACACTAATGTACCCAAATGCTTCCAAATAAAGCGAGTGTTTGCCCGCAGAAATGGAAACCCCTCTCTGAGGTTCCCGGTGTAAGTGCTATTGACCAGTCCGGTCCGGGCCAGGCTTCTACTGGGCTTCCAGTAATAGGGTGTGTGTGGAGGATCGATGCATGTGAGGCCAGTCAGCATGTGTGTTTAGACAAGTTTGAGGAGATAATGGCTGCTGCCGCTCAGACACGCCGACCTAATGGAGACAAATGATTCCCATCCTCATTAAAGCAAACCCAATGGACTAGTTGGGTGTTAATGTGCTGTTGCCATCATTAAGGTGTGCTAGCTTCTTACATCGAAGCAAGAAAATAAGAGGGTTTTCACACTTGGTTACTGTACAAGTGTTTTGTTTTGAATACTGAAAAATGGATGACTGCAAACTTAGTAAAACAGCATAAAGATTTTTTTTGTCGCATTACAGTACTTGGCAGTAAAAGTTGTCAAACAAACAAATACAATTGAGTTAAATAGACATGTGGTTTTGCTCTATTTTTAAGGGCTATTCACATGAAGGACAATAATAAAGTATATATAAGCGATTAGTGAATTTCCCCACCAGAGAACAACATAATACAACGGAACAATATAATTGGGATGAATTTCAACAGTTCAGACCCATTGAAATCTAAAATGCACTTTAAAATAACATTATTTTCAGTTGCTAGTATAGTATTAGTTCAAGTTAACTTTATATTAGTTGTTCTTGGTGGGAAGCATAAGTCATAAAATAGTTCTTCTTTTACTTCACATACTCGTGTGATTTTGTTTGTTGGTTATCTATATATGTGGTTCCTGTTTTCCATCGGGCAGACCAAGCTTAGAGAGAAATGCTCCAGAACTCTTGAATGACGCTGGCTTGCATTAGGATGTCTGTGAAATTCTGATGAATGGGGATAAATGGGATCCGCCATATCGTGCAGTGCCACAGCCAGCAGGAAAGCAAGCAGATAGCACATCCTTCTCACATTTATCAAGCTATATTTCACAATCTCTTCAAAACGAAAGACCAAGCCGCCCCGTCTGTTCTCCTCTCTGACTTGTGGGAGTAACAATTATCAGCAAACTGAGAATGTGTGAGCATTTTAGTGTGAGTATTGCATTTTGGCATTATATTCTTAATTTCTTTGGATTCCATGGAGGATTTAAAAAGGCAATTCCAATGCCTTATTCAGGAATTTTTTATCAGTTAAAATTTTTTTTAAGCTGTTAAGGTCAGCTCACATTTCTAAAGTTTCTTAACTTTAGACAAAGCAAACATGTGTTTTGTGATCCTTGAGTGGGTGGGACATTGAACGCACATGTTTACAACTGCATCATAATCATCATCTGTGTATGATTACGTGATACAAACACTGACTGTGTGTACTCACTGTACTGAGACAGTGTGTAAGAGAGAGACATCCTGGTGTAGGACTGGCTGGAGGGCAGGGAATAGCGTGCATGTGGAGTGTCCGTAGCAGGGGACGCCAGGCTGTCTCCAGGATCTGAGGCACTCCCCACCGACACAGACGCAGGAAGAGAGCTCCATAAATCAGGCCAGATTAGAGGGGCCGCTAGGCCGAGCTCCGCAGACTGTGCTGCTAAATGTCAGCGCTCCAGAGATGGCTTAAACAGCCCTATGTAGCTTCTCACATTTTCCTCACATTTTATTAAATCTGCTCCACCAAGAGAGACGAAGGTGAGAGAGAGAGGGGAAGGAGGAGACGGGGAAGTTCAGTAATGATGTGCTTTCCAGTTACGGTGAATGGATTTACAAAGTGTCTGTTTTGTAAGATAGCTGAGACTAATCCAAGCCTGGGGAGAGAAACGGTCATCCTAGCTGCACACACTCTCATTGGCCGAACAAAGGACCCTCCGTGTCTGCACGGAAACGCAGCATCACACAACGCATTCTCGCACACACATTCTCTGTCCATCTTCCTGACTTTTTTCTCACGCTCACAGACAAATGTTCTCTGTCACAGACGCTCTGTGTCATTTCCCGCTGCCAGTATCAGGTCGTTTTCCTTATTATAAGCTCTAGTGTCGGAATACTCTGGGGCATACATACCTCTCTTCTGATGACAGTGCATTGTTTAAATAATCAGATTGTCATCAAATTGTCAGTATTTTGTGGTCTTGTAGTTTTCAGGTTTCCTTTGCTAACATTTGTGAGGCCTTGTCTGTATATGACAAATGACAAAATGCTGTATTTTAGTTTGTCCACTCTTTCATCCATTAGTCCATCATTTTTGGATTTTTAAATAACATGCATTTCTGAAACTTTGGTTTTGTTATATTATGTGTTGTTAACAAATACTTTAGTATGTTTGTAATAAAATTTGTCTCTTATTCATAAGGTTTTAATAATGTGATTTTCTACTTTTCTACTTCTCTTAAAAGTGTGGGTCCCAGGTCCTCATAATTTTTTACTTAAATCTCTCACCATAAAAGTAATGGCTTTCTTGTTGTTCTTTCCTATTTTGGGTAAAATAACTAAACGGTTTTGTGTTGGCTTACAGACATTTTACTCTATATTTAAGAAATAATTATATTTTGACAACTTTTTTCTCCCTCACAATCCAATTACAGATTCCAATCCTGCCTATAATGATAGCTTGTGAATGTATCATAGTGTGTATGGTATCTTTGGCTGAAACTGAGGGAAGTCCTTCGAAAGTAAAACCATGCCAATGAAAACACCAGTAGCTCTAACCTTGTGTCTTCTCTCGTGTCTGTATGTCTTTCGAACACAGTCTGTAAATGGCCATCTTCTTGCGTTTAGCTCTACTGACTGTGATATATTTATCAGAATAGTCACATCGAAGGGCCATGGGAACTGTGTATTGCGTGAAGTCACAGAGATATCAGTCAAAAAAAGTTGTTAAAATCGTCATGCATATATCCCTCCCCCGCTTCGGCATGTCACAGGGAAAGTATTGATCCACAACTTCCCAAAGTTATTTATAATAGAAGATAAACAAGGAATGCACATATGCCTGGGAGTCATTTTGGTGGGGTGAGGGGTGGGGGGTTCTTGTGTTGTTTTTATTTTCAGTTTCTTGCCTTGAAGGAAGTACTCGGCGGGGAGGTTTTTCAGTGCTAATAAAAAATAAATACAAAAATGTGATAAAATAAACCAAGTGACACCAGCCCACGTAACGTGGGAAGAAAAGTGTTTGTGTAATGGACGTAACGCATCCTATTATTATCCTAGAGTGTGTGACAACTCTGACCAGCGATGCCCTCAAACACAAACTGAGCTGTTTGAGTAGAAACGCTACTTCCTTTGTCAACACACGCAGACCATCTAAGGCCAGACCATTCCCAAGTCGTATTGCCTTTATGGGAATGCTTAAATATAACTCAGGCAGCCATCATGCAGACAAAATAACCAAATAAGCTGAGCAGTAATTGTTCCCACTTCAAGGTGGTCCATCGAATCTTTCGGGCCTCTCTCACCCTTTAAATTGGTATTGAGGAACTTGGGCTTCGTGAGAAAGTTGCAGGAACATTTTAGGTAGTGACAAGTGAGTCACATCAATATTGACTAAAAATGTCACACAATGTTTTCCCCCTAAATTATCAGTACTTTAAGTAACAATTGAATTTCATTTGACAGTCACCATGGTCTAACATTGTTCCTTGTGTGAGGTAGGGAAAAAGCACATGGGGTGATCCCACAATACTCAAGGTTACCAGCTTTCTGTAGCTCTCAACGCCTATAAGCAACCACCCCACCTGCCCAGAAATCCACTCTCTCAAGGCTGAAATAAACCAAATACTTCCCTATCGTGTGTTATGCCCCTCTTTCATCAACAAACTGTGCTAATGACTTGTTCAAAGCTGCTTGTTCTTGCTCCTGCAGAGAAAGATCTTTGATGATATATGGCAGCCTCGGCTGGTGTGGCGCTTAAGAAAGCTTTGACACTTGGAGGGCCTCCCATCGCCTGCAAGCTGATTCAGTGGCACTGGTCCTCACGCTTCTTGGTCTAAAACTGTCACCATGTGTAGAATTACAACAATTAGCCTTTGATTTGTGTTAGACGGTGGCCTGAGGCTATAGACCACCCATGCGTTGCTGTTGGGCATAGGTTCTGGTGACTCAGCCCTCCATAGATGTTGGTGGAACCATGCATTCATCCGGATTGAGCAGCTGGTCCGCTTCATGTTAAAAAAAGGTGATTTTATAGAGAGAGGTCAAACTGTATGGCTTCTGGGGGTTGTGTTTAGGGAACTTGACTGGATTGCTCCTTATAAACTCAACTTTGTTTCAAAGTTTTTTTTTATGCTCTATCTTATATTTAGTTAATGCATGTAAAATGACAGCCCTTTCTTCTACTGTGGTCTATTACAGATGTCTTAGAAACTGTGGGTTTGTCCCAGTTAGGCTTAGGATTCAATACAAATCAAATGCCATATTTAAAATTCAATTCCACTATTATTGTTTCCCTTCATATAAGCCAGTCATAAGTAAACAACATTTGAAGAAAGTGCTTTTTCCTTAAGAAATTAATTTTAATCAAACTTATTTAGGTTTTAACATGACAACAGTTAAATTGTTTGCTGGCTGGCTGGTAGACTTCTGGCATGCCATTCAATGTAACTGTTTACTTGTGTATATAATGGCCCAGAGTGTTCAAGTCACCACTAAAGTTTGTGTTTTTGGAGCTGCTCATGTACTGAGCCTGGCATGCTAGGAACATGGCTGTTTGAACATACTTTATCCCATGTATGATACTTTAAAGACATCTTTTGGACAATTAATTGCTTGTTACTGATCCTCTCACCTTAGCTTAAGTTGCTGGGGCAGTTCTAACCTTAAAGTCTTAATTCTTTCTTTTACAAGTTTGGTGTGTGTCTACTCTTTGTTAATCCACATTTTTACTTAAAGCCATGAGTGCAGCAAGGTGAAGTGAAATAATGACAGAAATAAAAAAAATATTTTCTACTTCGCAAAAGACCTATTAAAGCCCAATTTTTGTATATATTAGAAATAATTATATTGGGGTTAGTATTTATCATTTTAATATAACTCTGACTTTTAATACACGTAGGTCTTTATCTTGCAACATAACCATGATACCCATAGAAAAGTAGACTACTGTAAGCCACACAGTCATTTACAATGTAGATATTGAAAGTGTCTCCAGGTATGCTGGACCTCTAGACATCATCTGTGATGGGCCAAATTATCGCAGACCTGTGACGGCTGGAGGTAAAGGGCTCCATTTACCATTCCCTACTATCTGAATGGAGCATCTAACTGTTGCCTATCCAACAGGCCTTCACTCACTCTAATTGCGAGTAACTATTAGCCTTTGAAGTCTGACAGGAGGAATCTATGGCATTCTTCAGAGTCTGGGCCTGAAAGGAACATCTTCAATCCATATTCATTATGCTTCAACTCAAGTGTATAAACAGTGGCATTAAGTAATGGAAAGTGATGTTTCTGAGAATATTGCATGTTCTGTGTCCCTCTAATGCTCCTTTTCGATTAATATGTCTAATTTTTCAGTTCTTCACTACTGCAATTTTAAGGGTACCTGATGCTTTTGTTACATAACTTAGACCATTGACTTTCTCTGTGAAATTTGCTACTGAGGCATGATGCTCCTAATGAATGTAGCCCTGAAACAGCCCAACCTTTCAGAGAGCGTTTCCTTTTGTGCCCCCATTCCATGGCGTGGTACTTCACAGAAAAATCCTTTGAAAAATGCCAGAAGAGTGTATCTCATGGCCTGAAGAATGTTTTATCTGCTCTAGTTATCGTTTTTCACTTAATGACAGCCATTATGGCCTCAGAGCAGCAGAACAGGCTTCAACTGCGTAAGAAGTTTGAAGGTTTTTTTCTCTTCCCCGTTCTCATCCAAGGTGTAATGCAATCTAACCTTGGGAAGAGGCCTGGAGTGGCTGGAGCCATAATGTGTAAGAGGCTCCTCTGTTAAAAGTGGCGTCGCTCAAGACGGGGCAAGGAGCGAGGAAGGCAAAGAAACGGGTCTGCTTCTTGTCACTCAGGGCAGCCCCTGCCCAGGGAGTCTGGAGATCCCTGTGTTGTAACCCAACACGGTCAAGAAACCAAGCGGACACTGCTTTCAGCAGGCGCACCGTGAGAGATCCTATTTAGGGAGAAATAAAAAATCAAGCCACTTAATTGTCCATTAGATCACTAGTAGACCAGAAGAATGAGTCCTGAAGCTTCTTAGTAAAGTTCTCCTGGACATGTTAGGGTGACCTGGATGGCTAAGAATTTGGAAAGACAAAACCTTTGCTAATACCAGCAGTGAACTGTTCTGTTTTCTGTCACATTAGTGAATGGAAGCAGGGAGGCATCAAACCAATATTTGCATTTCTCAGTTTTAATGGGCCATTTGAATAAGCCTGGTTGTGACCTCCTGACACCAGTTACAATGAGCAGGGCAGCAGGGGGCTTGGAAGAGGTGGGCTCCAGAGTGATTTGGACGGGGGTATGGAAAGAGCAAATATGCCGGAGCTTGAAATTGATTGCATGACTTAAATTATGGAAAAATTAAAATTCCACCGTAATTTATTGTCACTATAATGCACATTCAATACACACTTCACTATTGCATGCAAATGTGTGTCACCATGCCCAAAACAAATAAAAGTTTGTCAGACATAATTTATGATATTTAAATACACCGGTTGATTAAATAGCATGCAGGGCCGTTTATTCTCACATTGCTCTCGTATGACTAGAAATCGGTGTGCACAGCGCTCACGGAGTTAAGACAAACTAAACATTACGATGGATTCGATTTTGCTCAGAGAAAAAATGCTTTGTTTTTATGTTACTCAAGCCATCTCATCATGCTGTTGGAAGCGTGTTCAGGTCTTGTTCACAAAGTATAATGTGAGTGCAAACCTGCGGATACCTGAAGGGGTGGCGATTGCGCTAGGGCACGGTTGTCTAGCTTATGTACACCCTTAGATTCAATATTCTAACAACTCTTTCTTCTACTCACCCACCCTCGTAGATAGAGATGGACTTTCTTGGGAACATCTCTTGTGTCAAGTTCTAATGTAACACTTGTGTACTTGAGGTCAGAGCAAGTTCAATTATCTTTGGCCACCTGTTTGCCTCTAACATTTCGCTCAAACAACACAGATCATCTAATCGACATGTTCTCAAATGTAAACATACTAATCTGACACTCTACAGAGCATAATACATGTTTGAAGTAAAATTCAAATGTTTAAGTTTAATTATGTTCTACAGTATTTTTAGGTTTGTGTGGATTGCAGTTTGAGAAGTAAATTTTTTGCCATCTGTCCATGTGTGTGTATGCTCTGATTGAGTTGTCAGACAGGGTGCTGAGAGCTGCCTCTGCTTCTGCTACTGTGGATATATTCTCTCAGGGATTGGCCTTCACCCCCACGGATCAGAGCGTAAAATTGCCGGCCCCTTTGCACCCACATGTGTTGATAAGTCCCATTAATATCTCACTGATCCCTGCCAACTCAGAAGCAGTGTGGGAACTCTAAGCCCCATCATGTAGAAATGGCTATCTCTCCTATCACCATCATAATATAGAGTAAGGAGGGAGTGGCAAGCGTTGATCCCCCGGTAGGCAGGATCAGGGAATTGTATATGAGTCTATTAGGCATCAGCACTAACCGAGGGGGGATGGAATTGGGTCTGAGCTGATGACAGGTGCCTGGCCAGGCTTTTGCTCGCGGTGACCCTCCATGCTGGCTGGCGCTGCCCACCTAATCCCCGGCCAGCTGTTGCAGTTGTCGTCCCAATCAGGGTAAAGTGTCAGGGCAGGTGGTGGCTGGTTCAGGTAGCTGTGGCGCATGCTGATCGGCGGATCCGTGTGGCAGTGACAGAGCTGTGCTGTCATGAGGCTGCTTTGTACTGAAGGCTGGCCCTCTGAAAAATCTAGGCCACATGTTTCCAGAGCTGTCAGCGGGCCTCCAGCCTCCCATCCATTATCCCGCTGACACTACAGGCCACGGCGTAGATGCTGCCTATCAGGCCCACAGACAGGCCAGGAGACGGGTCAGGCTGTAGTCAGACACCCCTGTCGGTAGTGAATGAATCAGTCCACCTATGTTGGCCCGAGTTGTCACAGTATCATCCATCATGACAGGAGGTTTTCTGTCTGAAGCTTTAGGTCTGCTGATCAATGGCAGAAGAAGTTGTTGCAACAGGATGTTGTGTCTGGAAGCTGTTGGTTAAATCTGGAGATGTCGTTTATCCAGACTCCACCTTGAACTACAGGCTGAGTGACTTGGCATTTGGGACATCTGGAACTTTCCAGTTGTAAATTAACCAGTTGTATTGGCGCAGACATCAAGACTGCAACATTATGTGACAACCAGATTTTCAAGTAGAATAATCTCATAGTTTTAGCAGTGGAGCGGAGTATATTACAAAAATCAATATGCGCTGTACATGAGGATGAAGATGCTGAGTGCCTCCCCATGATCGATCAATAAAATGGTTTCTCTCGGATAGTTTTAACATCAAAGTCAATAACTAGCTTTGTAAATTGCTACATTAGAATAAAAGATCACTGGGGTCTAACCTTCCTGTCCCCAACTCTTGAAAGGAATTTGTGAAGAAAGCAGCTTTCAAAAAAATAAGCTCTTAAGCATTTCTCAATAACCAAATAGATATAGATAATAAAGGTTTTTTGTAATCATTAATTCTATAACAGTTTCTATATATGAAAAAAAAGGGTTGTCGATGAATGTTTAGGATTAACATTACATTTGGTGTTATATTAAAATCATTTCATATATGGTTTTAAATTATTTATAATATATATATAACATGTTATTAATGTCATTTATTATAAAAAAAATCTTCTAAATATTTACATACTAATTTAATTTAATATTTATTTTAAGATTAAAATAAAATACAATGAAAACATGTTTGTGGTAGAACTGCAATTGATTGCTTTAATACACAATTCAGGTACCAACTATGGAGCTTGAACAAAGCCATTTTTTTCTTTAGGAAATATATTAGCAGTTACACTAAACTTGACCTTAAAACGCTGCTTGAACAGACCCCCTTATTGCTATAAGAGACATTTTATGCACATGCCTTTATGTAGAGTGTGTGTTATTGTATTTGTGGGCTTTTTGGATTATATTGTGGGCTCACAGACCTTATATGTGGTCTCCAAAGATTTGAATACAGACTGCATGCATGATTGTCCACACACGTTTGTCTCTGGCGTGTTGGGGATGAGGTGGTCCAACAGGGTTTGGCGTTGATACTCTCCATAAGTATCTAGTGTCCGGAGGCAGTATTCGAATGAGAGTGTATCAGTTTCCATAAGACTCTGGCAGTGGGGATTCGTCTGTGGTTATTGGGCCGTACAGACAAGCTTTAACAACGGTGTCTAGTGCTGGAGCAGTGGGGAGAGGGTCCTGCCAGCCTCAACCCGAGAGTCCCTCAGCACTCTTTACAGTAATAAAACAGCGCAATATCGGACATCCGACACCCCAGATCAAACCCCATTACATTAAGGAAATATTAGACCTGAGCGCCAGCCTGATGTGTGCACGTCATTATGGCGGACGGAGCTAGATGGCTCAGTCTGGCCTTGGAGAGGAAACAGACATGAATTAAAATATGTGTTTACCCACCAACATTGTCAGCATGTTGGCAGGCTCCTGGTAATACTGATGAACACAATCTTTACAAAGGCTCGAGCAAATATTGATTGCTTCGTATCACTTCAGGTTGCTTGTCAGATTTGTTGTTTTTTACCATTGTAGTGGTGTAATGTTTAAAAAACCCGCAAATTTGTGTTTTTAAATGAATGTAAAGCATTAAAGTAACAAGGCTTTTATTTTGCATATACTCATCATAGCAAACAGCCATCTCTCCTTTAACTCCATCTACAAAACCCTTCATCACACTGACGTTCCTCAGCGCCGGAGCGTGTTTTAAGCTCCTCTGAGCTCGTAAACATGATTTTAGTCTTTTAATATTCCGGCACTCGCTGTAAAGCTAGATGAAATAGCACGGCGAGTCGCCCCTCGGCTTTCGCTTCGCCTCGTGAGGTTTGACTTATGCGATTAAGAACATTTACAGATCAGGAGAAGCTGAAGTGGTCATTCTTGAGCAGCGAGAGTGAGCGGAGACTGATCTTCATTAGAGCGGCTAGCGAGGGGCTGATGGCTGTTGGACCTCGGCAGCCTCCATGATTTAAGTGTCCTTTCTGCCTGGCCTCTATAAGGGTCACGGCGGGCCTTTGATGTTTCATTATGTACGGCGTTCCAGGAACAAAAACATGCAGGCCACATCAAACGGTCGCCATGCTGAAGCGTCAGGAGAGGCCTCCGCCTCCCGCCCCTCACTCTTAGCACTAGATTACTAAAATCGGCTCTGCCAGAGACGAAAGCCAAAACAACATCAACGCGCCCACAGCAGAAAAATTACACCGGTGTAAATCAAGGAAAGCTATCAGCTGGATGAGAAACAGATCTGCTTCCACTAAATCAGACAACACCTGTGGGGTTACAGCCGCAGATGCAGGCAGTTTAGAGCTTGAAATATCTTTGTTTTTGCAGGATCGACTCTTTCCTCTCTCTGTTGTTTACTTGTTTAAGTCAACCCGAAACATGATGGACAGTGAACATGCTGCCGAGGGGTCGTCCGGTTCTCCTATGTCGTGATTTGATTGTGCTCCAGTAGAGGTTAAATGGGTTAAGAATCTTAACCGCAATAAAGCCTTTGGAACGGTTACTTATTAATCTCTTTCACTTCGAAGACATTAGCGGCAGGTTTAGCCGGATTTACCTCACTAGATAACATGGCCAGATTTGTCAAAACAGCTAGGCAGTTGTAGATGAGGAAGGCAAGCAGATGCAGAAAGAATCTGAACCCCAGTCGCCATCCGTTTACCCTCTATGTCTTTCTTAATAACCCTCTCTCTCTTATCTCACCCATGCATATGGTAGAGTAAAATAGTTTTTAGGTTATCTTGCACCAACTTTGTTCAAGCAGTCACATATTGACCCTGATTTTTTCATTGTTATTTTTATTTATTTTCGCATGCCATACTGTAGTATATCCAAGGCTCCTAGCTGTAGACTCAAAATACCACATTCATCATGGGAAAAAGTGCTGGTGTGCTCTGCAACCAAGTCTAATGGAGGTTTTTGTTTATCAGAAATGCTGATTAAACCACCTAGGCACCTTACTGGAAATCAGCTCCACCTCAGCCTGTTTTTCTTCATTTGATTAGTCATGTCTAGGATTGTTAAACCGTACTACAGCACCCCTGAGGATTGTTATGTCCGAGCACACGGCATCTGTGTTTTCTGTTTATCACTGACTCATCACTGATGCACTGTGTGCTCTTCAGCATTAATGGAGCTTTTAGTCCAGATGTGCAATCAACACGATTAGAAATTCTTTTGTGTTGTTTTATATATTGGTTGACTGATTGACTTTAAAAAAAAAAAGAATTCAACTTGCTGGGGCTGCATGCTTCTAAGGGTATTTTATGTGAATTATTATTTTTATTATGATTATTATTATTTTTACTTTTATTATAATTATTATGAATATTTATTAATGTGTTATTTATTATTATTATTACTATTATTATTATTATTAAACTTAATACAGAGAGGCAGAATCTGAGATACATGAGTTTAACCTGACGATGAGCAGTTTTAAAATGTAAGTTAAGGAAACTATTTCAAAAAGTAAAAAATATAAAAAAAAAGAATGAACTGATAATAAAAATTAATCTCATTAAATAACACAGAAAAAAATCACTTGTGGTCTAAGGCTTAAGGTCAACTCTGTATTTAATATTCTTCTCAATTAATTTTGCTTTCCATTGGAAAACTATTTAAAACACATGGGAACCTTGTTTTCCATATTGCATTAAGCTGTTCTGTGTCTAATCCAGTCATTGGCGGTTCTTATCTCTGTGCGCGGGACGAGTGCAGTTGATCTAAGGTGATCAGCTAGAGGTGGGAAAACAGCTACCAGAACACAGGAGATGCTACAGGCTGGACGTTAGGCTGTAGGGTAATGGGAGGTTACGCCACGTCTCACCTCACCAGCGCTGCTGTTGCACGGGCAGTAAATGGGCGTGTCTGTGAAATGGTTTTTATTGTTGGTTAATCTGTGGACAGTGGCAGGCCCATTTCACACTGAATTCCACCCTGTGGGGCCGTGGCTAATTGGACAAATTTGCACAGCGGGGAATGAGGCACAGAACGGCGGGAGGCTTGATATATGTGCAGAGGGCTGCGAAGCACAAGAGAAGCTGGTCCGTTACACACACTCACACTTCTACCCTTAGATAAAACACAAAGAGAAAAGTTGTTTTCCTATTTAGAATGTTACAATTTTATCTGCTGGCCTTTGGGGTTCTACATATAAAATTAAAGAAATCATATTATTGTTTTTTTTTTCGTATATGGATTATTGTTAACAGTTTAAATAAATTTAAATTAAACTGTTATTGGGTTCTTCAACACAATTACATGCGAAATTTGTAAAACATTGAATTATCAAATTATGACAACATAAATGTTATAATAATTTAACTGATTAATTGAATAATAGTATCTAGCAAATTAAAACTAGTAAATAAAAATGATTATTATGATGATTATTTTTAAATAAGCATCATTTTATTTAATACAATGTTACATTATTTTATCCCTTTTTTACCATTTTAATGTTTAAAAAAAGTTTTTGGTGAGTGTCACATCACAACTATATAATTTCTTTAATATTTGACCTTTTTTAACGTTTTAATTTAAAACCAAATAAATTCTGTACATTGTACATATACATATCAAGTTTTATTCTATCTTATTTTATATCTGAACAAATTGTTTAATTAATTCAGTTTTTAGATTATAAATGCACCACAACACTGATTTAAAGGTTTTTGTTTTATGAGAAAGCGTCCTAGGATCAGCCGAGTTAAGTAAAGTATGTGTTTAAAAATTAAATGTAAATGTAAAATGTGTAAAATCCACAGTTTATCATTGTTTTTTATCAAACCTGCCTCTGTTTCACAAATGTCAGAACTTCTTTTTTTAGTTTTTCTTGAAAGGACCACACTGATTCCTGTTTCCCTTCTTACAATAGCAAAATCCCTACTTTTCACCCATGATCTATTTCTGCTTTGGTTTTTGAAGTTCTGAGTGGTGCTTTAATTAATAGTTTCGCTGCCTTGCAGAAGGTCGCTCGACCGCGGTGCGCGTTAAGTCATGGGAAGAAAAATACTGTCTGTGAAGACTGTGAAAAAGAGCCCAAATTTAAATGGGTGGCAAAGGCAGCGGTCGAACACGTGTGAAGTCAGCCCTCTGGAATTGAGATGCCGTAGTCTCCGGCATGGCCACGTTTCCTTCATGTGTGATGTGTGTGGCTCAAGGCAGCAGTTTCATCAACGCCCTGGACATATAAATCTTAAGCCGGAACCACAGCACCAGCTGGGCTCCTGTTCTTAGCTCAGCCTTGGCTTGTTGAGAAAACATGTAGGAGCATTTTCTCTAAACAAATGCAGATATAGGCAACTTGCATCTTAACCCATGAAATTGGAGCTTTTGGCACCCAGATCACAGCAGGAGCCCAGGATAGCCCGGCCCAAATCTATCAGTAAATATATGCTTGGCCCTTTGTTG
This sequence comes from Triplophysa yarkandensis, assembly GCA_033220385.1. Classification (NCBI taxonomy): domain Eukaryota; kingdom Metazoa; phylum Chordata; class Actinopteri; order Cypriniformes; family Nemacheilidae; genus Triplophysa; species Triplophysa yarkandensis. Next base: position 9,887,636 of record CM065675.1, read on the forward strand.
TAGATTTTTTGCTCATGACTATAGTGCAAGTTTGGAGCTCAGCCCTAGGCTCTTTCATGTGTGTGTTGTGAGGGAGGTTGAGACCGCTGAATATCAGCCTCCCTCCCTCCTGTGCGGCAGGCTCGCATCCGTCTGCTCTTTCTCAAGCCATCCTCTCTTTCTCTTGCCTAACTCTGCCTCGCCACCCATCTGGCTTGAGTTACTTCACATTACCGTTTAAAGCGCCTTGGTTCATCCTTTTTTCTGTTTCTCTTTTCTACTTATGTCTTTCCTACTATTTTCCCCTTGTTTCTTTTCACCTCCATCTATGACTGTCTGTGCTATAGCGTTTTAAATTCCTTTACTGTTTTCTTCTGAAACTGACAGTGGCGGTCGGATTGGACCAAAGACAAAATGACATTGTCTGTGTGCCGTGACACAGTTTGATTTGGTTAGCGTGGATGACTGAGGCAATGCGTCACTGTTTATAATTCAGGTTGTTGTAACTGGAACATATTGTGACTAAAGCTGTACTTTTAACTTTATTCTTTGCTCTCAGTGGATATTAAGCAATAATTTGGTTGAAGCTGAGAGAAATGTCGAGGTCTTGTTTCAGCCCAAAATCAACTGAAAACAATACAATAAAGTGAATGTAAAATTCTTCAAAAGATATTCTTCTGTATGAGAAACATACAGAATGACAAAGAGTAAATTATGGCAGAATAACACATTAAGTTTAGTAGTTGTACCATGGTTAACAAAAAGTTGCTGGCAGTCACGTGAAGCATTTGAGCTCACATAGTCTCCATCTGTCCACTTTTTCAGTGGATTATTCCAGCGCTTTTTCCTTTAAACACATCAGAGCGATGTCTCCACACACTCATCGGTTTCTGTGTCTCTATGTTTGTAGTGGTGTGGTGCTGAGCCCGTGGTTAGGATGATATCAGGCCGATATAATGAAGCAGTTCTCCCTCTTCCGCTCTCAGATGATGTGGTTGTGGTTTCTGCAAAGAGGTCGCTGTTTCAGACGTTAGCTCAGAGCCCATTGTCCGTCAAAGAACCCGAGCAGACACGGTGGCTTCCAGTTTTTCACATCTTTTCGCTCCCCTAGAAAGTTCACACAGGACAGATTGTTCCTTTGCTTTGCTTGTTTAACAGATTGTTCAAATCCATCCCATGCGTGTTTTACAGTTCTGCTGAACCTTGATCCTCTTGCCCTGCTTCAGCCCGGGTGGAGGAAATCCGACCGCCGCTTTGATCAGGGAAAATCCAGGCTCTCGTGCGGGTTGGATCAGATCTGATTGTGACACTCGTTTCTACAGTGGGGTTTTGGGCTGGTGTGAAGATGGAGACGAGTGTGTGTCAATTAACATGTGTGCTATACTTTTGCTCTGTCTCTTCAGTTAGTGAATCATTGCTCTACTTTAAAGCTGTGGAGACAGAAGCTCCTGCCAATGAGACTGAGATCACTCATCCAGGACATGTGTGGTGTGAGCTGACCAGGCCATTTATCTTCTACCCCTGCAGACTAACAAACCTCTTTTTCACAAACCATTATTCTCTGTGGAAAAAAATATGCATTTGCATCTTATTAATTTCATATTGTTCTAAGGCGGTCAAAGGCCAGTGGTGCTAATGTGGAACATATTTTTTCTTTTGCACCAAAATGGATCTGTTGCTAAAGTATTTGGCACATGTATCTGTGAACCTCTTTCTCCATGCTGTGCGTGTCTAAAGAACATTCTCTTAGGAGCAGTTGGTGATTCTTAAAGTTGCACATAATTTACTTAAATCCTTCTTGGATCTTTGCGGTTTTCGCTATGTTTGCTCTGCACGTACTTGTATCTGTTGAAGCATATTCTATGCATGTGGGTAACAACATAAGTGCGACTCATTTGGTTTCATTTTTACCAAATTCCCAGCCTTGCTCAGTTGTTTTGGCACTGGCAGCAGCATCAGCACCACAAATCAGATTAACCGTTTCTATTTTCCACTCATCCTCTTACACAAACGCCATAGTGCACACAACCACCCCCCAAATCAAACAATGTCTTTCATTAATTATTATTCTCCATCTGGAATCATTTTATCATTGACAGGTACAAGTGTTTGCTTTTGTGAATATGCTGTTCTTCCAAAAACAACATTTGTTTATTGTTCATGCACTTTGCTCTGCCAAAAGTGGTGATAGTATAGATTAGTGATGTGATGTTAACAAGGGCGTAGCTGAGTAATTTCATTTATCTATTTATACATCAAAGTTGTGTGCTATCTCGTTTACTTTTCGCATAGTAGTATTTATAGATAACGCCTTTTGCGCAGAATTTAAGTTTTTCAGGTGTGTTTGTATGGATGACAGTAGGTGGGATGGATACTGTTCTGAGGGGGGAGTCGGTTGACTTTTGGGGTCACAGCAAGAAAGTGACCCGGCTCTGCTGGTTAAAAAGCAGACTGTGTTTGGCTTGGCCTGGTCTGGAGCAGATCAATGATCTGTAAAGTGGATTTGTTATTGCCTTGTTTGCTTTGGCAGTTCTTGAAAGCGTCCAGCTGATTACAGTCCCAGATGTCATTGCACACTTTACCGCTTTCTTTTTTTATCCTACTTGTAATATTTCTTCGTGTTCATTCATATCCATGCATACTTGGCTGCTTTCAGAGTTTGCCCATTCAGTTTTTGTTTAAAAATCTAATTTCAAGTCGCTTAGCATCGATTTTGTTGGTAGTCCTTGACCCTTTGTAGTTTTGAATGAAGGGGGTGAGCCACTATTGTTTAACTATTTTCAGCTCAGCATTCCAAGTGGATTGATGTACTTTGCTTTAATTTAGTAATGGACTCCTATAATAGTGGATTACATCTTTACGTCACATTCTATATCTAACACTGGCTGAGGTGGAATTGACCGCACACAATGTCAGCTGCGTGTTATTTGCAAGTGAATTTGACTAGCTGTTAGTCTAAAGCCAATCATGTCCGGATCAGTGTCTGTGTCAGTGCAGTATAAAAATAGGTTATGATCTGCTTTAGCTGCTTCATAACAATTGTGTGTGGGGACCTACTAAACCATGTGTCTCAATAAATAATAGACTATTAAAAGAAAATAGCTAAATCAAATAAATGATGTTTATTTAAAAATGAAGAAATATGTGAGGGTTAGAGTTAGGGGATAGAATAAACATGTATAGGAAATGTGTGTGTGTGTGTGCACGCGAGTGTGTGTACCCATGTGTGCGTGTGCGCATGCGCTTGCGTGTGCGTGTGTGTTTCTGTGTGCGTGTGTGTGTGTGTGTGTGTGTGTGTGTGTGTGTGTGTGTGTGTGTGTGTGTGTGTGTGTGTGTGTGTGTGCGTGTGCGTGTGCGTGAGTGTGTGTGTGTGAATTGTGGAACCTTGTTTTAGGTATTATAATGGTTTACTCAATTTTTAAAGTTAGTGTTAGATAATGAAAAAGGTTCAATTTAAACTAAGAAACAATTATTTAACCAGTGGGTTAAAAAAAGTGTTTTCTGAGTGACGAGACAAAAGTGTAAATTTCTTTAATTTTGTAGTTTACTAAATATTAGTTAAAAAAACTCAGTGGAGACCATGGATTTTAAACGGCTAGCTGTGGCTGGAATAAGCAGCTTTGAGAGCTGCAAGAAGAGAATGAGTCAAGTCCCAGGTGGATGACTGGATTTGGCCATAATCATCATATCAGATGTTCTTTAGTGCCAGAATCAAACCGTGTCCCTCTACTCTTTAAACTCAATGACCCAAGAGACTTTCCTCCGTCCCTTGCCTCACCAGGAGGATTAATTCCACATAAGAGGGTTCAGATTTGACAACAGGAAATATAACTGTTGTACATGGTGTTGAAGCAGTTCTTACAGTGTACATAATAACCCTAAAACGCTGAGATTAAAGTCACATTAGGCGGTGATTTCTCATTATCAAATGGAATTGTGACAGATTGTGCGCCATGTCCAAATGAAAATCCTCTCTGCTCTGCCTGCTCTTTTTTCTGCCAACATGACCTTTATCTAGACTCTTGGGATGGAGGGTTTGCTTGCTGCTGGGTCGATTGTTTGGCAGCACTGGTGGTGCTGGCCCCGGATGGTCCGGGAGGTTGGCGATCAGGGCTGTTATTACTGCGAGGAGGCTCCGCTCTGTGCCGCCACATCAGAACGAAGAGGCCCAGTGCTCGGCTCCAGTGAGAGCACACTACCCTTCCACTAAACCTGTAATTAAACTCAGAGCACGGCGCAAAAAGTGTTTGTAAGTGATTATAAGCAATATGTTTCACTGAATTGGGCCTGTAATTTTCTCCACAGCTTGTGTTTCAGCTTTGGTTGTGACAGTTTTTTGTTTTTCAAAGTTGACGGCTTTTGTTAAAAATAGCACTGGATAGACGGTTTGTGTAATTTCAGTGAGGCTTTTTGAAAAACACTGTCATGTGTATATGCATTTATCCTTATTTTTACATTTATCACCTTGGCACATTTATCATCTACGGAGACAAAATACATTTACCAACACAAATGCATTTAAACTAACTATTCACTTAATATTAGTAAAATTCATAAATGATGTTGCTGTATTGTTTTGTTGAGTTTGTTAACTAATAATTTAACTCATTGTTACTAAATACAACACTATTGTAAATTGATTGATTTAAATTGTCTGTATTACGATCACTCTTATAACATAACTTATCCTATTAAATTTGAGAGCTACAGCTATCTGTTTTATAAATTCAATTCTTACTTTTTTCCCCAAACATTATCGGATTTTTCCAAGCATCAGACTTTTCTTCACAGTGTCGCGTGGGCAGAATCCCTGAACCTTGGACCTGGTGGCCAATCAGGCCTTTGTTCCAGTCAGGTGTAACACCGGCTCCAATCAATCAGATCACTTTCTCGCATAGCACGGCCTCTGTGGTGCACATCACTGGCCTGATATATAATGCCATCTGACAAGGCCAGGGCCCTGTGGACGTGTTTGTGTGAGGGGGAACGCTGCAGTGCTAACCTCCCCTCTCACAGCCAGCTGAGACCTCTGGTCCCTGCACGTCTTCACCCTCTCTCTCTCAGTCTCTCTCACTTTCGCTCGTTTTCTCTCCTCCCCCATTGGTAGACATGAGACAAATCGTTGGCCGCGCGATCCTAACTTGGTTAGCCGAACGAGCCCAGGAATTACCGTCGCCATGTCCGTCTGAGCGTCCCTCCTCATTACAGATGAGATCACAAAGCCTTTCGAGTGCCCTGAGCGTGACTTTGTTTTTCTGCTCGCATGAGAATATCTAAATAATGCGCTGCTATTTGTTCGGCTAACAGTAAACAAAATGCAGCATAGGTTTAGGTTTATGTTTATGACGGGTCATTTCCTGACTGGAAGTGTCAACTTTCCAGACCCTTGAAAGGCAAACACTGTAAATAAACTGAGCAGTTTGACTTGTTTCATGAATGAAATGCGATGGTATCTTCAGCTTTGCCAAATCGCTTTTAAATGCTCAATTCTGATTGGCCGAGTGATGGTCTAAGGCGTTAATCAATTTCTAGACCGGCACAAAAAAGGAGTTTCAAATCTGTACAATGCATTAAGTTTTTATGTCAATAGCCCACATAGCTAGATCAGACCAAAAAAAAACATGAAGGCAATATGCTACATTAAACTTAAAGAATAATTGTTTTTGCAGATAGTCATGTGGCAGGTACTATAGTCATCTGGAACCAAAACGTTACCTACCAAAGTATTTGGTGCACGCACTTCACCGACCTTGTGTGTCTTTGTGGCTTAGAGTTATTAGAAGTGAGCGTGTTTGACTGCGGGTTTTAAATGAAATAGAGTATAGGTGTGTGTTTGTGTTATGTGGGGATTAAGGCCATGTCCATCCGTCAACTGCGGGCTGGCAGACTCAGGCAGCGCGAGGCTCAAGTTTCCACCGGCAACAGCGCTCTGATGGATGGGGTCTGTAGGGATGGGCTATATTGTGATTAATGTGGATACTCACCCCGAGCGCCAGATTTCACGCGTTTCATAGATCTGAGACACCACTGGCAAACACAAAATCCTGGACGACACCCTAGGTTTGTGTGAGTGTGTGTGCACATTTTTTTCTATAAGTAGTGGTTGTATCATGATCAGCTGAGTTGAAACAATTTTGTTTGCATGTCTGAGCAAACACATCCGCATATGAGTGACTGATTCTTGGAAGGTATCTACCCATATCTCCATTTGCTAGAAGCGACTACCTGTGACAGTGAACTCATGCCACATATATGTATACACATCAGCCAAGCTCATCAGGGCAATTGAGAAGAACAGCTTACATCTAAATAACAGTGTCTGTTTTGACTTGAAATCGAGTTTGATTGTGTTTTTAGTGCTGATTGTAAAGTTAATACTCTGTAGTGTCTGTTCATAGTGTGGTGCGGCCCCGTAGGGTTTGGCTTCCGTGATCGCGGGAGGGACTCGATATATGTTCCGGCCTGTCAGAGAAATAAATGCACTCAAGTAGCTGTGAAACACATTAGCTTCTCAGCATAAACAAGACCTCGGCCTCATTAAGTTTCAGTGTAATACAATACTCTTCCATATCAATTAGGCGTCTCTGGCTCATGGCGGACCGCTTCTCACTCGTGTGCTCTCCATCATTAGTGGTACTAGACCACGTTATGTTTACATGGACTTTGGTGGTTTCATTTATTACAGGACTTAAGAAAAGCCCAAGGCTAACATAGACCACACCTTATATGCTATCTGTGTTTAAAGCAAAATAATAAAGCAAAATAATATGCTGTAAAAGACTGATCTGATCAAGACTTGTCTGTGCGAACAGCGCACAACCAAGCCATGGGAGTCTGTTCCCTTCACCCGAGCTGTCAAAGAGCAGGGGCAGTTTGTCAGCAAACACACCCGGCAGGTCTGCTCTGTGTCAAGCGTATCATTCTCTTTTAATCATCGGCGGAGCCACGCCGTTCCCCGTTATTAATGCCCATGGACCCCTGCCCTAAGCGCTCGTGCAATGGCCCCGGCCCCCGATTTGAGGTGAAAAAATGTGTGTTTTAGAAAAAGACAGAGCAGCGTTGTACGGTGCGAGGTCATGCTCATTTCTGCCCTCGTTTATTATCGCAATCACAAACCTGCTGCCCGAGTGGCGAGCGAAAACCACAAAGACTACGGCAGCCACGTTACTTGCTAATGCCCGTGTTTGATGTTGAGTTATAGGCTTTTGCGGGTTTTCGAGACTCACTAATTAGAAGCGGGGATTGAACTTGGAAAATTTAGGTGAAAGGGAGAAGTTCAGCCTCACCCCTTCATGGACTCTTTTTGGTCTATGTAAAAGAAGAAGTGGACCGTTGATATTGTGGGCATCAGCACTGATGATACCCTTACCAATCACAACATACCGTAACCCCTATTGCTTTAATCAGGCCACTTACATTAGCTACATACACAGAGTAACAGCACCTGTGTCCACTATAAGAGATGTGGGCTTGGAAGACAATGGCACTTTCTTTTTGTTGTGTGGCATTGTTGTTCTCTCTCTCTCTCTCCCTCTCTCTCTCTCTCTCTCTCTCTCTCACTTTATATATAGATATAGAGATATAAAACCATTTCATACACAGTAATTATATTGTTTTTATTTTGATTAAACACTTGTTTGAATCGTATTGAGTTTGCCGCTTGGTTGGTTATAATTCTTCGCCAAGGTTTTTTCTCATCTTAATAAATGTGTTTTCAGGCATGTGTTATTAGAGGACTGCTACAAAGGGCAGAGCACGAAAACATTTAAAAGACACGGAACCAGACATAAAACCTATCTTAATCTTTCAAAGCTGTTTTAGGGTGTTTAGAAGCCCAGGCAGGACTTTCCAATCCAGATGGGTTCAAAAGATCCAGCCATCATTCAGATCCAACACTATGTTCATTTCACAACCCTTTGGTGTTCTGCAGGAGACAACAGGTTTATCATCTCTATTAGTGGCATTATCACGGATTTAACCCTCATTTTTTATCCCCCACCATCAGGAAGGGCACATTCACACCCGTAGGGTGAATGGAAAAGGTGTTTTTATGAACAAGAGACACAATATCTCTGAATACACTTTCACACTGACAATTTAAGGAGCCGCCACACACGACGCTTAAGATCTTCGCTGCACTCTTTGCTATTAAAGGTTTAAGCTTAATTGTCAGACAGTGTTGTGTTTTTCTTATGTTTGCAGACGTGGCTTTTAGAGCAGGGCGGAGAGATCGAGAGCTGTGCCTGAGTGAGTCGGAATCCATTGTGTGAAAGAGAGAGTAAAAGCCCAGCAAGAGTATTGATGGGATTACTCGCACTTTTCATGGCTAAAGAGGGAGAGTAAATGATTTGAAAGGAAGTATAATGTAATGAGGAAGGGCCCTTGGAGGTGGGGAAAAGGCTTCCTTATGGCCATGTATCTGACTGCTAATCCTTAGAGCTTACATCAACATTTACATTCACACGTCGCCGCTAAATGCTTCTGGCAGCTTTTGGGTTGGTATCACCAGGGCTGTGGTGCGCGTGTCTGCAGCGCTGTCAGTCTGGCTTTTCAGGAGAGGTTGATGCTGTGTTTGTCTGTATACTGGCAGCACTTTAAAGTGAGCTCTGATTGAAAGCCAGTGAAAGCAGGGTACACACCAAAGAGCTGGAGGGCAAGGAAATAAAGCCGGCCTGAGTGCCCAGTGTTGCTCTTATCTGGAGAGTTGGATGGCTTGATCTCTTCAAAGAGGACACTCACTCAAGCACGGCCGTAATCAGCTGATAATAAAGTTTACTCGGCTAACTAGAGGCCTTGGCCTCTGCTGCTTTCCAACATACCGCCACCATTTGCCCTGTTTGCACTAATCAAAATGTAAGTGCTCGACAGAAAGTGAATGTCTGAATTTGATCTCAACTGGTAGAGCATTCTGTTTTGTGCAGGTGGAATATAGATTCAGGTTAATGTTAATGTGAGATGCTATTTGTTAATAGATATTCACCCTCTTGTCATTTTGTTAACTGAGCAACGGTGGTACCCATCCACACAACACTTATAAAAAAGCAATGGGTACCAATGTGGTTAGGTTACCATTATACTTTAAAATAAAAAGAAATGTTGTTTGCAAAAGAAAGGTTTTAGGTAAACTGTTTCTTTAAAAGTAGTGCTCGGGTTGTGTATGGATTTTACCTAGACATAACAGGTACAAACTACATCACAATTTTACCAATCTACCTATCATATATTATCCTCTGTATACTTTCTTCTAAATAAGTGGTGAAAAGAGAGGAGGTCTTATTTGCAAAGGCAGACAAAGCAGATGCCAACCTGACACCATGTGATTTACACGCTGCCCATTTTCCACCAGAAGCGTGTTTGTTTCCAGATACAAGTGACCAGCTTTATGCAGGTCCAACACACTTTTCTGGGGATAATTGTTTGTTAGCTCAATTTCACTTATGGCCCCTTAATAAAACCTAATTGAATTAGTCCCACCTCTGCCTGATGGTGCAGATCTTATGAGTGTTTACAGGTCTTGTCCCCTGGTAGCTAGGAAACAGAATAATGTATGTTCCCTGCATGCCTCAGTTATCCCGCCGTAACCCGAGGCCTGAAAGGTGAATTCTCTCTGAATTAAATAACAAAAATCTCAATGGTGTGAGATAAGTAGCCTTGCATTTGCCAACAATTAAGAGAGTACTAATCCACAGTGGTTTTATGACGATGAGAAACAGTGTTTATTTTCCCTTCCCTGTTAAATGTTAACACCATGTCCTCATATTTCAGTTGCTCAGACAGGATTTCCAAATGAAGCATTAAAGCGAAAGAAACGTGAGGCCGGGTAGAATAACCATATGGGTCTTCTCTGGACATTTGTCTTTTTTTTTGTCCGTGTGCCCATCCAGAATGGTTATATTATTGAATCGAGTGGGCTGAGCTCCGAAGGGTGTGAATAATGTGGAATGTAGGCTGTGGCAGCTGTCAGCCACTCTGATGAAGAGATCTTCCCGGTTGGAGAAGGTGAACTTCTGACCTCACATCCTTTGGGTCTTTTTCTATCAGCTAGGGAGCTGTGGAACATCCTACCAAATCTATTTAAAAAGACCCTTGGTGAAATTCATAGGGTATGACCTTGACCCTGATCGGTTGTAATTGTCGTCAAATTAAATAATTTTTCTTGTTTGTGAACAAGAAATTAAATATTGACTAAGTGCTGTAGGTTAAGGTGTCAAAAATTTGTTTAGTTTTGATTTAACTTGCCTTCTGATGTTGCCTTGCCTTGCTTTGATGCAGTTTCTGTTGACTTGGGCGATCTCAGTACTCTAAGGAGTCAATGGCAGACACAGGACAAACAGCTTTTTATGAAGTGGTATGAAGTTATCTGCTGTCTTTGAGTCTGGCAGGGCTGGTGTTTTACAGCAGATAACAGCAGGCCTCTTGGTTCCCTATCAGCTCAGCCACTGGCCGCCCGCGCTCCTCTCTCGCCCGCGCATTAGCGGCTGTCAGAGGCTTCGAGTGTGGCTGAAGGTTTGCAGGGAAGCCCATACGAGGACAGATAGCCGTTGGCCTGCAGATCAAAGGGTGTCCGTATTGGCCATTCTGATAAAGCTGCTGTATTTTATGTAGAAGGTACCTGCAATAGAATGACACCCTGCTCTCACGTGTCTGAAGAGACAGACGTGTTTGGCTTCCGTTATTTACCTCACACCCCCTCTTTTAACAATATCTCTTTTATTTGCTAGGGCGCTTCTCTGTGTCAAAACACCAAGGCATGTTTGTTTGAAGTCCTTTCGTGGTGTTTTTCAAGGGGTCACTCATTTCCTCTTTGCTATCCCTGTCAGAGGAAGGAGGGGTTGTTGGCTTGAGCCTTGAGCTGCTATGTGTGCCAGATGAAACCCAGATAGATGTTTATGACCTCGCTGTTTTCTAGACCATGTACCTGCATAAACATCATGTTTTTGCAGAGTAAAGCTTCAGTAAGACATGAGAGTATAAAAGAGCTGGTCCCCTCCATTTCTTTAAAACATTGGAATTGTATTAGAGGCTGAATTTAGCTTGATTTTAGAAAAAATTGAAAAGCATTGTTGCTTAATTTCTTATAATATTTTGCTATAAAATTTTAATTGTAAACAAATTTGTCTAAAAGGAATTTGATGAGTCTCTTCACAGTAACATATACTTGTGGGAACTCAGTTCAGAAATGAAAGTAAATTCATAATAAACTCACGCAATGATAATGAACCTGAAATGGTGTACTTTTCTGTCTGCAGGCACGTTTGACCGCAGTGTCACCCTGCTGGAGGTGTGCGGCAGCTGGCCGGAGAGCTTTGGTCTGCGTCACATGTCGTCTGTGGAAGCCACCGAAGAGGGCCTGAAGGAGAGGCTCGCAGACGCCATGTCAGAGTCCCCCAGCAGAGACATCGTGAGCTCAGGGAGAGGTGAGCACATACACAGCACTAAGAGTGTAGACAGGGAAGATCATATATCACAGCATGTTTGTCCCTGTGGTAGTAAATTAAATATTTCAAAATTACACAAAAATAAAATAAACATCTAAGATCAGACTGCACCTGTAATGTATCATTTTAGGCTTAAAGGGATAGCTCACCCAACAGGAAAACTTTTATTATTTATCCTCTTGTCAGTTTATATTTTTTGAAGAATGTTGAATGTTGTACCTGAATAACGGCGGCATCCATTTGTTCTATTGTATGGCACCAAACCCATGTTACTGCCATTGTTTGGTTACCAATATTCTTTAAAATATCTTCTTTTGTCTTGTGCAGAAATAAAGGAACAAGATACAGGGTTTAAAAGGGTGTTATTTATAAATTATTTTATAATTTTAATGTTGAATCCCTTAAAGCATTTAAGTTTGTAGGAAAAACTAGAAAATGATCCATTAGCCAAGTTCAAATGCAAACTAACACTGTCAAAACTTAAATCCTATTTTGTAGGATTGGCTCTCGCTAATACCAAACCTCAAATGAGAGGAGAATCAATCGCACAAGAACAACGGAACTTCTCCGTTTCTTTAAATACGGCTATGATAAAAATTAATTTTAGTGACAGGCTCCTGATAATTTTCTGTGACTCCTCATATAAAACGTCTCCGAAAAGGCGATTTCGTAGGTTTTACGATTACAAATTAGGTAATTAATGTCGAAAGGAAAGACCGAACAAATGAGGGGGAAATTGCCACTCTTGACAATCCAAATGTTTAACTCATTTAGGAAGCTGCCGCTCTCTGTCCCTCCCCCGTCTCTGAACAAGACTTTCTTTGATATCTGAAGAAGATGGAGGTTGGATCCTGGACGCCGCTGTTTGGAGCAGCGAGGTCACAAGGCCCTAATGCGTTTAGCATCGACTGGCCCTCTCTCGTAGCGCGTCTATTAGGCACTAATTTGATTTGTACCTATTCATTTGCAGTCCCTGCAGCAGCACTGAGTTGGCCCTCTCCATAATTGGTTCTGTCTCTATTTTTGCATCATTAGATTAAGCCCGACTCCCGGACACTTGTAGTCTGCGCTTGTCCGTCCATTTATACAGCCTAATGTAACACAAAATTCATTACTGATCACATTACACTCAACTTTTGGCCCTACGGACTGGCGGTTGAACATAACGTTAAGCCTCTCCTGAAGCAGGGAACACAGGGAACGAAAAATGAATTGTTGCAAGGGACTTTAAATAATACGGCGTGGTGGCTGGGGACACTGTTCTGGAGCCTTTGATGAGCGTCAGCCATCAGTAACGTCAGTCTGTGTCGTTTTCAGCCAGACTTCAGGACTGCAGTTAAACATTAACGTCAGACTGTAATAGATCAAACCATTCTTATGGGTTTTTGTTGAAGGTGCTTGTGAAAGTGATGGTAAGCGCTGAGTGTAAGCTAAATGTGGATCATTCTATGTCTAAGTAAAATACCTCCATGATTGTGTAATATAAAGACGGTAACACTTGTTCTGCTAAATATGAATGCCATACTCTGTTTTTTTAAAGTCCTTTAACCTCCTCCCTGAAATCTAGCGCTACCCTAACCCTGACCTTAGTTGAGATCTCCTGAGTACATGATCTTCCACAGACCTGACCCTACATCTTATGTGGGATTTATCTTATCGATTGTAAAGCACTGTGGGATTGTGTCTGAGAATTGTGGATGAGAAAGTGCATCTGTGTATGTAATACCTGAGCTGATTTCTTTGTAGTTGTGGGACGCCCCACTTAATAAGGCAGGTTCAGTCGAGAGAATCTTTGAAAGGCTAAAGCAGATGGTTCAGCACTTAGCATCTTCTCACGCACAGGCTCCTCTTCAGAAGACGGTTCTTGTGTCAGGGGACAGCTTAGACTCTTCTTCTTCTTTAGCAATTGCTAACTTCTTCTCCATGTTTCATTCCTTGTTTCTCACTCAAAAAATCAGATTTCTTGCCTGTCAACTACATGGCAAACAGGTGACTCTCAAACATACCGTAATGTACGGCTTCAATGTATCAAACCTATGTTAAAACTCTGGAGATGCAGTCATGTTAAAATTAGATTTTGGCCAGCGGTATAACGTTGCAAATTAGATTTTTCTCAGTGGTGCTAACCTGACCTAAATTGCACTCATAAAAGTAAAAGAAGACAGGGCTCAACCCTGTCAGTCAACGTAGCCCACCCCACATCGCTACCACCAGTATTTATTGAGGTTACACTCAGGGATTATGTATCTGTCATTCCTTATTTCTGCAATCGCCCCTAAAAAACACATTTATATCTATTTCCTAGTTAAACTCACAGCATTGGGAGGGAACAAGAGATTGTGCTCAAAAATGTTCTGTATGCCATGAGTGCAGAACTCTCGAAAAGTGATACAAGAGCACCCGGAAAAGTAATGTAAGACCGATAGCAATTGCTTTAAAACATCACGCATAATTGTGCGGTGCTTTAATAGTACATTTTGTATAGAGATTTCTCTGCAGTTTGTGTGGTTGAATGCATATGGCAGTTTAGAAGGTGCAATCTAAATCTGGCAGGCAAACTTAATGTGTTTATTTAAAATTATATCGTCTGATATGGATTCATGCAATTGGAAATCACACAGTGTTTGAGCTTGACACGCCTCTCAAGTACCCTCTCTTTATTTCTTGTTCTAGACATCCCTGAGTATTCAGTCAGACCCTCAGGGCACATCTTTACTGTCGCTGAGAATACACACCACGTCCAACACACATACACGCACCCTCTCCAATACAAACAAAGTTTCTCAAGTGGACACATATGCAGCCAATAATGACCACAAACTCTTACACACACCGAGGCTCTGTGCACAAGCAAACACATGGTTGCCCCTCAAACTGTCATGCTTGGAAGCTGGTGAAAGAATCAACTCACGCAAATGTAGCTTTCCCATCATAAACGGACACACATACACACATGCTGTGGCCACCACTGAGCGTGACCGACTGAACTTGTGATGATTAGAGCTTTTGTCACGAAACGAGGAACAATGCACTTATGTCCGCCAGTAACACTCCTCTCTGCCTCCAAATATACTTCACTAGACACTTCAGGGCGCCAAAAATCTGTCTTCCTCTCAATGGGCTGTTAGCAGTCATGAAGCAGGATGTTTGTTTTTCAACCCCTCAGAAGTCATTTCAGCATTCAGTACTTGGATTTGTAGCCTGAGCATACTTGCTTGTCATAGTTTTGAAATAGTTTGTAAAATTGGCTTTAGGGTTGAGATAATTATATGAATAGTTGGGTATCAGCGATCGTTCTGTTGGACTAACTCAAGCTTCAATTGAGTAGTTTTTGGATGTGGTCCATGGTGATTCGATATTATCTTGAGGATACAAAGAAACCACCAATTTCATCTTAATTAAGATCACTACGTTATTTACATCTGTGTTCATATGTAGTCTGATGAAGTTTGAGAAGAGATCTATTGATTTAATCAAATTTGAAAACAAGGTTTTCCTGCTGACCGACAAAGGTGGTGTGAGAGTCTTTGCTTTCCAGTTTTGGCATGTATGTAAGCTGTGTTGTGCTGGACCTTGTAACAGATTTGAATGTCTGAATCTTACTAGCTACTACTTAGACCATAATTGCCAAAGCCCAGCTTGGTCCGATTCCTGGCTCAGGACAACCCTCATTGTTTGCTTACCTGGTTAATGATAGTAATATTTGCTGTTTAATTTGGACCGAGCCACAAGTAATCATTCGGCAAATCACAAGCTATTATCAGCGAGAGCGTTCCGTGCCTTGATGTCACGGCTCGTTTTAATGGTGAGAGATAGCCATCACTACAGCAACAAGGCACAGCTGAAAGCACAGCAGCCAAGCCACCCGCGGTGCATAGGACTAAGCGGGCCGCTAATCAATCATCCGCTACCTAAACTCGGCACATGGACGACGGATTACGCAAACAAACCCAGCACTAATCTGGCTCTGCTCAATCTCGATCCCTGAGCCTCGACGGAGTTCAAGGGGAGCGTGCTGGACAATGAAGTTGTGCTGAGAGGCTTAGACTTTAGCATGCATGTAGCATTGCTAGAAGCATGAAATTGCTTTACATTCCCTGTTATATTGTTGCAAGAAAAAAGTATTTGAACAGTTTGACATTACATAAATTGGAGAGAAAATGTGTTCTGACCCTCTTCCAAGTAACAATAAATGACACACTGTTTAAAGTAATACCTCACAAACATTATATGTTGTCATGCTGTTATTGAACCCGACATATTAACATTTACAGTACAGGTTGGAAAAAGTATGTGAAACTGTAGGCTAATGGCTAATTGAAACCAGGAGTCAGCCAACCAAATCTCATTTGGTTCATTTGGAGTTCCAATGTCTGTCAAGACATTTTGCAGGAAAACATAAGACGATCAGTCTGCCAACGGAAGCTCAACAGTGGATGGATGATGCAACAGGACAACAACCCAAAGCATAAAAGTAAATCAACAACAGAATGACTTCAACAAAAGAAAATACCGCTTTTGGATTGGCCCAGAGTCCTGACCTCAACCCCATTGAGATGCTCTGGCAAGTCCTCAAGAGAGTTATTCACACCAGACATCCTAAAATATTGAAACTGAAACCGTTTTGTAAAGAGGAATGGTTCAAAATTCCTCCTGACCGTTGTGCAGGTCCGATCTGCAATTTACAGGAAACGTTTAGCTGAGATTATTGCTGCCAAGGCTCAACCAGTTATTAAACCCAAAGGTTCACATACTTTTTCCACTTTGTGTTATATTACTATTAGGAGACCGTGTTTGTCTATTGTTATGTCAATGTCAATTTCCCCTTTATTTATATAGCGCTTTAGACAAAAATACATTGCATCTAAGCAGCTTAACAACAATAATTTGTAAAACAGTGTCATAATGCTTAATGTTAAAAGTTAATACATTATTGAATTCGGGGACGTTATCTCTGCTCAGTTTAATGGTGTGTGCATACATTTTCAATTCGTTGATGTCCTCTTTGTTTACTTTAAAAAGTGTCTGTGCGTTCAAATTCAACGATATCGTTGTAAATGAGGGGACCCCAACTAAGCAAACCAGAGCCGACAATGGCAAGGAAACCATAACTCCATCGGTGACAGAACTGGAGAAAAACAAATGACAAGTTATGACTTGGATGAGGATCAGAACACATTTCTATCCAATTTATGCATAAATCTAAATAATGATTCAGATACGTTCTCTTGCAACTGTATGTGCATGGGTTAAGTTTGTATTGTATATGCAAAATTACATCCATATGTAATTTTAATCTTTTACGTGGAAAAACTTCTAACTTACTACACTGTGTCATTGAATTTGGGGTAATATGAATAGACATAGCCAACCCATGGCAATGGATCCTTTTTCAATTTTCTTACACTGAATAATCAACTGGTTTGAATATTGGAACTTAATACTTTGGTACTGTAACAATTTCATTATATTTTCCTTGTCCACCAATCCACACTATTCGGAAGGTGTTTACTTCTCAGGTTCAAGTCCAGCTGTGATCAAAAATTAATGTTTGAGTAAAAAGACTTACAAAAGAGTGTAGAGTGCAGGGTGGCATTAGTGCAGGCATGCATTGGGCAATGACCAGCAGGGGTGTGAAGTGTGAAAATAGGAACACAATCATTATTTCCTGCCCTCAGCGGTCACCCATTTATTCCACGGTCACTCTCTTCAGTCCAGTCGAGGGTTTGAGAGTAATGTGCCTCGACAGGGTGAGACAATGAAGAATAATTCCTGCATTCACAGCCACTGTAACAGTCTCTCTTTCTCTCTCAGTTTCTATCCATCTATTCCTGAAGTGACAGTTAGGATCTGGATTGCAGATTAAACACATTCCTTTATTTCCTTACTGGATTTATAATCTATGAACCAGTTAAATGAATGGTTAGAAAAGAAGTAATATGAAATAGTTTAGTAACATCTGTTATTTTAATGCCTCCTTGTTAGACAACACTGTGAGAACATAGCACAGCAACACAACTTAAATAATTAAATTTTTATATTGCACGTTTGCTGTAGTGCTGCAGGTCCAGCAGTGGCACTGTGCAAAAACGCCCGGATCCCAGCTTGCTGTAAATGGGCTTTTTGTGGGATTTTCCATAGCGCCCTTAACAGCTTGCTCAAGGGAGCGACAGTAAGTAAATAGCCTCTCTGAAAGAAAAAGAACAGGGTGAGACAGAGAAAGAAAGCAAGACAGCTGACAGGGTGGAAGAGGCACTTTTAAAAGATGTTCTAGTACGTCTAGACATGGTGTTGGTGAAACATGACGAAAGCGTCAGGTATTTGAGAGCGCCACAAATGGAGGCTGGAGGCAGGTGTCGGTGAGACATGCTACCGTGCCTCGGAGTTGTGATTCCACGGAAGGTCTTGACTTCTAGGTCACTGACTCTCAAGAGAATGAAGAATGAACTGGAAAAAAATGAATTTCTTATTAGGCAGTTTTGTTCTGTTTTAAATACAAATCTCTAAACTTCTAAAATCATGACATATTTACTTTGCAAGGAAAATGACCCAAGATATTTCGTCTTGTTTAGGGCAAGACAATCTAAGAATCATGTAAATTTATGTTTGAAACAAGCAAAATAATCTGTTTGTGGGATGAGAAAAATAAACTCAATATAGGTACTTAAAAAAGTAACACTAAATTCAAGTTTATTTTTCACACCCAGTGGCAGATTATTTTACTTGTTTCAAAGATGAATAAGAAGTTTTTTATATATTAACAGTAAAAACAAGACCAAGATGCTAAATAAGAAATGGACTTTTGAAGTGTAGGTCAATATTAAAACCTACATATTCACTCTTACTGAAGTACAGGGTTTTGTCCTTAGAAGTTTTATGAGTGTGTGAATATGTATATATTAAAACAAATATGTAGTATATATAGTACACACCTTTACACCTACAGAACTTAAGCTTAAGCTTATGTATCTCTATTATATTCTGTAAATAAGTTAAAAGTGCATTTGTTTGAGCGCATCTTTTCTCACTCAACCTTTTGCCTGCATGTGTATATATATATATATATATATATATATATATATATATATATATATATATATATATATGCATTCAGTAGTTATAGTGGACATAATGGAGGAGTTTCTTAGAGGCGTAGCTGAAAGGCGTGACGGCGCTAACGGTCCGGGCATTGCCATGCCGATATGAGATCACTGACCTGACTGCAGCACTTTCCAGGAAAGTGAAAAGAGGAGAGAGCAAGTGAAGCATGCTAGAGAGCGTGTGACTGTCGCCACGTCTGTTCCTCACACGCACACAAGCGGCGCCATTGCCTCTAATGGCCTCACACTTTAAAAAGCACTCGTGCACACGGCCCTCTTTGCTTTGAATAAACATTTTCTCTCTTTCTACTCAAGGCGTTCCGCCTCCTGCAGGTGATCGCCCACATTGTGCCCTTCAAGAGAACAACATCTTTTTACCGCTATTGTGTAATTGCTTAGTGATGATCAGCCGAAAGCAAAGCAAAATGGCAATTATGCAAAGCGGATAAACAGATTTCTTGTGTTTGCAGCTAATGTGTTTGTGGCTGGTGGATGAAAGCTTTACAGATCAAATAAAGTTCACCCAAAATGAAAATTATTTGGTCATCTAATCTTGTCTTTTTTTAAAAATGTTGGCTTTCTTTCTTCTGAAGAACACAAAAGAAGTTTACTTCGAAAAATGTTGGTGACCAAACATCATGGGCCCTCATTAACGTCTTGGTGTGAACTCAAAAACACAGAACATTTCATTTCACACACACGTGTGTGTGTGTGTGTGTGTGTGTGTGTGTGTGTGTGTGTGTGTGTGTGTGTGTGTGTGTGTGTGTGTGTGTGTGTGTGTGTGTGTGTGTGTGTGTGTGTGTGTGTGTGTGTGTGTGTGTGTGTGTGTGTGTGTGTGTGTGTGTGTAAGTAAGCTTCTCATATTTTAGTTTGACTTGCTTTTTGTATTCAAAGTCAGCATGAAAACGGAAGCAGTTATTGTCATTTTTATGTCGTTATATAAATGTCAGTTGTCAGTCATTGGAGCCCGCCGTTGCGCCTCGTAAACAGAGGATGATTTAAGATTAGAAGTGCAAATTTATTATTAAAAGACATTGACTTTAAGCCACGGAAATTAGACACAGATACAGTTTTATTTATGTATTCAATATAACACATAAATAAACAGCCGAGTTCAGGATTCATCTCAGTTAATGAACCTTATTCCATCAGAATGTGTATGTGTGTTGTGTACCAGCCCCTCATCTCAGGGTTTCAGTCCTTCAGATGCTCGACATGACGTTCAACTCTGTGGCCGTCACATTGACCGGGCCCATCAATCACAGGGACATAAAGTAATATGGACAGCAATTAAATCAAGTAATTGAATCAAAACTCAAATTAAGCCACCAGCCTGAGTGGTTTGTAATTGTAAATGGCAGGAGCCTTCCATCCTAGTGGCTTAAATTTGAGACCTGCGCCTTGAGCAACTATTTAACCAATTACTCTGGTCGCAGTAATAGACCTTCTTAATGCCCGCTGGATTGGAGTGATTTTGTTTGACTGGGGTTTTTATTGAGAGTCTGTGGTCTACTCGTAGCCAGTCTGATAAATAAAGAATCAGTCATGTTTGTTATGTTAATGGATTTCGGTCACATTATGCTCATTTGGTGCGTTTGAAAGTTTGCTAACACTATACTATTAAGAAAAATAAATAAACCAATTCTGTTACGCTAGATAGAGTCATTATCGGTGCTTGTTGAGGCTAAATATTACAGTTATTATTGCTCGTACTTCATAAGAGGAAGTTAAACAAGCTAGAAACCACTGAATAACCCTGGCAACCGCATAGTAACCCACCTGCTTTGTTTTTGCATTAGCAACATACAACATGCGCCACTGAATTTTGTTTTCCACAAAAATCTGGTCCGTCAAGTACCTTTAGCAATCGACATACCCTATGTTCTCTTCTTTTTCTTACTTGTTATTTCATTAATGTGAAATGGCATGTTAATTCAAGCAAAAATTAGGTTCAATTTTTTTTGTTGAATATTTCAAACCCATAAACAAACGTGTGGAGGTCATTTACACTGCATATGTAAAAGATGCATTAGAGCTGTGTTGTATTCGGACATTACAGGGCCGAACATGAATATGCTTTTCATAAACATTTCATTTTTTTGTGGTATGAGGAGCAGCACTCATCTCATGGTGTTTTAGTTTTAAACACAGCAGCATCACTCTCTGTTCTGCCACCTCTGATCTTGATTCATTTTTCACAACTGTAAGTTTTATCATATTTTACATGCAGAACACAGCTCAGTCCTACTTTTTAGCACTTACTGAAGACATGCACGGAATGAATTATGGATAGTTTTGAAACATGAAAGTATGAGTGACGTTTGCCTCTGCGAAAGAGTAGGTATGTAGACCGGAGAAACCAGTATCTGTAATTATTACACTGGTTGATGGGTTACTGTCCAAAACCTTTCATATGTGGGTGTGACTTATTGTGGGGTGGGAGGGCATTGGTGTGTGAAGGGGTCTTGTTTGTTTGACATGGACCACAGTGCTAAGTCTAAACACCTTTGTTGCCTTCAGTCTGAAAAGGGGTCACACACAGGCTATTAATAGCCCAGACAAAATAAGTAAAGTGGATACAGGATGAGGCCCTGTCGCAGCGGTAGTGTCCCATGCATTCTCACAATGCCTCTAAAGCCCCTCAGCTGGGGTGTCGCTAATGACCATCTTTTAAGAGGATGAATTCCTTAATGCTAGCTTTTCATTTGAGGGATAATCTCAGAGGGGCTATAAAATAATTATCAGTGTATGTGGGTTTGAATGTGTATATTATTTTAGTTGAGGGTGTGTTTATGTATTTCCCCTTGTTGTAAGGAATGAATCAAAAAGCGATGACGTACAGACGTATATAATATCTCATCATAGAGCAGCTTCCGAGACAGCATGTTAGGGATGTGCATGAGTAATTTACTTGGGAAAAAACTGTGGTTTGTCCCTTAGTGTCCCGAAATATTCAAATGGTTGCAGTGTATGCAAAATGTTTCAAATTATTGTGTTTTCGTTTTGGATTTTAATAATTTGTTTTTTAATTGTGACATATATATACACAAACATTAATGTGGCAGCTCTATTTTATTAGTT
This sequence comes from Triplophysa yarkandensis, assembly GCA_033220385.1. NCBI lineage: Eukaryota > Metazoa > Chordata > Actinopteri > Cypriniformes > Nemacheilidae > Triplophysa > Triplophysa yarkandensis. Next base: position 9,909,234 of record CM065675.1, read on the forward strand.
AATGCATTAGCTATCATTAACAATACTACAGCAGTCAGTAATCCTTTTTAAACTTATTTAGAACATAGTCGTTTATTATACCTGAATTTTAGTTTCATCTTTTGAACTGGAAAAATATAGGAGTACATGTTCAATAAAAATGTAAGATTAAATAATGCTATGGTATTGTGTGTAGTATTGAAGATTTTTTTGATTGTTTGTTCATGTTAAAAAAACGTAGTAATGTTATAAGAGACAACGTGTAATAAAAAAATGATAGAATTTTAACTAACAAATATAGTAAGGGTAGTTAATTGCTTAAATTGGGAGGTATTTATTATTCTTTTTGAATGTATTAATCATTCTACCAAAGGACTTACATTATATGTGTACATTCATTCATAGTCTTCACCATAAACACACGACCCGCAGTGTGTTAGCCAAAGAAAGCACACTCAAATCACTTCAAACAAAACACTGAACTCTAAAAGTCAGCTATATCACATGCACACATCACAAGCCCTATGTCCTACACCCACCTCTATTCCTCATTACAGGGGCACAAATCAGGTCCACTCTCTCATTGGCATGTACCCTGGCACACCAGCCTGATTAAGGGCTCTTTATGTGCTTTCATCCTGTTTCGGTTTCTTTTAATGATCAGTTGACTCTTAGCCACCAAACTCTTCTTAGTGTGCTACACATCAGAGGACTGGAGCTGCATGCATGCCCTCATGTTCTCTGTCACGCAGTCGTGTTCTTTACTGAGTGAGTCTAATGTGCAAGCATGTGCTGGTTACCCACAGCAAACAGCACTGTAGGATCTTCAAATGCCTACGTCATGGTGGACTGGTGTTTACTGCCTAAAACCAGCTTGTTTGATAGAGTTTCACTGGAGTCTTGTTGCTGGGGACCAGCCACAGGAGCCACAAAACAATCAAACATGAATGTGCTGATCCAGAGACAGGAAATAGGAACAGAATGAATCTGACAGTGTGTATGGTCATAATAGAGCCATGCTGGGAGATTGTGTGTAGAGTGTGTGTAGTGTAGAACTTAGAGCCCTGCTGCCGGCACAAATGATGTATTGGTCAATAGCCCTGGTTTATTTATAATAAAGTATAGCTGTCCTCTTCATTAAGATAATGTTAATATTATAATAATGACAATAATACTGTTAATGCACCAACCATGACATTCAATTGAGGTTATGAAAAATGCCATTTTTTATTCTTCTCAACACAAAGAAAGATATTTTGAATAACATGTTAAACAAAATAGTTTTTAGACGCCATTGACTTTCTCCATCATAGTTTTCAAAATATCATCTTTGTGTTCAGCAGAAAATGAAATGCATACAGGTTTGAAACAATGTAAAGCTGAAACTATCCCTTCAAGCTTCTCATACATCATTGGTCTGCAGTAAGGCCAAAAGCACAGTTCCACTGGAAACGTATCACTGCTGGCGCTCTGCCTTACTCGCATATTCCCAAACAAACACATGCCCGCCTGCGTTCCACAACAGAACATTGTCCGGTCCAGGTGTGGGCTCTGACCTCCTGTGCTCTGCCTTTAATTGCTCCAAGACTTTGTTGGGTCCACACTAAAACCTTGTTCTATCAGCCGGGCACGCAAGGAAAAGCATAGCCGACGTCTCATCCCTGGCACGCTCCTTTTACTTTGAGCCTGCAGAACAGGATTTACGAGCACCTGTCATAGGGGTTTGTGCAGCGTGCACACTTCCCAAAGCAAACAAACAGCTCTTCTTCTCCTCCCTGTGGGCGCAAATCATCAGAGAGAATGTGGCCACCCAGTCCCTGCTATCATTTTAGCACTATACTTGTGTGTTTGTATGCCAGACATTTCATGTACACACCAGATATAATCAGAAAAATTATGGATGTAGCCGGCCTGGATCCGATGTATTTTCAAAACACAGCGTACATCACAGCTGTTATGAGTCTGTGCCGCTGTGAGGTGGTGTATGGGAATGTGTTAACACCATATACAACACAAATCATGCAGAAAATAACAGGCTATTAAGTGCCAGAAACAGAATGTTTAATTAGTATATGCACATATTGGGTACTTTTTAATTTACTTTCTAGAATATTTCTTATTTAGATTTTTGGCTCTTTAATTTAAAATATTGGATTTTTATACATCTTTATTTTTATATTTTACTCATGCATACTTATTGATCTTTGATCATTTTGAAACACCTGTGTTCATTTATAATTTATCATTTGAATAGATTTTGTACATCCAAAGTGTGTAGAAAATGACATTGACACACCCACTTTGTTGTTGCTGAATATTCTGTATTTTACTTTTCCTTCTTGGTGAAGTTATTAATGTCTGTAAACAACATATAAGAATTACACAGCTACATTGGATCTAATGTGTTCTTGGTTATAAATGAGCCTTTTGAATTGCCTGCATTTTTCAATACGGTATGTCAGACATTCTTCCTAAACCTTTGCATCATTTGCTCTGGGGTATATTAATGGAAGTAATAGAATTTATTCATAAAAAAGAAATAACAGGTTTTTGATAGATAATTAAATGTAAGCATGTGTAGCTAATCATGTCATGTTGCATTTTTCCTTTTACTAACACACGTGTTCTTGTCTTTCTAATACATCAGAGCTGCAGAGGGAGGGAAGCATCGAGACGCTCAGCAACAGCTCCGGCTCCACCAGTGGAAGCATTCCCCGGAACTTCGAGGGCTACCGGTCCCCCCTACCCACCAATGAGAGCCAGCCCCTCAGCCTCTACCCCACCCCGTTCCCCTAAAACTAGCTCTGCTCCCACAGAAGCCTCTCTGTCACCTTTGGACAATCTTGACCGCACCTCGATCCTATATCGAAGACCCCACACCAGCTTTCTCCTGCAAATCTTTACCCTGGTGCCTGTAACTGTAAATGTGGATTTTCTTAAAATCAAATGAGCATGCAGAAAATCTCTTTTCAGTAAGGAATTAGAGATGTAATGCTCCTCTGACAATGCACCCCTAATGTAATTTCACTTGCCTAAGATGAATGTAGAATTGATGTAGCTTTTGTTTTAGAGAGAAGAGAGCTCAATATATTAACCTTGTGGGTCTGATGTACTGTTGAAGAGTCTGCACTTTTCTGAAAGACGTGTCATATTACAAACATCATTATCAATTCAACTTCCAGTGTGCACTATAGGTGTGTGTATCTATATTGATTATTTTGTGTGCGTGTGTGTGTGTGCATGTGGGTGTGCAGGTGTGTGCATGTGTCCATCACATATATGTTCTGATTAGATGAGGTTTTAAAGCATTACATTGAGGGATGTTCTGATCAAATGAGCACCATCAAACTATTGAAACCTTTTTATAAACCGCCCTCGTTATTTGTTTAGGTAAATATGTACTAGAGCTGAATAATTTGTGTTTTTATCTTTTATTCAATATGTAATCAAATTTGGTTATGTTTACTATCTTAATATTGTATTACATTATAGTGTTGTTCTGTAAATGTGACTTTTTTATTTTCTTTATAATTTCATTGTTGGATTTGTAAAGATTTCTTTTTAGAAGGGATATTTGCTTACAGATGTTTCGATGGATGTGTGCAAAAGCACAGGACAGCACATTTGGATCCCTATCCAAGCTTCCCTTACACACAAAATCATCCGTTTATCAGTATGCATAAGCTTGATTATTAAAAACATTTATATTGAATAAAAAAATTTGAGAATTCCCTTAGACACAGCCTATAAAATTTTATACTTAATTACACTTTTTATGAATTTCATCCAAATCAATGCAAGAGATGTGAAATGGTTTTAAGAGTTGCAGTTGTAATTATCAGCTTGTCAGAACATGTAAAGAGTTGCTGTTTGTTGTCTGCTCATTGCATGTTAAAAGCCTGAGTACCTAGAGATTAAACATGGCAGGTTGCATACTATAATTTATAAAGGGCAGTTTTTATTTACAGTTTGGATGGCTTCATGTTGCACATGCTTTGTATGGACTATAATATTTTTGTAATTATACCTAATCTTATGAAATAAGGATTTTTGCATGTGGAATTGATTCTATACATTTGTGTGTTTTCGTTTACTTCAGTATATCCATTTTGATTTTCATGATTTTTTGTTAAGGATGCCTTTATTCATTTTTTAATCTTCTTTAGAAAATACATTTGTTAAAGGAAAAAATGCATTTAAATTTTAGAAACAAGTCTGGGCCTGTGGTTAAATATCTACAGTAGTAGTTCTTTTCATTAATCATAAATTTTACTTTGCAGTGAAAATTCCACGGGACTGCTTTAACCGAATTTGTTCTTTGTTATTAAACTAGATGAGAATTTATACATGTACCATTTGAGCTTTTTCCTCAACGATCCGAATAGCAAAATTAGTTTGGGAAAAATTATACTAAAAGACTGCAAAGATATTGCTGTGCCATTGTTAAAAAAAAACCTTTGTATGCAATTTGACCTGATGCCTTCAGGGCAGACAAAACCACTGACAAAGCCTCTGTTGTTTTATCACAGTGACCTTTATTATGTGCAGTCACACAAGGAGAGAAATCTGATTCTTGAAGAGAGCAGGAATATATCTTTTCAGCAATTCCTAATAAATGCCCAATATTCTGGGAAATCTCAGCTCTCTAAGAACACAGACACATATGTTCATGTATCATAGATGGATGTATTTTTCTTAATATTGTTATACTGCTAAGCAAGGCAAAATGTCTCTAATGGATTTGATGTAGATGATGATGAGGACAGTGTCAGGCCCTCCACCTCCAGCCATGGTTTCTCTCAGTCCAGACTGCATGCCACCTTATCACTGGAGCTTCTGCCTATAAATATCAACAGCAGATAGAGCAAACATTTCAGCCAGATGTGTCACAGGTTTCCTTGTCTTTGGGGTCAGAAGGCTGGTGTGTAAATTTGTATATTTACTTTTCTGAAACAATCTATAAAACGTCTGCCGTTGGGTTCTGATACACAATCTACATTGAATCAATCTGTCGAGCATTGTTAAAAATCCAGTTAGTGGCTATTTGTTCCAAAAATCCTCTTTGAGTCCTCCACATGTTTTGCATCCCAAAGGAAGGGTCTTTTTTCTTACTATCCGTGTCTCTTCGGAGGTCTCACACAACTAAAACATCAAGTACTGCTCATAAAAATAACACATTTATTTTAAGTAAAGTAATCAGTCTTAGAGTAAGTGACATAATGATGTGATTATGGGTTTTATTCTTCTTTTACGGGAAAGACTCAATTACCAAAATAATACAAAGATTGATATTCATTTTTCATAATTGTAATTTTTTTTATTTTGGCAACAAAATTCAGAGAAAACGGACATGTGAAACAATCATTAAGAAATAGTCATTGTAAAAGTAAAAACACATATAGTCTAATACATTTAAAGCAAATTGGAAACATATAGATGAAGCACCTAAACTGCCTGTAGGAAGAGACATGATGGTGTGCATGGAATATATATCACTGAATGTTATAATGGACAGATTTACATGTAGGCAAATATTAATGATATATCAGCCAGCATTGGTTTGGCTTTAAACTCATGTAATGTAATTGTAATACTTATAATCTAAACACATTCTAAACAAATGCAGATATCTGTCATCCCACATTAATTGATTTTAAGAGGACGAATATTATAGAATGGCTATAGGGATTTTGTATCATTATTCTTTGCTATACAATATTATTAACAGGGCTTTAATATCCCAAAATAAAACAAAACGCATGATAAATTAAATGGGATTTATAATCTAGTTTATTAAATGAAAAAGTGAGAACAACACAATGTTATTAAACATTGAAAATATACTTTTTTATTTTGTGTTTATAAGTTATCTGGACAAATTTAATTTAAATCATAACACTATTTAAAATGTATACAAATTATAATACAGGCGTATTTATGTTGCTATTTGTCGATATGAATAAAATATGTAAAATGACTTAAAAATGAAACAAATAGTTAAATCGAATAATAGTAATAATACTGTTGAAAAATAGAAAACAGAAAAACCTGAGGATTTATTAAATCACTTTACTGTCACGTGTGCTGCTCTAAATATTACTGACCTCTAGAGGTTTATTTCTATACCATATAATAGCGTTCTTCCAGAATCACGAAACGAGTCCAAATACCACACAATGATTCTATACACAGAACATCCAGCTTAATGTAAAGCACTTGTTGCATATAAACCGGCGGAGGAGACATCACAGCTGATGGGGAAATACAGAGAAATACATTCTATATTACTTTATTACTTTATTACAAATACTGTGTAAATTAGATTATTAGTGACACATTTAATATATAATAATGTCCAAATGTGTTCTATACAATGAACATCAGAAATCAGGTTTGTCGTTGTTTAATAAATCTTAGAAGTAAATATTTAAATGTCTTATACTAAGGATCACTAAATACAAATTAAAAGCAATCGATTAGTGTTCCCAAATGAGGGAAAATTTTAGTTTTTCAATTTGAGATATATGTAATTATGTAGGCTGACACCCTGCTATAAAAAGTGTTCCCAGAGGAAGCCCGCAGTCCTTCGAGCGCCCCCACCTGTTACCTGACAAAGGTATCTGCTGACCCAAGCTTTGTCCTAAACATGTGTGGGAGATTTGGGTCTGATTCTCCCCAATAACTCACATCACCTGAAGGCCACAACGATCTCGAGGTTGATTATGAAATGATTTAAGTCTGTTTATTTGTCTTGATTTTTTTATGCAATTTATCAAGAGTGTTAAAAAAGAGTAAATAACTCAATAAATATGATTTTCCCTTCTGTGCACATGTTTGTATAAGGGACATTTTTGGAACACATTATCACTCAATAAAGTGTCAATGTAAATGTATAGGCAGAAGCGTTACATCAGAGCTGTCAATATAATTGTCAATCACATGAAGAATACCCACATCCAGAGGACATGGCACCAAGAAATTCTGCTGTGCCATGAGCAACATCCCCTGCCCTAATGAAAAAGAAGAGATATAGGGGGGAATTTAAACAGAATGGAGGAGAGAGAGAGAGAGAGAGAGAGAGAGAGAGAGAGGGGGGGGGCAGCTATAGCTGGTGGAGGCGCTGGGTATACATGTGACAAGGGGAAATATGAGGGACTTTGACAGGTCTTAAACGGTCTGGCGCCAAGGCCTCAGTCTACTGGCTAAATATAGCAGGAGAGATGATGCAGAGAGATGGGAAGAGATGATGAAAAGATGAAAAGAAGGAGAAACAATGTAAAAGCACCGGTCATTTAATGATCAGCCCTGGAGGATCCTCTGGTTTCATGTATGTGAAAGGTATTGAAAAGGTTTGCGTTATCTTTTTTGCAGGAACGTATTAATTTCCTCAGAGCCCTGGAAACACAATTAGACACATTGTCTCACAGCGGACGACGTCTCAAGGACACAAAAAAATGGCACAAGCAGATCATGCATAAAATTCGGAGGCTGTGCTATTTTTAAGAGATGAAACTGTCCTCCGGTCACGGCCTTACACAAAGAAACCTCTCTGCGTTTCCCGATGGAGAGACAGGAAGTCCTTTTCATCGTTGGGAATAAAAGTGGTCGTCGTTCTTTGACTCGTCGTTGTGTTGGCAGCAGACAGTGGGTGTGAGAAGTTTGTTAAGTCATATGTGATAAGAACACAGCACATGATTCCATTCCTGTCGGTTTAGATGTGTAGAGCAGGAAAAGACATCTGGAGTAATGCTGGACACTGTTGATGTGATTACTTCCTTAAGTATATACATGGAAAACCATTCCCATTCCCAATCTCTTACCCATCCAAACCATTCTCTGTCGTAAACCCAAAGATGACACCGAGATTGATTAGATTAGATTGAGTTGATTAGAGTTTTTGTATACACAAAAATGTGTATGTCCCTATGAGACATCCTAAATATTTACATTAAATGCACTGGGTAGGCCTGATGAATAACAACAGAATTGGTGATTTTAGGGCCATGGAAAAACGTTTTAGTAGGTTTTTGTGTTACACCGCAATGATTTGCCCCAAAAATTAGAGAAACATTGTGTCAACTCGCTGTGGAAGTTTTTATAACAATTATCCTGAATAGTAAAATAATATAAGGTTATAAACAAATATATGAAGTTTAAAATAACTAATAAAACACAGCCAATTTTAAGATATGTTTATTTTTACTAAACATTTTAAAAGGAAAATTTGTTGTAATTTATATGCTTTTGCGTTAACTTTCAATTTTCGTTAAGTGCATAATTAAAATACTTGTTTAATTAAGTATTATTTGCCAGGGTTAACATTATTCCAGAAGCAGACGAATATAAATGCGTTACATTCTGCATTTGCCGTCTGCAGTGTTTAAAGACATATATTATTGATTTTGACTAACAAATAAATAAAAACATCCGACATTCGTAAACAATTTCTTGTAAATAAATACTTAATATCATACCTAGAGGGTTAAATGTATATTTCACAGGGATATTATTAGACATGTAGAGGCCATTTGTTTCGGTTTCTTTCTTCAGCAACAAGTGTCTGTCTGCATTGCTTATCAGTTTTTCCTTTACTCGACGGACATTTAACGAATTATACGTTTTGCTTAGTGTCAAATATATATTTTAATTTTTAAAAGATAATTATGATTTTTAATGATAGTTTAGCTCTCTAATAAGATCAGTGTTTAGCGTCTGTAACTCGAAAATCATTCCACAAATATTTAAACAAATATTTCTTTTTTTTTCATCTTCCATCCATAACTCTCTATAACCTAAAGCTTACTCTTTAATTTATTGATTTTAAAATATACCTTAAGCGACCCAACCATAAATAAAAAATGTGCATTTGAACAGAAATTGCAAACACATGTTAATGCATTACATAATGACGTCATAATGCATTCAGACTTTTACTTCTTAAAGTATAATTTGCATGCAAAATTGCAGATTTTAATAAATATACCATAAGTGTGTGTTCGTGCGCGCGCGCGCGCGTGTGTGTGTTAGATAGTGTCCGGCGCCGTGAGGGTTAAACATACAGCCTGTCATCATGTTCTGCTGATTTGTATCGGAGTGTAAAAGTGACAACATTTCACAACCATGCTCACAACACAAAGTTAGGAAATCGATTCATTTAAATAAATAGTGTGACTATATGACCTGATCAACATGCCAGTATAATAATGAAAAGTGTTTTTCAGACCCAGAAACCAGCACGAGGTCAAACTTGACCGTGAATGGTTAAAGGATCGGAGTGCACAGCTCGAGGATTTGGGAGTAAATATGAAGTGACAAGAGCCGGTTCTTACTGCGGTGCGTCAGCAGACTGGCGCCAAGCGCCTATCTAACAAACCCAATCCGAGTAAATCTAGAGTCCACTGGTGGACTTCTTAAAGGTATAGACTGCACTTATGGCTAGAGCCAATGCTAAACTACAGGTCGAATGTAGATGGAGAACATGCTGGTCTGTCACATAGACAATAAAAGCAAGAAATTGAAATATGGAGATGTTAAAAATTCAACATTTTACCTTGTATAACAACACTGTTGCACAATGTACCAACTCTATATATTAACTCTATATATTAACTCTATATATTAACTATATATATTAACTCTACATATAACTCTATATATAAACTCCATGTATTAACTATATATAAACTCTATATGTTAACTCTATATATTAACTCTATATATTAACTCTATATATAAACTCTATATATAAACTCTTTATATAAACTCTATATATTAACTCTATATATAAACTCTATATATTAACTCTATATATAAAGCAAATCCAAAAGTAACACCTGTGTTTGGCTGTCAACTTTTAAAGTGAACAGTTAGGAGAAATGCAGCACTCACCAGAAATATCTTTACATTGTTCTTAAGAGTCCATAAACTATGTTCTTCTTTCTTCTGTGGCTGTGCGCTTTGAATGGCCCGGGGCAGAATTCAGGAGCCCCGGTGTCCGGTTATTGGCTGCTGTTCCGCACATGCAGTCAGTCGCGACACACGCGCGGAGTACGGAACGCGTTACGCACATAGTGAATAGCAGAAAGCACTTTAAGTGTACTGAGTGTGCTGTGTACTACTGTGATGGATATGTGTCGTTACTCTTCTTGCATCTCACACTTATCTTTATTTACAATTGCCAGTCATTCTGCTGAATTCACAATGGTGCCACCAAAAGAATGCACACACACCCTGCGCATCACAGCTCTGATAATCATTTACACTTTTACTTTAGGTTTAGGCTATACATCAATCATTTAGAAGTCGTCCCTGAAAGTGAGTTTGGTCCCCTCGTACAGCGTAATTAGAAAGCGCACGCCGATCGAGGTGCTCTCTCCACCGGCTGAGCACTGAAGTCTGACCCGGTGCCTGGCTTGGAGACGGGGGTGGGATTTCCCGATCTTTTCTGTCATTGGTTAATATTTTATTCTGTTGACATGTTTTCTTACCACTAATGCTTCCGACACCTTCTCGTCCACCCCCTCTCCTTGAGCCTGGCCGGAGCTGTCAAAACCACGCCTATGGAGGCCCACAATTGGTCCAGAAAGCGTAAAATCAGCAATCAAGGGGGCTTGGTTCATTAGTGTTGGGATCAGAGCAGGAAGGACATGTGAGATAGTTACAGTTGTACAGTGGACAGGGAAACATCGAACCAGTTCAACTCCGCGTCCGTGTAGAATGACTGCGCCCGAACGGACATCCGCAACGAGCGCGTAACCGAATTTTTATGAGCGCAACTGGAGAGAAGGAATCCCCAAATCTGCCTCGAAAGAGTCTCACTTAAACTGATATTACTGCTGTGGCTTGGTGGAAACTAGCATCCACGGGAGTGGAAGATCTGTCTTCGTGATTCCTATTTTATATTCATATTTAAGCTGCTTTGCTGTGCTCCTCCGCGTGGAGAGATCAACCATTCTTCTGGATAAGCGCTCGTCTTTTTGTGCGCGTGTGTTTGTGCCAGAGATCACCATTGAGTATCTTTTTCACAACCGATTTTTGGATGCACCGATGAGAGATCCAGTTTTTACAGGGACTGCCATGGCTTACCACCCTTTCCACGCTCACCGGGCGACCGATTTTCCCATGTCAGCTTTCCTCGCGGCCGCGCAACCCTCCTTCTTCCCGGCGCTGACCTTGCCTCCCGGGGCTCTTACAAAGCCGATCCCGGACCATGCCCTGGCCGGAGCCGCGGAGGCTGGGCTCCATCCGGCTCTGAGTCATCATCACCAGGCGGCTCATCTGCGCACTCTCAAGAGCCTAGAGCCGGAGGAAGAGGTGGAAGACGATCCAAAAGTCACACTGGAAGCGAAGGATCTATGGGACCAGTTCCACAAACTGGGAACAGAAATGGTCATAACGAAATCTGGCAGGTAAAATCGCCATTCGCATTTGTTTTTAGTATTTTATTAGTTTTGGGTGAAAAATAGCATAATGGTTTGATCGATGGTTGGCAGGCATTCGATTCTTTAATAGATTGTTTTTATCATAATAGCTTCTAAGTCCATTTATTGTCTCAGGCACTGAATTGGCTGACCTAATTATTATGTCAAGGAGACTTCTGAGCCTGCATGTCATACTGTCAGGACTGCACCTGAATGATTCATAGATTTATTTTATTAATGGGAATATTCTGTAAATGTGAAACTCTTAATTTAGGGTTTTCTAGCTTACATCAAATGAAGAAATCTTTAGCTTCTTCAGACGTGGTTTTGGCAAGGTTGAATCTCAATGCATTAAAAGAAACGTCCCTCTTGCTTTGAATATGTTCTGAGGTGGCATCAAACTTCTTTATGTAAAATACCTGTCACTTTCAGTCAAGATTTAGGACTTGGGGAAATTATTTCTTTCAGTAGCCAGATAGAATTGAAGGGCTCACCAGAACATACTTTGGTTTGTAATGTGGCTGCTTTGAGACCCGGTTAAAATCCATTAGAGAAAACGTTTAATTTTTTGTGTTTCTTTGGGTGATTTGGTTTGGTTGTTAAAACGTTAAGCTTGCATTTGCCTACCATTTGTTTAGATGCAAAAAGACAAACATTTTGATTGCTGGACCTATTCTCCCCCTATCTACAGGAGAATGTTTCCACCTTTTAAAGTCCGCATTAATGGACTCGATAAAAAAGCCAAGTATATTCTGTTAATGGATATCGTGGCCGCCGATGACTGCCGCTATAAGTTCCACAACTCGCGCTGGATGGTAGCGGGCAAGGCCGACCCGGAGATGCCAAAGAGAATGTATATACATCCGGATAGCCCAGCTACCGGGGAACAATGGATGGCTAAGCCTGTTGCTTTTCATAAACTCAAGTTAACCAACAACATTTCCGACAAACATGGATTTGTAAGTAACCTATTTAATAACTTTATTATTGTATTCAGATATATCACAATTGTGTGTGGCTGTGAAATGTCTATCGTTTGACTGTAAGTTTTACCCACAAAATATTTGATTATATATTTCATCTAAAATAAAGGTTGAATTTGCTTGGTTTGTAAGAATTTTAAATGCTTTGTAAATGTATAATTTGGCACATTGTGTTGCTTCACACACTGGCACAGGCTCGCGAGGGTTTTCTTCCTTTGTTTCACGAGATTTGAGTGTTTCACTCATAACTTTATTCCCAATGAATAATGATGACATTGTCAGCCAGGTTATGTAATGTAAAAACTTCATCTTGAGTTTTGTTTGGCCATGGATACTTCTATTGTTTATGATAGAGACCAAGATCGCTGTAATTTTAATAAAGAGGTGAAAATAACAATAAATAGGCAGAGAAGAAGCAGACTTTGTATCAGTAGCATAAATGAGTTAACAAATGTGAAATTTCAGGATTTTTTTGTTTAAAAATGAGGACAAAAACTAAAAGCATATGTTGAGTTTCTAAGGTGTTGTTTGGTGTATATAAAAAAACGTTAGTGCGAACACAACCATGATGACATGTGCTCGATTTACACAAGCACAAGTGAGCGTGTGCCGTCGTCTCTTACCAACAAATCCAGTGGAAACAAATGAATCATTCCTATTAATGGCAAACGATTTGTTTGGTGTGCATTAAATGTGATATATGTCTACGATTAAAGCTGTATATTTTTAACTGTGTTCATATTGTTGCTGTTGTCGACTACTTATTTTTAAGGTAATTTGTTTATTTTTGTGTAACATTTTTTCACCTTCTATCTGCCTGCCACAGGCCTGTTGTAATGGCATTCAAATCAAGCAGCCTCACATTTTATTTTAACTCTTTTTTTTATACGTTTTTAGATTGTAAAGATGACCAGCACTAATTATTCTATTCCCATTCCTTCCCTTCTTTTAGACAATCTTGAATTCGATGCATAAATACCAACCCAGATTCCACATTGTGAGGGCCAACGACATCCTAAAGCTTCCCTACAGTACTTTCAGAACATATGTTTTTCCTGAGACCGATTTCATCGCTGTCACAGCTTATCAAAACGACAAGGTATGTGCATTTATTCCCTTTTAACGGGTGAAAGTTGTGCATATATGCACCTGTGGTGTGTAGTGTAATCCTGTCGTGTTACTATACCCCAAAGGCTGTTTATAATGTATGCATGCATTTATGCAGAATTCTACCATTGGACAATTGCTCTCATGTTTGGTGCTGCATTCAGCCACTGCTGTTGTTAATGGTCGTCTGTGTCCGAGGGGCCTTCTGAGCTTGTCTGTGTCGTAAAGTTTATGACATAGAGTCACAATCGATTAGCAGGCACTTAAGCTCGCCGGTTTGTCCGGGAGCTCCGCGCTCACAGGCGCAGCAATCAAAGCGCGTCAGTGTCGAAGCGCTGAAGCAGCGGCGAGCTGTGGACGCCGAGGCCCTGCTTGCTTCTTAACTCATAGCCTACAGCGTCCGAACCACTTGGGCACAACGAAAGCGGTTCTGTTACATCGCTTTGTATTTTCATGGAACTTGTAAAAACTGGCAATGATTCAAACCGCACTATTAATTATTAATAGCAGGCCGGCGTCATTCATCGAGTCCGCCCCTCTGGTTCTCTCTGCTGGGCCGTGGAGAAGAACAATTTGACAAATGGAAAATGTTTACTGCGGGGTCTTTCTCAGGGGGGTCGTGATGAGATCTCTTTTTCATTAAACATTCTGAATAATTCAATTATCACTCTTAGATGCTATGCATGGCGTGTTTAAGGGTGTTGGAATCACAAAGGGCGATGTGGAATTATTTGCTTGTGCAGTTCGGTTTTATACTGCTGTCCAAATATCAAATGATGGTTACAAATGTACCTAATATGTAAAGAAATGATGTAAACGTGTGCGTTTCTTTGTCTCCAGATAACACAACTAAAGATTGATAATAATCCCTTTGCCAAAGGCTTCAGAGACACAGGGAATGGAAGGAGAGAAAAAAGGTAAAGTTCCAATGTGTGCATGCACTTTGGTGAAATGAAATTGCCATTGGGAACCATGCCATGGGAAGTCATGCAAAATTTTATCAAGCAGATTATTTTTCTTTCTTTTTTGTTTGTAACTAAAGTTTTACTTCTTTTAGGAAACAGCTGACCCTTCCGTCGTTACGCATGTATGAGGATCAATGCAAAGTGGACCGTGATGGCGCAGAGTCTGACGCCTCCTCAAGCGAACCTGCAGCCGGCAGAGATGCTGGTCATTCACCAGGACCGGTGTCAAGCCCACTCACATTTAACCGAAGCAGCAGAGGTGGGTTTTACTCCACGAACAAATTATATTGTTGGGTTCTGGAGGAAACCTGTCATTTACAAAACACTGCGTTAAAAGTATTTCAATAATTGTCAATGTAATTAAAATAAAGCATATTTTAGTGACACTTAATTTTGGTTTGAATGAATGTGGAGCAACACAAGTTAAACCCAGAGTTATATGTTTCTGAGAAAAACAAGAGATTTGTTGGGAAGAAAACAAGTGAACATTTGAATTTAATCTACATTTGATTTGGTTTACAAGTTTCATATCAAATTGCTGATACATCTTCATTTTTTGGACTTTGCATGTTGGTGATAAATGTACTAAATGTTTGTAGAATTAACACATTTTGCATCTACCTTATTCTAATGATTATTGTGTTTGCATGATGTGTAAAAATGAAATTAGGAACCTGAGTCAAGCAGCAGATGTTATAAAGTTATGTCCACGTTTTAACTGCATTAGGGATCTGTGGATACGTGGGTATAATTCTTAATAAACTATTGCCTTTTGCAGAAGACAAAGCATGCACTGACAGTGAACACGAACTGGACCTCCAAGAGGAGCGATGTGGAGGCTCGAGCAGTCCTGGGCCCGAACCCACATCTCCATTCAGGTCCAGATGTGAGGAGCGCGCACGCGAGAAACCCGTTCCAGACAAGAAGGACGATTACATCGAGTCCAGAAAATCTGGCGATTCCATATTCAGCATCAGAAACGTGGACAAGCCCGAGAGGCCAAGGAAAGACACGGACTTGTCAAAGAAGGACATGGAAAACGGGGGTCTCAGTAAAGAGAGCTTCTCCCCTCTTATGGTACAGACAGAGAGCCCTTCACATTTTGGGGCAGGGCACCTTCAGAGTTTGGCGCTCTCCGGCCTGCACAGTCAACAGTTCTTTAACCCACTAAACTCCGGACAGCCTCTATTATTTCACCCAGGACAGTTTGCCATGGCACCCGGGGCGTTCTCAGCCATGGGCATGGGACATCTATTAGCCTCCGTTTCAGGAGCCGGTGGGCTTGAGAATGGTCTGTCGGCACAGGGTACCGGAGGCAGCCCGGGTTCTTTTCCATTTCATCTGTCGCAACACATGCTGGCATCTCAGGTGAGTGGACCCACTCCGGTCGAACTTGAACTCGTGGTCACCATGCGCCTTGTCGGGTTATGTTGGCACGCAAACCCTCTTGCTTAAATTCAACTGGAGGTTAATTTGGTAGGATTACATATTATTAGTCTTCAACAACACACAATTTAAAACAGTTATCTTGCATTAGGTACAAATTATTTATTATTTAGATTTATATATATATGGGCTATAAATAATACTACGCAACAACATTTAAAAATGACATGCAGCTTCTAAATTAATATAAACACGTTTTCTGTATTTTTCATGTGAACGTTTGATTTGACATTTACAAGTAAATTTCGATGAGATATAATTTGATATTTGCCCTTAACTCGACGTGCCCCTTATTCTAAAACTGCGAACAGGTGGCATGAAATAGCTCTTTAAAATTCTGTAATGTTGCATGTCTTCTGTGAAACCAACTGTTGCATGCCCACGCAGCTAACGAATGCATTTTCTTTCAGGGCATTCCGATGCCAACTTTCGGTGGGCTCTTCCCGTACCCCTACACGTACATGGCAGCGGCAGCAGCGGCGGCCTCCGCCCTTCCAGCGAGCAGCAGCACGGCCTCGTCGCTCTCCAGGAACCCGTTCCTGAGCGGCTCCACTCACCCCCGACTGCGATTCAACCCGTACCAGCTCCCCGTGTCGATCCCCAAAAGCACAAACCTGCTCACCACCGGACTACCAAGCGGTCTGAACCCCTCCTCCGAATCATCGAAATGCGGCAGCAGGGAGACGAGTCCCGTGCCTGACCAGCATCACCATAAACCAGGTGCCAGTCAGAGGAACGCTTCTCCCAAAACCTCAATGAAGGAATCCATCAACGAGCTCCAGAACATACAGAGACTAGTCAGCGGCATCGAGGGTCAGCGGGACACATGCTCCCCTAGGGATTCTCCCAAGTGATCAGGAGACCCCAAACCTATCCAGGGCATGACTTGAACTGCCAGAGGATTTTATTCATTGGTTCTCTGAGACACATTTCATGACTTCATGAGCATGGGTGACTGAATGAAATGGAAGAAGTTAATCAAAGAAATCAATAGAAGTAGCATTCATTGGACTTGGTGGAGATCTACCTGAGAAAGTGCTGCGTGGACAATCGTGTAGCCTCGTGGACTCTGTGGAACTATTGAGTCTATTGAGTGGAATTAAGAAATTAAATAAAGTCTGGGATCACTTCTCAGTGGTGATCCACGAAAGATCTGGTGACTTGAACAAAAATACAAAGCTTTATCCCAAAAAAGGAAAATAAAACAGTCAAAAATAAAAGGAGAAAAAAAACAAGGAAATAAAAGGATATTTCATAAGGGATTAGAAGGACAGGTTAGTTAAACCCGACAGACAGTCATACCTGAACTATTTAATGTAATTATTAATAAAAGAAAACTAATTGTGTAAATAAGCTACAAGGACCTAAGAATATGCAAATTGGTATTAATTTATTCAAAGCTGTACATTTGCGTGTACATAATATTTAGAGTTTAACTCATTGCATTTTTTTTCTCACAATGGTTATTGTAAATGAAAGTTATAGCGTTTGTTGTTTGGAGAGAGAATGGGTTTTCTGTCATGCGTTCCCGTTTAATCTGCCTGGGACACGGATTGAAAGCGTTTGCCATCATTGCATTGTGCAGTCGTTGTGAACACATTTCTAACATGTGAGAAAGTGATCTGTGGGACTCAGACCTTCTTCTCCTGACCTCTTATAGAAAGAACTTTATGAACGTGTCCCGTTTTGCTGGCTGTCCGGATTTTTTGTTGTTGTTGTTGTAGGATTCTTTCACAATTTCAATAAAAAAAATCAATGTTTCAATAGTTCAATGTATGACATTTGTGCGTGAACAGTTTGTAAGGAATGTTGCAGGAACGCTTTTAATGCAATAGTGATGAAAACCCTTGGGAGAAATAATACAGTTTACATCACAAAGTTCACCCATTAAGCCATGTCCTCGCAATCACAATTGTGCATATCTGGAGATATTTGGATATTTTCTGTTATCATTTAATGGGACGAAATAAAACGTCTATTAAGAAATATCAACCCGTTGATCAAGACGTTATTTTGTGTTACGGCCCAGCAAACGCTTTTGCGCCCTCTGTCGTTTAAACGCACTGTGTTGCCCCAAAGATATCAAGGGGATTATAATATACATCTGATCTAATAATAGAATAATAATATCATTTTATAATAACACTCTATTACTGCTATTATGGTCATTATTATTTAAATTATTAATATTATTATTATTATTATTATCATCATGATTATTAGGATTATTATAATTCTTCTAATTCTTCTTCTTCTTCTTCTTATATTATTATTATTATTATTATTATAATTGTTATTATCATTATTTCTGTTTTTATTATTATCATTATTGTTATTATCATTCTTCTTCTTCTTTTTCTTTTTCTTTTTCTTATTATTATTGTCATTATTATTATTGTCGTTATTATTATTGCTATTATGATTATTACTATTATGATTGTTATTGTTCTTCTTCTTCTTCTTCTTATTATTATTAATATTAATATTATTATTATTATTATTATTATTATTATCATCATTATTATTACTGTCATGCTTCTCATTCTTCTTCTTCTTCTTCTTATTATTATTATTGTCATTATTATTATTATCGTCGTTATAATTATTATTATTGTCGTTATTATTATTGTTATTTTTATTATTATTATTATTGTCATTATTATTATTATTATTGTCGTTATAAATATTATTATTATTATTACAAACGCTATTTGTAAACAGCTTAAACACGTCCCAAAAACCAGACTTCTGAATTAGATTTCTTGATTGTTTCTAGTGTTTCCTGTTGTGTACAATGGCACCTATTGTATTGTTTTAACCTATGAATAGTCCGATTATTAATAGTCATAAACAGCACTCCCCCCCCCCTCCTCCTTTCCTTCATTCTGTTTGAACGACCCTTAATATGTCGCTCTCTCTCTCTCTCTCTCTCTCTCTCTCTCTCTCTCTCTCTCTCTCTCTCTCTCTCTCTCTCTCTCTCTCTCTCTCGCGCCGACCTTTAACCATTTGCGCTGCTCTAGGCAGCATTCGAGACTTGATATGATGCACAACAGCGCTGAAATTAGGCTGCAAACCAGTCTCATGTTATGGTGAAAGGGTTAAGTGTTGCGGCTCGGAGGTTAGGGAGGATGAGTGTTTGGACGCCCAGCCACTTTGGCAGCAGACAGTCCTTTGTCCTGCAACCGGCGCCTGTCGCCTGCCTGCCGGCCATGCAGCCTCCCCACACCCGCATACAAAGGCGCAGATCCCGAGAGTTACAGCTCCTAATTAGAGATCCCCTTGTTTCTGTTCCCTTCTTTCTCGGGCAATACCCACAAGCCCTCGTTTTTATTAAGGGCCCATTGTTCAACGCTGTTATGTTCAATTAACAGAGAGAACAGCGCAGGGCAATTCTTTGTCCAAACCAATCAGTCAATGACCAATCAATCAATAAGGCCAGGAGGAGGAGAAGGGATTATTGACCAGAGATACAAGTTATGTTCATGTATTTATGAATGAGATGAATACAAGTAAAGCTGGAGCACACAGGCCGCAGGTGACACTCAGTGTGGAAGCCAATCACCAAAGTTCTTGATACAGACAAAAGGATCTTCGACAGCACGTGCTTTCTCACAGTGTCTGCAGGAGCTGAAACTAAACTCTGAGAAGCTTGAACATCTAAGACAGCACTGAAGGCTTAAGATGTCTTGGTGCTGATGGCATTCGGTGTAGGAAACGCAGAAAAACATGAAGAACAGAGAGACAGTTTGGGATAGTTTTGAAAAAATAGGAATTATAATTTTATTTATAAGTTCACATTTTTATAGAGTTTATATAAATAAACATATCTTTGGGGGGGATTTGGGGAACACTTTTTTATCATGATGTGAGGATCATATGTATTTATATTTAATAATCTTTGGTCTGGCTGAAATTAATAATTATTTACTAATAAGTCCTTTAAATAATATTAAACTTTATTCGGAGGATCGTAAAACAGCAAAATGAAAATCCATCAAAGGGAAAACAATGTATGTTTTTCTGGAATCAAGTTATGCCGTGTTATGATTTTCTGTAATTCATAAGTAAGAGATATTGTCATAACTCACATTCACATGCTTGTCTGGTTGATTTTGAACATTTTAAGGGTTGACTTAAAACAGTATATAATATGCATAATCCAAGTCAGAAATACCATTTTTATATTCCTCAGGTGAAACAAGAAAACTGAATTGAGATATAATAGCACAAAAGGCCGTTTAAAATCAGAAAAGTGATCCATCGCCACCTCCTGGACATTTAAATTTCAATAAGAAATAGGTTATATTTTTATATCAATGTGCAGTGGGTTTGTTCAAATAAAGTGTAATCATAAGCACAAATGATGCAATGTTAGTTGCCCTTGACATAAAAGTTAACAAGCATTAAACAATACAATACATAATTTACTAAATGAAAGTGTTTTGTCTATTAAATCAATCTATTAATGCGAAAGACATTTCTTGCAGTCTATTTTAATTTTGGGTTATCGAATACACATATATACATATATTATTCATTTAAATCAAAGGTTGAACATGGATTATTGTGTCAAAATACTGGTCCCATATTGTCATTTATTTTTTATTTGATGCATTTGAAAGGTTATCTGTCCTACAATGAACACCAATCCGAGGGTTTTCTGACTTCAACAAGTCAACGTGACAAATAAAATGTTGTATTTCTGCAGTACAGCAAATGACCACTGGGTGTCACAATAACCCCAAAACGGTGTCCTCGAATTTCACATACATCAAACTATTTTTCAATAGTAAAGAAGCTTTCAGAAATAAAAACACATAAGTCCATACAAATTAAACAATATATTAATGTTAACTACCAAAATAACTTATTTTAAGCAATAACATTTAAAATGTCCATTATAGAATAAAATACTATCTGCACATACAAAATCATGACATTACCTATCAACAACAACAAAAAATAAAATAAGTCAAATTCTATTAAAATAACTTAACCAATTGGATATGGGGTTCAAAAAAGTATATATAAACAACTTCTATAAACCAGTTTTGTTTGAGGTGCTCTTTCAGTCACTTTGGTATTCCAAGCTAATAGAGAGCCCCATGACTCTTACCACAACAGATAGAGAGATGTCCACATCTGACTCTGAGAACTGCTTTTTCTGCTCCAGTTCAGGTCTTGCTATAGAGACAAAGAAAAGAAAAAAGAAGATCACTGAAGAGCAACATTTGATCATGATGAATGAAATGTTAGGCTGGTCAGGGTACAGAGCCAACCTTTGTCCAAATATATAATTCTCTCACACTTGGTACAATCCAGGCATAAACTACCAGTGGGTTTATATTGCCCTGGGTAGCTTCATTATAAACATTAAAACACAAAAGTGGGAAATACTATTCAATATTGTGAATGTGTGTTTGTAGAACTATTTAAATACAGCACTTTTTCCTAATAGAAGAGCTACACGTTTAGTATGATAACTGTAAAGTGAGGACTATTAAAGCAACCATGGTCAGTTGTTTGTGATCATCATCACTGGTTTGAAAATACAAAATGATGTAGTTATGTAGTTAAGTAAACAGTACAAGATGTGTATTTAAATACAACTGGTACATCACTTATATTTCATTTTAAAATATTATATTTATATTTAATAGAAGTTTTAATCCAGTTGGAAACTGTAATGCACATGACCTTGTTAAAAAGGTTAAATTCATGATAGAGAAACACCAACAGTTCAATGTTAAGGGTCCTTTTAAAGGTCTGTGGTCATCGTAGGATTTTATGCAGGATCTTTTTACCTTACTTATAAATGCTATTAATGTTATGAATGGATTTGTAAGTAACCAATTTAATAACCTTCTTATTTGCATTGTAGGCAGATTAATACAATTGTATGTGGCTGTGAAATTTATTTGAGATCTTACTCATGTCCCACAAACCCTAACAATGGCTACTTTTTCAAAAACTGTTCTGTTAATTTTTCTTTTGTTAAAGGTAATATCAGTGTGTTGAAATAACACATAGATGTGTTAAGTTAAGGGTAACACACTTTTGTGTGCTATCCCTGCATGAACACAAAATGTGTTGTTTACATACAGAACCATTCCACTGAAACATAACATAAAGAAAATACACAACCAAAAGGAATGTTTAGTACATTACAACTTATTTCTAGTGCCTAATAATTTTTTATATAAATTATAACTATAAACGTTTGTTGTTTACAAAAAAGGAAGCGTAAAAAGATCAGATTTAAAACAGGGGGTGACACTTGCATGCACACATTTCATAGAACATTTTCGTATGTAATAATCTTAAATATTATTAATATAAACTGTCTAGTTATGTGTCTGGAATGGTAATATTACAGACACCATTAAATTAGGCTGTTCACAGGCATAAAACCCACAGTAATAGTAGTCTAAGAACTAGGAACCCAAATTAAAACCTACACTCCACTATAAAATGATAAGTATGGAAACCTTGTGGGGTCAAAATTGAAACCACTAAAGGTGTCACACACCCATTTCTGAGATTTCTGGGAGGTTTGAGGCACTGTGTATGCAATTGAAAGACCACATTTACAACTTAAGCAGAAATTATTGCAGCTAAACTTAGCCCGGTGCCTTAGGTCACATGGTCAGAGGGCAATAATGGTGGTGATTAGCATGAAGCAGGCGGCCCATAAGTCATGTGATGTCTAATAGCCTAAGTGATAAAGACAATTAATGACTAAGCAATACATTTATGATGACAACCATAGTAAACAACTGCATTTGGATTGAACTGTTATAGCTAATTAAATTACAGAAACCTCTAACTGAGATATATATTTTTCATACAACTGTTTGCCATTCGTTTACTCAATATTTTGTATTTTCATTAAAAGCATCTAAAAAATAAAGTTTTCCAGTAATCTGAACTTGTGAAATGATTGATTTTTCCCTTTGTCACCCACAAACAAACACAGAACTATATTTGTTGTGTTGTGCAAAGCAAAACTCCTTTAAGTCCCATGGTGACTGAGAAACTATTACATTATTCGTTTTTGCTTTGAAAATTCGGGAAGCAAATGCAACATGACAAAGCACACTGGGTGTTTACAATGGCACTTCTTTGCAAATCAATACTGCAGAAATACACAAATGTTTGTTGTTTGAAAGCAACGGTGCCTCATGGGTCGTGTGGAACGTGTTTTCCTTAAAGCTCTATTCAAATTTTGAGCCAGAAGATAAATTACTGTGTCTGTAGTTGACAGGTGCTGAAACATTTGAGAACAACACCTGTGCACAGCAATGAGAGGATTTAAATGGAGAGCACAGGGGAAGAGATAGTTTGGTTTCCTGAGTCTAGACTTGAGTTGTATTCTGTGCTAAACAGTAAACTGTGCTAGAAATTATACAAATAATTCTTACACAAATAACCTTAACTTAATGAAAGCCTTAGGTCAACGTTTTGTTTGTTTTTAACAACACCAAATTCTGTGAATGAAGTTTCCTATGAAGAAATGCTACCATGTGTTGTTTAAGCAGAGTCGGATGTCTCCAAGTGCTGTTTTCTTATATTTCTGGAGTTAAAAGCCAAACAATGAAACTATTTGTATAACAAAGCAAAATTTTATGCATAATTGTGAATGATTCCATATTAGAAAATTATTTTGATATAGTATTTGAAGTAATTTAGTTTGAAAGAATACAGAAATGTTGAAATGTGACCTGACCACTTTCATATGTTTTTAAACTTCCTCAAGCAACCACAAAAAAGCATTAAAAATGCAACAGATTTGCGTATTGGATACACATTATATTTATTAAATAAATCAGGACTGGGCTCTCTTTTTTCATCGACTGTGCAATCAGTACTACTTTGTGGGGAAGTATTCAGAACAATATAAACAGATTTGTTATAAGAAAATACAATACCCCATGTGTCAAAACCAGACCCAAAGCATATTTGTGGGCAGCAGGAGAAACCCACTGATCAGTGTTGTATCAGTCCAATACAAAGATGCAATTCATTTTCTGTAAGGAATAATTAAGGCAGAGCCAAGCATGAATAAGATAGCATGGAACAATAAACAATCTTTACTGTTAAAAGTGTTTATTAAATATAATAAAAATGGAATTAACCAATTATTCACAAAAATGGACGTATAAAATAAGTCATAATCTTAAAATACTTAAAAATTTAAATAGGAAAAGTATGATTAAGGTATAGCATTATTGCAAGTGCAGGGAACTTTATTCAGCTAAAGAAATGGAGAGGGCCACTACACACTAACTAACAGTCTACAATAAAGCAAACAATACCGATCAGATGTTTTCTTTGTTATGTGTGTGGGAATTGTGGTTAGTAAAATATTTGAGGATACCTGACAAACCCATTGGCTTACATTTCATAGTGATTATAATACTTTCAACTGTATTTCAATACCAGGTTGGAAATCCATAACACTAATTGCAAAAAAATTAAAACTAGTCAGATAATTTTTTTAATGATTTTGAAACACAACTCTTGCCCTTCCATAGAAAACAGATGTACTTTTGTTTTCAGGCCATCTTGCTGTGTGAAAATCTTCCCAAGCTTTGAATGCTGTACACACAGGATGAGTGCTTATAAAAAGAGGGCTAATGGTGGAAGAAAAGAGCCAGCATGCATGCTAAACACTCAGACGGCACACAGACATCTAAGCTAATGACTGTGGCAGTATGGGGTTATGGTGGTTCCAGGGTGGCGGGTCGGTCGGAGGTTTCACTATGTAGCCATTGTGATGTCACTGCTATGAACTGCCACCGGGTATAGACAATGTAGTAGAGCCAACTGTGCACAATGCCCTTCTGAGAATTGTGGCAAGAGATTATCCACACTCAATAATTTCAGACCAACGATACTACACTAGTTGCTTCTTTGCTGTATGGTTATGCAGGGTTAAAACCCTGTACCTATGCAGGATGAGCCCATATTAGAAGGATTGGGAAAATGTGTGTGACCATTATTGTATAGAATGACGGGTATATGTAAAAACCTTTAAAAGCCCTATTTGATGGGAAAAGGGTAAACAGTGGAAAGGAAAAGGAAAAGCACAGAAGACATAGAGGAAGATGAGGGTCTTTCTTCCCCCATCAGCCTCTTTCTTTGTTGTTTATTAGATAAGACCCCTCTTGCCCATGACCAATTATACAGGCAAATGTTTTTGTAAGGAAAAAGAGCCTGCACTCCCAGAGACATTAATCACTCACCAATGGTTCCACAAGCACATGCCAACACAGCAATAATGCAATATTCCTTAAACATGTTTCCATTTAGGTGATTATTATAGTAATGATAATACTCCACACTTTTATTTAGAATACAAATAGGCTGTATGCAAACTATATTAATTATGCATTTTTATAAAGTTCAAATTTGACAATATGCACATACAACTAATAGTAATAATTATTTACATTATATTTTTTATTATTTACAGTATAAAAGTTTGCTGTACAGGGTCCAAGATTGAAGAATAAATGATCTTTGATAATAATCACAGCAAAGCATTACTTCAATCTCTGTCGAAATGAACCAAGCAAATGACAAGATTATTTTGCCAGTATTAAGATAAAATAAGTACAATAAATAATTAAAGTAAGTGATAAATAAATGTAACTTGGATGATAAGCGTTTCGATGGTGGATTTTCTGCTCAGGCAACGAATTTAATTAAGAACAGAATGGAAATATTGAAATTAAAAGAACAATTATCAATATTACAAAAAGCAATTAATAAGTGATTCTATTTACAAATAATTCGATTTATGGACGCAGGGATTTCTTTATTTCTTTATTAATTTTTTCTGAATCTTGCCTATAAGAAATATAGAGCAAAGACATCATGTGTGTGAGTTTTGAGGGTCTTTCGGCAACACCCTGCTCCTGTTCCTAATTTGAGGACCACGTGATGGTGGGAGTGAGTGAAGTTTAAATTCCCTTTCAGAAAGCCAGCTCAATTCATCCCTATAAAAAATCATCCCGTTTATAGCGACATCTTACATGCCACGCAAAGGTATAACTTGAGTGCTTGAGAATAGCCAAGAAAGCCCCAATCGTGCGCGAGTCTCCTCCTGAGGTCCACACACACACCCAGCGCACCCAGAAGGTTCATCTGGACCACTGAGGTGGAGGTAAGACTCCTTATTTTCAAGCACGTGTGAAAACGCCAATGGACATTCGAACAAACGCTATTTGGAAATTATTCTAGCCTTAAAACACAGGACTGTAGAACCTTTTGGAACCTACAGGCCTTGGGTTTAGATCTTAGATCTTTCTTGAGATTACCTCCAACTAATAACTGTAATATACGACAAATGATGTTTTATTTGTTTTCTTTATAATCTTATTTTTTGTGTTCTTATCCATATTTTATCTTTTGTTCTTGCATATTGCATTGAAACATAAATGGTTTTAAATGTATGATGGGTGCTCTAGTCTCTGTTCAATTTGTTTCTGGGATATATTTTCATTTTTTTTCTTTTAAAATGTCAATGTTGAAAATAAATCAGACAACGCAAGGCCTTCAAGTCAACACATGACGACATTTTGTGTTACTTTGCTTATAAAACGCATGCATTTTAAACGTTACATATTTCCTGTAATGTTTCGTTTTTTCACAGTTTTAACAACTTGTAGTTTTGTAACATTGGAACCCGTTTAGCGTGAACGGTTTGGAACAGAACGGTGAAACGGTGGAAACGCTCTCAGGAAAAATACAGAACAGCAAACATAATTAAATACAAATATCCTTCTCTTAAATACTTAAGCATTTAAAATAAAATATGCATTATTTATTTATTATGAAATTCGCAAATCTTGACCAAAAGTCCGTTTAAAAATTCAGGACGGAATTCTGCTTTAAGAAAAAACAACTAAACATAATTACAATAATTACAAATCGGATGTTCTGAATAAATCACATCTAGTATTCTGTCGTCCAGAATTGTGCTTGATAAGACACAAAGGACAAACGAAACAAATTTAATGTCATCACACTTCATTCAGAATGGATTTGTAATTCCTGTATTTTGCCATGACTGAGGCCTTTCTCGAAGAGCCGACAAACATCTTTCCTGTATTTTTCACAACCTGCTCGGAAAACTACATGGTGAGCATGATGAACAGCTCACAATCACACATCTTTTCATTTGCTCCTTTCACCAGAAGATATAAGTCAAGAATCCCATGGTCCTCGAACCCATGGAGATGATTTATTGATCTGTCAACGTCATGCTTCGACTCACTCCAAAACCACAACCATAATTCAGCCCAAATCTTCCAAATCAAGCCTGCCTGCATATCAGAACACTACATGAAGTGATGGGAAGTGGTGAAAAATACATTTGACAACATATCTAGACTTGAATGAGATTGTCTATTTCTATTCAAGATCCATCCTATAATAGTTGGCAAGCCTTTAGAATGAAGCTCTGACACTATTGGTTATGCAGCAGTGACTGCAGTCTGCGCATCGCGTTGGTTCGGCTCTGCTGGTATTGGGAGGAACGTCAGCAGTGAGACACGGGGGGGAGAGACGGAACGAGAGACAGAACTAGCCAAGTTATTCACCCTTCCCCAAACCGAGCTGTGCTGCGGATACTCGCTTCTCAAGAACCCATCCCGAGGTCCTCCCTGTA
Source organism: Triplophysa yarkandensis (assembly GCA_033220385.1). Lineage (NCBI taxonomy): Eukaryota > Metazoa > Chordata > Actinopteri > Cypriniformes > Nemacheilidae > Triplophysa > Triplophysa yarkandensis. The sequence continues at coordinate 9,936,808 of CM065675.1, forward strand.
CCCCTGACACCTCTCTGGGGTTCCGTCAGCAGCTCCATCTTCTCATCAGGAGATCCTGGGGATGCTGAGCGCACTGGACCGGACCGGACCGTCGTACTGGGCAGCACACTACGGGTTGGAATGACATGGAGGATTTCAGAACGTAATATTGTTTTATGAGGTAACATGAATTTGTTCTTGTAAGGACTGCTCTGGGATCCTTGGCTCGGATTGGACTTCACTTGAAGGTTCTTGAGATGCATGAAGGGCTTTAATGCGATTAGACGCATGTTGATCTTGATCCTTCTTTACAGATGTGTAAGAATATTTAATTGTGTTACTGCATTTAAGCTTTGTAGCCTCGGTTTTTTATTTATAATGATGCATAAATAATCTGTCTCAATCAGGGTTATTCATAAGAATAAATTAAATATTATTATTAAGCAGACTGCTCCGATGGCATTCGTTTTTGGCTACATTTAACGTCACACTTTCGATTTATCACTAAAAATAAATTGATTTATAAAGAGGGAAAGTGGAACATTTAATAACACATCTTTATGTTGGTCGTGTCCTAATCCTCCATCCCTATGGCGCACTGGATGAAGTGAACCTAAAGGCCTGAAAGCATCAGATTATGTGTGTATATACAGCGCCTATATGCGCATTATAGACTATACTGCCCGACACAAAATACAGAAAAATCATTTGTCTATGAAATGATAAATTAAACATCACTGCAATATTATAATGCAATTATTGTATTGAGTAGAATGCCGTTTAAAAATAATTCAACTCAATTTTCGTTCGCTTGTGAAGTACATCAAATTATTTTTTTGCGCATAAATGTTTTAATATTATAAAATCGGAAACAAACGGTGTGGGACATTTAGCTATTATGTGGTAATAAGACACAATTTAATACGCAAACTATTAAAGGTTAAAATGATTTAACAAGTATGAAATATATCCCAAAAATAAATTTTATGTAAATTTAAATTCATGCGAGCTGCATTTCATTAATATAAATTTGCCAACAACAGCAGTCACAAATAAATGGAAACCATAGAAACTGTGCATTCACTTCTATTCACACTGAAGGAATTTCTATTGCAGAATAATCTCCAGTAAGGCCCTGTTAAACTCCAATGGCTGAAGGAGACCTGAACAAGAAAATTCATTTGTTTTCAAATATAAAACATGATGCAGATTAGGTCATAGTTCATGCTGAAAATAAAGGTAAAATATTAATAGCTATGGACCTACCCCAAAATAATTTACTTATCTGGGAATAAAATAGTGGATTCTTATTGCATCATATCGAAATTGTATAACACAGCTAGATCTCAAACCACTTTACACAGTTTTAGGGTTCAAGATGAAACGGTCTCTCAGGATTTTGCCAAGGGCATGAGGTCCTTAGGGGAACATCATGTTGACCCAAGGCCAACATTTCAATCAACCAATCGGATTTCATAAATAAGTTTACAGTTTCTTTAAGTGTCATCTTACAACTAGGTTTAGCTGCTTCTATTGTTATTTACTAATAATTTCTCTCTGATTTTAGGGTTCAGTTACGGTAAGGGTTTGGGTTGGGCTTAGGTTTTCTTTTTGTTGTCCTTGGGGCCACAAAATATGTTGCCCGAGGACATCAACCACTTGGCAAAATCAGGTCGTGCAAAGGACTCAATCCATCCTCACAAAACGTCATTTATTTTATTTTCTACATTTTAAAAGGAGGGAAATTTGGCCGACGTTCAACGTTTTGGACAACACGGCTCTGGAAACCCCAGTGTGCACAGAGCAAAATCTGCCAGGAATAGTTTAGCGGATTATATGTCTGGGGTGACAGTGATGTAAACATAGCTCTTGCTCCGCGGACTTAGTTAAACAGTGTAAGTGAAAGGCACATTTTAGACTGGAACAGTCCAGGGTTGACTTGTTGTAGCCTCATGGTGCCTGTCAGAGTTTATCTTTATTGGCTTTGGCAAACGTCTAGCCAAGTTTACACGTAATCCCGCTCTTCTCCTTTTATCTGAAGGGTGCACACTCACTTTGTTTACATGGGTGAGATTAGGAGTATGGGAGGGGGCGGCTCTTACCATGAGAGTTGTTTGGTGTCTGTTGCATAGGCTGCAATATGAAGGTATTGTAATGCTGTACAGTTCTATCCCCATGTAAGACGGTTCTTAAGCCCGATGTCTGAGCATGAGCAGAGAAGGGGCGTGAGAGTGAGGCGTAGTTTGTGACCTCTCTTAATGGAATCAGCAATGTTTAGCACCCTTCCATAAAACTGAGGTGCCCGAATGCTGAAAGTGTAAATATTTAATCTTGCGATACTTTAGAACAAACGGATCTCGACCCTTCCCTTGTAATTAATTGGCCAGGTCATGTTATGAGGACAGACTTTCCTCCACAAAATGTAAATGTTAATGTAGGTTATTTCTCATATTTTGCACCCCACGTCTGAGCTGTGTGTATAATCAATTACAGCAGACTTTGGAAGAACAAAGCTCAACAAAGGCATCTGTGGTATTTTCATTATACATATATCATTAGGTCCTTCTTTACTTAGAACAAGAAGAATTAAAATAAGGGCAGGCTCGAGGAGAAGTTTTTTATGTAACTCTCCGTTTTACAATAATAAATATGAATAATTAATTAATTAGGATAAATAAATTTATGCTAGTTGGAAATAAGTTAACATTATTTCAAATCAGTTTTCTGAAGTAGACAAACACATTAAATTAACTAAACAAATGCATCAATTAAGTCATTTAGTGCCCCAAGGAACTTATATATATAATATATATATAATATATATATATATATATATTATATATATATATATATTCAGGTTTAAAGTTGTATATATGTATGGTTTTAGTTACATTGTACTGTTTTTCTTTAAACCATACACTTATATTTGTGATCGCATTTCAAGCATGAAATTTACTCTTCTTTACATAATTTTAGTATAATATTTAAAACGAAGTTTGCATATAACAAATAATAATTTTTTTAAATGTACATTTCTTCAGACTTAATTGTATTTTTATAAACTTATGAACAAAAGTCTGAAAATAAGATCCCTCTTTATTCTGGATATAACAGAATGTTATTGATTTTACAGAAATGCTACAGGAGAAAGGCTCAGCTGTGGCCGATGAAAGCATGACCGTAGCCCAGTCCAGTGGCCGGCCTGAGCTTACAAGTGACTCTTCAAACCTTGCCCTGCCTACAACTCCCAGCATTCCCCAGAACAATGAGCCTGACCAGGTAGTCAATTACTTGTCAAAATTAAAAAAAATTTGTCTTTGCATTTGCTGAAGACGTATAAAAGAATTATATATTATATGAAAATGTAACATCTATACTACTAAGATTTTGCCTCTTTAAGTGTTTTCTCTTGATACGCTGCATGTCCAAAGCTTAAATGATAAAAGCCAAAAAAAAATTTTTGTTAGAAAAGAAATACAATAAGTTCTAATACTACATTATATAATAAATAGTTTAAAAATGGTTCAAGTAAGGTTATGCTCTAAGTTACGTGTATGTACCCCCAGAACATTGAAAACATCAAAGTGGTTCTTCACGACAGAGAACTTTGGAAGAAATTCCACGAGGCTGGAACAGAGATGATAATAACCAAAGCAGGCAGGTAAGAACAGCATAATTTCCATCCAACTTTAACATGTAAACAGGCATAAAACAATAAGTAATACAACAACTTAAATTTAAGTCAGCCATTGTGTTTCCCTTCACACAAAATAATGTAATGCTGATATTATGTCATCAAGTAAATGGCGACTGAATTCCTTTGCATACAAATATCTAATTGGAAACACAAACGGCTGCCCTGTGTACTAGATTTAATGTGCCCTGTGGATTAAGAGCAGCACCCTAGATATTAAACAGAAAATGAGTCAATGGTCCTTGCCCGTCTTAGCCGGTAGTTTCTCAGGGCTTCTCAGAGGAAAATGCAAAAGGTCACGACAATTTTTCTTTAATGCTGTAACATTGTGAGGGATGGGCTTCCCCCTGTCCAACTGATAAAGTGCTCTAAGACTCCTTAAACCCTTTGAAGAGTGAAGCGATGTTCGGTCACACAGCTGCGCACAGATCAGGAGACTGTACTTCCATGCAACAGATGGGCTCATTTCATTTTACATACTTTAGTGTATAATGGACACCAGGCTCTGTTAAAGATGCTCAATATGTCAATCGAGCCATGAAGCAGGAAGAGCGTTTCACCGTTTTTATTTTATTTTCTGGAGGGGTGGGTTAACTTGTAGGACATTACGCAGCCATTCACTAAACTGTAAATCTTGAGAAAACTCGCCAGGTTTCTCAACGATGGCTCCCATTACACAAAATTGAGGCCAATTTCATGCAATGATTCTCATCGTGGTCTTGTGTTACATAGTGAGCTTGAGCTATGTCAGCATGGTATATGCGCTTTGACAGTATATGTTTGCCCTAAGGAAGAATAGACTGTATATAAAAATCAGATTTTATTATTATTCTGTTAAAGAATATTTAGAAAATTAATAAGATAATTAAAAAAATAAATCTTTTGTTTAAAATACAAATTAAATACATTAAATACAAAAAATCTTTTGTATTTAATGTTAAACAATTCTGCAGCCATGTGACTTTCCTATGTAGAGAAATTGGGTCATACGCAGCAGCGGTGAATCTTACAGAGACAATCCTCACAGCTGAACTCTGCTACAGTTCCAGCAAAGCCGATGCAATCGGGTTGTTATTGAGCATGCACGTCAGAGGCCCAATACTAAACATGACTATTGAAAGCAGCCGGCTGGTGTTAACTGTACACAGCCCGTCAGAGTGAACATTAGCAGGGCTGATGAGAGAGGCACGGCGCCCAATTCAATGGCGTCTCTCAGGCCCTGAAGGACCTCTCTTGCTTTATCATCCAGCGCCTTTTGATCTAAGCGCTGCTGCGGGATCGCACAGATAGCATGAATCACTGACAGGGCAGGCGCGTGAGACCGCTAAAAGAAACAGCTGGCATTATGCGCATGCTGACACTGAGATGATACACTCTCAAACCTCCATTTCTCAGTGTCTACCTCACACATATACACTGAAGCACAGGGGCCAAATTACCACCCAATTTGGCTTGTAAATGCACAGTGAGTGTACTTAGATTACAAAGGAAAGTAATCATATTCATCTAAAAGAAATTTGACTCGTGTGAATATTGGGGCAATATCTACAAACTTGACACATACAAGGTTACATCGGAATCCAGCGAAGTTAGTTGTTTCAATGCTCATGATAGCACAACAAGTTACACAGAGATACGCTGCAGATCCACTGAAAATCTCTTTAAGACATGCCCTGCGATCTTCTGTGGAAGACATTATGTAGATGCGTGGCATACATTCAGAGAGTATTATAGATTTTTTACGTGTGATTGAAAGTAGTTGGAGTCTTGTTTAATGTCATTTAACTTTTAACACTAAAATAATACGATTATTAAATTATTTTATCTGTATTAAATTATTTTATCTATTTTATCTATCTTTTTTTCAAAGTTTTTTACGATATTGAAAGGATTATTTTCTTCAAAATGGAAACCTCATCATTTAATACCCACATTCCAAACCTTTCTTTCCCTTACAAAACACAAAAGTAAATGTTCTCTAAGGAACATTGGTAACCTAATAACAAAGGCTCCTACAAAGTATGAATATAATACTTGTGATTGATGGTATTTAGTGGAAAAATATTGCCTTGTCTCTGTAAGGCAAAATGTTTACCTTACAGAGAGTACAAAGAAATGTTAGTTAAATGTCTGCCACCAAAATCAAGCAAAACAGTTTTGGATGTTTATTAAAGTAATTGCAACAGAAAGACAGAGTTCGCAAAAACAGAACACGCTATGTTCATAAATTTCAGTTAGTAAATTTTGTGATATTCTTCCCAAATCAAAGCAACTACAGTTTAACTCATACTTGGACTGCACATCAAAACATACTGTTTAAATAGTTTTAAAACAAAGCTGTCTGTTTTTGCAAACGAACTCAAATATATAATTAGAACATAAATTGTACACAGGTTTAAGATGCTGCGGATAAAGCACCTCTTTACCAATTACTCACCCAGAGTGATTTACATGATTGGGTTGCAGGCCTGAGCTTTACCTCTCTCAGCTCTCGACACTGGGTATTAGAAGTGCTTTAAGGGTCTGTTTTTACACATTGCAGACCTGCCTTTAGGCAAATAAAATAAAATCAAAAATATTCAGCTCAAGGCACATTTATTTGCAGTGAATACATTTATGGCAGCGGCTGGAACCTTTTAAAAAGCTTAAAAACGAGATGCTCTGCAGTGTTGCGCTTTTTCGGGGTAGTTGTTTAGCAACGGGTTATTTAAAACACCTTAGGTTCAAAATAAATGAAGAGCTTTGTATTGAGGGCTAGAAAAATAAACATCCTTTTTATCTCACAAAGAGGTCACTGGAGCTATCTTGTGAAATGTTTACGACCGTGTCTGCTATATTAGCATATTCCATCTGTCATCTCTAAATCTGAGCAAAATGAGTTCCCAAATTTCAAAGAGCTGTTCCATTAAGACAGAATCAATCATTAAATGTATATATCTGTTTAAAAGCAAATCAGTACCAGGTACCGAACGGGGTTCTATATTTGGGTTTGCTGAGGATAACAGTAAATTTTTTTTGCTGTAGGTTAAACGTTGAAAGCACGTCAAACCGATTCATTTCTGTATGCTGCTTTGTTGAGGATTGTCCGTAGATTTGAAGTTCTCAGCCTTCTCAGAGACTTAAGTGACCTTTTGTGATTCTTAACGACTAATCTGTTCTAAAAACATGTTAAGCTGAGAACCTGATCACTAATCGTGTACTCATCCTCCCGAAACAAACACTTGCCGTGATTCTCTTGCACTTAAGGCCCGTTAAAACCCCAGAAAGGAACGATAAGACAGTCTCATCCATGCTTACCGTCAGTGCTCAGCTGTCGCTCGCAAACACCAGCCATTTCGTTGGGTCGTTTGGAGAAAGAAAGCCGCTACTGCAATGTGCTATACAGACAGCATTGAGTGAGTGAATGACACAAATGAGATTATCGATTAGAGGAGATTCGGCAAAGGCATGAGCACATTAACACCTGCATTTCATTTTAAATCCAAGTGCAGAATGAGGTCAAGAACAGTTGTATGTTAACAAATAAATGTGTTATGATTTAAAATACATTTATTTTACCTTCTGTATATGCAAGCAACAAAAAGAGGGAATTGAAAAAATTCAAACTAAATATCAATAATGTCACAAACAAATAATTGATATCATTGGTACAGCAGCTTTGGTTGACATGACTGTATTTGTAACTCTGGTGATATTCTCTTTACTTCTTTAGGAGGATGTTCCCCGGATACAAAGTAAAGGTCACTGGGATGAACCCCAAGACTAAATATATTCTATTAATCGACATTGTTCCAGCTGATGACCATCGGTACAAGTTTTGTGACAACAAGTGGTTAGTTTACCATCCTTTTTTGTCAGTTTACGTTACTGGGCAGTAAAATGGTGACTGGGGTGTTGGGAGGGGGATTTTTAAAATTTGTTTAAATCTGAAAAACAAATCAGTCTGTGTTGTGAAAGGACAGAAATTAGCATATTTACACGTCTCTGCTTAAGTCAAATAAAATTGAACTACCAAAATATATTAAATATCATTATATAATCCATTTTTTAACTTGTAATATCTACCGATAGTAAATATAATGTTTGTAATAAACATGTTTGCAATAAAGCAAACATAACGCAAGCCAATATTTTAAAAACCTATTTTTAAGCAAAGCATTTGTGGTGTACATCACAACATTTTATATATGAAATACCAGGTCTGGCTGTGTAGTGTCATTAACACACAGTTAATTATCAAAGGCCACAGCAGGCAGTCTGTCAAAACCATTGGTCTTAAAACAGCTGGGTGATGCATGTTGTCCTCTTTGTGACCCTGCACCTCTGGCGATGCCACAAGGTTTGGGCACTATCTACTCATGCAACCACCAGCACTACAAATTAATCAAATATGCTTGTTCCTAAAACAAAATATCTATGGCAAGCAAATCTCTTTGAATTGCACGTGTTGTCAAAAGAACCGGTGTTTTATGACCATTTTTCAAAATCTGTGGGATGGGATGGAATTCAACCATTTGCCAGTATTGGTTCTGGAAATCTTCAGCAACACCTTTGAGGCACACAATTAGTAGTGATGTTATGGTCAAAGCAGCTATCCCAAGTCTTCGTGAATTACTCCCATAATGCTATGGACATAACCGCTCATGCTCTGAATCTGACATTAATGTACAGATGTTTTGTATAAAGCAAGTCTGTTCACCCTGCCAGTATAACCAACAGTTCTTGAGTGATGCTGAAAAACAACCCTCCTTTTAAATGCGCTATGACCATGGCATGATGTCAAGAGGTGTGGAAAAGCAATGTACAGTTGGGGTTATAACCAAATTTTTATTTATTGGCGTATGACATAGGCTTGCAGAATCACAATCTGGCTACAGGGGAAACCTCTGGCATTTCAGTGCCTTTCACAAGAACAAAATGAGGAAACATTTGGGAAGCACAATGAACCAGAAATGGGGTTTATCACTTATTTTTATCATCTTACAAAATGCCTAATTCCATGTGTTCCGATTTAGCTAATATTGCCATTATTCTCTAGGGATAAAAGTAGTGTTTAATCTTCTACATGAAGGGTTTCCCTGGTTTTTGAGAAAAAAGTTCTGGTATTTTCAGTGAACAGGCAACTAGAATATCATTTTCAGTGAAACCATCTCCCTTCACAGTGCTGAAATAGAAACATTGAAAATCTTAAAAATTTAAATTTACCCTGCTTATAGTCGGTCTGTAATTCTTATGTATAGGATGGTGGCTGGAAAAGCAGAGCCTGCGATGCCTGGAAGACTCTACGTTCACCCAGACTCTCCAGCAACAGGAGCCCACTGGATGAGACAACTGGTCTCCTTTCAAAAGCTGAAGCTCACCAACAACCACCTTGATCCCTTTGGGCATGTGAGTGGCTTCAATCATTTATTTTGTACAGATAAATATTTGTTAGATTTACTTGCCTACACTTGAGATTAAGATGGAAGAGGTAGAAAGAGTGAGAAAACATTCACAAGGTAGACTAAAGTAGGTAAATTATGCTTAAAAATCATATGAATAAATAATCTTCACTGTAAGTTTTTTCTACACTTTTTAACATTATAAGTTTCTCTGTGCTGTAAGAACTTGAGCCTGGCCCTCTAAAGTCTAAAGAATGTGGATATCTGTAGACTTTGCAAAATCAATTGCAATTTAAGGACAGCTGAGACACATTAGAATAAACACGAGAGCTATATGATATTGATCATCTGAAGAGAGAAAGAGAACAGAGACAGTAGAGCAGAGCAGAGAGGGGTCCATCCATGGCCGACCTGCCCAGAAGGACCCTGTGGACCAATCTTGTCGAGGGTGATCACATCAGTAGCAAGCTCATTAGGTTCATAACATCTCAGAATGGCAAAAACTTGGCCTGTCAGGATTAGTTGAATGCCTAGGAAGTGATAAGGGCGAGTAATGAGCCTGGCCAGAGGCTGCTGAGCTTTACTGACGCCCACACCAGCGGGAACACTGCGGCTAGCTGGGAGCGACAATGTAGCCCAGATTGAGCAAACCACACAAGTCACAGTCACAACATACACCAAACCCCTGCCCCATCACACCAATGTTAAATAAATAACTTGTCAAAGATCAAATTCAGATGCCACTGTTTTTGGTTTTGTTTTACTCAATAACTCAATCACTTTCCAGTTATGCTGCAGTCATTTTCATGTGGTTTGGGAGCTGCGATTTATTACCATTTCCACAACACCATGTTATTATTTCATTTGCAACAACTACACCACTGATCGTGCAGACACCCAACACCAAAAGTATGTACAGACTTGTAGACAGAATGTATGGCCATGGTGCTTCAAGGCTGCATGACATAACTTTTACCCCAAAATAGATCTTGGATTAAAAGAAAACAGAGATGAAAGGCACAGGGCAGACTTGGAGCCTGCATTGATCTGACAAAGGTTGCTTGATTAATCAACTTAGACAGCAGACATCCCTGTATCTGAATAACCAATGCAGTGTGTATCACATGGTATTACCTCAAGACGCCAGCAAGCCAACCAGACAAAGGTCACATGTGTCTGCACTCCCCCAATGAAGCACTCAAACCATTCATTTGGCTGAGGCTACCGTCTGCATGTGTAAGCAATGAGAGGGCGGACGGTGGGGATTGACCTGGGCTTGGCCTATGTGCACTATTGCTCCAGACTCATCTTAAAAAATTGCAGCAAGAGAGCTTTCTCACTCTCCTTCCGAAAGTCGGCATAACAAAGGGAGAGTCCTTGATGCTCATTGGCCCTGACAGAACTGTGTTAGGTATGACCCTTACTAAACGCTTCACTGAACACACAGACACAAGGAGCAGACTGGTGCTAGAAGACTGTGATCAAAAACCCATACACAAAAGATCCAATTGGATTACTCGCATACAACACGGCACAAAAGAACTTGACATATTTATTGATCTTGATTTGGAGGGGTAATATACTATATAGGAACTTTGCATTTGTATATACATGCATCTATAACTATGAACCCAAAATAATTGAAAATACTTCACCCTTCTTAAACATTTCATAATGTACGGTTGTCTTTCTCCTCACAGATCATTTTGAACTCTATGCACAAATACCAGCCCAGACTTCACATAGTGAAAGCCGATGAGAACAATGCCTTTGGTTCTAAAAACACAGCCTATTGCACTCATGTCTTTCATGAGACCGCTTTCATATCTGTTACATCTTATCAGAACCATAAGGTACCAACAGAACTTGCCATTCCATAAAATAAGATATACAAGAATGTAAGAGTGAAGCACGCTCACATGCAATTTCACTGTGTTTTCCAGATCACCCAGTTAAAAATCGAGAACAACCCTTTTGCCAAAGGTTTCCGTGGCAGCGATGAAGGCGATTTGCGTGTGTCCAGACTTCAAGGGTAAGATTATTATTTGAAATATACTCACATATAGCACCAAATAGATGTGTTACTGATCAAGTGCCCCTGTTTCTAGGAAAGATTACCCTGTCATTTCTAAGAATATGGTCCGACAGCGGCTTATCTCTTCGCACAGCCATCTGTCAGGAAAACTGGGTGCAGGTGTGTTGAGTAGCCACCCGCAGGTGGTTTCTCACTATCAGTATGACAGTGGAGTCCCACTGTCAAACCCTGAATCCCAGGAACCACACTCCTTTCCATCTAGTCGAGAATCAAGCCTTCTTTACCATTGCTTCAAACACAGAGGTAGGACAACCAAATTATACATACATTTTATGCAAATGAATTATCTGTACGTTTTTTGAAATACAAGTGCAATTCTCAAAATGTTATCTCTGTATGTTTTTCCAAACCCTTCCATTAAGACAATTCAAGGCATTTGGAGCTGGGATGCAAACGACCCTATCTTGATCCGTCAGCCCCTGCAGTTTCCGAAGAGCACTACTTCCGCTCCCCTCCTACCTACGAACCACCTCTGCTGTCCCACCCATACTGCAATGAAGGATTGGGTTCTAGAGAGGCATGCATGTATGGGGGAATGGAAGGAGAGGCGGGCAGCACAGGGGTTACAGATGATCTAACAGCCCCCTCCTTGAACTGCAACATGTGGGCTTCGGTGCAACCATACCCTCGCTATGGCATGCAGACTGTGGAGGCCATGCAGTATCAACCCTTCACTGCCCACTTCAGCAGCACAGCCACTGCTGCATCTGTGGTGCCCCACCACTCTCCGTCCATGCAGCGGCCCCATCCGGCACCTCCAGATCTGGTTACTTTCACCCCACAGCGGGTACTCCCATCCACACCAGCTTCATCATCGAATTCTCCTTCAGGCACCGCCTCCCGTGACAGAGCTGCACATTCCGCCCTGTTTCACAGAAAGCCAGCTTCCCCACTCTGTTCGCAAAAGGATTTCACAGGCTATCCTACCCACAGCCCCACAACAACACGGGAATCAGCCTATCAATACCAAACAGGATTGACCAGTGTGGGAGCCCATTGGACTGACAGCTAAAGAGGGACAAATCACATGTACCTATAATTTTCTATTTAGTTTAGCGCATCATTATTTCAATGAACAAAGACTGCATAACAGATTATTTTTCCCTACAGCAATCATGCAAACTTGTAAATCAAAGCCAAGCTTTGAATCTATTAAGCCTCATAGAACAGGATGCCTGCAATATGCGTCAGTGTGTATTTATTTGAAACAGAGATATGACTAGAATTCAATGCACACGCAAAGCACAAAATAAATGTGTGCCATCTGAAAGAATGCCAACTGGTTCCAGCGATAAAAATAATTTCAGTGAATGATATAAATTAATGTTCTTTTTTTAAAAGTTATGCAGGCTGCCATCTTAAAAATAAGCAAAAGCTGTGTCAAACAGGTTGGAGTTATAAAGCAGGAGGTTATAAACATAATCTGTATTGTTTCCTATAACCAAGATCCAAACAAAGTGTATTTTTCCATTGTACTTATATATGGTCAATGCAAATAGAATTTCTAATGTATCTAATGTATGTTTGTACTACATTCACACCAATGCCAATTTTATATAATGAAATATATATGATACATCCATCCGCATTTTTCAAACAAAGAAGCTATCCTTTATATTACTTATACATGGATTTGAGTAAATTTATAGTTAGCTGCAATCATTAGCAGCTCAAAACAAATTCCTCAAAATCTATGTCTCAATACTCTTAGATGGGCTTCTTTACTTCACATTTTTCCCATTTCTGTTGGACAGTGTCTCTAAACGGAGTCTGGTGCTACACTGTATGTGTTGCAAGAAAAGGGTTAGAGTTTCAAGTCTGGCATCAAACCCATTGTCCAATATGTGCAATTAGTCCAATGGGACATCAGAGCAGTTCCTTGCAACCAGATGGGAGCTCAAGGAACGATCATTAAGCCAAAAGGAGAGAAGAACAGAGACCAACGCTCAAGTCCAAAACCCAACTGGCTGAGTTGGAAAAGCCTTACAAGACTGAAAATGTAAAACAGCCTTTGCAGGCAGGCAGCCACAAGTGAAATACAAAGAGAATGGGGCATCACTGGTAAGCTTGTGGTTCTAATGAGGAAAATGGGATATGTTGAAAGACCATATGTTTGTGTATTTACTAACACTATCTCATTTAATCTTGGAATTCGGACAAAATGGCAATTTATTCTTTGCACACCAGTTGAATAAACTGTTCCTTTTTTGGCCTCCCATGATTACTTTGTCATGTACCACTGTGTCCAACCTTCCTTTTTTAACATATTGTACAAAACAGATTCAGGTACAGCAAATTCTTATTGGCCTGACACAAGTTGTATGACATATATCACAACTACACCAACCGTGAAGTCAAACCAAAATTGAAGACCTAGATTTCCAGTTAACAGCAGGTGCAACTGTCTTCAGTATCTTCCATCATGTCACACAATATATGGTTTTTGTCAGCCACAAGCTGATATGTGGTCAAATGTTACTGACACATGGTTGTCATGTTGCTCATAACCAACCCATGGGAGCAGGGAGATCTACGCCATATCATATGTTAGCGCGAAGAATATTTTAAATAACCAAACACAGCTGCTTAAATCAGCTGACCTTTTAGAATATAAAATAATCATGAATCAAAACTAAATTAATAAAATAAAAATAATTATTTCCAGAAAGTTTTGTATGTATATCAAATACAATGCAGAATTAATACCACTGAGTCATGTAAAAAACAAATTCATATTTAATATGAATGATTCTTTTAATATATTTAATGTAACATGTATTCTATACCAAAAAAATCACAAATAAAATATCCTTTTAACATATACATTTTAAAATATTTTTAAAGGGTTATAACAGTTTTGCACATAGAATTCAAATTTCATAAGTGAAGTTTTGTGGTTTCGGACTTTATTCATTTGTAAAGGACAAATTAGTTAATTTTTACAAAGATTTGCAGGTTTTTCGGAATATGAGAATGGAAAAACATGCTGTTTTAACATACATTATCTTCCAAGATAAAAAATGGGAAATAATGTAAAATGGCCGATGCAGTCCCTGTGGTATTTATTGAAGAGCAGCAGTGGAGCGCTGATGAATCCATCCAGATTTAAGGGAAAGGGAGGGGAACAAGAACATCAAGAGATTGAGGCTCTTTAAAAACTTCCAAAAGCATTTTGATTTACATAAGTGATACGCAATCCTAGAGGGGATCTCATAAAGCACCAATAGAGTCATAAGACACATGAGATTGGAATAAATATCCATTGTTTGATACATAACTTTAATGTCATGCAGTGCAGTTTCTGAGTGGGTTCAAGTACAGGAAGTGTCATGTGGTACTTTAATATGCTTTTAAAAACTGAAACACTCTCCCTCACCAAATCCCATCTGATAAATCTAGGAACACTTAAAAAGAGCCATCATTGTCATATGATCAAAACTTAGCCGGCCTTTTTTTAAAACCAAAGCTTTGGTAGCACATAAAAAGACAAACTGGACCTCTAAGATTCATGCGATTTAACTTTCCACATAAAAAGCAGTCTATCTCCATTAAAAAAAGAGCCAGGTTTAAGCCTCACATAGAATACTCTCTCTTGTAGTATCTATCTAAGTTGAGACCTTGGGGCATCTGGAACTCATTGGGGGAGATCCAGTCGTACCTTTCCCTTGCCCTCCACTTGCATCTTCCCTCTGTCGTCCCTAAATCCCGTCTGAAAGCCGCCTAGGCTAGAGACTCTCTGACCCAGAAGCTTAAGTCACAACTCCTTGTAAAATTTGGAATCAACTCTTCGAAGGTGCACTTTAAATACTTGGGAGATTTAATATCAACTCCATTATGGCCTTTCTGGAGCCCAGTAAATAGTCAATTAGTGGATAATTCTGATTCAATCCACATGCGGCCAGATCCGGACAGCTTTGCGGGTCACGCCAACACTTCCTCTACGAAAAGAAGGGGTGACTAGAAAGGGAGGGGCACCAAGTCTATTTTTCATCTTCCTCATTTTTCGCCTCCCTATCCATCACAAAAGTAATAAATGCTCTCCTCAATGGGTCGCTGCTCATTGTTTTTTAAAGATTCTGGAAAGAATATTTTTGAAAGAATTTTTTGATAAATAATTGCTAAGCAAATAAAAGTTGTTTGTGGTCTTGCTGCTTCGTGGTAGTTAGGGGGATTGACTGATCCTTGACTAGAGGGTGGGCATGAGGAAAAGTGTATTGGGAGATTCAGAGGTCTAAGTACTGTGACTATGGCGGTATCCCTTGATCATAAAGTACATCTGGTTGACTCCAGTAAAACACATAAACCCAACTGTAGAAATTGGGGTCCAACATCACTGAGTGGCTTTGGATAAAAGCAACAATAAAATTAATAATTGCATTATGTACGTACCACGGATTAGAGTTAGCAAAATATGCAGGATGGATTAATCTTTTATCCCTTGAAACCTCTGAGGCTGATATATGATGTGCTGAAATGGCAGAAGAACACAGACAACAAAACATGCTTAAATCTTGTGAAAAACCCCACACCATAGGCCTATTTTTATAAAAGACTAAACAATCACACCAAAGCTTTGCAAGTGAACAGTGCTGATCCATATCCAAACTTGTTCTTCAATAAAATTCCTGCTTGTTTTAAAAAAATAAGATTTCATTTTGAAAACTTTTGGGGTGGGATTTGGGGTCTACAAATGCAGTGTTCCAATGACTTCAATCTTGTTTCACATGAGCTCCAATTATTAAAGCCAGTTAATGTCTCAGCGTGTGAACCTGCCCGGGTGTGTATAGATTTTTTGACTGTAAATGAGCGTATAATGCCGGGACGTGAATCTCTTAAGCTTTTGTTCGCCTTGAATGCCCAACACTCCACCTCTTCGCACTGATTTTCTGCGGAATCTATCCAACCAATCAGGTGTTAATAAACCAAGGGCGGCCCCTTCCCCAAGCCCCCAATCCTAATACGGCATGTGTGCAGGAACAAGAGGGAATGCAGGAAGTGTTACACAGAGCAAACCAACCAGAGCTTCTGCAGTATATGGAAGACCCGTCAGTAACCAATCAGTGCGGGTTCCTGTCTTTTATCTATAGAAGAGCAACTGCACAGGTCAAAGGAAGCAGATCTTATGCCACGTGACCAGGTGCAGAATTGGTCAACGGTTGTTTTGAGGACAAGCGTTAAGAAATGACATGCTTTAAGGAAGCTT
Source organism: Triplophysa yarkandensis (assembly GCA_033220385.1). NCBI lineage: Eukaryota > Metazoa > Chordata > Actinopteri > Cypriniformes > Nemacheilidae > Triplophysa > Triplophysa yarkandensis. The sequence goes on from CM065675.1 coordinate 9,953,160, forward strand.
GAGATCTGCAATCCGCAATGTCCTGGCTAATCCCCTGATAGGAATAAGAGCTAAGCGACCAGACTGCGTTTACACCAGCGGATTTCTCCCACTCACAAGACCAAGTGTTCAAGTCCCACATCAGAACTCCTTTAAAGGCATTAGTCATTTAAGGAAGTGGAAAACCAATTTGTTTTAGCTGGAGGCACTGTTTATGCTTACCTCGCATGGACCAGTTCTGTTACTACAGCACATATTCCATTTATTTGACCAAAATAACAAATGAATGAACTTATGACTTGACAGCAAAGACTAATAATGCTCTGCCTTTACAAACAGGGAATGGTCTATTCCTGGAAGAGAGAATGGCTATCTGCCACTTTTCAAACATTTGGAGTGTCAATCCCCTCTACTGGCTTAATATTGTTACTGCAGTCTTATTATGATGGTTTGCATTAAAAACAAGTTCATCAGAATTTCATACAACACTTGTTATATTAGATATGTTTTAATTGATTATTGGTTTTGCAAAATAAAATTTGAGAAATGTAAGATTGGGACACAAAGACAATTCCACTTTTTTTGAACTGAGACTAATGGTAAGGTGCAAAAACGTTGTTACCAATTGTCACCGGTCTAAGGTTTTATCACATGAGGCCTGTGACTATCCTGAAGTCACCTCTGACACTTTAATATTGGTCTCAGGAGAGGCTTCCAATCTCATATACTGCGAGGGAAGATCTTGGGATTAGCCTGGAAAAAGCAAATGCAAAGCCTCTGACTAATACATTGGTCTTTAAAATCCCAATTGAGATATCGCCTCCCAGAGCTCACCTCCGGCTGCCGCCCGCGCACAGATCAAGTGTTTAGTTTGACAAATACAGCTTATAGGAGGGCACGGGTGATTGACAGAAAAGGCAGAGAGGATAAGAGTGTCTAAAAGTGATTACCTGGCTAAAGGGGCGGGAGTACAATACAACCTTGTTTGTCATTTTGCACGCCTTGCCAGCCAAAGCCTATATTGCTAATTAGCCAGATCCACATCACAAATAAAAATAACTAAAGCAGATTGGCTTTGAGTCACCTGCCACATCCACCCAAGGACTTACTGAAAAACTCACAGGTTAGAGGGATATGCAATTGGTTTTATCACAGATTATCTGACACATAGAAGGAATAAAAACTACTGTATCCACGTTTGAGAACCTGCTTAGCAAAAAGTTCAAAGTTAGAGTCATGAAAGGAAATAAATATATATATTTATAAATGATTATCAACTTAGAATTTATTTTTACTGTGGACAAGGTAAATTCCTCTAAATAATTCTATATAACATTATAGAATAGTTTACATTTCTTTGAAATCAGAGTTTACATGGTAGCAAGTGTAAACCTTGGCAAAGTACTTCTTCAGAAGTCTATATATCATATTTTAATTTCATTTACATTAATTATTATCAAATAAATTAAAAGTTATTTTTGTTCTTTGAATAATTTGTATTTTATTTAACATTTTAAAAGTAAAAAATTTAAATTGAATGCAGTATGGCGATAATACTGTATACTGCAGTAAAAGGCACACCAATTATTGTCCTACGAATATATGATACTGGCACTTGCTAATCAATTGTTTAAATCCACAACATAAATTGTATTTTAAATGTTTTCATTTGAAAAGGATGAATGGTCTTTCCAGGGGTCACTATCCAGAAGTTCTGCCAACTAGTGGCACTGTAAGTGCACTAAGCCAGAGATGGAAGACAAACTACAGGATTAGCGCTCAGTTAAGGCTCAAATACTCTTTACAGGTGATTTGAAGCTCATCCTTGCTGGATTACGCAAAGCTGTCCTGAGCTGATATGGCATCATGGTCAGGACAGGTGTCTACATTTCTGTTGACTAACTGATCAAACAAGCAGGCAGTACTGTGAGTGTTATTCAGTACAAGATACACCATATTAAAACATGTGCCTTGTGTTCTATAAAATTCAAAATAATGCAATGATTTATAACCAACAAACAACTGAACATTCAGTGTAAAGCTATTCATTCAATTGGAGATGTTGAACAAATCAAGATATTATTCAGAACCATGCATCAAAATATGCTGCCACTTCCTCTAGAAGTAAAAACCGGTGAGATTACAGACCGATAGAAATCTTAAGATCAATGTTCAAACCTCTGAGTGCTACCAAGCAAAACAGATAAAGTGGCAAAGATCCACCCTTTACCTGCGCTCAGACACCACTAAGACACGGAAGGAATGATGCGTATGCAAGGAACGCACAAAAGGTCACAAGATTTGGCAGGTTGTGCTGTCACGACTGGTGTCCATGCACACATTCTTGAGTGGCAGTGCTGTGGGTGGTTGAATGTTTGTAAAGAGGCTATGCAAACAAGACTACTAGGGTATGACCACTCTAAATGAGTTTGAAAGCAAACAAATCTTTTCTCTAGCAAAGTAGTGTGTTTATTTGAAGTGTTTTTTAGTTCATTATTTAGGGTCTTTTGTATGGCTTAAGAGACATTGAAACAAAAAGACAGACAGCTATTGTCTGGGCTAGAAAGGTTTCCTCGTGTTGCTTATTAGTTCCAGTTGCCCATCTCACTGACGCTAATAGAGATGCATCCAGATTCCATGACCGAAGGGAAACATCTGCACACAAGCAACACTTAAGGCATGCAGAAGACAGCTTCATAATATGATCACAAATGTGAAGTTATGCGCATAGGGATTAAGAGGCAAAAATGTCTCATTATAAAGATTATTATAAAAAAGATTTAAAGAAAATTGATATTTAAAGAGTTTAAATTATAACTATTTCAAGACAGGAAACATTTCCACCAGATTTAATTATTTTCATTTTCAAGCATAAAGTAAGAATATATTACGAAATTAAACCTTGAAAACTTCTTCAAATGGAATGGAGAGACATAATTACCATTCTACTTGAATCAAAGTATAAAATACTTTAGAGATGGCAGACTACAGGGTTTTCTCCCGTCTTCAATATGCTAAATGCAGTATTATGTAATGCCGCTGCATTTTAATAGCCTAGTTTGCTAATCCATAATTCAACAATGAAGAATTTGTTGAATTTGCGTGCAATCTTTGTGCTAAATACAGTTGAATCTCTGGTAAACGTAAAATCTTTTAAAATGTCTTTTAAAAGGACATTGATTCCTACAGAACTTAATCTATTTATCAATGTACTGTATCAATCTGAGTGTATTGTTTATGCACCAGGTTCACTATGCATCTCATGAAATGGAAAGATACAGCCAACTATAATAAAAAAAAAAACTCCCTAAATTGACCCAAAAGACTATTTTGTCATCATGTATTAACCCTCTTGACATGTATGCCTTCTTATAAAATGTATTTTAAGCTTTCTTATAAGTACCTGGCACCCAATCACTTTTGGTGGGTTTTGTGCCCATACAGTAAAAGTGAACGGATGCCCCTGCTGTTCACTTGAACCTTCTTCAAAATATATTTTGTGTTCTGCAAAAGGCAGTCATACATGTTTGAAATAACAAAAAGGTGAGTAAATGATGACAGAAACAATTTAACAATCTACAACATCACTTTGAACAGAATGTACTGACGTGTTTCCATATCTTATAAAAATCTGAATGTTTGACACGAGTCATAAAGCTTGAAAACAACTTTTTTTTCTCCTCTGATAGCAAACATAATGCTTTTTTATAATAGAATAGACAGTGCACCACGTGTACCTGGATGTACTAAAATGTACTCTCTGCCCCACTTTAGTGGCAAAATAACCCATGATGGCTTCTTCTGAAAGGGAAATTGAACTGTGTCAAGATATATATTATTGACAGGGCAGAAGAAGACACACCATCTAAACTAAATAAACAGCACTATGACAATCCCCTGAATAAACCAGTGACAAAGAAATCCAATTACACAGTCTTTTGCCATTAATTGAGAGAGAATCGAAGGACAAAGGGTCTCAAACAGGTCAGGCTAAAAGCCCTAGACAGCAAGGATTAAGGCAAACAGAGCAACATATGCGTAACAACTCTCTGCATTTTCGTTTGTTGTTTATATGAACAGCACTAACACATGGGCAGTGGAAACAAGCTAATTTTTTCTCCTCTGATAGCAAACATAATGCTTTTTTATAATAGAATAGACGAGTACCTGGATTTACTGAAATCAAAAAATTATAATGGACCCTTCATGCATTCAATGGTCCTAGTCCTATAGAAGAGGCAGGGCTAAGCATATTAAAGTCAGCCCTAACACACTGTGTGCATTTGATTCATTGTAAAAACACTGAATGGTTTGGTTTAATAGAATTTGGGATAACAGTAGCCTTTGAAAAGTTAAGAACAAAATCGCAAAATACACAAAGGTTGCCAACGAAAGTAGGCCAGCGAATTTGGGAACGGAGATCCATTGCTCGTTAGTCTAACAAAATATTTAAAATACACTTTTTTCCACGATGTCGATTTATATATCATCTTAGTGTCATTCATCTATTTTCAACAGATTGCATCATGCTTTCACTTTTAAGTTATTTTTTGCAAGTTCTCCGTGTATTCTATATTATTTTTGGCTTTATCTTGCCAAAATAAAACAAATCAAACCACATTTAGGCCATTTACAGTTCGTTTAGAAATATATAAATTAAAAACCTGGTATAAATTGAAACTTATTTGGTACATGATAAAATTAACGTGGGAAAAATTATGTAAACTGTAAAAATAGGGTAACTTAATCCTAATCATAAATATTCTATACTATTCTATTCTATTCTAAAAACAGGATTGAACAAAATAAAAGACTAAAACGCAACACTGCCCTTCCTCCAAGTTGTGTTCTAAAGGTCAGTTTAATTGTTTACAAATTAGCTAAAGGACAAAAACAAGTCAGGTAAGTTTATCAGTCCCTGCTGATACAACAGTCTCATCCGGATTGAACCAGCACACATCCTTGTGTCACATGTGTGGTCTAACACAGAGTGTCCAAAGAACTGTTTACACCCTGTCACTGCCTCAAACACGCATGACAAATCTGATTGTAAATCTGATTGTCATTGCAAACGGAAAGACAAAAAATATGTAAATAATAAATGTATGTGTGATCAAATACCAAAGTATGTGTTATTTAAAGATTTTTTTAAACTATGTGCATGAAATGAATAGAGGTACACTGGAAAGTGCAGCAAATCAACCATGCAGTTATTACATACATATGAGTGGAAATACGCCTTTAAAAATAACTTACAAGTGAAAACACGATGCAGTCTGTTGAAAATAGATGAATGACACAAAGATTATATATAAAAAGACATAGTGAAAAAAGGGTATTATAAGTGCTGTGATTAATCACTTATTCATATTTATCTCGTGTTACCAAACAAAAAAAGAAATGTTGACAAAATGAACAGGTCATAATACTTAAACTGCTTATAGTGGTGAATTAAATACTAATCTGAAAACACTTTAGAAATCTAAGATATGTCAATTCCCGTAAAAACATTTATTCACATATTTTCACAAACAGGCAATGGATTTATAGCCTCTCCCCAAATTCGCTGGCCCACTTACATCTACCTGCTCCCCACCCTTGTTTGCTCTTGGATTACTCTCATGGCTTCTGATCCTATCACTCTTTGTGCTGTGTGTTTGTGTATGTGCTGTGAGTGTAAGAGTGTGAGAGAGCACAACTCTTTTGTTCATGTGATAGCATGTGTGAGAAGGGGAATCCTTGAGCTGTTTTATGTCTTTACCAGTAACACCCTAGCTGCCATTGGCAATCCAGTTACTTATATTAAACAACACTCCAAACCCCGAGTCTGAAAGTGGCTCAAGTCTTAGTCGGGCAAATATTGACTCTTTGCAATTAAATTTTTGTTCATATGCATGATTAAGTGGAGCTCTCAAGTCAGAGTCTATTGTGTAGAGCGGTGGAGAGGAGGAGATGTCCGATGACCAAGAGTTGCGTGACTACAAATCATTTTAAATATTTATTATTAGAAATTTTGTTGTTTTCTACTTGACATACAAGACGAGCCAACACAGCGTGTGAAGAAAACACAGTTTTTCCTGACCGTGCTATCTATTCTTAGGTTAGTTAACCTATTACTTTAAACCTTGACTCTACTGCTAAGGAACAAATCTGGGCCTGAAAGATGTAGGTCCAGACATGGGCCCTGACAGGTCACTGTGTATAGAGCTCACGCTTATATAAAAACTAGTAAGTCCCCTGGGAAAGCATGTTGTTTTAGGCACTCAATTAGTTTTGGGGGGTCTGAAGTGTGTGCTTTTTCATTATCTTTGCCTCTCCAGCAAGGCGCCCTCATAATCTTCCCTTACACTTTAAAACTTCCAAATCCTTTCAAGTACGTCACAATACAACAGGTCGTCGCGGCACACAAAGCATTTTCAGAGAAAACTGCTAGGCCAGACAAATTATTTGTGTGATACAAAGGAGAGATTTTTTACTTGTGTTTGCTTTGTTAATTGCACAAGGCTTCTAGAAGTTTGAACAGCTTACTGGAAGAGACTCCCACCCAGATGTCCCCACACAAGCAAAACTTGCACATTTACATCTTTTGGTAGACCCTCACAGACAGTAAACATGGGCGCGCATCTGTTTAGCTAAGTATGACTACGTGGGGCAAAAAGCAAGTGAGTAGTGGTGTATGCAGACAGCGCCCCCTGCCTACATATGAATGGACTGTTATGGACTACTTTAGTATAAACATGATGAAGCGAGCACAGTGACACACTGGCCCACAAAAAGAGGAGGGTAATTAGAAATGGCGCAACGGAAAACTGGCGAACTCGGGGATCCAACGTCGCTCCTGCATATTTGGACACATGACTGGAGATGCACAACAGGGGAGCAGAGGCCTAACAGGCAAAAAGTGGGTCACGAATGAAAGCCAATTAACACACAATGACAACGTATTCAAATGAAGTACTCTAAAAATGAGGGTAATGGGAAAGAGGGGCATATGCCCGGATCATATGACCTATAACATGAATCTGAATCCGTTTGTACCCGACAGGGTTAACAGCTTTAGATCATACATATACCTCCCAGCACACGAAGTGTGTGCTTCGTTCACACAGCTGGTGGAGACACCTCTAAAGCTGCCTTTGTGTCTCTGTCAATAATCCTGTTTGCCTTCTCATTATCTCTAGCTTTAACGCCTCAGCCTTACTCCTAATTCTGCAAACGGCCTCCACAAAAGCATGCCGCTCAACGGCAGAGCAGGATAGGCCATACGGCAATTATCAACATGTTCTTTTCTCCAATGGCAATCCCTTGTCTATCGCCGGTCTAACAGCATAAATGCAAATATTAACACATAGTGAAGGAGGAGACAGGATTTGCAAAGGCTACGCTTGATGACAGTACTGTCGTCACAAAGCTCCTATGGAGGCTTTGCGGAAGCTCAATTCTACAGCCCGTCTAAGCATGTGCCCTCCAAGGTTGTATAGAAAAAGAAAGAAAATCTGCAGTCCTACTCATCTTAGCATACCATCAACACAAAACAGGCGAAAGTAACACTGTGTTGAAAGGTTTGGTTTAGATTCAGTTTACGGCCATGTTTGAGATAATGTAATGTCAGAAGAGTGTTTTTGTAAGGCATTTTTCAGACATATTTGTGTCAAACAGAGAGAGTCTTGGGAGGCTCACACATTTACATTAAATAGTTACTAAATGTAAACATTTGTGTATATGTGTAACTGACTGTGAAATCAGTGTGTTTATTGTGTAACTCAAGTAATTGGACAATCAAACAGCAATGATGTGGAGCATACTGACATCTACTGGCTTTGGGTGCAAAGCCTTGCAAGTGTTTAATTTTAGACAGTTTTAATGTATACAGTTTAGACAACATTAAAAAAACTCAGATTCAAAATCTAAAACAGAATTCGACATTTTAGAACAGATTTTTTAAGAAACAATCAAATCAGGCAAAGTGGTAACACTGAAAAACCCTTACTGAAACACGTTCTTCCTAAGCATCAAATCCTGCTGGAGAATTGTTATACATTTGTGGAGTTCATGTCAGAGGAAGGGTATGCTGTGGAGACAAAAAGAGAGGAATTCAAAATACTTTTACATTGTTATGATGTAATTAATACTAAATACACAATATACCCTACCAAATTCGTATATATCCAAATTAGGTTAGGTGAATTTTTTAATAATTTCTTAAAAGTGTTTGTTTACATGTTTGAAATGAGTTTTTTGGACAGAAATAAAGCTGTGCCAACATCTTAATTTGTATTTTAATACTATTTTTAGTCCAAACTAATATTTATATTATATATTGCAAAAAGTAAACAATATTAGTACAAATGAGATAAGTTTATTTATAATAATGCTTCCACATCCCAGGGTAAGATCCTGCATAGTTCGATATAGTCTGATTTTTGTTAGATCCAACATAAATCGCACAACCCATACAGTGTGTCATGTTGCATTTACTATTATTATCATAGTCGTGGAACTATCTAATAAGCTATTAAGTAAATGATCTAAACTTGTAAACGGTAGGGTATATTTACAAATCCTAATCTTATGCATTTTAAAGACATGAATAATTAGGTATATAAACATATCACAACCACACAAAGACAAACAGATACTGAGTAGTTCTGTTTTGAGCAAACAAAAAAACAGGTTGATATGAAGAATGAATGTACTGCGATCCCTAAACATAATCAACAAAGCTTAACACAGCACTTTCCTGTACGCTCAAAAACAATGCTTTGTTGGGTGTGATTGGAAAGTCAAAGAAAAAGCAAATATAGATTATAGCGCGAATAGACAGCCACAATACATCAGAGCAGCGCTTTAATGTAACACCTGCTGTCCAGGCCTGCAAGTCATTGTGTCCCTAACAAGGCACTCTTGGGCATAAAAGTGCATCGCTCCCCGGTTGCTTTTGTGACCAGCCATGACAGTGTTTGCTTACGAGGTGTTCTCCTGGTGCGACAGCGATGCTCTCATTGTCATAGAGCCCACAGGCTTTGTGCTCTGACACGCAGAGGAAGGGAGGGGAGCTTCAGATGCGTGAGTGCGTCTGGATGTTAGCCAGTGGAGCTTCTCAACAGCGAGAGGCACCTGTGCCGACACCTCCCCTTGTTCTTTTACATAAGTAATCCCTTGCTTGGCGAAAGCACACAAACTTCTAAACGATGATCCTTTCAATGCACAAATATCTTTCATTCTATTGGAAAATGACAACTCACTTTTTTCAGTTTCTAAGGTATAGCCCTGTGTTGTTGTTGTAAAGATTTAGGCTTCGGGCTGTTCTGACACCATTTTGATGCTTAGCTTGTTGTCTTTGCATCACTGTTCATAGTATTGTCTCAGTCACACCTGCTACAAACCATTCGTAACTCAACTATTCAGCAAAAACGGAACATCCTTATGGCACCAGAAAACAAAAATAAATTGTATAAGCAACACGCACAGCGAGTCATCTAAAAAAAATGCAACGGTTCAATGAAGTTGAATAGATAAAAGTTAACCCCTATAAAGTACACTTCAACACTTTAAAATCCCACTGAAAGCTATCCTTCACAACGTCCCCCTTCCGGCTACAATTCATTAGTTCTTCATTACTCATTCCGTCTTTATTGTGCCAAATCCTTTGAAAACTACAAGATATTTTGCACCACTGGCTTGTGCCCACATGCTATTCTCTCAGCCCAAAAAGGCCTTTAACCGGTTTTAAGATTCATCAATTTAAAGATGAACTTGGATCACAGCAAGTGGGGATTAAAGGCAACAGTAAAAGTGCTAAATAAACAATTGCCTCTCCCATAATGCCTGTGTACGGTGCGATGATGAGTCAAGGCAAGTGTGGAGACTTATGAGAACGTACATGCATAATTCACCCAACCCCCGTCTCTCTCACCGTCCGTCTGTCAGCACAGAGAGTCTCCACCACTTTGAAAAATCTCAGGGGTCCCCCTCGACACAGAGGAACTGAGGGGAAGAGCGTGACGCAGCAGACGCGTTTGTGGTGTTAACATGCGTGTCTGTGTATAAATCCTGCATCGGAGCTGTCTCGGCCTGCACATTAGGGCAGATGTCTGTCAGCAGAGCTCATTTGCTTAAACAAACCGCCGTGGCACTCCACATGTGGCCCTATTCATTAGCGTGGCACTTCAAGCCCTGCGTGTTTTGACACACTGTGTCTCAAAGCTTCCAATATTTACACAAGCGCAGACCACCTACATGCTAGCAAGCACACAAATTCGCTCGCAGGCACACACACAACACAACAGCCTTCACTCCCCGGCACTTCTGAAGCATTCAATTTTCACTTAAGTTTCCTTCACTCATTTGCAAGCTTTGACACTTAACCAGAGAAAAGGAGGAGTCAGGCATTCTCTCACAGCCAGGAGACTTTTCTCCCAAAAGAAACTTCTACAAACAGATGTGACATCCATCATTTTGGGGGCTGGCAGTTGGATTAAACACTAGACGATTGATTGGTTTCTCTGATCAAATCTATCAACTTGTTAAGAATATGCTTGCTGTTTACTGAGGAAAGGTTCTTGTTGCATTGACAGAGAGCACTTCTGACTTCTCCATCTGGAGTGCCTGTGGCTTTGTAATAATTATTATTTTAACACAAGTAGTATGTATTATTGCAGGAAAAATCTCTGGAACGAAAAGCGTTACACAGAGCAATACACTTCCTGGCAGCTGAACTGACAAATTGGTCAACATATTCAAACTAACTAGCATGGAAGGAAATATGATACGTATGAATAACAGATATTTGGGCGGAAAAGGTAAATCTGTGGATTTATGCACGTGTAGACTCTGGGTAAACCACAAGAAGTATGTGCACAAAGCCATAAATGTTTTTATCGCGAATACACTGAATAATGTTAATTTACACCAAGAGCATAGAAAAGTATGCATTCATCACTTACATAAAAACACATCAAACTAATACACAACACAGATGATATCACCCTCAACTTCAACTTCATCTTCTAAAGTCTGAATCTGAACACAGTCCAAAATCAGATAAACACATAAACACACACACATGGGAGTGTAAGAAAATGTACTGGGCCCTGAATTTAATTTACGACCCACGTTGAAATCACAATAACTAGCTTGTCGGCAGCGTTTAGAAGGTAGCAAATCACTAACAGCATGGAGCTCCTACAAGCAAGGCTCACAGTTGATGATTTACCCTTAAACTCAGCAACAAAATCAAATTCAGATCCTCAACATACCAAAAGGGCAGTAGACGCCCTTTCAAAAACATGATTATTTAGCACCCGGGTTAGAACAGAATCATCTGTCCTCTGATAGGAGCATGGCATGAAGACAAGCCAAGCTCATAGCTCAGGTAATCCCTGTTACAGTCAGTAACACATATACAGTTCTTCCAGAGAGGTGAACTTCACAAGCTCAGACTACTTGAAATCAGAAACACATGGTCAAGTCAGACAACTTTATAGGCATGTACAGCACAAAACAAGGGGAATGTGAGGTAATATATGAGTGGTCTGACAAAAACACAGAAGAGAGGATCAGGCCAATGAGAGACTGTTATACAATGTCTGGCTGTCCTGGTTTGCTGTCGTCTGAGACTCGTTACTGGACATTTTTATACAGCAGTGATTTTACTGAATCATACTGAAAGAATTCTAACAATTCTCTGATGAGTCCCGACAAAAGTAACTACTGGGAGCTATTATGGTTGTTAAAAGGTTTCAAACCGTAAATCAAAAGAAGATTTAAGGTTTGAAACATAAAAAGCATTTTTTCTACAATCCACAAGCCAGTTGTACACAACCTTTCAGTTGAAACACTTGTTGTAGTAAGGTAAACACACTCTTCAGACAAAGGGAGGCTTAGTTCAATATAAGGTCCATCAACATCTCTATTAAAAAAGTCAATTTTATTGATTAACTTATGTTAAGTAAAGTGTGTCAACAGCAGATTTCGAATTGTATTAATTAGCAAACAACACATGATTACTCTCTCCCCTAATAAAGAAATCAATTTCCCGCTAAATGGAAATGACAACAGAGAGTTCCCAAAGTAGTCTCAAGTCTTTCATTGATGAAACTAATGGCCACTACAGCACTTGAAAGTAAATTAAAGAGCCGTCCATTAGCGAGCAAATCTTCAGATTCACTTATGTTACCCCTTCTTCAACTGAAAATAGACAAACATTTAGTTAAGAGTTTTCAAACATTTTACAAGCATACATTTTAATTATATATTTCCCTGTATATATTTCACAATGGAAACCATAAGAAAACACAACATTTTTCCGGAAAATATATATACACTTGTTTTACTATTAAAACCTATCACACTTAAAAATGTAAGGAAAATATTTAGCCCATCTGAGCAGTAACAACACCATCACATACTGCCCCTGATGGTTTCTTAAGATTACAGACAAAAACATATTAAAGGCTTTGAGAAAAAAAACTGAGGATGAACCATAACAAAGAATGTCTATACCCAGATCAATGTACTTATCAAAATTTTTAAGTCAGATTAAGTGTCTAATTCTGAATAAACCTCTGAAAGAAATCCGGCTTTATTGTTCGAGGAGCTCCAAAACTATACCCCAAGCCAAGATATAACAGCTGCGTCTTAAGTCGGCTGAGAGGATGTTTAAGAACTGAGAAGATCACAAAAGACCAACAACCTCTAAGATTTTATTTGCCATGCTCTCATGTCTTAACTTACGTTGTCATTTCCATAACATTACAAAAACATATGTTAAGAAGTAGATATATTAACCACCATTAACATTTTAAGTTGAGGCCTTTTCTAACAATACTGTAATCACAAACTTTAATTCTGGTTTGATGAAAAGTTTTGTTTCCACAGTGTTAACAGCAATCCCCACCATTTAACATGTAAGACTTATTCTTTAATTCGCTTGTCTCCTCATGAGCTCATTACTGTCAGAGATTACAGATCTAAAACTCTAACAGCCTCTTGCTCATTTTTTCAGATTCTAAACTGATAAAATTGGCATCCAAGCCAGGCCAAGATGGCAACATGACAGGCAGATTAAGCAAAATGAGGATTAGCAATCCATTTCATTATAGATTACTCTTCACCAGCCTAGTCGCATCCCTCTTTATAAAGTAAGGATTTATAAAGACTGGTGCAGACTATTGCCGCAGCAACAACATTTAGTGACTAGGCAACCACCTGTCCACAAGCCACTCCTAGTTAAAGCACCCACACCAAATACAAAGCAGTTACAACACCGCACCCTCTGTCCCAAACACTGCGATCACAGCTTTTGGCTAACAGCTTCTACTGCATGATGTGAATCCTCTGGGACCCACAGCCTCAAACATATGAGTCGACATACACTCAAAAATATTGCTCTTTGGTTAAACATGATTCAATCATGGACATTGGTTCCACATGTTTCTCGCACATTTCCTTAATGAGGTAACAGGATCAGTCTATTCATAGTGTGAACATGCATCAAGCAAATCAAACATGATTTTTACATGTCAGAACAACTTCCCTGAATCACTTTTGGTTCACTTCTACCATACAGCATTACACGCTGTTTCGATCAAATGTAGAATCATGTAAGTTCAAGGAAGAGTAGAACACAGAATAACCTGACCATGGCATTTATAGTCTATTATTAATACAATGCCTTCAGATCAAAGAAACAACCATGCAGTCTTTTATGTGTCAGTTCTCAGCCTGGGCAAATGCTCTGCTTATCAGAACAATGGAAACCTTAAACACCAATAGAACATACAAGTCTGTTAAATGCCAACATAACAAAATACTGCATTTTTATTAAGACCCATCCTTTTTTAAAAAAATAAAAAACTTTTTTGGAATAAATAAGTTAGTTAAACGTTTAAAAGCTTTTTTATAATGGTGTTTGTTGACATCAGTAAATGTGGTAATTTACATTTTGGAAAAAATACATCCCTTGGTAAACATAAGTAAGAATGCTGTGATAATAAATCTGCTTGGTTTATCATTTTCATCTTTACCCTTTTTTAATCACACAATTTTTTTTTCATTCAATATAAAACCTGAAGATTGGGGTATATCACATGATGAAACAACTTGAATCTATTTATGGAGATCTGGAGAATTCTGTACGGAGTAATATTCATCATACCCCATCAGACATTAAAAGATAAGACTCGGATCTGTTTTTCTGACAAAAAGAGTTTTAGTAATTGAGGGGGGGCTGATAAGTATGTTAGAAATATTATTTCATAAAGTAATTTGCCCCTAATATCAATTGTTTAACTGTGAATTATTTTAATAAAAGATCAAAAGAAGAAATAATACAGATTTATTTCACAGGATTCTTTGCTCATGTTTACCAAGGGGGTGGTGTTTTTATAACTGTTTATTACATTTAAAAATAACAATATAGTTATTTATCATTTATTAATCCATGTTAATGTAAGTTAATGTCAATAAATTTTTTGTATTCAATGTTAATATGTCAATGTTATTTGAAACTTATTTTAAAAATGTATTAATAAATGCAAAAATAAAGTTAACTAAGAATGATGAAAATAAAAATCACTGCTGAAGAATAATTCATTATTAGTTCATTTTTGCTAATGTTTGAACCAACAGGTACATCTTTATTGTAAAGTGTTACAGATCAAATACTGCAAATCATCCAAAACTGAAACTTCTGTTCTGAATTACAAAGCCTCAAGTTGTTCCAAACCTGCATTAATTTGTTGGGTTGGACACAATGAAACACTTTTGGAAGAACATTAGCAACTGATATTTGACTACCATAAAATTGACTACCATAATAAAAAAATTATTGTAGTCAAAGGTGCCCCTGAACCTTGTTTTCCTAAATTCCTTTAAAATATCTACTTTTGTATTCAACAGAACAAAAAATACAATATTGTTTTAACATCTTAGTAAACGGTGCCCCAGAGGTCTCAGTTGCTAACATTCTTCCAAATATTTGTTTTTGTGTTCAGCTGAACAAAGTCATTTCTACAGGTTTGGAACTACTTAAGGATGAGTAACTTAAGATTTTATTTTGTTTTTGTGTAGAGCAGGGATCTGCAACATGGTGCCCGTGGGCACCTGGTAGCCCGCAAGATCTTTTTGAGGTGCCCACTATGCACAGAACTCAACAACAAGAGCTGCACATGAATTTTCCTCAGTTTCTTTTCTCTTTGACACACTAAATGGAATTGATGGAATTTATAATATCCAACAAGTAGCCCTCCAAATGATTCCATCTCCTAAGATATCCCTCAAATTCAATTATGAAAATATGACTACAATATTAAATTTAATATATTTTAGTGAAATTCCTAAAGTTCCACCAAGTGCCTACAAAATGATTAGACATTGGAATGTAAATTGACCTTTTTTTAAATTTCACTCCAAAAGCAGTAAGATAGAGACTTGAATGTGTATAGTCACATTTCGTGTGAGACCAAATGATTCAGCTTAATTACAAATATAACGTTAACCTCTATAATGAGGTCAGGGTCAACCTTCTGTCCTCACATTAAAAACCACCAAACTATGCTATGTGCACTGAGCTCACTACAGTCAGGGAATAATTGCCAATTATTGCCAAACTGGTTCGGAATTAAAGTTTGGACAGTGTTGAGAGGTAACAGCTGAGACTAACACCTTGAGCCAAAGACAATGGGCCAGCAGCAGGGATTAAAGTGGCGAACAGCAGCCGAAACCTCTGTTACACACCAGTGGAAGGCCTGATTAACATGCTGCGATGTGCGGTGTGACTGATGGGAAGACCCCTCTGGGGAGAGAGTAGGCCCGTGATACACCCAGACGAGTTCACACTGGAGGGGTGAAAGATTTGTCTGGATGAGCCTTATTCAGTTGACCGCAGCCTACGATTAAAGCAGGCATGACAGGCTTGCATAGTCAAATAACAAATCCATGTTCAGGTGCAAGTAGAACACGGATTTCAGGACATACTTTAATGAAGCAAAACGGGTTGAGCGTGGCACTAACAACGGCAAGGTCAAAGGGTTCAAAAGTCACCGAATGCTCATTGTCAAAATGGCTAAAAATCTAACGAATGCATAATTGTAAATGTATTGGTATGATATAACAACATATACCCAGAAATACAATGAGCTGAAATGAGGTAAACTGAGGCGAGACCAACAGGCACAAAGAGAAGCTGCACAGATTCTCATGAATATACCTCGGACTCTATGGATCAATAAACTTATGTTCTAGTGCGGGGGTGCAGGTTTTAATAGCCTAATGGTAACAACAGACCAATAAGTACTTGATCAATATTTTGAGAGAAAATTAAACTGATTCGTGGCATCATTCTGCAAAGCCCTGAAACGCATTATGGCATTTAATTTGTAATCTAGATATAATGAAGCATCTGATCATAACTTCACGAGTAACGCTGCTCCTGTTTAAGTACCTGTCTGGTTTGGGTTTAATTAAAGCTCAAGGGTTTCCGATCAATACGGATTTTTGTCCAGTTTGAAGAATTTGTTCCATATGTTGTTGCATACGGGTAAACAATTACACAACTACAGTACACTCTCTCGTTAAAATAAAATAACCACCAAAAACATGTAATACTGTCCACCTTATGTTCTTAAAAAGTATATTTAAAAAAAAAGGAAAAAACTTTATTTCGGAGTAATACTCCTGTTTGATATAAGAAGTGATGCATCAGAACATTAACCATGCATATGAATAAATGTAAGTTACAAACAGTTTTCAAAATGTCTTTTTTTATTCCGCAGAAATGAAAAATGGCAAGAATGTAAATGATGACACAATTACGGATCACATTAACCCAAGCCAGGTCTAAATCTAAATCAAGTCCAATCTTCCTGTTCGTCTGGTGAATAGGGCTACAGTAAACTACATGGATCAGATAAGGTGGCCATGTTTTGCATGAGTAGCGTCAAAACCACATTCCAATTGGACACCAAGGGTGTGTCAAACTGGGATGTGGTTCTGTCAAATGACACTGAACTTGCATCCAATCATCCAAAGCTATCTATTGAATTATAAATATTTTAATCTGTTTTGAGTGATGTGTCCAAGGTTTAAACTAAAAGATTAGAAAGTGGTGTATTCTGCTATTAGATTTATTTTACTTACCTTTGTCAGTAAAGTCCATCCAAAAAGTTAGATTCAAAAGTTTACCACTGGAAAACAAAGGCTGGAAGTCACACAAGAAAATTTCACCCACTAAGTGTCTTTTGTAAATATTCAACCCAACCTCTGTTGGAAAAGTCTCATGTGCCATTTTAGATCTCTTTCGCTGCCTGTTTATTCTTGAATAAGCCCGCAGAACCTTGATACCTATTTTCAAAGGGTTATACAAGAAACACTGAACACCACAGCATTAATTTGTGTATCCATGGTTAACTCATACAGAAAAGACCTTCCTACCTGCTTTCGGGATCTCTTTTCTGTCATTCAGGACAGGTGCGGGAAGCTGTTGCTTTGTTGTTATAAAAGTGTCCGATTGACTGTTTGTTCTCTTTCTTTCTAAACACTCTGGAAATAAGACCACGTTAGACTTATGTCCTGAGGGTGCTAGGGGTTTAACCATATTTTTGTGCCTGTTTAGAGTTGGATGCGCTCTAGCATGACTGTATTGCTTGCTAAAGACTACATCGCTTTTGCTTTGAGATTCAGAGACCTCTGTGACATCTACTTTCAGTGTCTCAACTGTCCTTGTCTTAGTCTTACTTGGGTGATGGCCTCTCATTTTTTGCCTTAGGTTTTGTTTGTGTGACTCAGGAGGCCTTGATCTGTTGTTTCCATGATCATGACTTTGAGCTCGAGATTTGACTTGCACTGTCTCCCTGATCCTTACCAGGACATCTGAACTTTGACCTGCTGAATCAAGCACATACACTCAGAATAAACATGAAAAAAATATCCTCCAGCTATTATAATGCCTGAATGCAATAATGCTTAAAACAGTGGAAAGACCTTTCGATTAAAGTTGAGCTCTAATACAAAAACCCTTTAATTGCAAACAGACGGGCCACACAAGGCCTGATTTAGGTTAATTCGATTAATTTTATTAGTTTAATAGATGCCTGACTGGGGCAAGGTCCAACTGTTTCGCAGTGGCTGCAGACAGCTTATTAGGACGTCTTGAGCTACACACATTCTCACGCCTTAGTCTTTAACATCTTTATTCAGATTGATACTAATGGCCCATTCTCATTCCGTCATGCAATTACAGTAACAAACTGGCTGAAGAGGGATGAGCTTTAATAAAATTTCTGCCGTGGTCTTTGAAAGCCCCCACATTAACGGCACTGCAGTTTAAGCTCATCTAACAAGACAAATCTTGTCAGACTAATGGTGGTTAATTCGGCAGAGTCCCCCTCCCCTCGTCTAACAGTATACAGTATCAAACGAACATCACATTTAATATTTTTGAATGTATGGGTAGCACATTGTACATTGGATTCTGATACGGCCTGTAACTACTGCTTTCAAAAGCAATATCTTTAATGCATTATGGCTCAGAGGAGACTGCATGTGCGGCAAAAAACCCCAAACTTCTGTCAGACAGCACTCTTCAATATATCCTTGCCTTAATCTGTATTTATGACGTGGTTCCTCTTATTCACCTCTTGTCATTTTAAACCTGTGTGACGTTGTCTGGCAGAACACAAAATATATTTAGAAACCAAAAACCATTGCAAATGAAGGGTTTCCACCATAATTTGGTTACCAACATTTTTTGAAATGTTTTTGAAAAGTATTAAGATAAAATGAGTTTGTAGTTAATGGTAAACGATTTTTCATTTTTTAAATTAACTATCCATTTAGGATTAAACAGTTAGTAGAAAATAAAATAAAACACATAACTAATAAATGACTCATTTTTGTTGTTTTAGATTATTATTGGATGTAAAAAAAAAACATACTTTAAAAAAGGTGTTATACAGAGGGCCCAAAAGCCCAATAGATATAAAGTGAGAAAAACCAATTAAATCATTTATTTATAAGATCAAATATTTTACAATAAAATATGCTTAATATTAACCGTAACTGTACCATAAACACATATTTGTTGTTTCACAGATCTCTCAATAAAATCTAGAGGATTATTCTGTGCCTGTTTACAGACCCACCGGGCTTCAAACGCAGATCCCCAGCCCCGGCACTACACAGCTGTCCACTGTTTATATTCAGAGTTCACACAAAAAAAACATTTATGTGCCGTAATGAACCTCTAACCAATAAAAATTGTCAATGTTAACCCATCCACCACCACAAACACCTTCAAAGCTGCCACAGTACACCCTTAAGAAAATCAGATATCACGTGACCTGAAAAAGGTGCCTATAGCTCATTCTAATAATTTTTTTTAAAGATACATATTTATTTAACATATAAGAGATAGATTCACAATTCTTTTTAGTTCACATTATCACAAGCACTATTTACTGGAAGATATACATTCACTTCTTTCCTTATAATCATTACTAGTCATCAATTGTGACTATGCAAGGTTGGTTGGCTTGGGGTGCATATTTGAAGTAGCTAGTAAGTTTACCTGAAGAAGTTCCTGCCATGCTGGGCCTTTTCTGCCTAGATCTGGAGAGTCTACGTGAACGGCTACTGCTGGTGCCCTTTCGTAAGAAAGGCTTATTTTCAAAGTCTGTACTAGAGCTGTCTGAATTAACCTGCAATAATGTATCGTCTGGGCCTGCAGTGCTTACAACGTTTTCGGACAATGTCCTCTTGA
Source organism: Triplophysa yarkandensis (assembly GCA_033220385.1). NCBI lineage: Eukaryota > Metazoa > Chordata > Actinopteri > Cypriniformes > Nemacheilidae > Triplophysa > Triplophysa yarkandensis. The sequence continues at coordinate 9,972,898 of CM065675.1, forward strand.
CCTGCTCTGAGCCAAAGAGTTCCTCAGAAATTACTTCTGCTTTGCAATCAATGGGGAGATCGTTGACTTGTGTATTCAGAGGAGATTTCTGCACCTCTGTTGCAGACGTCTCCTCCTCATTTCCTTCAAACAGCTCAGGACTGTACAAGATGCTGTGCTCTTCTTCCTCTGTGTCTTCAAGATTGGTTACACTGGTCTCCGGCTTGGAAGTCAAGATAGGGACTTCAGACAGTTCATGGCGCTCAGACTGAGGAGCAGGAGAATTCTCATTTAAAGCAGGAGAATTCTCAATTAAGTCAGGAGTTTGACTTGTTTGGGGCTTTGGGTTAACAAGAAGAACAGGAAAAAGATTTTGATTTTTGTCTAATAAAGTTGCTTCTTGATTAACGGTCTTCTCTGATCGCTCAGAGTGAAAGATAGGCATCCTAAATGGGCTAGTGACTGGAGTGGAGGTGAAGAGATGGCCCATATGCAGTGTTGTTCTTTGAACATCGCCTTCTCTATCTGGTGAAGTGATTTGTTTAGATGAGTGCTGTATATTCTTTAGGTCACCTGTTCAAACAGACAAACACAAAGACAACTGAGTGACAAAATACAAAAAACATGGGTGTGTACCGGGTTAAATGTGTACCTCTGAAACCGGATTCTTTGGCTAAAACAATACAAGTCTATATTTGTTCAACAAAATGGTTTTAAAGCCGATTAAATCATTGACTGCTGGGACTTAAACTCAAACTGCATAGGCTTTGGTTGAGGGTCTGCATTATGGATATGCATGTTCGCATGATGAGTTGAGTTGCGGATTTGTTCTCAAGTGTGTGCAAATATTCACGCTCAATCTACTACAAACAAAGGTCAGAGTGATTTCATTAAAAGCAACAGTCAGACATCTGCTCATCCGAATGCTGTTCAGTCAGGTGGGCCATACAGTCTGACAGGAGCAATGAGGAGTGAAGAGCAAATACACACAAACACGTACATGACACACAACCACCGTACAGTACACACGCATACATGCCCTTACCAGATGGCTGGACTTATGGTTTGAGATATCATAGGCATGAACTGTATGTGTGTAGCACTGATGACATAGCATCCAAGATTACATTTACATGCCCCATCTATAGTTTCAACCAACCAACTAGCATTCAGTACAACCAAACAACACATTATCATATCTGCACTGTTGTTTCCTTCCCTGGAGATTAAGACATTGACTTTTTGACTTGTGTCACATAGAGTAGTGCTTTAAACTTGTGAAAAAAGAACAGGGATATCTATAATATAGCAAACAATTTACATTAGAAAATCAGGAGACAAAAGGCCTACTTGTTGTTAATAAAGTGTGAGGGATACATTTGTACTTTTTTTCAATAGGGCATGAATATAAATGTTAAGAAAAACTCATGAACATTCAATCATGATACTTTCAAGAAAACACACAAAAGACAGGTTTGTGAAGATCAGTCATATATTTGATTTCCCCAAATCTCCCTAAATAGACTTACTGTCAGAGTTCACAGCATGAGCCTTAGTATGTAGGTTTGGCTGTTCCGGCTTTGGGTCACATAGCTTGTGGAGGCCGATTATCTCAGGAGGGGGTGATGTAGCAGTAAAGCTGACCAGGGAGGTACTGGAGAATGCGGGGGCAGTATGCGTCTTTTCAAAGGTCTCTACTGCCCCCTGCTGGCCATGTGAAAAGGACTCCAGGGACTGCATGGCGTCGGTGAAGGTGTCATGGTGCCTCACAAGTTGACGAACCCACTTAGACAGGCCTGAGAAACAAGAACAGCAGCGTTTGACAAACATTTGACCACTGCACACAGCCACTATTGTCATAACATTTTACCACAGTACAGTCGATGCGTATAGTTTTACAAGTAATGAAAGTTTTCAACCTATCACTGTTACATGTAAAATGGAAAAGCCTCTTATGTACACATTATCTGGCCACAGCCCACAGTCTGACATTTGTTTAACGCAATTTAACCAATAGGGCAAGTGACTATCTCCACCTAGTGATACAGATGAGGAACTACAGTGGGTTGAAACAAATATTTTAAGAAATCATTACCTGTGATGTATCTATTTGGATTTGCTCTGAATCGGTCATCCACCAGAATCAGTGCTCCCCAGTCATTTCTATGCCGTATACACCTATGACAAACAAAAATAAATAAATAAAAGGGTTTATACCTAATAAATAGTACGTCTATAGCATTTGACTTCATATGACGCAAAATTTATTTGGTATTCTCTAGTAAATGTGTACCTTCCTAAGGCCTGGTTAAGTGCACGGTATGCTTGAATCTCATACCAGCGACTACCAGGCAGAAGCCCTCGTGATTTGGCATGCTGGTTATTGTATTTCATTTTCAGTTCAACCTGCAAATAGTTGAAACAGAAAGAAAAAAATCACCTTGTGCAATAGTAACTGCATTACTATTGATATGGGTGATCAATTAGGTATTTTAGTAAGCAACATAGTACAACTTCACATTTTGTTGTACAAAATGTCAAAATGCCCAACAGTTCACAGTTGACAGAGTGGGTCAGCTTTGCACCCATCATGCCAAACCGAACTAAACTAATCAGATGGCAGGAATTTAAGCTGGTGATGGGTGATCCGCTCAGGGCAAAAGCTCCCCGGAAGATGACACCCTGGGCCTGCAGTGCTTTCATACTTGCCTGCCCACAACCAGTGATTCATTTCAAAGGGGCGGAAGAAAAGGTCCACCAGACAGCAGGTATCTGCTTTGCCATAAAAATGCCACGAAAACATCCATCAATTTTCACCCAGTGCCCTCACGATTTTAACGCTAACCTTTTTGAATTGTCAAGTGAAAAGTTCAAATCCGTTGAATAGGACAGGACAGCAAAGGCATTTAACTATTTCTGACAGGAACCGTGTGTTCTGACACATGCTCAAAGCCAAACCTGAGCCGGGTCACGACCATCGCAGGTACAGACGGTGCGCATCAGCTCGCTCACGTCACACCACGCAAAGTTGCACCCATCATCTGTGCTCCCAATGTTGTCACATATTTACAAAAATACAGATGAGTGAAACATACATGTTTATAGCAGATGCAGCTAAACCAAGTGTGTCAGCTCATGCACAATCTCAATCTCTAACCCAGTGGAAGGGTTAAAAGCATCCAGATAGAGATCCTGTCTTCAAGTAAAGGCCGCTACCCTGAGGCAGACTGTCATCTAAATCCAATCAGAATCTATTTCACTATCAAGGCCCTTCGACACGAGTACCGCGTCAACGCTCGATCCAACATGACAGCTTGCATATGTGAAAAAGCCAATTCTCGCTGCTAGCCAAATCTCCTCAATGTGCAAGAAAGCGCAAGCTGGAAGGGATTACGCAAAATGTCAGGAGATAGCCCACTCTCACATCAGCTTCAACCCGCTATACCTGTTCATCCTTAAAAACAGACATTTGACCGACAGGCATGCATTGCAGCAGAGCGGAACGTTGACATTGTTGCACCCATCACAAAGATCCTAGAAAATACGGTCTGTCCTTGTTAAGGGTGACAGTTAAAACTCTCTGCTTGCAATCTTCAGATGCTCAATTAAAAAGAAGATCAGAGGGAAACACAGATACATTCCACACAAACCTTTAGAATTTATCACATTTTCCGTCGCCTCCCACGGGCTGTTCATAAGGCATCAAGACACGGTATGAGTGAGAATAGCCATTTTACTGCCTTTAAAATCTTATATTGTTTTTCTTTGTGAGACAAAACACGTTTCTCTCTTTTTTATGTTCAGTGGAGGCTATTTTATGTGTGCAACATCAGCTTACAATTCGTTCTATGCTTAATACTGCTTAGAGTTTACCTTTGATCTGTTTCCCATAGCAGACTAATAAATGCGCTACTCTCCTTTTAGGAGCTGTTTAATAGCTGCTTTGTCTATCTAGGAAGACTGTTTGAGAATCAGCAAAATACCTCTAGTCCATCAGGGGAAATAATTATTTTTTTGAAAGTTGTAGTGCTAATTTTTGTTCTTAGGTTATTGCCGGGGCATTACTTTGTGCTTGCTAAGGTATTTGTGGTAGCTTTTAGGTTGCTCTTCAACGGACAAATTAAAAATCTACAAACATTGGAAGCATAAATGTTATACTTAAAAGAAAAGTCATGCTTAAGAAGTGTTAAGTTAGTTTGAATATTGCTAATTGAATATTAGTGTTTTCCAAATGCATTAAGGTAAATGTAAGGGAAATTACTTAACAAAAGGCCTAAGAACAAGTGAGTTACCTCTTAAAAGAAACCGATTAGCAACCTCAGTGGGTGCAAATGCGAAAATTAATGTGTTATGCCAGACTGGCTTTAAGCATAGAAACTTTTTCACATTACCAGTAATTAGTGTCAGTATTTTCTTCTATGGGAGGTGGGGGGGTCACCCCATCTCCCATAGCCAAATCAGCCCCCTATCAACATATAAATCACCAATAAAACAAGACCTCTCTTATGGTATGTGATCATAATGCAATGCAATTTGTAAAATAAATTAATTTATAAAAAAGCAATTTTAGGAAAAAGTTGCATAGTAAAACCTCCATGCAAACCAGGACTAGGGGACAGTGAAAAGGCATTACCTTTGTGTGTGGGGAGGGGAGATACGTAGGAGAAATCGAGGGGAGCAAACAAACACGTTTTGAGGGCTGTCAACCACTTCATGTGGCATTTGAGACAAGGAGATGCATTACGGTTGGCCAGGTGCACCAGAACCCCCCTTGCTTCTTATCCCCTCTGGCACATCAACTCATGGCTTGCTCGGAATAAGAAATCCACATGATTATTACTTACCTCAGAATGCTCCAAATCTCAAGGAAAGGCAAACTCAATCAACCTCAACTGGAGCAGAAGTGAAAAAAAATCAAAGCGCTTTCCCCAGAGGTAAGGGTACAACCACGCCAACAGCTTCGGCTAAGGTGGAGGACTAGGAAGTGTCAATCATCTGCACGTATCCCCACGGTGACAGACCCAGTTAGGAAAGCTTCAACGTACTCTGACAGCAAGGTAGACAGAGGGGGAAGCTTAAAGGTCAGGGCTATCTACTAAGGACAGGCTAGACACAGCACAATTGCTGCGGAATTCATTTATGGATCAAAGAAATGGGATCTGCTGTTCTTTTGTGGTTTCAAAATAACTTTGAGGATAAGTTTTGTGGTGTGAGGTATAGCATTATAAAATACATTAATGAAAAAAGTAATGTATGCAATCCTATCTTCAAATAGAATTTCTTTACACGGTTACCTGCAAATCTTTGATATTAGGGAAAGGGATGCCGATAGTGACAACCGCTCTAGCATTGTCATCAGTGAAGTCTAATCCCTCGCTCACCTTCCCTCTGCACACGGCCACCAACAGAGCTCCATCTGAGAAAACAAATTACAATTACTGTACCGAATACGACATCTATGCCTGTGAAATACAGTGTTATTTTGCCAGCACCAACCTCGAGTTCCACCATTGGCTGCTGTTCCGCTGATGGCTTCGTAATAAGTCTGCAGAAGCTCATCAAAGTCACCCTTTCCACCACCTCGTGGCTCTGTGATCACAGTCTTCCGCTCTTCAAGCTTCTCCCACAGGCCTGTGTTTACCCAACGGTCCCTCAGTTTATCCAACATCTTATTAAACAAGTAGAAACAAAGGCAATTTTATGACAGCAATGCATTTATGCGTTTAAGACGGAACAGTAAATTCTTTTTTTATGTACACTCAATATGGCTCTACACATATTCCCTGTTGAAGAGGAATGTCTGACCCTGTATTTCCCCTACCCCCCGTTAATTCATTAATATTTGCAGGCCTCCTCTTAGCATTATAAACTGCCAGTTGAATCTTGTATTTTAAAGAATGATGTAATATGAACCGTAAAACTTTTAATGTGAAAAGCCTGAGAACGTTTATAAACCTCATAGCAAGACACAGGATGTAACTCTTACATGTTGTCTACAGTCCTTCAAACTAAGAATGTGGGTAATAATAAAACACTACAGTCGTGTTGTTAGTACAAAAAGTCAGCAAGTCCCAAGAGAGGAACAGTGATCTAAAAGCCCTTTCCCTTGCAAAGAGCAACTCTCCTATCTGCTGTGCGCATTTTCCTCTTGAATAAGCATGGGTTCACAATCCAAGAGAATCTTCACTGGTTTGGAAATGTGTAAGAGGGGTCAAGAAAAAGTTCTTCTTGCGTTGGGCAAAAACTTCTTACCACAAGAAGAATTTGTGGCTTCGCTCAGATGAAAGTGAAGTAATGCCTAAGGGCTTTGTATGAGAATCAAAACACATGTTTGTTCTTTAGAAGATAGAGAGCTTATGCACGCCAACACTTTACCAAAAATAAAAATGCTGATGTAAGTTTTGACATGGGGCTACAAATGCTAAATATTAAATTGAATCTGAGGTGGCTAAGACTTCTGCACTACAAAAACAGGCTTTACAGAGAGAGGTAACATACTTGTTACTGTGAAGTGAAGCAAGGACCGATTTGATCAGGTTTTTGCTTAAAGGGAATAACAAGCAAGTGCGAGCACCATCAATAAAACATGACGCTTCTGTTTACGTTGTAACATCAACTCAAGCCTTTAAAATGTCAGTTATAAGGGCTCGTACTGCAAATGAGAAAATACAGCTTTTAAAATCCACACAAAATGGCTAATTGGAAGTCTTTTGTTCAGGATACAACTAATGGGTTGGATCTCTGTATTCAGCATCTTGAATTTACCTTTAGGGTCAATGTAATTTATTTCTTCTGAGTCTGAAGTGTAACCCGATAATAACCCGAGCGCAACCAGATAATAAAAAGCTTACCCTTAAAACATGGGCACATGCAAGCATGACGACTCCTTGTATAAAGTTGTTGTTTATATTCCCAGAGCTGTAATTTGTAAGCCCTTATGAAAGCAGGAGAAATACACTACAGTGCCACTCCAGGAGTCCCTCGGCTCAAGGGGTAACGGTCCTAAAGCTTTTATCTCACAGACACTGTGAGTAAACATCTCCTTCTATGCAGCCATTTCATTAAAGACACATTTTCCACATCCCTCAACTTGACAGACAAGAACCAGTTTCCAAACCAAAAGACAGAAGCAGACAGAAATTAAGTCCTCCTCAATTCCATGGACCTTTAAACTGTCCTACAACCATATCTAAAACAACATACAGCTAAAGTATTGCATATTCTTTCAAAGCATCAACAATAAAGGATTACATGGACAATATTTATTGTGATTGAGCGAAATTAGGCACTAAAGTGTGTGCATATTGCGATACTTTGGCTTGGAATGGGAGTTTGTGGGAGTGGCCGTGACGGGATGAGCAAACGGCCTTCATGCCTAATTCATGGGCATTATCTGACAAGAGCAGGACTGTTTCCACAGGGCCTAGACCAGGACACAGCAGAATGAAAATGTCAATCTGCACACTTGGCTGAGGCTCAGGTGCACAAACATGGCAGAAGTGACCCTACACAATTCCCATCTGAGGTCATTGACAGTGCAATCAAACAGACAGGGTGCTCAAAGACGACAAGAGAGACTACGATGCCAAACAGTGCCAAACAGACTGCGATACATAAAAGAGGCATTTAACCTCAAATTGTCATGCTGTTGTGTGACACAATTTTTTTTAATCAAACACAGTTAAATTAAATCCAGTAAGATACGGATAAGTGAAAGTGTTTGTGTGGGGTTATGCGGCATTACATTTAAGAAAGTCAGTATAACTGCGTAAGAAATCTCATCACCTACAATACTCTCAAACAGTAAGAGCTCCGGACAGCATTGACCCCGTTTCATGGCAAAATCACACATCGTATGAAACATAATGTTGTCTAAATGTGGATCAACCACTGCAATATTTTACTTTGTGATACTGCATCACACCAGTAATGTCTTTTACCATTTATTATATCTTGTACAACAATTATATTTTTATTATCGACTATTTAATGCCATTTCACTGATTGAAATCTTAAAATAAATGTTTGGAATGATTTAATTTTTATTTAGATTATGTAACTTTAGCATATTTTTATATGCAAGCTCATTAATGTTCTTAAATAATGATAAGTAATGCTAAAAGGCAAAATGTAGATAAAAATGTTTTGTAGCACATCTGATCTACAGTTTGGTTACAGTCATTTAGTAGACAGTAGCCAGGCCGATAGAAAGTATGAATTAACCTACTCTGCAGTACTGCATTATTGTTGTAAAGATAAGCTCAATGTCTGCTACACTTTATTCAGCATGTCTTTGGCGGAAAGAGTGTGTGCGGAGCAGAAAGTGTTCAAAAGAAGTGCCTTTGGCGCTAGATAAAGATATTATATAACAAAAGATCTAGAGAGCGTGTGTTATTTGTTTAATATACAGTTGTGTTGAACTCTGTTCACAGAAAAATATTTGTATTATGTCTTGTAGTCCACAAGTTGGTGACCTATGATTATACTGACTAATCTCAAATAAAAAAAACATTGAGGCACAAAACAATTAATGCACTATTCTATGTTGTTGCTTCACTTCCAAAACCTTATATCTCACAATTTTCATCAAAATAATATATTACCAGTCTTAAATATTAGCAGTCACAGCACAGACACTAAAGCTACCAAAATAAACGTACTAATAAGACACCTCAATGTGACTCTGAGATGTCACACAAGAGCGGTTTTCCACATCCAAAGCAGCTGTTGATAACACAAAGTGGAGTGAGGACTATCTAGTGAACATTCACAGGCACAACAAAAGGTAAATAATATATCTGTTTTACTTGATTAAGTGTATGCATGGCTTGGCTTGTTCCACCATGCTAGACTGGGTCGAACGGATACTCAGAGGGGACGTGATGTCGAGGTGACAAGGCACAGAACTGTGTGTGTTCTCTCTCTAGCTTTTACTTCATCTGCCACCTCCATTCCCCCATCTTTCTATTTTCCTCCAACTTGTCATCATGTGGCAACACGTTGCTGTTTTTTCTTGTGCAAAGCCTTTTAAATAATAGACAAAGTTGGTGACAGGGCAGCATAAATGAAACATAGGCCCCTGGTGGCCGCAAGCAAAGACGTGTAGCAGCTTTAAATAATTTAGCTGTCAAATATCATGGTGGCGATCACGCCAAGGACGAGGCAGAGCGGCGCCCTGCCACCTTCCTGCAAGCACCCACACTCTATAGCGTTGACGCAGACCAGACCATTAGCGTGAGGCTGACGGTGAGAGCAGAACACCGCAGATAAAGCACACAATCTGTTGAAGTATGGATCTGTTTTTATCTAGACCAGGGCTATAGCGGGAATAAGGGGTTGCCTCACTAATGGATAGCTTATAGAAACAGAGTCACACACTTGAAGCGAGATGTCAGCAATGGAAAAACATTTACTCTGATACACATCTGAAACCAAGTGAGCGGTGCTCAGGGTTTGAGTAGGACAAGTGGATCGATCTCACTTGCTCCTATGACTATGTAAACATAAGCCAAATGCACAGGACTTGTCCAGTAGTCGGTTGGAGCAATGAGATTCAGCACCATTAGCTGCTAATGGGGCTCTGTATCACAGTTTACGCTTCATTTACAGCTCAAGAGGGTAATGGCAATAATGCAAGGGCTTACTCTGACTTATTTCACAGAGTGGTCAAGAGGCCTGGCAAAAAGCTGCACATCTTAGATCTTAGGAAACAACTGTCAGTCTGTTATGAAACCAAGAAGTATCTCATGTCCTACAAATTAAATCTCTTAATGTGTATGAAACAAAAACGGCATACTATATGTCAATATATTTAAACTAGATTAAGACAATTTCTTGGGAAAAAAACAAATTTATTGCAGTGGTTCATGTCCATTCAATGGATGTCAATGGGGACAAGTGTTATCATCAAAATGTAAAAGAAAAACTCATTCATATTTGGAATTACATCAGGAATTTAACTATAAAAAACGTTTTCGTTCATTATAGAACATTTCTGGATATAGATATTTGTTTTTAATGTCTTATTTTACTTAAAGGCATAGTTTTATGATGATAGAATGAAAATTCTATCACCATTTGCTCACCCAGTGGTCATATCAAACCTGTATTGCTTTCTTTATGTCATATAATATATATCTAATATATAATAACAGGAGGCATATTTGTCAAATATTTGTAAAATCCAAAAATCCATATTAAAAAATGATAGACTTTCACAGTACTACTGAAATTGAAATAGTTCAGATCATATGTTAGAACTAAGAAAAAATTTATTTTCATCCAAGTCAAGGAGAGTGTAGACAGTACACGGAAAGGCCTTAGGGGCTCATAACCTCCGCATGTGCCCCCTGCAGTGCACCTTGAATTTTAGAGGATGCAAGTTGCACAGATACACCTACCAACCCCCCTTTCTACCCCAACCAAAGCACAAGCGCCAGGCGCCAGCTTAGATGCATCTTCACACAGACAGTTTGGCGACGTCAGCTCTAATGGCCCTTATCTTAATCTGCTTTAAAAGCATCCTGCGTTTCCACAGGATCTTTTCACCTTTGCCAACCCACATTTAATAAGCAGGCCGTCTTGAGAACCATAGTGGGTTTGCACTTCTATCTGTGTGCGTTCTGCATTATAGTTTCGGCAGGGGGTTCGAGGGTGGTGTGATGTAGTACAATTGGTGTCATGGGGACCCACAGCCAGTGGGTTATGTCCCCTAGTAAAGGGTAGATAGTGATCAACAGGAGTTTTAAGTGGTGTCTGGGGACAAGAGATGCTCTGGTCTGCTCCTCAGACGGGACTCTTGGGCTCCAGGACCTCCACAGACTCCTATGAGTCCCTAAACTGCTCGATTTCCAAATTAAATATTAATCCACATGGAATATTTCGGTATGATATAAAAGTAGTAGAGTAGTATACAAGTAGTGTTGTTTGGAATGCTTTACAGTTCTTTCATGTTCCCCGTCATATTAAAAGACAGGAAACAGAATGAGACTTTCTGTAAACATGCTCAGTGAAACTCTCTGCAAGTTGTTTCTTTAATTCTAAAAAACGTATTACACATGCACACGCACGCACGCGCACACGCACGCACGCACGCACGCACACACACACACACACACGGCAGACATTAGTTCTATCTTTAAAAAAACGACTTAAAACCCATCTTTTCCACTTACACCTGACACACTAACAAAAACTCTTTCCTGACACCCTCACTCTTTCTATTAAAAAAAAAATAATAATTTGCTTGTTGTGTTTTTTCTAACTAAGACTGCCATTATTTCACTTACGTTTGCATTGTTCCCTCTTGTACTAAATGCTTCTTTTGTCACTTTGTATAAAAGAACCAGCTTAATGACTAAATGTAAATGTAAATAATGTTACTACATTATTCTGAAAAACACTTTGTCAATTGTTGCCAAACAAATGACAAGTCCGGGTGAGATAAAATAACCCAAAGAATATTTTGGAAATGTAAAGCAGTCCCATCAACAAAGTCATATATACATGCAAACAAAGACATTTGAGAGAGTTAATCATCTCCCATGAGGGTACATCATGGCAGGCAACTTGAATGGGAGTTAATTATTTATGACCTAAACGTTACATACAATGGGGAACAAAGTATTTTTCAATGGCTTTCAATAATTGAGCTATTACGTGAAAAGGGATACATGAAAACCATGAGCCAGCACTCAAGGGTTTGTTTACTATCTATAATACATTGCAGCAACAGTATGTATTAGCACATATGATTATCAGTCTGAAGACTGTTTTTGAATTCTAATTGAATTTGTGTATTATGGCTTTTTGGCTCCTCTGCTGAAATGTCGGGCAGCAACTACTTTTATTCATTATTTTATGGTGGGGCTGAAGAAACCATCAGCATGTCAACAGAAATTCAATATTGTGGTCTCTAAGGCCTCCCAGTGGCAGATTTACAGAGCTACAGCTATCATGCATTCAGAGCATCATTAAGTTGTTGCTAGGTTTTTCTAAGATATTGCATGTTGGCCAAAGTAAAGAGCTTTACCCCGGTTTGCATATTCTAATATATTTTATATTTTAGTACCTGGATGTTGGCAAGAACCCACCTTCGGTGTAATATTTGTAACGTTTTATCAATTAAACCGTGAAGATAATAAAGATGATATCCATTAAAAAATTATAAATTCGATGAGTCACACAACACAGAACAGATAGTATGAGACAAATTAATCATAAAATATTCTTCAAAAATTAAATTTTTAAATTATATTCAATACCAGATAATACTGACTGTACATACCTTGTAGGATGGCAGGAAGCAAAGCACACCACGTTTAACTGTCTGGCACACTTTCAATAGCAGGGCCCCCACTTCATCCTGGAAAGCAAAAGTCTCTGTATGCTGGTATGTAGCACAAAGCTTACGACCCTGGGGCCCTGCACCAACTGTACCGACCCAGACCTGCAACATGCACAAACACACACTACTTTAATACTTGGCTATAACTTTATATTGACTCCATATGCAAGAGGTTCCCATAAAACTGTTACTGTAGGATAATTGGAAGAGTTTGATGGTACCAACACCAAGGTCACGAGTTCAATTCCCGAGAAAACATTTATGCAGAGACAATATTTTTTGCAAAGGATGTCTCAAGCATGATGCTGACCTGTGACTTGCCGATAACGTGACTGGCTTCAAGCTGGATGGAGAACTTAATGCCCAGTTCAGAGGAAAATGATCCCATAGGGGAGAGGGTGCCTGATGTCAGGACAATACTTCTAACTAATCCGCTCAGATCTGAAAATGCCTGCCATGACACATTGCTAGGAGTTAACAATACATACAGTACATTACTGACATCCTAAAACACACTGTAATGAAGAAGAAACTTTGAGCTCACCACAGCAGGGTTAAGGCACCAAAAGCTTAGGGTGTTCACTAAGGTTTTTGTTCGGCTGCTTATCCTGCGACGTTGGGGCCGTGCGAAAAAACCCTGAGCATCAGGCAGGTCTGGCTGGGTGGTCCACATATAACTCTGCTGGAGGGCCACACGGTAATCACCGGCAAATCTGCACACACCAATGAACACAAAGTAGGACTAACATATGAATGTGGAATACTGGATTTTGAAGAAGCGTTAAGGGGGTCACTAGAGTGTGTCAATGCTTTGATAAAAGCTTTAAAATAAGAGATAAATAATACGTTATGAAAACAATATTCAAACATACTTGAGTAAACGATTCAATCATAAAAATTATAATGTACCAATAATTAAAATAATAAAACAACATAATATATTAATTTAATAATGTATGTTCTAACAATACAATTGTATCTTTTAATTTAATTATCACATTTGTATATCAATATTATGTGTATAGTGTTTAAATAAAAAATATTTAGGCAAAAAGAACTTGAAATGTAATGGTTTCTTATTAACACTTCTTCCTCTGACAAAAAATTGAAGCTGGCACAGTTTTTATGTCTTAGACATGAAAGCTTTTGCTTGCAATAATGACCTGCCATTATGTCTGAAAAGGAACTCTAGCACCATAAAAAGGCTTTTGAGCATCGACTGAGTGCTGGAACTTATGGTGGGAACCTGCACCAAGTCCTCTCTTCCATTGACCAGCCCAACTCTCTCCTCCTTTTCCAGCACTGCTGCAAGGTGTTTCTACACAAAGCATAAACACATTAGGAGCAAGCAGTAAATTGTCAGCATGTAGTTGAAAACAGGTAAAGGAACAATAACCTGCAGCAATGGGAAGGTGTCTGCAGTTATTCCTAAGCCATGGAAGATACCAAGAGTCTCTGTCCCGGTCCAGACCTTACAGGAAGTCTCATATTCACGATCTTCCAAGCCACTGGAGCTTTCCTGCACCCAACTACATACACAAAGGAACACAAGATAAAAGTTATTTTAGCAGACTTGGCCAGTTTGATTTTAGAAAAGCACAAAAGACATTGCAAATAATATGGCAACAAAGAGTATACTGTTGATGCTTAAAATCCCAAAACCTCAAGCATCTTTAAAAATCTTTGTCAAACATACATCACATAATGTTAGACTATAGTGTGAGAAATCAGTGTGACTGTACTTGGCAAGGCTGCAACAAAAGGCCAACAGAGGCCTGTGTTGATCTCGACGAATGTTGTGCGTCACCATTCCATCGATGTCATCTCGTGCCAGGAGCAGCTGGCCGTGATTCAGGGTGAAACTGGCACTCTCCCGGGCACAGTCCTCAATGTTATGAGCCTCATCCAGTACTACAATCTGCTCATTCAGGTTGATTTCCATCTGGCAGAAAAAAATTTGAGAAATTTAAATACAATAAAGGGAACATCCTAAAAAATTCCAAGTCATATTTGATAACTGTGACTGCCTCAAACTTTATTAATCATTTAGGCCATAATGGTCTATGATGACATTCTTTCAAAAAAAAATTTAGCTCAGAAAGCATAGACTTATACTCACACTCTCACGAATAAGGGGATCCAGAAGATAGTTGTAAGGACAGAACACAATGTAGGCGTCCTGCAGCAGTTCCCGAGCTGCGTAGTATGCGCAGGAGCGCAGCTTACCACCAAGACGCACCAGATCCTCAATGTCCCAGGCCTGGTGTAGCCCATGCACCCACTGCAAAGAGCGCTGGTCTCGCATTTTATGCACATTGTGGTAATACCGGCATGAATGGCCCTAAAATACCATGCAAATATACATTTTAAAACAGAAAAAAGATGAAAAAAGATATAACAGCTCTGAAGTAATTCAGACTGACCAATGACAGTTTTTAAAACAAATATATAGTGGCATTGCTTCCTCATGAAAACTGTCCTTTTAATTTGTAATTTAGACAGGCGTTTTACTGCAGACAAGCAAACATCTGTGCATTATGGCACAGTTCACCAGAGCCTGTATCTCGCTGCTGAAAAGCTGATGGCAGCTAACACTATACATACTCAAAGAGGGATTAGCCTTCAATGAGAGCACAGGATAAACGTCAGCCCATCCGTGGTGTTTTTATCCCCCTGTCCTCTAACTCTTATGAAGGTGATGATTGCAGCACTGAAGGGTATGTGACCTAACGACATGCCACTGAATGGCCCACAATCTTCCGGCATTCAACAAGGCCAGGACAGCAGAATAAAGACGGGGAACGAGCTCATAAGAGGAGACAAGAGATGGAGCCCTAGGGAGGATGAGAGAACCGACAGCTAATTTTCTCATCTCTCTGAGCAGGGTTGTCGTCACGGTCTTTCCCTCTTTCATGTGCAGGGATGCGACACAACCAAGAGGTGAGTGGACACCTGTGGTGACAGTGTAATAGGTATCATAGCGCAAGCCGTCGGACGATCAGGGTCTGAGCAACACAGACAATACGGAATCTCCCATTGGAACAAAGTGCGTTTGAAGCCTTTGATAAAAGTGAAAAAAACCTATATGACTGATTGGGGATATTATTGCCTGTAACTGCTGTCCACAGCTTTGGTGACAGAGATTAAGTTTGTGAATCCCTGAAGTGATGGTTTGTGTTACAAGGTCGTTAATCCAAAGGCGTCTCGTCTTTTTTTGGTCCGACAGTGTTACAGAAGAGCGTTCACAGAATAAGTACCACACTTGCTGTCTGGCCTGCAGGCAACGGTGACTTAAAGGAAACAATGTATTTGTTTTCACAGAAAATACTGGGTCAATCTGCGTTCAGAAGATTGAAGCCATGACTATCAATTGAAAAACAAATTAATGTTGGGATGCACCCAATAGATTAGATTATCCCAACACTTAAAATGGGGATAAGGGAGGGGTTATATAATTTACTATTCCAGCAAACCTTTCACTGTATACTAAGACGGAACTGCTAATGTTTGGTTCCCCCTTTAAATGCACTTAAACGCACAAAATAAATAAAGTATTTATATATAATATATTAACTATATTTAAGGAGTAGTTTTCCCAAATAAAAAAATAAAACGAAGGCTTATGTGTCATTCAAAACCTGAACGAAGATTTTTGTAACCAATCAATACACTCATACAGACACTAAACCACTGCAACGGTTTTTTAAATATCTTCTTATTCAAGATTTTGAATAACATAATGGGGATTAATAACTGATCACAGATTTTTTCCTTTCGGTTAAACCATCAATACATTTTGAGATTAGTGAGATTAAACCAATACCACTACTAACTGGTTGGGCTTGACATTCAGTGTTTACATTCATCATCAATTGACAGTTATCCAGCTGTGTTATTGCCATTTGCAAAATCAGATATCGTATGACCTCAAGTGAAAATAATAGAAGATCTAAACAAAAAAGACATAAATAAGATGGGGTGATCTCTTGCAACACAATGATAAACCCCCTGTTCATGTCAAGTAACAAAATCATACCATACAAGCAGCAAAATAGACAACCTACTGCCTTCCCAATAAGTTTCCTTGACAACATTTACGGTCCTATCACAATACCTAACAAATGCCAACAGTTCAGGGTTCATATCTTATAAAAGGCCTTGAACTCTTTGAACCAGGAGATGTTAAAGGCTACTGAACTCTTCTACCCCTTCAGGCTTCTAATAATGATAGATGACTAAAGAAAAACTGCTCAAAGGTGGTTGAGTTGTCACATGATGCAACCTGGGAAATGGAGACTCACATTCTTGGCCTCTAGCAGCTCCTTGCAGCGTTCATTTCGATTAGCATGAGGAACCACTTCAGGATGCACACAGGTGTGGTCACGACTGGAGAGGATAGTCATGGGCACACTGGAGTACAGCGTTCGCTTCAGCTCCCGCGCGATCTGTGTGATCTGCTTATGAGTGCGTGTGCCAAAGAAGATCTTTGGGATCTTTTTCCTTCCACCTTCCTCTTTGTCTTTCTCGCTGTCCATAGCCTTTTCAAACGTTTTCTGTCCTGCTTTGAGCTTGCCGCAAGGACACAAAGAACAAGACACGGGAGACTGTTGGACACAAAAAGAGAAAAACAAGTCAACCACAAACGTTACAAAGAGAAACAACCTACTTGAAGCAAGGCAACAGTGCTTGTTTGCAAAGCCCATGAATGAGCTTTTGTATAAGCAGTCATATAGATAATCGTTCACATAACAGTGAAATGCTATAAGTCAAGACAGAATGACCTCAAGCAAGACTGTAATTTTAGACCGCGGCATTGTTCATGTTACCGACCCCTGATTGGATCGCTTTAATTGCAGCTTTAACACAAAGGGCCATGCTTGCCTGCAGCCAGCTCCAGTGGTGTAACTGATCTTGAGGAGGGTATGAACATTTTAAGTGTCCCACTTTCTTCTTCCATTCACCTGACTGACACACAACTCATGTGTTACATAGCTATAGTAAAATACAGAATCACTGCTTCATGTTGTGGAGACAGTTGTATTGTCTGAACTAAAATACTGCATTCATAAATCAAGAAAAACTTACATTGAAAATCTTAATGTCCACTTGGAACTTGGATCAGGCCTACAACTATAGAATAAATTTATAATTTAGGTTTCTTAAAATTGTTTATAAACAGCCCCATATGAATTTTGAGTAAAATATGTAGAATTCTGAAAAAACTTGAAAAAACGGTTTACTTTACATATTTGTTGATTGGAGTTTACCCATGATAAAATGATAAAACAGTATATATAAAAATAAGAGTAAAATTTAAAAAATTGTACTAATGAATCCCTAATTTTTTAACAAACCTGTATGTGCATATATTTGTTGTGCTTAACACAAATAAAGAGGTCACTGCTGACATCCATTGTAGTATTCATGACAATCCACAGATCCCAGAATGACTTGGACAAAGAAACACAGGTTTGAACCAACTGGAGGATGATTAAATTATGAACAAATGTTCATTTTGGGTGGATTAAAATGGCTTTGGGAGAGTCTGGGTGGGCCTGCGGGCAAGTGTATGCCGATATAAAAATATGCCGGCCAAGTGCTACAGGTGCCAGCCTTTCATAATACCACCATTGTCTCTTCTTTTCCTAAGAGCGACATGTAGGATTAACCCTGATAAACAAATGCTAAGTCACGGCGTGTGTTACACCTTCACATCAGGGATCAAGCTGTCCTTTAGCCTGCACTCCACTGAAGAGGTCCAGATCTGGTTACCGGAGCTGCCTCTCAATCCATGTTTGCCATTAAATATTACAGTTAGTGATAGAATGAAAGCGAACGTGAGCCATTCTGCCGGCAGGACAAAGACTAGATCCGACGTGCTAAATAAACAGAGAGCTGTCAGAAGCTAAGGTTACGGCTTCGTAGGACGAGTTACGCGCTGGGGCTCTGGTTCTCTATTGATCGCCTTACCTGTTGCTGCCACATTCAATAGGCCGGTCCAAGTATCCTGCCTCCTATACTGAATAATTACTTATTCATTGTAGGGCGAGAGAAAGGACTGATTGTGAATGAGAGGCCTTGTCAGCAGCCGTGCAGGAAGCAGCTGACATAAGGGTATCCGTTACACATGGCCTGCCACAGTTTCGGCCCCACTCGCTACCTTGCAGCAAATAAGACACCCCTGGAATGCAGATAACAGCCTCCATTGGCCGAACCTGCTGCCACAGACACATTCAGGAGGAGTGGCGCATTCTTTCCAGGCGAGGCCCTGATGTCAGTGGAGCGGAGAGCTATGCCTCTGCCCTCTCCAGACCTCAACAGCAGCTCGCAGTAAAACAGTGCTGGGCATTGTATGGGAGCGTTAACCCAAGCATGCTGTTCCAGTCAGGGGCAGACACCTGCAGATGCATCTAGCAGCTCATTGATCCCATAATAAAATGCGGGCATTGTTCGGGTACTATTACATGTGCACAGATATTGGGAAGAAGTCTTGAGGGGTTTGTAGCGGTGTGGGTGTCTAATGGCGTCGTTTCACAGCTCATATGGGACCTAACAGCTAGTTACAGCTATGGGCCAGCACACATATGACAAAAACATCAAATGCTACCGGTCATTTTATGGTGTTCTCAAGGTGCCAAAAGTAATGGATACGAGAGGATGAGGTGGATTCTGTGGAGTTCTTACCAGTAACTGCTGAAATATATGATAAGAGCTGGGTTTGTTGCGGCAAACAGTGAGGTTTCTGTTTGCCAGGTGAGGTGTGGAGAGAGCAGCTCCTGTGTTTGAGATAGTGATGCTAGATTGTCTGCCCTTTTCAATGGACCTGCTTGAAGATGCAGGGTGAGTTTGAGTGTGAACAAAAGACACTACATTTCAACAGACT
Organism: Triplophysa yarkandensis; assembly: GCA_033220385.1. Taxonomy (NCBI): domain Eukaryota; kingdom Metazoa; phylum Chordata; class Actinopteri; order Cypriniformes; family Nemacheilidae; genus Triplophysa; species Triplophysa yarkandensis. The sequence continues at coordinate 9,992,106 of CM065675.1, forward strand.
TACTCTGAGGGCCCAACACCTGAGAGACTGAAATCTCACACTGTCCGCCTGCCCGGGCCACTGCACCTTCGCCCTGCAGATGGACAGAGAGCGAAAGAGATAGCGAGGCGAGAGACAGAGACAGCAAGTGAAGCATTTCAGCAAGGTCTTTACTCCCTATAACCCTCCTGATAGCTGCCCCGGAGCGCCCCCAACCCCACAAATCCCCCACCTCACAAAGCACCTGTTTATCCCTGGAGCGCCGTAACCAGTGGGTGAACCCCATTCAATATTTATCCCAGGCTTTCACAGATCACTGCCAAGCAAGGCAAACCTCTTAATTAAACTGGAGCTTGCTTCAAAGGGCCCATTGAAGATGTCAGTCAGCGATGGCAGGGCCAAGAACGGTGTCAGGTGAGAGAGTGAAACCTAAAGCTTTGCTTTATGTCCCGCTCTCCGATCCCCAGCCCGCCCATCAAGCTTGAGCCTGCCTCCTTTTGGTAACAATCAGCCAATCCATTGCAACATATAATACAAGTCACTCTCTTCTACACTGCGCCGGCTGTAAGCAATATGTCCAACTGTGTGACAGGCGATCACGTTAACACAGATTGTTTTCACTGCAGGCTATGTGAATACCTATGGTGTTTGTTACAGTACATGAGATTATCTATAGCAACTTTCACACTGAACAATTTTTTGGATTGACAACCGTATTTACTTGGGTGAGAGTCTCGAAGTCTCCTGTTCATGCATATGCTTACAGTTGCAGCTTCAATAATGTCTTTATGAGCCAGCAACAAGACTCAAGCCTGTATTCTATTCGCATATGATGCCTGTAAACATATTGATGGGTGTTATTATCATGTGATTCCCATTCCTTAGTCAAAATAATTTTAAAGGACAGCAGTCCCAGTACAAATAAATAGGCATGTGTGATACATCCCAGACTTCACAAGGGGGTTTGCATATTTAAAGTTTACGACAAGCGCGTAGTTTATCAAGCCAAACTCTTGCGGTATGTTTTGCTCATTACATCATGAAAGATCCTTCAAAAGTATTGTTATATTTATGAACCGTGAGGCACTGCTGCCACCTACTTACAAACATTTAAAAAAAGTGGCAGCAATTCCCTTCGGAACATGCATCACGCACTTAACATTATATTACGCATTTTATCTGATTTCAAAACTTCAACATTTAATAACACTTTTAAACTGTTACATTTTTGTTGTGGAACACTATCCTTATATTTGTATCATATATGGTCATTCATTCAGCTACACCACAATAACAAATAATACCAAAAGCAATCTTTATATGCATGCAGTGTGTTACATGTTAGAAAGTTGATTGAGTCGATTTTGGGTGGATTATCTCTTAAAATCTAGTATCCTCTAACCTCCTATAACTAAAAATATTTCTGTATTGAGCATACTGTTGGCAGAGTTATTGATAGTGAACGCAGCTAGAATTATGCTACCGATAATTGTGGCATTATCAGCTATTATTAATTGAGTACAGTATTTAACAGATACAATGCCTGTTTGCGACAGATCATAATTTGATCTTTTCCATTGAACCTTCCAAATAACTCACAAACCTCTGCTGCTCTCTAGTGGCAAAATTTTATTTTATAATTTCATTTCTACACTTAAATCAAGTCTACTTAAATATGATGCCTCATTGATAATTCTTAATAGGGCTGGGCGATATGACGAAATATATCGTCTGGACGATAGAAAATGTCAATCGTTTTATATAAGGCTCTATCGTTTACGTCACGATAAGGCGTTTACGGCAGAATTAATGTCATTGTGCACCGCCACAGCATGCCCATGCACGCTGTAATACATAAACAAACATGGAGAAATACCGTAGTACACGCGGTTCAGACCAGGGTGATTCTCAACAAGATGACCAGCCAACCCAAACCGAGCAGCTAAAAGAGGGGCGACTTCTGTTGCATGGACGTGAGAGTCAACGAGCAAAAGCTGTAAAAGCAGCGCTGAGTGGTCGCGTAAGCGCTCAAAACAAACTCCAGACACAGACACATATGCGAGTGAAATGGGCGTACTCTAGCATAATTATAAAAACTATAGGAACATGAAATCAAAGTTATGGAATACAAATGTCATAATCATAAGATACAATGTCTTTTTATGTGATAGAATTGCACGGTTTTAAAAATTTTAACAGATGAAAATCCACATTATGCGATATATATAAATTAATTTATCAAATGTAATTAACTAATACATTTTACTAGTCCTGTAGTGTACAACATTTATTTTAGGGGCTAGGACTGTAGGTCCAAAAATTATTTTTGTTTGCTGTTATCATTCAAAGTTGAAATGTTGTTTTACACTTTGGATTTTGTTGGATTTTGTTGAAAATATATTGAGGCTGTCTTTGTGGCTGTTGCACTTTAAACTTTGAAGTTTACGTTTGGTATTTTGCCCTGCACCATGCTCTTTAAACCTCAGAGGTTTTCAGTTTGTTACTTTTTTTATATCCAATAGGAATAGACATGCCATTATCAATATTTGTGATTGCTTTCTATTACCTGCTCTATAAGACTACTACTTGGAAACATCTTTACACCTACACAATGCTGCAAGAGAAGTCTGGGTGGTATTACTGTTAAAAGTTGGCTGCTATATGTTGAAATATTTTAATAGCAGGTGTTAACATTACCAAGTCTTGCTTGAAAAAAAGGTTCTAAATAAAATAAAGATTTAGTCCATACTACCTTTATTTGTTTTGTATATCATTTAAACTGCATTTCCACATTGCAATTTTGTATAGACTATTCATAAACCGAATTAACAGAAAAATTGCTATATCATTATGCATATCGTTATCGGGATATCAAATGAGCTATATCGGGATATGAAATTTTGGCCATATCGCCCAGCCCTAATTGTTAAATAAAATTATTAACAAATTATAAACACTAAGAAACAGTGACAATTCATAATTTATTATCTTTTTATACAAACTAAAGACCCAAGTAGAAAATGTAGCTGTGGTTCACTCACACTACACTGTGGATGTGACTGTTCACTGTCAGTTCTGGCATCTGTGTTCAGTTCTGTGGTCCATGGTGCTCCATGTCTCTCCAGATGATCATCTTCATCATCATCAATGTAAATCACCCCTCGCTCAAGACATCTCCGTTTAGTACTCTGTAGAGAGTAAAGTGAAAGGGAACATGACATACAGCCAAGTATGGTGACCCATACTCAGAAATCATGCTCTGCATTTAATCACACACAGCAGTGAACACACACCAACCGTGAATACACATACGGAGCAGTGGGCAACCCTTTATGCTGCGGCGCCCGGGGAGCAATTGGGTGGTGATGCCTTGCTAAACGTCACCTAAGTCATGATATTGCCTGACCGAGACTTTATCCTAGGGTTCAAACCCTCTTACCACAAGGCCATGACTTCCTCAATTAGGCCATGGCTTCCCCAAAAGTAGTTTTAATACCATGTTTAATATAATAAGATGAAAGGTTAGTAAAAGTAGTACCTTCTGCTCTGTGGTCGGTGTACGAAGGCGCTTCTTGTCCTTCTTAAAATCATCATCTTGTTCTCTGTTAGTGGTAACAGAGGCTTGAAGTTTCTCAGAGAGACGGGAAGACAAAGTGAACCTTTTTGGATGGTCACCATTGACTGCTAAAAAAAAAATACTTCATAAGAATCATCAGATTTATAAAGGGATGAACTGGATAGGTGACAAATAATCTTGGTTGTACAAAACTCAAAAATGACGTTGAATGAATTATGATGGAGATCTGTCAAAAGCTGAGAAGTTGTGTAGTTTAAGAAACATTTTGCTGCTATAATTTTTCAGTGTTTCTCCTATTTGACAAAATGAACTAAACATAAGTAAAAACAATGGTTGCTTAATAAACAGCTAGAACCAATTAGGAGGATGGATTCTAAAGATGGTATGCACGCAATGTCTCGTCTGCGGCCACTTGGGTGGCAGCATTAGTGTATAGCGTGAAATTTCACGAAAACAGATCTACAACTAAACTCAGCAAAAATAGAAAGGTCCTCTGACTTTCAACTGTTTTTGATTTCAGTAAACTTAAAATCAGCTTTGCTGGTATTATCGCAGCTGCCATTATTTCAACATGCTGAACAATTGCCACTGAAGGAGGACGTGTTCCAGTGTGTTCAAACTGATGTCAATGAATACCCTCTTTAGCAAGTGCTTTATTATTTTTGCAGACAGTGATGCTCACCTCCTTTTGAAACAGGGGTTGTTGTGTGAACAGAAGTACCTTCACCAATAGGATTAACCATTGGAGGTATGGATTCCATATTGCTGGACGACGCATGGGCATCTCGGCTATGGCACACACAATGACATGGAGTTGCCACTTCAGGTTTCTTACAGTCACTAGAGCCCATACCTGAATCCTGAGTCTTAGCTTAATATCGAGAAAAATAAATTAATCAATAAAAGTAATGCAGAAGAATTGTCATCTTAGGGAACTACATATTTCTATACATACCATATTGGGCTTGTTGCCAGGCAAGGGCTGAACACAGAAGAGCTAGACTTTTCCCACTTCCAGTAGGGCTCTCCAGCAAACAGTGCTGGCCATGGTTTAGCCCGCGAATAATCTACAGAGGAAAATACTTTTTTATAATAAAAAAGTAAATATTTTTTACATGCACATGGCATATTTCATTTTCAGACAGTGCTGTGGAAAATTATTTGAAAATTATTTAAGTTTGTAAAACATTACACAAAATATTCAAATTAAATACAAAATGCCTTATTAAGGGAAAAAAACATATCTAAACCTACCTACACCTATCTGAAAAGTAACTATACATAATTGAGTAATTCAAATCAATTTAATTAGCCACACCAAGGCCCAATTGCTCTGTTAAATCATGAATTCATATTGAACTTGTGAAGCAAGCTAAAAGATGTCACAAATCCACACATCATGCTAAAATTATTGTTATGTATTAGGGTTATAGAGCCATGTCTAAGACCCTAAGACTTCAATGAAAAATTGTAAATACAATTATCAACAAAAAGAAAAACCTGGCTGGAACAGAAGACAGGCCTTTCTTTCAAAATTACTTCAAGAGCCTCATACATGAAGTCATAAAAGAACCTAGAAAAACACATTTTCATGATTCCACAATAAGAAAGTGGCTGGTCCAAAGTGGCATCAGAGGGATATTTTGAAGACTTAAGACACTACTGACCAAAAGGGACACAATGGAACTTCTAACATTTGCCAAAAACATCTGTAAATGTGAAGGAAATGTGTGTGACCCCAAACAGCAAATATTCTATTGTGAAACAGAACCAACAGAAGTCGAACATTCTGGAAGGTGCTGGGGAAGCAGCGGTTCATCAACAAAACACCAAAACAAACGCCAAACATGGTGATGGTAAAATAATCTGGGACTAAAAAATAGAAAACAAAGTTTTGGAGAAGTCGAGTCAATTTACAAACTTTAATCCAATTGTGATGCTGTGACGTGACCTTATATCGGCTCTTCATGCTCCAATGTGGCAGAATTTGCCCAATTCTTCGAAGTAGGGGTCAAAAGTCATTCGAAGATTAATCGGCAGTTGTGGCCACCAAGGGCTGTAAAACCAATTAGGGTAAAGGATTTTTTTTCAGATAGGGCCAGATGGGTTTGGAGAGCTTCCTTAATAAATGAAATCCTCATTTAAAACTGTATTTTGTATTTCCTTATGTTGTATATGTTTAATATTGTTTTTATTTGAATTATTAAGATGTGACAAGTTATCCAAAATCAGAAAGGGGGCTTTTTCGCAGAACTTTACGCCCTGGTACACTGAGAGTGTGAAGTGATACGTAGGTGACCTTAGGCCGTGACCTTAGGCCGTCCACCTGAACTCCCGGTCAAGGCCTTACCGAGTTCATCATGGCCAGCTGAGATGGATAAGCTTTGCATGGGAAGTTTATCTTTACTCCACCTATGGTGTACTCCACTGGGGCTGCAGCCATAGTTTGGTTCCTGTGTTCACAGGAAACCCTTAAACACAAACCAAAGTTTATTAGGACTTCAAATTCATTCCACATTCACAACACAGTAAACACCTGTCATTACAACATTTCATTGACTTCATAGAATTTAGCATTTTCTTGAGTATATACAAAATAATCTTTTTTTCTGCTTGAATAATGTTGGATTATGAAAACAAAACGTGTTATTCGAATTACCTGACACGTAAAACAGAAGATGGCAGACGGATTACTTGGCACAGAAAATATTCATTATTGGAGGAGCAGTGAACACAGCTCTCACTGGAGAGTGAAACTCCCGCCTAGATGCGGAACACAGGAAGCGCGCTGACGTCAGATGACAAAATAAAAGACCCACACTATCATTTTAAACTGCATCTTAAATAAACGTAAAAAGTAAAAATAAATATTTTTAAAAATGTACAAAAATAAACCGTTAAAAGAATTGGGTGCCGTTATTAGGAAATTTAAACAAAAACATGAAATGCATGTTAAAGTAGACAAAACTTTAAAACGTGGTAAACATTCACATTATTAAGCAAATTAAAAGTATTTTTTTAAGTGTAGATATTACAGTCACAAACAAGGACGTTAATGTTACTTAACTGCTTTCAATGAGGTTTATTTTATATGGTTAAATAAAATTGAAGAATCAGTGGTGAGAGTTTTAAGCAGATATCCCATCTTTCAACATTACATGAATCATCTTAGATGGTTTGTCGTGTGAATATATTTAGTTTTTAATATTCCAGTAATGTTATAAAGTAAATTTGTTTTAGGATTTCCTTCAGAGAAAACGACAAACTGTTCGACCTGTAAACACTGAAGCATGGACAGGTGATGTGTTTGTATTTCTATTGTTATAATTGTAGTTTTTGTTGTAGTTACATGAAATGTTTTTATTTATTTGAATATATGTTATTTATCAGTTGGGAATGTGTTAATTTTTATAAATGTGTCTTTTAACCATGACAACATCAAATCTAATGGCTCCCATGTGTAGTCCGGCCCTTGTTTCTGTTATTCTGGTGTTAACACAAAAACAACAACATTGATCTTGGTTTAAAGTTTGTATTGATTTGATGTCAAACAAAGTCTAATAAGACTGTTCTTTATCAGGACTCTGGATGGCACAAGTTAATAAGGATGAGACAGGATTATGCTGAAGCATTATGCACAATCTCTGATTATGGTGATCCCAAGATGCTCAGTGATGTAATTGCACCTTGAAAATGTGCCCATAATCTGGGATTAGCATTAATAACATGCTCAGAGTGCTGTAAACCTCATTTCCATATCACTCAGCATTCAGATGAGATATTTCTGCAGGGTTTGGGTTCAAATGTGAACGGAGAAACGAGGTTTCATGACTTACTTTGTGTTTTGTATACTGTGTATTTTGCACATGTTCAATAAGAATCGTAACACATTTTGTCCCTTGTACAGTATATGCAGGTGTGGAAAAGGGTTTTATAATCAATCCTAACTGGACCTTTGGGACCTCTTGACTTACGGCATCTGAAAGTCGTCCAGTCAACAGGTGAATACAATCACATCTACATACATTTTCTGTTTGATGTTGTAGACTGTCATTACGTTTATAAAGGCAAAGAAAGGCCAAATTATTCAAACATAGTCCTCGAGTATAGTGTGGTCTTTTAAAAAAAGCTGCTAAATGCCTAAATGTAAATGTAAATGTAAAAAATTTCAGAGAATTTAGTCCTTTATTATAAAGGTCATTTTCTAATATGTGGTAAACTGTCCGCTAAGATGTATATTAATGTTAAAGTTCATTTGCCAAGATTTGGAAATATTGTAATTGGGAGCACTAACATAATTGTGTCTATCCTTCGGTTGCATTTGCAAGAGCAGTAGCTGAAATGTGACGCATATCATTTTGTGTGTGCTCAGTTTTACTTTCTTCTGAAAAATAAGATTAAAGGTTGAGTTTAAGATTTCTTATAGCCGATGTTCAAATCAACAAATAAAACAACAACCTATTATACGATTTTGTCTGCGCTCAGCACATGTACATCCTGTGTACCTTGGCTCTAATTGGCTGCGAAGTTGACTTGATACTCGGGCCGACTTACATAATTCATAAATCACTAACTCGGCCTTTAAAACAGGAGGATGTGTTTGGTGTTTGCTTGAGAGTTTGATTAAGACAGACACAGTAGAGAAAAACTAGATTACTGCACAGTTATTTAGTTACATTGTTAACCATATATGTTGTAAGATGTTGTAACTCCTGGGAAAGAAGTCGTTCAAGTCTGCTTCTGAAAAGTTAGATGATCCAGTTTATTTCAGCCGATTCACAGAGGTTCAATCTCTTCGAACCCAGATGCAGAACTTAAGGTTATTTCAATGTTTTCAATAGGACTATTAAATTATTAATCGCATATTGAATACTAGTTTGGTTAACATGATATATTTTAACCCGCATATTAACTATTTATTCACAAGTACATACACATACGTGCATATATTTAAGAAAATGTGAAATTAAAGAATGAAATAATTAATTTATAACATATATATATATATATATATATATATATATATATATATATATATATATATATATATATATATATATATATATATACTATGGTCATTTATGTTTCCTATATGATATATTTCATATATATAAATTTTTATTCTCAATGTGAATGATCATTTTCAGGTCCTTCTCCACTGATTTGTAATACTGTGTAGTTTTGAATGTACTTTATTCTGTTAAGTTTAATGTGTTTCTTTTATGTCATATATGATGTTCTTTGACTGTTACACAACATTGTTAAAGGTGATTTTTTAAATACACAGCAAAACATCTCTGAGACCACAGGATGGCAGTGTGATGTAAGGCCTAGCCAGACACCCAAACTCCTCTTTCTTTGTTCTCTTGCCAACGCATGTTGTGCTGTTTTTCTATAATTACGAAGAACAGAAAAAATGTATCCTCGGGTTAAAATAAATAGCCTTTCACAGTTAATTTAATTGACTTTTTGCACATAATCGAGGTAATTTTGTCACTGCTCTATCACAAACAAGAAAAACGGTGCTTTTGCGCAGACATTAAGGCTGTGAGTTTGTCAGACAAACTGCAGTTTTGTGGCCTAATTGCAGCACTCACTTTATCAAAATGATATGACTTTACAAATAAATGTGTTATTTCCAGAGAAACAAATGTATGGTAGAGAGGTTTGAAGCAAAATAGATGAACAAGTTGGAACTCTACATGAATGTGAAGACGTTTGCCTGTGACCCGGTCAGTTTAGAAAGATATATCCCTGCTGTACAGCATCTCTATAAAGAGAGAGAGAAAGACCCAGTAGTGTTTCTTTGCTCACTCACTCACTCTCTTTGAATATTCCACATCGAGTGTCACTACAGCGGCATGGTGTAAATTGAGGTCACAGTCACGCTTTGTTTTGTATGCTGCTCAGACTAACTTCTTAATCATCTAGCCTCCTCTTACACACACACACACACACACACACACACACACACACACACACACACACACATTCACAGTCATCTGGAGGCTGTGTGTATATCACAAGGCGATGCCTTTTTGTGACAGCGAATGCTGTGTTGGTGCCGGCTCAGGCCAGGTACCCCATGCTGACGTGTTTAATTGTGTGCGTTTCCAGTCCACTATGACAAGTACATGGTCACATTGTGCCAAGAGAACAAGGGCAGTCTCGCCAAGCAGACCATCATATCTTCTCACACGTGTAGGTGGTCAGAACTTTCTGGTCACGATGCTCATTGTAGCGAGGCCAAAAGATGTTTTTTGTCACCACTGAGTTACACAAGTATTTGTTTCTTAAGGTTAAATGGGCACCTTTTTTTAGAAAACATTAGAAAAATGTAGTTTTAATTGGTTAAGCTATGTTTGATACTGCTGGGATTGTAAAACTATTACTTAAAAGACTAAATAAGACATTTTTCACATCATACACTTCGCAATGCCCTTAGAAAAATTTCACACACTGACTCTTGGCACACATGCTTGTGATATAGGTCGTTTTTTTTCTAGTCCAGAACACCTGAGCCATAGTCTAGGTTGTGTTTTGATGGGGACTTCTGTAAATTAGAAAGAAAGTTGGGTTATGTTTGGCTCCTCTCGTTTCCACTCCTCTTCTCTCCTCTCATCTCCTCTTCTCTCCTCTCTGTCTGGGATGGTAAATAAGGTTGGGTGTGTGAGAATCTCATTACCAGGACACAAAGCGGCATTTCCTCTGAGGATTGAGCGAGGGAGTGAAGGAGGGGGCGAGCGGGGCGAGCGTCCAGGCTCAATCACGACCGCGCTGATGGGGAGGGAGAAGGAGGCAGCTGGGTTTCTGCTCAGGCCTTCAATTTCCTCTGCAGTCCAGCCACTCAAGTGTGTAATTACTATGGGGTGTCATGAAGGTGCGATTCCTTCTTCTTGTAACACCACCCCCAGCTCTCGGTTCCCCACGTCCCCTTGCACTCGTCCCCGGTAAACACCCCCTATCCCATTTCTGCCCCAGGTGAGGGCACTAAATTCAAATATGTTTGGTGCTTGGATAGACATCCCAAAGCACACTCTTTCATAGATGGCAGTGCCCCTTGTTAGCTAAATAACAATCCACTTTCTCTTGTTCTATACTGTTTATTTGTTTATTTATGTAAGCCTGTGCCCCAGATGGCTGTATATGGTTTCAAGAAAGTATTTTTAAATTAAGTATTGGTACAATGGTTAAAAAATGATTGTTCAATTTTTTTCAATTATTCCTCATTCAAATGTATTGAATGTATGCAAAATGAAAATAATAGTTTACCCACTGATCCAGGTGTGTTCACAATGTGTGTTTGATCACTTCTCTTTTTTTTTTTTACAATGAAAGTTGTCCCCTTATTTACTCACCCTCTTGTCTTTTCAATTATGACTTTGAAGAGTACAAAAAATATATATTTTTCCAAAAGTTGGGAACTGGCATCTATTCGCTTGCATTGTTTTGTGACTTTCCGTGTTGGATGGCTGTAAAACATTAAGCAGATTGGACTGACTCAGGCCACCACTTTTAAAATGACTCTCTGTACTTACAAGGTAATTCCCACAGGCCCTGTGACCAAAACTATTCCTCAAAGCGATCATGCCAGATTAGCATGCTCAGGCAGGCATAGAAACACATGGCACACAGCTTCTCCAGTGTGAGCCAGTAGATTGGTGCTGGGGTGCGTGTGTGTTTGTGTGTGAGAAAGAGCTTGCTTGAGCTTCTTTGTGCATTGTGGCCAGCTCTGATGCTTTGAAGCTGCTCAATGACCGCACTGGGCCCTTTCACAGCGGGAGGCGGTGAGCGATGCACGCTTGTCATTTGTATACAGCTGTTTCTTTTATCTAGTCCCCCTCTCTCTCTCTCCTGTAGTACCACCCACCCCCTCGCTGTCTCAGCCTTCACCTCTCCGTCTGCCCTTTTGCAACTTCAGCGGCATTTATTGACAAAGATAGTGATCATCATGATAAGCACGCAAAAACACGCAAACAGGACTAGCCTCTGCTCCCTGGCTGCCTTGTGCCCAGCATGCATTGCAAGAGGAGATATGAGGGTTTAGGTTGGTGGGGAAGGGTTAGTTTGGGGAGCTTTCTCACCATCAGCCCGAATGCTCTGGCCGGTGACAAACAGGATGCAGGTGCTCTGTAGCTGGTGTCAATTGCTGCTAATTGGTGCAGCAGTGCATACATAGTAAATAAGTGGGCAGTGTTGTGTTTGGATGTTTTTGTGCAGCAGGGTGTGTTGAAGTTACATTTATGGGGTTGGTTTATAGATAATGGATTTTCAATAGTGTGTTTGTGCTCCTTTGGCACTGATTGTAGGGGTAAATGGGTAAATGGGTACCGCCATTGTTAGGTTACGAATATTCTTAAAAATATTCACATATTACTTCAATTCATGTAAGATTCAGCATTTAATAATGTATGTATTTGTTAACATAAGTCAATGGATGATTAACATGACCAACAGATTGCTTCTACGTTATGTCTCAGCAAGCTCAGCTACATCCTGCAAACATAGCGCCCATAGGGAACACTGACTTTTTCAATTCGCTGCTTCACCGCTTCCACCTAGGATTATGGTCAGTGACATGAGTCAGATGGGTCTAAACGCTACCTCATACTGTACATCAACAACCAAAACGGGGAAAGACTTCAAGCTATACATTATTGGCTACATTCACAATATGACAAAAAAGACTTTACATGCTCCAGTCTTAATCACAGAGGGACTCAAAAATGCTCAGCCGTAGTGCATTGGTTCTTAAGTTTTTTAGTAAACACATCATTATCGCTTAGTGAAAAATTACCTCAGTGCCATGAGAGTGGAAGTGGCGTAGCTGGCATAGATATAAGTGCCATCTCAACGCGTGCCTATAGTTGTGTGGTATAAACGAAACATAGCAAAGATCATTGAATGTGTTTAAACTATACAGCTTATTGTAAGTTCATGTTAGCTAATGCATTTACTAATGTTACGAAATAGAACCTTATTATAGTGTTACCATACTGTACTGTGTATAGTCTATAGACTGTGGTGCTTTATTTGCCTTCCCAAAAGCAATCCAAAACATGTATGTTTATGTAATTTTAGTTAGGTTTTCATATATATTTTTTATATGATTTTAAAACAAAAGTGATTTTTAGAAGCTTAAGGAAATTTCCCATCACGTATTATAAATCACATTTAAAGGTAGGGTGTACGATTTCTGGTATCAATGTTGACGTTCTAAATAACCAAAGAAACATGCCCCTACACCAAAAGGGTCTTGCCCCTTTTTTTCATAGCTCTCTCACATACGTCGCCTGTCGCTCTCAGCTAATGTTCCTCTCCACATAAAGAAAAGATACACCCCTTACTGCTGATTGGCTGCCCAATTGTTTTTGGACTCTTACCCGGCCTTTAAGTTTTCATATTTCCCATTTTTTCTTTAATATTGAGCAGTCTAATGACAAAAAGGACAACAGTTTTTGGCCAGTTAGGTAGCATATTTTCTGCAAGTAATACATTGCAAACATACAGTATTATTTCTGAAAGGGAGAGGTCCCCTTCTATCAGTTTTTGTAGACATAGGGGGAAAGATGATTTTAACACTTTTGTAAGATATTTCTTCATCATATTCAATCAATACTGACCTATTTCCATATGATTACTTTGATGGATGTGTGTAATTTATAAGTGGTATGTACTGTGTAGTCGGAACAAGAGCAATGCTTTAAATTTGTGGCGGCCAGATGTGATTTTTGCACAACAAATAAGGAGACACTCATCTCAAACATATAATAAGTTTTTGATTAAAAGTGGACAGCTTGGAATGAGCCATATACATAATCTGGCTGTGGTTATGTCTTGATTTTGATACATAGACTCCAGAAAATCAGAAGCTATTGTGTATTAATCATGTACTGTATGTTTGGATGATATGTATGTGAAAGGAGAAAAATGGAAAGTGATTTAGAGAAGTCTGAGAAATTTGCCCTGGCACATGAGAGGGTGTAATATTGATGGATAATGGCTTTTTTCTCCCTTGATTGGTTTCTTCAAAGCCTGCATTTTTATTATTTTCCAATATCCATTGTCATCCACACAGTAAACAGTTTTAAGAAATAATTGCTTTATTTTCTGTAATCAGTTTTCCATTACTCCCAATTTACCGATTTATCGTTCATGAAGATTTGTTTATGTGGAATATTATTGCGAAAATTAGTCCTTGCTGCCTGTGCTCTTTTACTGGGTAACAGCGATTCAGCAAAAGTCTAGTCGCGTCTTCCTCAATGAGAAGGAAGGGAGTTGTGGGAAGGTGTCACTGCTTAAGTCTTCATCTTCGCATCCTCCCCTCCCACATATGCACAGGTCACTGGTTACAGTTATTTACACTCTTTCACACTTCCTTTGCCCTACTCCCGCGTCACTCTCTGTCTGTCATTTGGATGGAAAAGACAGAAGCGTTTATGATTGTTTGGTTTTCTTGGGTCTTTATGCTCGTCACGAAGACTAAACTCTTAGTGCTCAGAGTTTGGGGTGACTGCCTAAAGGCATGAATGTTTCTGATTATAGCCCATGTCAGCTCCTCAAATCACTGTGACTTTAACGCTTTGTCCATCCCACCCCATTCGCTCCTGCTCTGTGGCTTGGCCCATTTCTGTATGCCAGGTTTTGCAGTGATTTAGTCTGTAAATACTCTGTTTATCCTCAGTTTGAAAAAGCTGTTAGCACTATAGGGCCAGGTCTAAAGATATAGCAGGTGGCATTCAGAACTTATTTGAAATGTCATTGCTGAGATGTGCTCTTTTCAGGCAATGACACAGCATCGTGACATCAACAAATCTACAGGACCAATAGATTTCGTGGTCATGTAAATCTAAAGATGCTTAAGTTTAGTTGTAAAGTGACTTACACAACCCACAAGATCCTAGTGGTTAGCTGGGGGCACTTGGAGCACAATGCTTTCTTTAACAAATTCCATCCATTTTCATTCTTATAAAAGTCCCATCCATGGATTGTTAAACAACATTTTTAATCAATGACCTCAATAACTAAAAATAATTGACTACAGTTTTTGTAAGTGTGTGTTTTTCTACAGTATGCTCTGACATTTAAGACTTCACAAATTTTCTTAGATCATCCAGTAATTCCTTCATAGTAATGTGGCAAAATTAATTTCTAGCTAAGCATTAAGCCTTTTTATATACAATTATTCAAACATCAAGATACATTTACTTGTTTGGCCTGTGTTATTATATTTTCATTAAAAAGAAATTAGGTCACTTCCTAGACAAGTAATGTTTTTACATTTTTCAAAGAATTTTTAGATGTTTGTACCTGAAAACAAGTATTTGTTCTATATAATTCATCCCCACTGTCTTTCTTTCACAATGTTGGATCACAGAATTAACTTTTTTAACTTTCTTGTGAATAAAAGAAGGTTAAAAAAGTAAATTCTGCCACACAACATTATTTCATGTCCTTATTTTCTTAAGATCACTTAAATGCCCCTGGCTACTATGGGTAAAATCCCATTATTACAAGAACATCAAAATGCAAGTGTGTAGTTTGGATGTAATTTCTGCTGCCCACCTATTTCCCATACTGAAATGAATTTGAGATGGAAATAGAACCAAAGTTTCAACTACAACGTTGAAGGAAATGAAATATTTAACAATGGTAATTTTCCTTACTCGAATTTACAAAATTGTAGAGGAGCTGGAGGAGCAATTTAACACGGAGGCAGAGTACAGGAGCCTTCCCAATCAGACGAAGTGAGATTTAGTCTTAAGTTGCCCTTTTTCCTCCTTCAAGTGGAGGTAGATGGGTGCTGAAATGGTCTTGAGAGGAATAGAATGACAAAATCCGACCATGGTCAAGTGAACTTGTCTTACAACCAAACCCTTCAGTCGGCACCTACACACACTACATTTGTTCATTATAGACTAATAGCATACCTGCAAGTTACGAAAAAAAGAAATATTTGTCATCTAATGGATATGGCCAGCTTCAACAGTATTAAGTGAAGGTCAAGGCAAATACTGTAGTGAAGTGAAGTGACGTGACGTATTGCCAAGTATGGTGTTCCATACTTGGAATTTTTGCTCTGCATTTAACCCATCCAGTAAGTGAACACACACCCACTGTGAACACACACCCGGAGCAGTGGGCAGCCATGCCGCGATGCCCGGGGAGCAGTGAGGGGGGACGGTGCCTTGCTCAAGGGACTCACCTCAGTCGTGGTATTCCCGCTGGTTCCGAGTCTTGAACCAGCAACCATTGGATCACGAGTCTAAGACTCGAACCACCAGGCCACGACTGCCCACAATCTATGTTTTGTGTGGTCATCATATCTATGTAATGCCAACTCATTCATGTGCATTTGGGGGCTGTTGAGTTTGTAGTTGCATGCCTTTTTGGCCCTGCTTTGACCCTGTAGATGGCATGAAGAAGGTTGATCCGGCTCTTAGAGTTAACACGTCTTCCTGGTAGAAGCTGAGACTGCACATGTAAAAGTGTAGAGTTCTATATTAAGAGGATTACTAACTTCAAAAAGGTAGCCGTCATTTAATTGAAGGCTTACCAGAAGCTGCTAAAAGAAAACAGTCAAATTGAAGGTATATCCCTGCCCAGAACATCCTGAAGGGACCACATCTGTCAAAGTATCTGTGTTTTTCCCTCCATGTCTCCTCCAGAAGCATGCTTTATCGTTGAGTCTCAGCCTCTTAAAAACGTTTACACGTTTCGGAATGCTAATCGTGCCTTCAGCTCCTATTTTCCAAATGCTGTGATCCAAGCTTCCATGGCTGAAACTTCTGCATGCAAGGTTGTGTCAGGGCATTAACCCGAGAAACCGTCTTGCTTAGCAAAATTGTGGATAAGATAATGCGCTCTTTTATAGCAGTCAGTGTATTGTTTTGTCATGTGGCATGATGGTGCTGTCATGTTTTTCTTTTATCTTGAGGAGGTTTTTATGCCTATAGTATGTTGTGCAGTATGGCAAGGCAGCTCCCAGCCGTTGGAAAAACCTTATTCGCCATCCGACGTGTCACTATGAAAAGTGGTCTTGTAAGAGAAACATAATAACAGTAAAATGAATTTACTGTAAAGGCTGCCACACTGTTGTGCAGGAGTGTGTTTCAAAGCGGACCACATACAAAGACAAATGCACCTACTGGGTTCTTCTATAGATGATACGGTTGATATCACTGTGAATGGCTTCTTTGGTATCGTGGGAGGAAAAGGATGGAATGGCTAAGCTGAAGGTAACTGATGAGCTAATCTGGCTTTCAGACCCTAAGCTCTGATTCTGAATCAGACACAGGGAAGACCACACACCCTATATTATGTGACATACATGCTCTGATTGGAGATGATGTTTGCATCTGATAGAAAGTAAACTTTTTCAATAATGCTTTTAGATTGTTTCCTAACCAAATGGTTTGGTCTTTTTATTTAAACAAAGTCAACATAAAATTAAGTATGGTTTTTTGATTTAATACTAGATTATATTAGTAAAAGGTTGCAGCCTTTAATTTAAAGTCTGTATAGCTAGTGTGCAGATTGGGTTAATTAGCTGTAAAACCTAAAGAAGACTGTGCTATGTCCTTATATATATTTCTCAGTAAACATGTATGGTAGGTGAAACTTGGGTTCATCTTGGGTATCACCGCTATGCTTTACAATACCTGCACATGCTTTCTGTTGAACGGAATGGATGACAACACTGGCTCATTTTTGCTCTTTAATTCAGGATTACTGCCTTTCGCCTTCATTTGATTAGACAACCCAGGGCCTTGATTGCAAAAAGGCAGATTTGTTTTGTGACCCTCAAAGGTAATCACCAGCATCATTGTGTCCCTCCTTCTGCAATTGTAAAGCATTCGTGGCGCAGAGAGAAAAGGTGCTGTCTTCAATTGCCCCTCGCCTCCTCCCCTTCACCATTCCTCTCTCTGAATTAAATCCTATTAAATTAGCCTTCACTCTCCATGCAGTTGTTTTTGTTTGGCTTGTGTAAAGATTCTAGCTGTGTGTGCCTGCTTCGTGAGTGAAAAGTGGATTATGTTTTTCTCCCCTCCTTTGCCAGAGGTAAAAGCGTTTGTACACCTCGCACATTTGGCTAAACGCTAAGCACCGATTGGCTGGCGTCCACGCACAGGTTTGTTACAGAAAAATTGTCATACTAATGAAAATTGCAGTGTGTTATTTCTGTAGTGCTGTCAAATCAAGGGAAAAGCCACAGAGCCTAAAGTGCCAGAGATACGCCACGTATTTAAGTTCAATTGATGCCTTTGACAAGGCAGTCGGGGCTGATGTAGTCTCTGCAAAAGATTGGAGCGGGCTTTCTATTGCCCAGAAATATCATCCTACCATTCACAATCATGCTAAGCATCGCTGAGTTCCACAAGCTGCTCTTTCTATCTTCAAGAGCATGTATACATGTCTACAAATTAAAGAAGACAACGCGGAGACTAACACACTGCATGTGTGTGTGTAAACATGAAGTTCAAAGGTCGAACAAGTTTATGATAAACCCCTATTTAAATAAATAATTTGAGTACTTCAAATGCTTTGTTGCCATTGCCTGGAATCAAATAGATGCAGTTTTCTTGTCATGGGTAATGACTGAAAATGAGTTATGAATGAAAAGTGTCACATTGTATAAAATTATCCTCAGTACAATGCATATTAAGCCTAATAAGACACAAGAAATGTGATGAATCACATAGACTCGTTTGGGGGGTTTTCCGCTAGATCACCTCTTGTATTTACAGTGCTTTATTTGTGCACCGTGTGTTTGCCAATTAGGAACTCACCACTGTTAGGCACCCAATTTTCTGCCCTAGCTGGGTAGTTAGCGCTCATATTAGGATGAGTCTCTCTGCGATCGCTTTCCAATCTCCTGGTTGGCGGGGTGCCGCATCGGGCTAATTTAAGGGAATTATTGTGATTGTTTCCATAACGCTGATCAGATTATTGCCCAGCGGGGCCCACTTGCCCTGGTACACTTATTTCTTCTATTTCTTCTTCTTTTTGTGTCTCACTCTCCTTCTCTCTCGCCTACTTTTAAAGTGTCTATTAATAAGAAGGACAAAAGAAGTGTTATTTTTTTAAATAGTTATAGTAAGTCTTAAGGGGATAGCTCACCCAAAAAATACTTACTCACCATTGTCATTTCAAACTTGTATGAATTTCCTTATTTGTAGACCATAAATAGGGTATTTTAAAGAATTTTGGAATCGGAAGAAACACTACATATCTATTGAAATTAATTTCTTTGGTCGATACAAAAGAAATGAATGCTTCAAAATATCTTCGTTTGTGTTCTGCGAAAGACAATATGCTATTCAGGTTTTAAATGACAAGAAGATAAGTTAAAAGTGACACAACTTTTCTTTTAGGTGAAGTATCTCTTTATTACTTTATTCTATTATCATTTGAAGTTTTATTTCACCTTTAACAAAAGGCTTAATTCTACCAACCCTGCTAGGCTGTTTGTCAGTTGGCCTAACAGTCTCTTAAAAATCTGGTTTTAAACCTAGGATTCTAGTGCAAAACTAAAAATAAAATGAAAGATGATATCATTCCCTGTCCTGCCCAAGGCCTTTCTGTGGCCTAAGTGAGGTTGAGCGGCCTGATGTTTTGATTAGTACTGGCTTTTCTCCCCCTTTCCTAGCTTCAGTTTATGCCTCCTGAATAGCCTAACTCATTACTGTAATGAACTTTATAATTACTTTGCCTTGCTTTGAGGAATGAGTCCAATTTAATAAGATGTGATTGGCCTTTATTTCATTTACTTGGCCTGGGCAGTTCACTTGTGGCCATTTTCCATCTTAATAAACTCCTTATCCTTCAAACAGTCAATACCCTTCTGTGAGTAGGCAGTGATGCTCTCCTGAAGTGGTAGTTCATGTCTTCATATAAAGGCTGGATTATTTTCTGTGGTGAGTCAAGCCTTTACAAAAAATGTCTAAGGGTTTTAATGAGTCTGCTGGGTTGGCGCTCTACAGTATGTGCACACCTGTCCTGCAGTGTCACTGTTTTATGTTCTGTCCTAAATGATTCAAACTATTGATTTGTCCGCCTGTTAGGCTGTGATGTAAGGAGCACATCAGGGTCCGAGTCGTTTGTCATTTCAAGAAGCTACACCCTACTTTTTATTCATATTGCATACTACACTTCAGTCTCCACACTCACAGAATTTCAGACATTGGTATTTTTATGAATTATTAAAAATCACAGCTGTTTGATTAATAGGGACTTCCTTTTTAGGGACGAAGTTTAGGATTGCAGTTTTCCAATAATTTCATGGCTGGCCATGAGTGTTTATTAGAAAGGTTCATGTTTTCCCATAGCATCTGAGAGACTAAAACCAGGAAAGGTCACGACCTTTAGTATAAGGTGGTAAGTGACATCAACCTTAAAAAGTGGATACTGTCACCTAACCCACGTTTTAGCATTTTGACAAATATAGTTGATATCAAAACCACTATAATATGTTTATAAATTAAATCTCTTTCGATGTTCAAATATATATATATTTATTGAACTTTCACTGCATGAATAGCAGATTTAATTTGTAACACCCTTTGCACGTACATAATAACACATTTACATTTGTGAAAATAATGCGTTTTTGTAAATCTGGTTTTATAATCATGGCAGTGGCTTTAGCGAGAAGTGAGGATGAGAGGGCGGATTTCATTTTCTCTTTTTATTTAGAGTTGCCAGACGGCATTGAATAAGCATTGAGTTACAGGGCACTGTATTCATCCTCCTTAATTAACACCACAGTAGATATAAGGCAAGCTTGTTCTTGTCTCCATGTAATAGAACCACTACGTTTGTAGTACAATGATGTTTTTTTTTCTCTACTCTTTATATTATTTGTTCTTGGATTCTATCACGCTTTAAAGTTCATCAAACTCTGTAACTTTTCTACATTGACCAGAGAAATGTACAGTTAATATGTACAATATACAGACTATGAAAGGTTAATCAGTTGAATAGTAATAATTGAACGACTACAATTTTAATTTTTCATGGTGGTTTGATGGATCATTTGGATGTGTTCCAAGTGTTTGTGATTCAGTTTCTAAGTCTACTTTTTTTACATTTTACTCCCCTGACCTGTTGCCACCTCATTGCAAGAGCAAAGTCATTGAGCATGGTGTGTTAATTAACAACCAATGTAGCATGTAAAGAGAAGCAAAATCCCTTAATCTATATTACATATTTAAACGAGAAGCATCACAAATAGTTTCTGCAAATCTAATGCTAATCTTAAGTACCTGTAGTGCAAGAACTCACTATTTTTATTTCCGGAAAGAATTTGGTTTACTCACATTTACAGAAGATAGATACAGCGTTACGACTGTTTCGGAAAAAAGCCAAGCTCCCACGGGCAGCACTCATAACCAATCTCCTCACGAAGTCTTCTTCTGGAATATTAATGCTGATACTCATTCGCTTTCGCGCTCTCGTATTGGTGCATGGGCAGGATATTACGACATATGGTCAATAACTGGTCATCTAATGACAATGATAGGTTGATGTATTAGGTTACGTAGTGTATAGAGCACAGAAATACTATGTCATAGATCTAACTCGGTCTTTAGTAAATGGATCTCGTGGAACATCACAACTCAACATGTTTAAAAGTCTAAAGTCCTTATAATGCATGAAACAGTGTGAGCATTCCCCTTAAATATCTACAACCAAACTTAGTTGCAGATCAAATTATTTGGCTATTAAAAGAATTTTTGCCCTCAACGATTGTGAATTTTACCCACAACAATAATGTTGTCATATGCAGGGTAAAAAACACAGACATAGAAATTGCAAATACCTTTTGAGACTGATTTGTGAACATTCAAGACATTGCAAGGCCTGATAAAACAAGGGTGATAAAACCTTCCTTGCAATGCTACAGACTGGCCCACAGGTGTCTCTCTTTTTCTTCCCAAACTTTGCTTGTGGATGTGAACAATATCTGTCCTTCTCATTTCATTCTGCACTCTTCCTCAGAAAATAGAATGCCTGTATCTTACAAACCGCAGAGCCCATCTCTCTAGTCATTCAGAACACAGACCCTTTGGACTACAAGATCTGGAGGTGTGAGCCACAAAAAATACAGCAGGCCATAATAATGTCCCTCGTGCATGAGAGCAATCTTGCACGTTCTTGTGTGAGGCTGTCCACTGATGCGAGCGACTCTCATTTTCTGCTAAATTGCGAGGCTGTACAGGTGTAATACAGCGTCTGGGCGGAGAGCTGAAATTTGGAGGATGTTACAAGCATATGTTAATGTTTAGCAGTGCATCTTTCTCTCTGATGGTGATTGCCTCCGTGTCTGGACAAACACAGCTGTATTTACTGTAATATATTCTGTAGACCCAGAAAAAAGTAATGTTGAATTAAACAGGGGATGTCTCTTTATGGCCATCATCAACATTAACCCCAGAAAGCGAGAGGGGAAGGCAGAAGGTTAATCCCATGCACTTTAATGGATCATGACAGATAACATCTTATCTTTGAACCGCAGTTGATTGATGGACAGTCAGATTTTATAGGAATAGGTGGACAAGTTTTTGATATGACTCCTCTAAAACAATGCAGATATGTTTAATATTGGTTTGTTTGTGCCTCAATCTAAATATTTTTTATGTTGTGTCAAAAAGGTGTTTTCCCACTGTCTGTCTCTGCACAATTTCCTCCCTCAGGTGTCTAAATTTCAAGATTAAAAGGATTTAGTTTTTGCTACATTTCATGACTTTTATTGTTGTTCTGTATTTTTATATTTACTTCTGAAGTCAATGTGTTTATATGGTAATTACATTAAATGTCTCAGAATTAACTGTTAATATTTTCAAGAAAATAATACTGGATTGCAGTTTACAGGTCAAGTTTAATTTAGTTTTAAAGGAAATTATTTGAAGGAATTGTGTTGGTATCAATCCCCTTCTTTTCTTCTGAAGTAGTATAGTACATTTTTCTAATGTTTTCAAATTACACAACTGGAGAGAGGTGGCCGGTTCTTCCCCAAGCCAGTCAGCTGCTCTGTTCCTGAAAGCTACCCAAATGCCTCATGAACCCCTGCAAGGTGGCAAACCTTTATATAGGTGAACAGGGCGCTGCAGGTCTTCCAGGTTTATCTCAATAGAGTGGATTTATGCAGAAGAGAGACACTGAGCCCTGGCATGAAGTGCTTTAGATGTACGACTTTGGCAAGAAACTCTTTGTCTTCACTGTGTAACCCCACTCTTTTCAAGAATACAAGTTTGTGTGTCTTACTTTTAGTGGGTGTCAGCACCAAACTGTTATCACGTAGATGCTTAGGAGCAGACCAGGTGAGATATCAGCAAATCACAATGTTCTTGCCATCGTTTCTGCTAATCAGCTCAAGATAGCTTTGAGTCAGTCTGACAGTTCCTTTCTGTCCCTGGACTGCCCTTAATACTCTAAAGAATCCAGAAGAAAATAAAAATTTGGTTACCGTCAGAAACATTTTGGGTTCAACAGCATTCTCTTGAGTTTTCCCCCTAGTTCCTTAGACGATGGGAACTATCTGTTCTTGTGCTTTAAGAATTCTTTAACTTATAACAATTTCTGAAGGATTATAGGCTACACCACTTTTTGAAGTACAGCTACAACATTCTTCGGCAGGTCATGTAGCCGAAAACAAGTCTTAAATTTACATTTACATTACATTTTTGCATTTGGCAGACGTTTTCATCTATAAATTGCATTATACTTTTTTTGTTTCTGATTATGTGTCATTCCGTGCCCTTGCTAGTGTCATACCCTGGACACTGAGCTTCAGGAAATCAATTTTTTAAAACAGATATCTGATCCGTATTATGTGTGAATTTTGCACACCTGCATCAGTTCTTCAGTCTTGATTTATTTATCATTCACCTTTGCAAACGCAAACACATGGAGCATAGAACTGTGGCAAACAGAAAAGCAGACAAGGTGTGTAGATCCCTTGCCATTTCATGTATCTGTGGAAACCAACACCGTGTCACACCGACCCTCTGCTGCTTTCCACAATGCTACATTGCGTTGCCACGGAAATTGAAATAATGATAATGTGTCCCTCTGACTGCATCAAAGTATTGCCACTTCAAAAAAGCCGGGAGGCATGAAATGCAAATGACAATGTGGAGCAGATGGATTGAGTGTTGTCGCTTTGGCCTCAATGAATCTTAAAGGAAAGGTTGGATGTAACCGAGTTTGTGTGTGTGTGTATGTGTGCGTGTGTGTGTGTGCGCGTGTGTGTGTGTGTGTGTGTGTATGTGTATTTGTGTCAGACAGGTGACAGGGTGTCAGAGTGTTGACTATAGGGGGTATTTTCAGGTCTTCTGTTTATTCCCTTAGACAGATTGATCATAACTGAAGTCATAGCATGAGTTTTCCTCGGCTTGTCGTGTTTGGACTTGACCCTGTCTGTGCACGTTCTGTTTATGCTGTCTGAAGTCCATTGGGTCCATATGGAAATGGCCGCAATTAGCCACTTAGCAGACCACTGTTTTGATCGCCTGGTTTACATTTTCATCGTAGCATATGAATGATGGTATGCTTAGAGTACACATATTATAAAGAAGGACAATCTGAAAAATATTTATTATCGCTAAACTGTATTGAAACAGGCCTCGTCAAAAATCATATCCAACTTACTATTTTTGGTCATGACTATAATGCAAATTTCCATATCCAACTTTGGGAAGTGTACATTTTCTACACAGGTCTTGTCAGGATTGGGATGGATGGTGAAGGAGAGAGAACCCAAATGCAGGCGAGATAGTGCAATAACAGGACTTTAATCACAAAAAACAAACACAAAACAAAAACCCACGATGGGGAAAACAGAACACAAAACACTATAAAAATGGCAAACAAAAAACTTCCCACGATGGGGCACAAAACAAGGAGTACTTAAAACTAAAACAAGGCTAAACAGGGACATGAAACTTGAAACACAATACAAGACCGTAACAGGAACCTTCACAAGGACTAGACCACGAACAAGAGTAACACATGTAAGAAACGTAATGCAGCGACACAGGACAGAAAACACAAGGGCTTTATATAGGGAAACATAACAAGGGATAACGACACGAGGCAGGTGTGGGGAATGAAACGATGATGGGAAGCTAGACGGGATACCAAGGGGGCGGGGTCAAGAGACGAGACAAGAGAGCACATGGCATGTAAGAAAACAATACCATGTGACACTCACACAACACAGGTCTGCCATGACTCTGCCAAAACCAGGAAAAACATGACCAAGATAGGCAGAATCATGACAGGTCTGTGCTGTATTAAATTGTTTTTTCTCTGCAATTTTGTGTATTCTTATAAAACTCATGCCAAACATTTGGCCCATTGAATAATATTTTTTCCATCATTGTGTAACGTACATATCATATTAATGATTTAATCTTACCCGAGAGAGCATTGAAATAGAAATATTATTCATATATGCGTATATGTATAGCAATTAATAATATTTTAATCATAATATGTTTATTATTCATGACTTGGTTAAGCAGACTTTATGCCGCTTGTTTAGTTGTATGTTTAGTTGTATGTTTTGTTACATAAATTAAACTTCTGGGACATTTAAGTGATTAAGCAGAGGTTGAGATGTACCTACACATTTAAAAACACACAATTTTAACCTTAATGTTTAAAAAACATAAGGTCCCACATGACAACATTTGTCAATTTATGCTGTTCAAGCAGTGTTTATTTATATTAGGGAATAGAAATTTTCAAAAAATGAACTGTACCACATTTTCTTCTTAAACATGAAGTTGTAAAGTATAAATCCTGAATCTTGGGGTTGGTTTCTATGTGTGGATATTTGTTTATCACTAATGTGCACCAGTATAGTTGTTTAAATCAAAACTGGAACGAAACTGTTAAATTTGTTTTGCATGTATGTGTGTTTGTGCGTAATTACTCCAGTGAAGGGATGGAGGCTGATGGGGTTGAAGGTGTGAGTGGTTAAACAGCAGTACTCTCTGAACCTGCCTGCCGGAGGAGGGCTGTTATATATTAAAGGGAGGCAGAGAGAAACAAATTATCCCGGTGTCTTAGTGTTGGTCTGCTCTCTCTCTCACACTCTTAGTGCTATATATTTTCACACCTGAGTGAATCCTCCCAATGCTCACTGTCTCTCTCTCCCCCATTCCATTTCTCTCTCACTCTATCACTCCTTTTCAATGTCTTCCTTGCACTCGCCTGTGCTATCTCTCCTGCAACATATCTCTCTCTCCTTCCTGTCTTGCTTGCCATCGTCTCTTGCCTCGTCTCATATTCTCTCTCTCTCTCTCTCTCTCTCTCTCTCTCTCTCTCTCTCTCTCTCTCTCTCTCTCTCTCTCTCTCTCTCTCTCTCTCTCTCTCTCTCTCTCTCTCTCTCTCTCTCTCTCTCTCTCTCTCTCTCAGGTCATGTTACAGCAGCACCAGTAGAAATGATAGGAGAAAGACGTGAGGTTGTTATTTGCATAGAAATAGCATGACGCCCCAGGCAGCTTGAGAGAAGGACACAGAGATCATTTGTCTAAAATTTTAATGAAAACTTTTGCTGAGGCAGACATTTTTTTTCTTTTTCACCCTCAACCCCCATCCCCCCATCTCCCTGTTCAGTCCTCTTTGCCCACCCCACCTCCCCATCTTCTTGCCCCCACGGTGAATTAACGCGGCTCGATTTAAAATTAGATGACACATCGCAAATCGCTGCATGCCAGGATGCAATAACATGTAAATTTCAATTTGCGGGCTGTAATAGAAGAGCGAGTTGTGGCTGTTGCTGAATGGAGAGCCTGCTGCAGAGGGCCGGGACGTGCTGTTTTCTTTCTATTGTGTGTGTGCGCATGTCACAGCACAAGCTGGCTGCATAGTTCATCTTGCGCCAGAGCTTTTTTTTAGACAGCTCTCTGACCAGCTCGGCATGAGTTCGGAATGAGGAAGGCTCTGTAGAAAGTACAAGTGTGTGTGGGTGGAGTGTTTGCCACCTTTGTCACTGTACTGCAGAGTTCAGCATACACACACACACACACACACACACACACACACACACACACACACACACACACACACACACACACACACACACACACACACACACACACACACACAGAAGCCAGATAGCACTGTCACTGATGCTCTCAGGTCACAGCATGTGGTGTGTTGTTGAAACTTTTGTTGGAAAAGTTATATTATGATAAATATGAGAATTTGAATGATGTTTATTCAGACATATCCTAGCAACAAGCATTAAGTATTAATTATTGTTAAGTAGTGTTTATGCAAAAGCTGAATTCTAGTCTTCAAGGCATCTCTGGTCATTGCACTGGATATACTAAAACAAACTTGTTTGTAAAATTCACACATGTTAAATATCAAATATTCCAGCTTGACATAAACCAACTGCATCATGGAAACACATCAAACAAACATAACATACAGTATATTACATCATATATTATAAATAACTGTTTAAACTTTGTAAGATAATTAGTATGTCTAAGAATATGCTCAAATAAATTAAATATAATATTAATTTACTGGCTATTATATATTAAATATTAATTAGTAGGCTCTGAATTCCAGTTCATTTATTCTGTAAAGATGTTCGCATTTGATAAAGATTACTTTAGTGAGAATAACTAACTAGTAAGATTAAAAAAACTTTCATTTTTTAAATGTGTCCATTTACAATTGTTTATTTCTTTAAGATTTTCTGGGAACCCCTTAGTACCTTTTTGAGCCCCCGGGGTCCCCAGACCCGATTTTGACAACCCCTGTCTAAAGCAACTTCAATTTTAAAATGTTGTCATCATTTCCTCACCCTCTTAACATTTTAAACCTTGCTTTGGTTTTAGAAGTGCTGGGGGCCACTTTCATGTCCTTCGATTTATTTTCTTCCTCAGTAGATCATAGGCATTCCTTAGGGACTAAAACCATCGTCTTTATACTTCTAACACAATGCTTGTGAAAACTGAGCTTTACAGAACATGAATACATAAACATAAAAGATACAGTGATTGTGTACTATTGAAGTGGTTGGGTGCATGTGTGTTGGTGTTCCTGTTGGGCTGTGACTCTTCCCTCTCGGAGTGCCCTTGGCATTATGTGACTTTCCCCCTCTGTGCCTGGAGGGCTGATGCTGGCCGTTTGAGCGGTGGCGTGGTTGATATGGTTAGACAGTGCATGGGGCGCCGTGCCAAGACAGTGCCAGCGTCTACCTCTGACCTGCTGGCAGACGATCAGCACACTTGTGCCATCCAGCCTGCTAACACCCCACTGTACACAGCGGGTCGCAGCAGCAAGCCCTGTCCCGCTTTTGTTTGTTGAGAGGACAATGAGAAAGAGAAGTTAAGAGTGTAAATATACATACACTGTATATATATGTATATATATACATTCAAAATGTGTTCTGTACACATTCACATACCGTTTGTTTCCAAATGGAAATATTGATGCTTACCAATCAGAATTATACTAAAAGTGACTTTTGCCGAGGTCACTATGCAAACGTGTCATTGAGCTGACTGGCAGGCGTCTGTCTCACCAACACCTTCACAAGGTTGCTCCTCTTGAGGCAGTCTGGGTTTTCCCTTCCTTACCTCCTCGCATAAGGGCTTTTTTCCTGCTGTGCCCAGAAGCCTCACAGCCTCTCTCAGACACATGGGCACAGTGGCAGTTGAGTGGGATATCCTCCAAGGAGCCTTGCAGGGGGGTTGACTTAATCCACTTGTCGAATTGACTAATCAGACAACCACTGTATGATTAGCAGAACAACCTAAAGACAAAAGACACCACGGAAGGGGGTCACTTTCCTTCATCCCCAGAAAGAATATTAATCTGTTTCCTGTGTACCTATATGCAGGTGCATCTACATTCATGTGACAGTGTGTGTGTCGCCTGTGGTCTTAGCTCTCCTGTGTCAAGGTGACCGTACAGGCTGCCACAGGCCTGGGGTCGGCCTGACAGCTTTAGGAGCATGCTGGAGATTTGTAGCCGTGCACATAACCAATGGAGGTAATAAAAGAATAAATGATGGTTGAAGAGGTTAAAACAAGGGTGGTGATGGCCACCTCTGCTGCTTTTACCACTGTGATCCCTTACATTCAACATCCTGCCCCCCTCCACACACTCAGCTTTTGGCCTCTGCAGCATGGCATGATGGGAAGGGGGGTTAATGAGCCCTGGAGGCCATAGGGTCAAAGCAAGAGTGGAAATGAGTTAGCCATGCCCAGAGCTATCATTCACAATCCTATCTCACCTCTCTTGTCTCAGACACGCACGCACACACAGACATATATTCACAAAGTAGTGTTTACCTACAATCCGTGATGCACAAAGAAATACTTGCCACCTCATTTACATTTTTTGTCAAAACATAAAAAAGACAGCTTTCTCGTGTGTTTATGTAAAATAATCATTCATATTTAATTCTGGGAACTTGGGACATCAATTATCCCAAATTCAGAATAAAAATATGTAATTTGCATTTACTTGCAGAAAAATTGAGGGTAAAAACAGTAAACAAAATGACTTTTTGTCATACATGCCAGTGGTGGGTGAAATGCTCACCATGACCAATAAAACGTATTTTTGAAGTTTTCTATTAAATTATTTTTTTTCACAACATGTCTAATAGCACAGGAGGAGGGAACATTTCTCTATTTTTTCCAAACTCCTGTTTTCTCTTTCACGTTTCCTCTCTTTGACTCTTTTTCTCATTTTCCTTTAGCAGTGTCTGGCTGTGGTACCCAGCAGGCTCTTCGTCACCTCACCTGTCAATACTCAGGAGGGATGGCATGTCAGACTAGGAAGGGTCCCAGTATTAATACACACTGGAGGTTATCCAGCACCCCCTCGGGGCCTTGTGTGCTGGGACCCTCTGTGACCGCTGGCTGACAGAGTGCTCTTTAATACCCAATCGACAGTATTGACGTCCCCCTCCCAACACAAGGTTCACAGAGCTTGCGGAACCACCCCCTGTATATGATTTTATTGATTCGAGGCACTGACACCCAAGCCCTGTTGACATGCACAGTTTCACTGCTCCATAATATAAAGATTAAGAAAGGGATTACAACACAGGGGGCAGATAGCACAGCCGACAGGTCAACATTTTGCATCATCTGATGAGCGGCAATTCAGGACCGTGCTATTCTTTTGCAAGTGTGACTCTATTCATTTAGATGTAATTTCCATAACTGTTTTGAGCATTTTATTGTATTGTACAGATATAGTAGAGAGTTCTTTGAATTTCTTAAGGGTCAGTTGCAGGTCACAAGTGACATATTGCACACAGTAACTCTAACTTAAAGTTGCAAAGCATCCCAAAGTTCTATATTGAGCTATATGGTTTTGTCCCCTGAGATTTGCAGTCATGCCACATATTACTTGTTCGATTTCAAGCACCAACACACCTGGTTGCACTCGGCAACTGATGACGGTAGATCTCTAATTACCTGATGCAGGTTTACTGTATGTTTGAGCTCCCTGAGGTTTGGGTCAAAAGCTGCTGATCCAGAGTTTGCTTATGAGAAGACTGCTCTCTCAGACTTGAGACAAAGCGCAGAACTTAACATTCGAACCAAACAACTGTTGAACCGTTCTATTTTCTTTCGTTAATTCCGTTGGCCCGGCTTGGCATGGCATCGACTCATGCTCTCAGGGTATGAGTTGAGCTGGGAAAGTTTGGAGTTCACTCTGGGTGTGATTGATTGGCTGTGCTGATGGTGTTCGACTCCCCATTGCTGCAGGCATATGGAGGCTGCATGTCCAAGCAGCTGTGCTCCCAGGGTGGCACCGAGAGGGCATGAGGGCTCTCGGTACACTAACACCACCATCACACATCACCACCCCGGTGACCCCATCAGAGAGGGAGACTCTTCTGCTGTGAAGCCCTCTCTGTTGCTCAAGACTTTTATCAATAATCTTGTTGCCACTAAGAAAGAATAAATTACTTTATTGCACTCTGGATGACTAAACCAAAATCCATGACTAGCTTTTAGCAGAAAAGGCCAGGCTCAAAAATTAAATTTTTTTAGTAGTCATATTTGTGCACGCATGTGTGTCCTTGCCTGTATGTGCCAAAGACCCTCATAAAGGTCTGGTTGAATTTTTGCCTACTAAGGTACCTTACAGCTTGCTGGCAGAAAGCCCTGGTCATGATGCTGCCCCACAGCTCGACCGGCCCCACTGCCCATTCATCACTCTCAATCTGAGGCCTCGGCGACCTCGTGGCCTTTGCATTTTTACCATGCCATTAAAATACTTGTCAGCTAAGTCAAGGATAAAATATTGTTGCAAACAAAAAGATTCTGAATTCGGCTTACACAGGGAGAAAAAAGTGCAGCTTCAGACCGATGTGCCCGCGGGTTCTGTGAGCATTCCAGTAAATACGTGAATCTAAAGTGCTCAGCGATGGCATATAGACCAAGGACACAGATGCGCTGAACAGTACTGCACCTCCATGTGAATGACCTTCAGTAATGGTCAGTGCTTTCACCAAGCCTGCACATTGTTTTATGATGAAAGAAAAACTGGTCAAGGTTTTTTGGAGTATGCAAAGAAACAGATGCACGCACATTTCTCATGAAGGAAAAAATTAACACGCATGTTTTTTTTAATAGTGCATGAAAGATAAATTCTCTTATAGTTATATTATCTTACTGTTTAGTTGGAAGTTTCTTTAGTCACCCTTTCATACAGCTCTGTTTGTGGTGTATTGTGTGTGTCATTTCTAAAACAAAAACATTCTGCCAATACAAATAGTAGTGGTGGTTTCAGTTTTTTTTAAGGATACATTTGCCCTACTTTTCAGCAGATTATTCCTTTTTATTTTATCCAGTCAATTTTGCCTATATCATCCATATCACCTATCAGAAAAATGCTGCAGCAGCATCTTTTTAAATGGAGTGACTTCACATTTTAATTTAGTGTTTGCTGGTAAATGTGTGAGTGAGAGAGCGAGAATGAGAAGACGGAAAAAGTAAAAAGGCAATGATTTGTGGCGATAAGTTCAAGCGCAGATCTGCGAGGTTAAAAGTTAAAGTAATTCATTACGGTAGATAGTGGCGTGATATTCTTCATTCTGACGCCCGGCACGAGCCGCCCAATCACGGCTATCGGCCCGGGATCCGGATGCAGAGATAATGGCAGAATTGATGGTCATATTTTACAGTGGGTCATGGCAGAGCAGAGTGTAGAACATTGTAATTACAAGTTTGGTGAGGGAAGGGATGTTGAGAGAGGTGTGGGGGGGTAGGAGAGGTCTTTGTCTGGCCCTAGACAAGCAGTCAGCTTAATTGAATGGTAACCTCTGGAAGTGTTGTGCTAACACAGCTGTGAGAGAGAATGTTGGTGAGAAATTGGAATTGCTGAGCATGGCTTTTTGGGGGTGCTCACTTGTCTGTTGCCTTGTATTCAGTTGCTCATGGCTCTGATAAAGCATGGAGCTCTTCCAGCACCTATGAACAGCATCACATGGCACATCAGGCTTTATGTACACACACTGCAAAACAGGGCACAGTGAACTGTAATGATATGAAAGAGTATTCTGTATTCCTCAATTAAATCTATTTTACCTGAATTTTAGACTTGCAATGCTTTTTTTACGGTGCACGTCGAATATTCCTTAATGAGCAATTTTGTGAAAATTTCAAGCTTTCAAAAAAAAATGTTTTTACCAAAAGTCTGGTTAAAATACCAATGTGAGGTCTCTCTAATAGTTTTAAGGATTTTGTCTTATTCTAGTATTATTATTTCACTATCAAGTAGTCATGTAAGGGTTAGCTTCAAGATTGTTACATCCATAACTTTACATATTCTTCATAAATAGAGATATATAAATAAAAATATCGGGTGAATCCAGGTTGATTGAGATACATTTTTAAATTGATGTGAATAAAAAAAATATGTCCTAATCAACTTGAATTATATAACATACACTATATTACCAAAAGTATTCGCTAACCTGCATGCACTCGTATATGAGCTTAAGTAACATCCTACTTCTAATCTGTAGGGTTCAATATGATGTCGGTCCACCCTTTGCAGTTATAACAGCTTTAACCCTTCTGGGAAGGCTGTCCACAAGGTTTAGGAGTGTATTTATGGGAATTTTTCACCATTCTTCCAGAAGCACATTTGTGAGGTCACACTGATGTTGGATGAGAAGGCCTGACTCTCAGTCTCCGCTCTCATTCATCCCAAAGGTTTTCTATCGGGATGAGGACAGGACTCTGTGCAGGTCAGTCAGGTTCAACCACACCAGACTCTGTCATCCATGCCTTTATGGATCTTGTTTTGTGCACTGGTGTCATGTTGGAAGAGGAAGGGGTCAGATCCAAACTGTTCCCACAAAGTGGGGAGCATGGAATTGTCCAAGATGTCTTGATATGCTGAAGCATTCAGAGTAAGATTGCTTGAAACACCTGATTTCGATTATTGGATGGGTGAGCTAATACTTTTGAAAATATAGTGCATAAACAGTTTATTGTGACCTAAATATAATTGAGTGTTTTATGTCACATCCATAATATTGGAATTGCTAATATGTTTTTTAACAGATAAATTTTGTAGTTCATAATAATATAATTAAAAATACATTTTATGGGAAGGGAAGTGCTTTTTCTTCAAATATTTGACATATTATAGCTTTTTAAACTAAACTTTTTAAACTAAACTAAAAAACAATTTTTAACTAAAATGGACTGTTATTTTTTAATATGAAATGGCACCCATGTTGTTTCATGTATTTGTATTTTCTTTAGTGAAATTAAAATAGAAATGTATGTCATTTTTATTTCAAATATGTCATCATAAAATAATAATAATGCAAAATCACTATTAATTATGTTATTGTTATATTATAAGGACATTATTTATCTGGGCTGTCTTTAAGGATTATTTTAGCCCAAAATTTAGTGATAGATAAGAAGTTTTTAGTTAAAAATAGCAAAGTGCTTCAGTAACTTTAGCCAAACACTATGCAGTTAGCTAGAGATAAATGGTCCCATTATGTCTCTCGTTACCTTTGGACTGCTCCTCCCCGAAACACCACCTTGTGTGTCCCAGGACCCTCTGCTCAAACCCCAAGGACCTTCTTCCTACTACTTCCCTGGATTTAAAAACAATAGGATCTCCCTGTCCTCATCTCCCCTCTTTCGCTCTCCCTCTCTCTTTTTGTTTTTAACCATCGTTCTTTCCTATTTTCTTCTCATCCAAGCTGAATGGATTGCAGTCTCATCATAGCCCTCGTTTCAGAGTCTTCCTCTCTTTCATTTTCTTCATCTCCTGTGTCTCCATTTTTTTCTTTATCCCATAATCTATTTCGTTCTTTCCTGGACAGTTTCTTTTCCAATGTTCTGGGCTAATGGCAGAGGGGAGAGCCTGCAGTTATAGCAACAGGGACAATTTGGTCCTGTATGGGATATTTGTGTGTATGTCTGTGTGTGCGAGTGTGTCGGCGCAAACGCATAGACACTGTCCCGGTTGAGCACAAACACTTCAGTGGTCTTGATGAGCCAATTTCATTTCTATCTCCGGATACTCATTTCCCTTTAATGAAAAACACAACAATTACTTCAACGCTCTGAATAGGCCGCAGAATTGGTTTGAGGTAATGATTTTTTTATAGATAAGGTAGAAATGGACTTGTCTCTTACTTTTTTAGTGTTGTTAGGCCCTGTTAGGACAACTGAATATAAACTTTTTGGAGTTTTTCTAAAGTTTAATTTATTTTGTCTCAAGGGTCTTTAATACAGTGTTTACAGTTGTCTGCCCAAGCTTCTTTGTTTATTTCTATTAGAATTAAAAAAAAAATTTAAGTCAAGCCAAAACTCAGATAGGAACATTATTTAATGCGATTTCAAAGTCACTATAAACTGCCATACAGACGGACAGGTAACAATCTGCATTTCTCAGGATTTTTACCACTTCGTCCACCACTCTGGTTGGATTTTTCATTAAGCATGCCACAGTGCAATTTTGCCATAGATTTTGGTCAAATAAGTTATAATTTTACTGGCTACACTTTTAGTGTTTTATTTATGTCTTAAGGTGCAGCCTATGTAGGCAGTTTACTAGGATTGGAGCAAAGCCTCTTTGGCTTCCTATTGTTTGTCATCTAGAGGTTGAATCACTGATGTTGTTACCATGGAAACCAAATTTGTTGACACATCAGTCCCAGCTGACCCTACTAACCTGGCTAAGCTTCACCTAAATGATTCTTTGTAAGGCACTGCTACATCGCAGCACTGTTATTGACCTCGGGACGACCCTCTGACTTCATTCAACCTCAGATTCATGTAGAGGCAAAAACAGGCTGGTCAGGTGATACAGAATGACAAAGACAAAAAAGGCAAATCTTTAGTCAAGCAAAGAATTTTTGTCTCAGTCTGTGTGTAGTATCACACATTTTAGTGGATGATGCATATAAGTTATTGAATTCTTTATGTTGTTTGTTTTCACAATTATAAGACCTCATCAGTCTTTGCAGAAGAAACGATGGTTGCAATATTTCTTGCTCCTGTTGTTTTCTTCGCCTTTTTTTTCACATATCCTTTTGAAAAGCGATGTGTGACGACAGCATAGGCAAAAAGTGTGTGTGTTTTGAGACGGCGTGTCAGATCACGCTTTAATGGCTTTTTAAACGGAGACAGCTAGGTGTCAAACATGCCACTGTTTAATTAATTTTGTTTGTCCTGTGCGGCTTTTGATAGTCACGGGCTGCCGGGCCTCCCTGTTGGGTAGACAGACAAAATGAAGGCAGACTGTTGCATGCTGGGAATAGGCTGTCTTTAGGGTCATGGCTTTTGTAGAGTGAGAGTTCATGTCACGTAATTTCATATGCCGATGATTTATATTTTATCTTCTCGGGATTGCCTGCATCACATTAGTGTAAATGAGTGTAAAATTTCATACAGCAGTTGTATGCAACTTCATTTAATAGACTAAGCATTTCTTCATGTTATGTGTTCATGTACAATAACCTATATACAGTGCTACTAAAAATATCTTCAGGATGGCAAAAGGTTCTTTTTCAAATCTTTTTTTCTTATTTTATAATTTTTATTTGTGAGACTTCGAGCTTCAGATGCTAAAAAGATTATTTATGGAACAAATTTTGTTTTCTATGGAATAATGAAGCGTTTTTTTTTTTTTTAAACGCTAACAGCAATAACATTTCAGGGGTTGCACATACTTATTAAATGTCTAGCATGTCTTTGGATAGAAATATTGTTGCACTTTATTGTACAGTGAGTGCACTTATAGTACCATTAGTATACTTGATATGGTTTAGGCTAAGGTTAAGGCATAGGTTCAGGTTAGAACATAGTATTAAATGGTTACAATAATTATATTGTATGCACATGGGTAAAAGGACTGTAAAATAAAATGTTAACAAATGTCTGTCAAAAGTGTACATGGATTACATATTTAAAATGCATGAATGCAAGTGATATTTTATTGAAAGGCAGAAGTTTTAGGATGGATTTGGCGATTTATTACACATTTTTATCAAAACAAACTGCATTATACTTTAAATTAGTTTTAGAGTAGTGCAATCCCTGAAATTGAAACCTTGAAATTGGCAATGCTGATACATTAAGCATTTTTCGGCCACTTTCTTTGTGTCTTTACATGTACTGTTGTATGTTTTTTCTCATGCATATTTGTGCATTATTATGCAGGGAATTTGTTTAGGTGTTTGGTTATGCTCAGATGATGAGTATATACTTTGACAAGTATATACTTTAGCGTATATGTTTGCCAGTATAGCGAAAAGTGCATTGCACTGTTCTGAATGCGTATGTGTTTGCACTCTGTGTGGGTATTTGTATAGGAACAGAGCGGACTAGGAGAGCCAGTTTCTTTGGCTCTGTTTGATTATTCATAGAAAATTGTGTTGGGGGGCTTGTGAAAGTAGGGAGGGGAGGTGTGGGGTAAATAAATAATAAACAATCACAGCACCCCTCGCTGCACACACCATGAGGAGCCAAATCGCTGTGTCGGCCAAACGACTTGGAAATTGTGTGTAATGAGTAGGAAAAGATTAGACGCAGCTCTTGCTAGTCCGTAAATTGACATTAGTAAAAGAAAACTCTTTACCAGGCGGGCTCAGAGCGCTAATTTTCGTCCATAAGAAAAAAGGGCTAGAGGAAATAAGCCTTAAAACAGAAAATAAGGAAGAAAACAAACACAAAAAGGTGTATAATTTAGCTGCAATGTGTCCAGTCTTGCATTTGATTTTACCTTATTTTCAATGGCGTAATGCAAAATCAGGATAGCTGTGGAGACAGGCGGATTGCTGTGTTGTTCCCAGCACGGTGTTATGTGTGCGAGCTGCTGTGGCCTGTGACCCAAACGAAGGGGAAGTCATGCATGAAATGCACTGGAAATGAACACCCAAGGCCCTGCATGACACCATGCAACTATGCATGTGAAATAAAGCCTTTACATTCAAACTCCAAAACTTACGATTAATTGCATTCAGAATAAAGTTTGTGTTTACATAATTTATACCTGTGTACTGTTCATATTAATTTTGTTTATACACACACGAGCACGCAAACACACACACACACTTGCACGCACGCACGCACGCATGCACACGCACAAACACACACACACACACACACACACACACACACACACACACACACACACACACACACACACACACACACACACACACACACACACACACACACACACACACACACACACACACACACACACACACACACATATATATATATATAAACGTGTTTATGCAAATTCAAACAAGTCAGACCAATTCTGTGGAGTGTGAATGTAAATAATTTTTTAAAAAGTTCACGTTTTATCTCATGTTCCATTGGTTGTGCCAAAATCTCAGAAGGAAAAGGTGTCTTAAAAAGTGCCTTAATGGTTAAAACTTGTCAGCGGTTTGTGATATCTTCATGGGCTTTGGAATTTATGTGTAGGAGCTCACTCTGAAGCAAATGTATAGAATGAGTGTAGTGTCAAACCACTAGGTGGCACTATATTGGGAAAAACTTAATATTGGACATAACTATGCAACCGTTCGTCTGATGACCTTGACTTTTTATATGGTGTGTCTTTGTGTCATGTGCAATGACTTTCTGAAAGGACGTGGGCGTAGCTTAAAACACATGGCCGCCATTGGCAAATGAAATTTGATCGTCTTTTAGATGGGTTTAACAGAGGCTGAGCGGAACAAAGTTCAATGGGTTGATTCGTTTTGTGGTCCAGTAGGTCTGTGTGAAAATACGAACACAATTTGCGTCCAGGGGGTGAAATTAATTTTTATATGTATATAAAAATGATGTATATAGTAACATGTAACATAGAAAAGAATATAGATATCAACTTATAGCTCTTGCTGTAGAATTTTCCCTCTGTAAGCACCACTGTCAATCAACATTTCTTGAGTCATCATGATTATTTAAAAAACTTTCTTTCACGAACTAGTCCTAGGTTTTTTGCCCGATCGATTCATACCAGGGCTGAAATATTCCGTGGAGTGTGAATATGAATAGTTATTAAAAAAAGGTGGAATTTCCAAATCAAAATCAACAGTCAACAGGGAGGGAGCTTTTTAAACTAGGATAGACAGCTTCATCGGAAAGGCCTATCAGCTCGAACCCCGGTATTGCTTTTTGCAGCTATATTTAATATTAAAATCAAAATTGACTGTTTTTAATATTACTGGTTTTGTCAATACCAGTTTACAGCTACACCCTTCCTCAAGATGCCACCTTTGTAGGCATCTCACAAGGCTTCAGAACAAAGCCATAGATATTATCTTCTCCACAGATTCAGGGAGTTTACAAGTTTAAGTAAGCATTACTGATGTCTTCTGTAATTTGCCTACCTACCCACTGACCTTAACATCTATTTCTTATTTGAAAAGATGATTTAAAAAATAGACAGAATACTCATATTTAGGGACTGTTATCATAGATGACTGTTGGCATGGAAAGGGTTAACGCATGTTGTTCAAGTGAATAGACTATGTGAGAAATTGTGTGTAAAATGTGTGAGATTCGAGCTGCTTGGTGCATGAATGTGAGGAGAGTGGCTCCAGGGAAGATGCTTTCTCCACTCATTACCGTTTCCACACTGGGCTTTATCGTTACTGAAAATATCTGTTTGCTTTAATCTCTTGAAAGCGATGACGCCAGCAGCAACTCTGATAATGAATATTATGACAGACCACTGAAAGTAGTAACAGAGGCAGTGTGGATGGTCAAACCCTCCCTGCCTCTGCCATTCGCTCCTCTCTTCCCCTCTGTCTGAAGGGGCTGTGTTTCCAGACGGCTGAAAGGGTCCATGTTTTCCAGAGCAGTTTAAGGAGTAAACATCAAGTGATCCCGGAGTTCTGTTGCCACCCACAGCAATTCTTGGATCCAGGCAGTCGGAATAATAACAGTTTTCATAATGGCGATAATAGCAGACGATTACAAAAGATAGTGGGGGGAAAAACACGGGGTAGGGGTGGGGGAGGGAGAGGGAGTATAGATTTCACTTGTGTCGTGCAACACAAAGGATTGCATAATTTGAACCCTTTTACTTCTCTCTCTAGCTCACTCCGTTTGCCTCTATCTTTGATTTTATTTTCCCTCTCTCTCTCTCTCTCTCTCTCTCTCTCTCTCTCTCTCTCTCTCTCTCTCTCTCTCTCTCTCTCTCTCTCTCTCTCTCTCTCTCTCTCTCTCTCTCTCTCTCTCTCTCTCTCTCTCTCTCTCTCTCTCTCTTTCTCTCTCTCTCTCTCTCTCTCTCTCCCTCCCTCTCCCTCTCCCTCTCCCTCCTTCCTTCCACCTCCCTCCAACTCTTTCTGGCTAATTTAAAATTTGTCAAACCAGGGCGTCTTCTGGATCGCTGGCCTTTGATATTTTGCGCACTCCATTTGCTACAAACAAGCCGCGGGCCCCGGTTCCTGCTGACTGCTGCAGAAGAACCTCGGCTCCATTTATCTTGCCCCGGCCGCTGAATGCTTACTCATTACAGAAGGCCTCACCAGGTTAACCCTCCCATCTCCAACAGCATCCCGCCAGCATCTCCTGCCACAACCACTCTCATTACACAGACACAAACATGCGCACAAATAGCCACTGGTAAACACACACTCAAATGTTTCTAAATGGATGCGCTATGACTTATTTAGATTAGTGCAGCGGTGCTCCACATGCAACTGAGAAGCGCTGGTATGGGCACCAGTCATTTACATTGATAAAGTGCTTTTTTTACACTGAACTCCAGGATGTGTTTGACCTTGCAAAATAGCAATTGTTATCTTTTGTGTTGAGAATTTGCCAACAAAAAGCATTTTTCAAGGTGTGTTTGGAGGAAAACATGGCACTGAATTTGGTTAAATGTGATGTTATTGGTAGGACTATTGACTATAGGATAGATTGTGATAATATTGGTTGGTAGTCCTGTTCTGTATATTACTTTTTTTTTTACATGTTTGAACTAAAGTTGTTTGGTAATTTTGCATACTGAGTTTTATGTTGTAATATGTATACATGGCTTGAACTGGCTCATCTTCTCCCCGTGGTGTCTGTAACCCTTTAGAGGCCCTTCCCCTGGGAAACATGTCAATCTGGGCGTCCGCAGATCAATCAGCCGCTGATTATGCTCTTCATTCTCCAGCAATTGATTTTATTCTCAGCTGAAAATAGGCATCTGCTGTCAGGCCTCTGTGTACGGTGGACTGTGTGCGGGCTGACGAATTGCTTTTGACAGAGATCAATCTCACAGCTGATGGGCCAGGGATCCAGGGAGCTGACGGTCTGCACAGCATAACAGTGAGAGAGGCGTATCGACACCACTGCTGATAACACCACACACACACTCTTACTAATGCTATACTTTCCTCGACTTTTCCATGTTCTTTTGCGATCTC
This sequence comes from Triplophysa yarkandensis, assembly GCA_033220385.1. NCBI lineage: Eukaryota > Metazoa > Chordata > Actinopteri > Cypriniformes > Nemacheilidae > Triplophysa > Triplophysa yarkandensis. Next base: position 10,032,575 of record CM065675.1, read on the forward strand.
ATCTTTTGTAAATATATCACGTACAGACCAACGCTCTAAAAGAATCTGTTGTAACAACTCTTATACATTATTCTAGAATCTATAAAGCAGCCACATTTGCATATAATTTCCAAAAACTTTTTATGACAAAGCATTTTGAGGTCTCATCTTAAATAGGAAGCTTTTTAGAAGAAATGTATTATGGCTGCTTCCCCTGAATTTGAAAACAAATTCTTTATCAAAATTTTAGTTTCCTGGTTTTTGTTTAGTAATTTCAACATTTAAATAGCTAACTTGTGTAGGAATGCTACGATCAGGCTTTTTGCAGAGTACTGATTTTTTGTCATGGTGATCAGCTGATCAAGATATTAAGCTGATATGTAAACTCTCTGATTGCTGATAAACTTTTTCAGACCAACTATTACTATAAATATTGTCTTTGTTATTAAGTGATGTTTTGTTACATGTGACAGTAATTGTGCGAAATAATCACAAAAAAGTATTCATTATACACTGAACTTTTTAATATGCATAACACCTGTCCTCATGCTTTGAATTCACTGATTGAGATTGGCTCGTAAGATCAGACAAGTTTAGTTAGTACTAATCGAGTCATATAATATGCTTAACATTTACCTGAGATAGGTATGGGACAAAAATCATATTTACTATTAATTTCAGGAACTTGTTTATGCAATTAATACAACGCCTACATATGAAGTGCTTATTGGGAGGTTAAGCAGGTCTTAATATAGAAATTCTGCATATCTGATTTAAAAACTTCTTCAGTTCCTCACAGTCTAGTGCGCTTTGAAATTAACATTTCAAAATATTATACATTATTATAATTGCAGGCTGGATCAATCAAAGTTGTATCAGACTCATTGCCTTTTGAGAGAAATGGCCACTGATTGGTTGATCATTACTTTTTGTATTGTAAAGCAGTGAGAGCTATATGAAAAAGAGAATGCACTCCTTTTCTGGCTGCATTAATGTTTTTTGGAAAGAGTAGCTCATGAGTAGAAAATATGAGACATGAATTTTTTAATTCATGCCCCTACCCAAGAAAACAAAAACCACATGTTTAAATGACTGGAGGCCTGTCGCTCTTACACCGATCTTCAGTAAGTGTTTTGAGAGACTGATCAGAGACTACATCTGCTCTGTGCTGCCCGCCTCACTGGACCCTTAACAATTTGCATACCGCAGCAATCGCTCAACAGACGACGCCATTGCCTTCACCCAACACACTGCTCTCTCTCACCTGGAAAACAAGAACTCCTATGTGAGGATGCTGTTTGTGGACTACAGCTCAGCATTCAGCACCATAGTGCCTTCCACACTTGTTGAGAAGCTCCAGAATCTTGGACTGAACAGATCTCTGTGCAGCTGGATCCTGGACTTCCTGACAGGCAGAAGTCAGGTGGTCAGAATGGGCAGCAACACCTCATCCCCGCTGATCCTCAACACTGGTGCTCCTCAGGGCTGCGTTCTCAGCCCACTCCTGTACTCCCTGTACACGCACGACTGTACAGCCATGCACAGCTCCAATGTCATTGTCAAGTTCGCTGACGACACAACCGTCATAGGCCTAATCACCGACAACGACGAGACGGCCTACCGAGAGGAGGTGAGCACCCTGACTAAATGGTGTCAGGTGAACCACCTCTCACACAACACTGACAAGACCAAGGAGCTGGTGCTCGACTTCAGGAGACAGAGCAGAGAACACAGTTCCATCACTATCGGCGAGACACCTGTGGAGCGGGTGAGCAGTTTCAAGTTCCTCGGCGTCAACATCAGCGAGGATCTCACCTGGTCCACTCACACCGACGCGGTGCTGAAGAAGGCCCAACAGCGCCTCTTATTTCTGAGACGGCTGAGGAAGTTTGGCATGAGCCCCAGCATCCTCAGAACCTTCTACACTTGCACCATAGAGAGCATCGAAACAGCACTGCTGGCAACCGTAAAGCTCTGAAAAGGGTCGTGTGAACTGCCAGCCACATCGTCGGAGGTGAGCTTCCCTCCCTCCAGGACATCTACACCAGGCGGTGCATAAAGAAATCCCGGAAGATCATCAGGGACTCCAGCCACCCATCTCACAGACTGCTCTCTATGATGCCCTCAGGAAGACGTCTCCGCAGCATCCGCTCCCGCACGAGTCGACTGAGGGATAGCTTTTTCCCTCAGGCTATCCGACTCATGAACAATCAGAACTGATACACTCCCACACACAATATGTCACACACTGCACTTTAAACAACAGCCTACCTCATCCTATGCACAACTTGTTTACATTGTTTACATTATGCAGAACGTGCACACTCTGTGTTTAGTGTTTAATGTTTTTCTCGTGCTAAATGTATGTATGTTGAATGTTTCGACTGTGTTGTCTATAGTACACTGTGTGTACTGACTATATGTATGTGCATATTGCACACTGTCTTATGTCTGTACTATATGTTACATGTTATATGTTACATGTACTGCGCTGTTTTTGGAGCAAGCTCCTAAGAATTTCACTCACCAGGGCACATGTGCCGTGGTGATGTGACAATAAAAGTGAATTGAATTGAATTGAATTGAATTGAAATTAAATAAGTAGCTTCAATTCTTTTTGTTGCGGTTTACTGAAAAATACACCGATACAACTAACCTTTCACTAAGCGAACCATAGAAAAACCAATCAAACAAACAGACTTACATAATGATAGAGAGCAGTCGTTTGTGTGACAGCATGACTGTGTGCTCCCGGTTTCCCTGTGCCCCAGTGGGGCTGCATGAAGGACTGCCTCCAACTAGTAGATTTCCCTGCCCGATTCTCCCCAATGGAGGGCTCCTCTCTTTGCCGCCTAATTCATAATTATTTTAAGTGATCCTCAGGCCTGGGGTCATTTAAGTAATTACTGAGCCGATTAGATACTTAAAGGGCATTTAGAATCACTCTCTTCACACACCACAAATCCAAAGGGAGTGTTCGGTTGGCCGAACATGGTTTAGCCAACAGTAGCAATGAAGCCGAATAATACCTATTGTATATCTAGTTATTTGTTCTTGGATCTCTCTTCACGAGCTTTTGTCTGTTCTTATATTCTCTCTAGCTATTGATTGTAGATGCAAGTGACAAAGTGATAAGAAAAATGTCTATTTAATGCTCTGTACAGTAGTTGTACTTTGTCAATCATGACATTAGCCAGACCTCACACACATACAAACAGTGTTTTGGTTCTTTTAGTAATGCAGTGTTTTCCCACTCATCACTTATTTGTTCTGTTGGGTTTGCTAAGGTAACAGCTTTTTTACTATGTTAAGCAATTTTTACAAGCGCTTTAGTGAGTTTTGTTCAGGAGGAACACAGTTCCACTGTTAAAATGAACATGATTACTCACATTAAGTCAGATCCATGCATATCCATACATTGTTTAATAAAAACATATAGACTGTTTCTCAGCACATTTGTCTTTTTGTTGAGACCAGTCTTGCGAGGAACCCTCTTGAGGAACCAACTATGATGGACGTGCCACGGTGACTAATGTGCAAGCCTGAATTTAATGCCTCCTTATCATCAAGAGCATATCTGGGTACCTTGCCTTTTCTGTACTTGTGTTCTTGGGCGGTAATACCTGACTTTATATATCCATGACGACATAGATTGTGCCAGTAAATGCCAGTTCGCTGCAGAATGCATAATGTTAGTTTATTGTATTGTTAATTTGCCAAAATTTGGATATAAAAAAATGAATAAATTGTGCTAAAACTTTAACAATAATTTCGGTAACCAATGCATTAACTAATGTTAGCAACAAGTGTTTACATTTTTTTGAAACCTAAGCACTTAAAACAGTTTTGCCCAATACATTACAAGTTAACAAAGTTAATAGTTAAAGTATTTTTTCTGTAGAATGTGGTCACAGAGAGAGCATCCTACAATTCTTGCTCCCTATGAGCGCTCCCCAGCGAACCCTGCCCCTCCCATTGGCATGCACACTAGTGAAGCCTTTTAATTATCTCCTGATTACCTGTTATATCACCTTAGCTAATGGAGAGCGCACCCCAGGGGAGACATCCAATCAAACTCTCATCACACACAATGGGCTTCTTCACACGAGAGAAGTATTTTAGTCATCTGAGAGATTAGCGCTGAGAATATCCATCTATTTATTCATTCATATACCAAATTACCAACCCCCCCACATCAGCACATATCGAGCACTTTTAGTCTCTGATTGATCAGAATGATAGAGACGCGTTTCATGCCCAAAGCAATAGAGGTTATGCCTGAGCCCAGGGTATCAGAAAGGAGGTGAGAATAGATGTCTGCGTGACCAAGGATGTTGTACCTCCATCCATCATGAATACTGGAAACAAATTGGCCTTAAACTTTGTGTTCCTGTATGGAGAGCAAAGTGTGCTGAAGTTTTTCTTCAGTGTTCTGCATTCGTCTAGGCAGTTATAATAACCCTCTCTTGCTGTGTCTAGGAAGAAAGCATTCCGCTGTTTTTCTTCACTCCCACAATCATCTTAAAGAAGCGTAAAATCTGCTTCCCACCCTTCTTTATTGGAGGAGTAAGAAGTGGGTGCAATACAGAGTGACCTAAATATGCTCCAGAGGAGCAGAAAGGTTGATGCAAAAACACTGTTGTGAAACTTGTCACATGTAGAAATAAAATTCCATCAGATCTTTGCTCTGTATAATAAATGGGAATTTTAAGTTAAACTTCAGCAGTGTTTAAGGGGGCTATCACCAACAAGCCTGACAGCAGTGATTTAGAAACTTGATGAGTGTTTATCTCACTAGATGTTGGGGTGTAGGTGCAGTTTAAACTGGTTTTAAAGTCTACATGAACTAAATCCTATTCCTTAACATACAGCTAGTTTATAAATGTGTTATTAACATGTAACAATAAAAATACATATTACATTTAAGATGATGATCCAAACAAGAATAGTGAAAAATTGTTGATTGTAGGTTGATAACGTCTACTGTGTCTAGGGAATGTCACAGAATAGCTTAACGTCATTACGTCATTACTAGCTCTAAATTGAATAATGCTAAGCAAACCTGTTAACATAAATTACATATACATTAACAACAAACAATCTTCTTTCCACTCATTATGCACCTCTGTCACATACATTGACTTGTACCATCTCAAGCACAAGCATGTCCACAAAGCTTCTAAAGCAAACTAAATCACGGTTTCCGCAGTATGAACCGAGTGGACCTTGCCAATGCGTGCGCAGTTGAATGCGTTTTGCAGTCTCAAAAAACGGGGCCTTTCGAAGGGGCTAAAGTTTGGGTACGAGAGTCAACTTTGCTATAAGCAACTTACCCTGCCTGTCTAGGAGCTCTTTACCTCCACCTCCTGCAAAGGTGTAGATGAATGAATGATGGACCTGACCCCTAAGATGAACTCCAGCTAACCCTTTCCAATTCTTCCCTCTAGGTGTCCTACACCAGGAGCCTCAGTAGGGCAGAACCCAGCTTGGGGAGGTCCACCCCACTTGTCTGTCAGCAAATAAGCTAATTCTTCTTTCTTCTTCTGTACCAGGTTTTGCTTTAGAAGCGGTGACTGGCAGCGTGGTAATGAAAGCGCACATAAAGCAGCATGCTGAGATGATAGAAGTGTGCCCAGTACTCCAGACTTGCCTATAAATCGGAGCGGCGCTACAAAGAAGATATGAGCTAAAAGGGAGGGGGAATGGAAGAAGGAAGAGAGAGAGAAGCCCTGGAGTAGAGCCAAGTTCCCAAGGTAGTGTACAAGTATCTTTAGAAGCCGGCGTCTTGTTAGCTAATACATTACACCAATCATGGCGAGCTATCTTAAGCTACAATTAATCTGCACCCTGGCACGCGCTGATAGGACAGCAACATGCTGTTTCTTAATTAAAAGCAAACGGATTAAAAATGATTAATAACGGTATTAAATATTCTCATGGACTACAAGCATGGGGAATCTGCCTTTCTTATGCGGGCTTAAAACGAAGAAGTCATTAACGCTCTCACAATCTTCATAAGCCAGAGCTTTACTTTGTTTGGGATCAAAAGTTGCTTACCTCATGCATATGCATTTCCCTATCACAGAGAGTCAAAAAGGCATCGCCGTGGCGTTTGGTGGCTGTGAAACTTGTTGACTTTTGATATGGACATTTACGCTTTTCTTTCATACCCCCGTCTGCTTCATTAACCTGCTCCTCACCAGGTGCCCCGCATGCCAGTGGGAGGCACACAGGGGATGTGTGTATTTGTACACTACTGTGGTTTCATTCGTTTGTGTGTACCTGTATGTTTATATGTGTATTTGTTATCTTTGAATGTGTCTGTCTGTCTCTGCGGATGTTGGGGTGCACAAAGAACGTTCTGCAGATTGTGTTTAATAAAATGACACAGACGTTAGGCAACGCAATATGCCGTGCAAATCAGCGATTGGCTTTCTCAGATGTTTTTATTGAAATTGGACCACTGAAAATGGGCTTTGAAAGAAAATAATAAATCTCTGGCAAACTGAATATTAATAAACTCATGACTCACAGGGAATCCATGAATTTTATTCAGAAATTGCAATAGATTTCTGAAAATAATTTCTAAGGATAATTTTGCAGTAGATTCTGTACCTTTATAGTCAGACTGTTGATAATACAGAAAGTGTCTGATGTGTTTTTGTGAATGTACTATATGTGTGTGTGTGCACTGATATGCTAATCAACACAACTCAGTTGTCTGAGATGGCTGATTGGGAAAAGGAGCAAGGAATTATGAACAAGGTGATTTTTATCGTCATATCTGTATGGGGAGTTATTTTCACTCCGCTGCCAAATAGAAACAGGTAGCAGACGGTCATGACAGAATTCTGTTTAGAAACCAATTACCAGAGTGCTTTTCAAATTGATTTCATTTGTGGCACCCGTGTGTTGAGGCCGTCCATTTCTGCCTCTCTTTCTCTCTACATTCCTTACCTAAGTGGCCTTATTCCTGTTTTAGATAGGTTAGTTAAATAGTTTGTTAGGTTTACCTTTATTTAAGTTAAATTGTGGTAAAAATATTAAGAATACAAATAATACAGAAGAAATTACATTAGTAAAGAACTGTCAAAATACATTGAGAATAAATCAACATTTGCATGGACATAAATAAATAATAAAAATATCCATAAATATGAAGAAAAAACTATTCTTGAACTACTTCAAGTACTAAACTTGAAATGAAAACCAAAACAAAACTTAGCACTGAGCAATCATTATAATGAGCAACCTTAATGTAGAAAGTAAAGGTTAGAAAAGGAGAAAAAAATAAAGGAAAAGAAAAGGGGATGAAGGAAGTTTGAAACCATAAAGGAGGGGGGCGGGGAGAGATGGAGGCATTCATGCGTTCACTCCTTCACAGCTTGTTCTCTCTTCAATGCCAGTCATCAATCATCTGTAGATTAATGATGGACACACATGTACAGGAGGCTGCGGCTGGGAGGCGTGTTCAGACGTGTGTGCGTGTTTAAAAAAGTGTGTGTGCTTGCTTACGGTGTGATGTTTGGAAGAAAGGGGGGTTTAATGAAATCAGATTCATGCATGGCCCGGCTATAGCTTAGGGTTTACATGTCCATGCATGTCCAGTGACATTTTGACTTGCAGGAAGGACTTTATTTTGGTACTCTATGTCATCTCCAACGTCATATGCTAATTCTTACAGATTCATCATTGTCTTATTTCCAGCTCACTTAGGGTTTGACAAATTGACCAAATAGCATGTTCTTATGGCACAGAGAACTTAAAAAAAATCACTTTTTTCAGAACAGGACATGCTAGAGATTTGTGTGTTCTGAAGGAAAGAATATTTAAGAATGTTACCAGGCATTACATTTTAATATGACTTATTAATTTCTCTATGGTTTTAATTTTGGACATGATCTTAATATATTAAAATTAAAGTTATCAATGTTATATTCTCACAGAATGTTTTTTACATTATGTAGAATGGTTTGATGTATAAAAAAGTAAATCACGAAAAACGACTCAAGCCGGGTTTCGACTGTAGCTGCTAGATTTGTATATTATGGACTAAAGTTTCTCACCAACTCTTCTGACCAAACCATGCATATATTTAGATGGAGACGATTGAATTTCACTTCTATCAGAAAACGCTCATCTTTTCGAAGTGCCGTCAGCAATCTAGACATCAATAAGTGCAGTGGATTGATGATGAGTTGTGAAGAGGGGTTGAATCGTGGCGGGATACATGCATCTTTAGAAGGAGTGCTTAATTGATGATCAAACGCGGCAGGTGTAAATAGCTGTTGCGTGTCCGCTTAAGAGTGTGCGTGTATGCGAGAAAGCGGCAGAGAGAGAGCTATCAAAGCACAGAGAGACGCTCGAGAGGCCTCATTCAGGGCAAAGCCTTTCAAAATGACCTCAGGGTCAAAACTGGACAACTGTACACACACCCTCACAAACAAACATGAAAGACTGAAATCACACAAACACACCTCTAACCTCGCTGAGCGTTCACACTCACCCACAATCAACAAACATTCACACACAACACATTTGCACATGTGCCGGATGAGGCAAAATTGGCCTTTCACAAACACATTTTGTGGTTTGTTTAAGCACAAGGAGAACAGGGAAATTGCAGGCGAATTAAATGCATTTTCTATGCTGAACCAATTTCGAACATTGTGCGTCGTACTATTCAGCATCATTTCAAAACGTTGAAGTTGATGTGTTTATTTGAAGATGAAAATCAACCTTGAGCTTTTTGTGCCGAAAGCTAGATTTAGGTTGCAATGACGCAGACTGTAGACATATTTTTTGTGTGTCGATCGATTTCTTTTTTAATGCTTTTATAAATAAACAAAATCTGGTGAGCTTTGATTTCGGTTCGAAACAAACATTTAACTAGCTGAAAACTTTATTCCAGATTTGGGGCTGGTGCAGCATACTTGCTCACTCATCTCCTTAGAAATATAATGTCATGATAGATTTATCTGCTGTGTAACAGAATCAGGTGTGGATTCAACGGGAGGTCTATGATAGCCCCAATTTTTGTGCTTTTTATAAAGCAGTGTGAAGTGCCAGTAAGAGGCTGGTTGGCGCTGTGGGTCTGCCACAGATTAGTTGGCATCCATATGAAATCAGTCATGTTTTCCCGGTTTTCGTGTCAGACAACTGATATTTTTTGTGTCACAAATTCTGCAGTGTGACATGCTAGAACTTGTTACCAACTGTGAAAAACAGTTTTTATTAATTAGTAAAAATTTTAATGCCTTTTTTTATTGGCCAAAATACTTAGATAGGCAATTGTCACTGAACTTGGGAAATTTTCTCCTGCATTAAAAAATTCTGAATAATTTACTCTTGCATAATACTGTTTATTATGCAAGATCATAAAAAATCTCTGAAGACAGTTTTGTATATTACATGGCAGTTCTGTCAGAAGGGCAATTAGACCCTTCTTAAATATTCTACACAGCTCCTGTAAGGCACTGTTTCTCTTTTATAGTGTTTGTCACAAATTTCAAGATTTTGCCTTAATGTGTAAAAAATATTTATTTACAGATATTTCTTATTTTGTTGTCACTTCAGTGTCTGAATGCAGTTTGTTTTCTATGCCTAACAGCCCTACCTGTAAGATACAAGTATCCCAATAACATGAGCCAGAATTCTGTTCTGTGTGCCGGGAACCAAATATCATTAGGAAAATGAGCATTGTCTCTCTCAAATGTATTCTGTGGGAGAAAAAAAATGGTTTTATTCATAAACTTAAAAAACATAGCACATTTATAAAGTCAATTCAATCAGTAATTTATTATAATATTTTTCATTTATTGACAATATATGATTAAGTTTTACAGGTGTTTTAAACCTGTAAAAGAAATCTGAAATTACGTATTCCTCAGATAAAGTGAGAACTTGCCCATGACATAATATAAGGAGTTTGTTTATGAAAAGCCTGGTCCCGAGAGTCGCTCCTGCGTAATCCAGCCTGGGCACTGCCTACACCGAACAAAAAAGCTGCAATATTAAGGAAGCAAGGCACTCCCTGCTTATCTTCAAACTAAAGCCCTCAATGTTCTGTCCTCTAATGCCGGATGCATCCCTCCTGAAGCTGATCAAAGTACTATTTTCTAAATTTCAAGCTTTTTAACTTCAACAGTCTTAAGAGGGATGAGACAGATCAAACTAAAGCGATGAGAGGAGAAAAAGCGAGAGAATGAGAGCTGGGGAGAGGGAGAACATCTTTGTAGTCATATTCTCTTTGTTTTTCCTCTCCTACTTTTATACCGGGCCGCTAGATAGGTCAGCTCTATTACCAATCCGCCAGCCCACAAATATTTAAAACAAATTGAATCGCACACCCAATACCCATCACAATTACGGGAGGCACAATAACTAAATTAGCAATTCAACACAATAATTGGAAATGCGGCTTGCGCGGTCCCGGCGGCCTCCCTGGAGGGCCCTGCTGATCTACAGAGGCACGCCAGCGCCGCTAATTCCACAGCTAATTACAGACGCACAGCAGAATGAAGTTGTTTGTCTCCAAATACCATTTCCACTGTTGAGAAGAACAGGGGCCATGCTGAGATAGACTAAAATAAAGTGCGTGAGGTCACGTTCTTTTGTGCGGTCTCTTGTTTGTTATTGTCATTTCAAAGGAATTTGATAATGGTTATGACGTTTTTAAACAGAGAGAACAGAGATCTGTTTATTTTTGAATCAAGTTTGAATGTGTTACAAGCTGCTTTATATTTAATAATACTTGTTTTGTTGTTGTTTATTATTTGTGATTTTATTAGAAGTAGATAACAAAATCAATCAAATATTTTTGTTGTACTGTAGTGTTATGTAGTGTAGTTAAAGAGCAATTAATAATGTTTTAATACCTCACCCTCTATTTTATTTGCATACATGCATACTTTTCTAGCTTTAGCGGAACACAAACAAAGATATTTTGAAAAATGCTGAGGAAATGTTGACGGATTTGTCATTTGGAGGTAAACTATCACTTTAATACTCGCTTGAAAATGCTTAATAAATTGTGTCTAGGAAAATGTGTTAAGGAACATGTTTGTGAAAAGAACAGCTGTCAAATTTGTAAAGCATTTCTTTATTGATGAGATCATGTTGTGGTATCTTGTCATTTTAAACCTTAATGACTTTCAGTCTACAGCAGGACACAAAACAAGAAATTGAATAGTGTTTACCGAACATGGGTGTTACCCATTGATTTTCATTTTATTGACACAAAATACAATGGGTACAGCAGTTATTCGCTTACCAACATTCTTCAAAATAACTTCTACAGAAAAAAGAAAGCCATACAGTGGGATTCTGATGACAGAATACAATTTTTAGGTTAACAATCCCATTTAGTGGCCACAGATTGGCCAAGCAGTTACAAGTCCCTTCTTTACAGACCAGATTAAAGAGCTTTGACACCAGCATTAAATCAGATCATTTCTTTCTGAAGGAACATATCATATTGACTTGGCCCTACGTAATTATAGAATCCTTTCATATATCATATATATAATCTTTGCTATATATACGCAGCATATCAGAAATTTGTGTAAGCTGATCTGTATAACAAATTAACGTACCACTGCCAAACATCAGACTGGATTTCATATCAGAACTCAACACTCCATACAGCAAAGATTAAATTGCATGTATATGTGTTTCCGTGCATGTGAACTGATAGGAATTGCGGGCGGAAAGATCCCCTTTAATCTGTAATCTGATTGCCCCGGGAGTTAGGCTGCATAAGTGCATAAACAAACACGAGGAATCAAAACTGCTTGCGCAGGGTTCGAATGGTTAATTAAAATCCGACCCGGAGATGACAGGAGAAAGCACCCTGAATTTTGGAGTGGGGTTCTACAGTACCATTAAATCTGGCACAGAACTATAAAGGCGGAATGACAGAAAAAAAGACGGATAGATAGCACTCTTGGCAGCTGCCCTTCCCAGCTCAGTCCTTCAGTATGGGGGACAGCAGATTGAATATTTTAATAGGATGGATGAGAGCACATCAGTGGTAGGGAGAGGATTCAATCAGGCGCCTTCGCCAGGGTATCATTTCAGTTTCATATGTTTCCCTTGACTTGACAGTACTTGAAAAACAATGACAGTGACCCAGTTGCAGGATTCTAATTAGTATTAGATATGCAACAGTTGAGATTAGAATGCAGCTCCCTTTATGGCGGCCGGGCTCTCTGATTACCCAGACTGCACAAGTGTCAGGCCATGATAAAGGCAGGGAAATAGGGAACCAGATAGTGCTTCATCAAGACCTAGGAGCACATCATTTCACTGGGGGTAATATTTATTTCTAAACACTTCTACTCGTCCTGACAGACACAGAGTTTTTATATTCAGCAGGGTGAATTTTTCAGAGGAATATTTCTGTTTTCTGTGTTAATGTCTATTTATATAGAGAACTATTAGAAATCTGTAGAATTTATCATATATAATAAAAAACACCAGTCACAGGGTGTTTGCTAGGGAAAAAGTTTCTGTAATTCTCTGAATAAAATTGGTTGGATTAACACAAAATATATGTACAAGGGTTGCACAGTATAAAGGTTATAGTTACCCAATTTATGTTTGTTTAGCAGACACTTTTATGTAAAAATTTAATGTATTGATTAACAGTTCTCCAAGTTCTTCACTCAAATATTTTGTTGATGTAAAGTGTAATTTAAAAGATTTTAAGCCAACAAAGCTTTAAATAACAGTTCACCCAAAAATACTCACTCTGTTAAAAATACTAAATTTAAAAGAGTTTGTTATGCTAGTTTCTAGTTACTAGAGTGTTATTAAGAAAACAGGCACTAATTCTGAGGCTTTAGGTTAAGTCTTTACTCACACTCTTTTCATTTTTAAATCTGTGTAACTTTCTTCCTTAGAGAAGAAGATATTAAGAAAAAATGTGGTAATCAGTAGTGGAACTCATTCACTTCCACTGTGACTAACTTGTGCAAGTGAATGAGGGTTACCACCAATTTTTAAGATATCTTCTTTTAGCAGAAAGGGTCCTACAGGTTTTAAAGGTAAGCGGATGAGTAAATAATGAAAATGTATTATTTTATATTTAAGTTTCAAAAATGTGACCAATGGCCTAAGAAAAGATGTCACTTTCCTAAACAATGGTAGCACCCACAAAACCAAAAAATGCTCTTCCAATTTGTATTTATTTATTAATAGTAAAATAAATAACACTGAAAGCATGCTGAAAACTAGTTCTAAATGTTTTCTGTTAACATATCAAAATATCTTATTATGGCTTTTGGTAATCGTGTTATATTATGTAAATTGGACAAGAAAGCAAAAATCGTTTTTCCTTTGTGCAAATATGATCTATATTCACAATTTACTATGAAATGTTACATTTTTTAAACCAAACAGGCAATGAATTACAATTTAATTGTCTTGTGTCCCTTTTCCTGGAGTAATAAGACTCATAAGACAGGTGAGAAGCAGACTTACGTCATAAGACATTAAAAAATTCCTTTTAACCAAAAGTCAATTTTTACCTCAAACTTGAAAGGACAGTTTTTGATGCACAATTTTGATCAACTTTAAACGGTGCTCTATGCACAGCAAATTATATCTAAAAGACTGAAAGCTTAAAAAGTTCATTTGTTTGAAACCCATGACTTCACAGCTTGAGTGGAAAAAAACTCTGGAGAGTGTGGCTTCACGCTGACCGATCCTTGTTCTGGACCCTCCACCAAAATCCCATCAACTTCCTCTCTTTCTTTGCTCAGTATTAGTCACAAGTCAAGGATCAGCCGTCTGGCCACTCAGTCTAATTAACCCTGCATACACACACACTCGCACACACAAGCCCAGCAGGTAGCGGATGAGCGCTGGGATGTTGGGTCAGTTGAAAGTCCACAGAGCATTTAATTAAAACTTTCTGAGCATTCTGCCTAATAGCAGTGACTGTGTAAAGTCCAGAGGCGGCTTCATTTGGGCATCTGAGCCCGGGTCAGTGGCTCATGTTGTGACATTGCTTTAATCCACTGGTCCTTCACTTCTCTCGGTGGGCTTGACATCTCGCACATGCAGTGTTCTGGCGGAAAGGTCAAACTAAATAGTCACCGTATTACTAATTTATATGCTAGAGCTGTAATATGGGGTAATAATCTGTCCTCACATACGAGACACCAAACTGAGAAATTAGCACACAGATGCAGTACTCCATTTACAGTACAACTACACCTACAATCTTCTACCTGGTGTGTGTGTGTGTGTGTGTGTGTGTGTGTGTGTGTGTGTGTGTGTGTGTGTGTGTGTGTGTGTGTGTGTGTGTGTGTGTGTGTGTGTGTGTGTGTGTGTGTGTGTGTGTGTGTGTGTGTGTGTGTGTGTGTGTGTGTGTGTGTGTGTGTTAAGGTGATGTTTTGAACACTAGATGGCAGTGCCACACATGTGCTCTCAAATATTGGAACAATATTGTGGTATAAAATAGTGCTTGTGTATACCAGTCTTTCAGGGCTGAGAAAAAGGTTTGTGCCTAGGTTGATCAAGTGTCATAGAAAAGTGCATAAGTAGTAGATAAATAATGACCAAATATTTACATTGGGTGAGTGAGCAAGAGTATATGTTTATAAATGCCTTTTTAAATATATTCTATGTATGGAATCTTTTAAGGACAGTTTTAGGATAGTCTATCCGAATAAAATTTTGACATTTGATTTTATTTGAAATACTTTAATTTCCAAATATGATTCAACTGGTATTGATTATAGTAATTGATTAGATAAAGGATGTTACGTTTCTTACACAAGCTGTTGTACGAACCGCATATCTTACCTTCCATCATTTTTCCCAAATGAACTAAAAACTACACAAGCATAACAAAATAAAGCTTTTGCAGAACTATAAACCCTGCCATTATCAGAATGTGAATGGTCTATACCGCATGACCACAGGGGTTCTTCAAAATATAGAAACCTATAAATGTGTTAAAAGCTATATCCTTCTTTTAATGTGTTAAAGTATATTTCAGCATCTCTCATTAACACCAGCAGGCCTTAAAGACTCTTTTCACACTCATTGGTTTTTACGAGTGAATTTCACTAAACACCCACTGTGACGTTGTTACGAGAAGCGAAACACTTCTACAGAATTTTCATAATTTTAGTCATTAATGTCAGACAAATGGACAGAGGAGAAAACGGTGAAATTAGGAATGTTGTTATCAGGCAATCATTTCTTTCATGAAAATAAAAAACTGTGAAAATATTAGGAAGAAAAGCAGCAGCCGAAGCTTAACGTGTCAGGTTTATTTTGGAAGTGCTACACTGATATAGTATCGTTCAGGTTGTGAAGCCCAATTTTTTTTCTTCTGGTTTTAATCAATTTGGTGAAGAACTGAATGTTGGAAACACAATGGCATGCTAACACGCAGGACCTTGATATTCTTTAGGTGCTATAGCTTTGCCTTACATGGCTACCTTGATCTGTCTCTCTTTCATCGTCGCTCTTTGTTTTTGCTCCGTTGTCTTCGGCTCACGGTGTGCACGGACAAGGTCAGATGAAGGGCTTTCGGGCCTATTCAGTTTGCTCAGGTTGTAAATAACACGCAGAGCTCAGTGACCCAGCACAGACCGCTGCTCAGCAGCCAATGGGCTGGTAGAGCTACTTGTAATAACCAACACAGATACACAAATAGTTTACAGATACACACTCGCAGAAATCTGTACATCTCCGGTATTAGACCACTTTTCATTTTTTTGCATTTTCTATTTAAAGGTCACAAAATAATTATGTTGCATATAATGGTGAACATGTTGCAAAATCCTATACATTTATATATAAGAGGGGGCTAAGTTACAACATCCAGGCTTTACTTACAGAAATTTGTGACTGTTTCACAAAGTGGCTACTTAATATTCATTTGTTTGATGTGAATTGTACTAGTTTTATGTATGGTTGTATGGTAATAAATTGATTAACATCAGATTGATCGAAACATGTATATGAATTAGTAAGAATGCTATGTTATGCCATGTTATGGTCAGCTGCTTAAAAGTAGCAAGAAAGCCGCCATAACACATACGTGCACACACACCCTCACACACACACACAAACAGGAGAACTGCCCTGAGGACACAGGAGTCAGGCTGTCAGGACCAGCCAGCACGCCTCTAATCCTCAATCCCTGTTTGAAATGCAGAGCCAGGGTCAAGGATTACAATAAACTCTGATTATCAAATAATTCATGCATTCTTATTCCAACAGAGTGCCTTACACTGCCACCCCTGAATACAGAGCTGGGGGAAAAGAAGCAGGGAGAGCCACATCAAAGACCAAAGAAAAGAGCGAAGAAGGAAAGGATGGAGTGAACAAGAGATATACGTGGTCCTTCAGGCCACAACGCCGGTATCCGCACACCCTCAATCTCCTTCTGCATCTTGTCCTCACTCAGATCCCACAGCAACCTGCGGCACACGACACCGAGAGTGCTATCTGTCAAATATCTGACATGTTCAAAAAGAAGCTATGATAGAGGCATTTCATGCATGACTTCCTGTCGGCGCGTGTGTGTTTATGTATTCATGCGCCATACAGGTTGAACATCACCTCCTTACCCCGCAATCCCACAGAGGGTCCCCGCTCCCCGTCCCCTGGCTGGACATTAGCATTCATAGAGCCAGTAGGCCGTGTCGTTCTCCATGCCCCCCACCCCCATCGAGACGTGCCGAGATATTCCAGCTGCTTCCCGCGGGTCACCCGCTCTGACTCTCTCACTCAGACAGTTCAATGATCGCAGCAATATTTACGCAATAGATCACAATTATTACTGTAGTGTATTGATCGTATGCAGATGAGGCTAACCTTGTGCACGGATCAGCGAGTGAGGTTAGCGAGGGTTTTGCTTCGCCTCTGCATGCCGAGCGCGGGTCGTCGCCTCCGTTCTGGTTTTAGCTGTCTAAACACATTGACTGTGAAATCTCACATTTGCTTGCTTAAACAGTGATAAAGATCTCTTAGGTTAGGGCGTATGTTGTTTCTGGTTAATATTTAAATTGCTTTATATCTCGGAGATCATTATCGGGGGAGATTGTGATCTGCGCATTGTGCTTCAATTGTTGTTGATTTTTCTGTTGGTTGATGAATTGTTTGTTTTTATTTCTCTTGCATTGCTCCACTCTTTGCATTGAACTTAGCATTTACATGCATTAGTTACGCTTACGAAAGTACCATTTTTTCTGGGATGGTATCTTGATGAGATACTATCCTAATTGAATATTTAAGTGCAATTGTGTATATCATATTGTGTTTGGTTTTTATAAGTCCATCCACAAATCATCATTGATGGCCAAACCTCTGTAAGTCTTTCTTCTGTGGAGGACAATGGAAATAAACAGGGCCCAATGTGGTTTGGTCTTTGGAAATATCTCCTTTTGCATTCTACAGAAATAAGCAAGTCATACAGCTTTAGAATGACATAAGGATGAGTAAATGATGAAAGTAATCTTAGGATGCATCTCTTTAGGCTGTGTTAAACCAACATTTTCTTCATTATCCTAGTTGACGTAAATTGCTTCTGGTTATTGCCTTAAGTTATTAAATCTGTAAGATATGAGCTGCTACCAACATGCTTTTGAAAATGAACTTCACTTTAGTGAAATATCTTCTGGCTCTAAGTGGCTCTGTGGTAAGTCCCTGTGGTAGTTCTGGCAGTTTGAGAGAAGTTGATTTCCTGTCAGCACTGTTCTCAGCAGATGCCCGGCTGAGAGGACACCGGCAGTGGGAACAACTCTCCATCTACACTGCCATGGCACTGGGCAGTGTCTGCCACTTGTACCCCCTGCCCACTTCAATCAATCACCCAGCCATTTAAATTCATTCCCCTTTGTTTCTTATCTTAATGTCAAGACGTTTATGTCCTAGACCTTTGTGTCATTGTGTTCTGTAAAAAGCACATATAAAAAACATTTTTAAGTATTTTACAAATTCTGTATTTTTGTCCTTATGAAACTGAATCAACTAAGGTTTAAAAATATCCCTTCTATTCAACAATTCTATTCTATTACAACTTGTTGCAGTGAATGAACTGCTCTTACATCTATTGACTTCAAAAAACTTTTGAATGTTTCCGAACTCCTTTATACTAAATATTTTCCACCATGCTTACTGTATGTAATGTCAATGCAAAACATGTATATTGATCATCCTGTGAGTTTATATGTATTGACATATTTTTATAATGACTAAAGATAGCTCTTTACATTCTCCCTGTATTCAGAAGCCAAACTGATGTACATTTTTTTCTTTCTTTTTTTCTCCCATTTTTCTTGCAAAGCACTTGTGATGGATTCTTTAAAGTATATGTTAAAGTGGGTTGAATGAGCTGTATGAGACCATATCTGACTGTGCTTTCAATGGACTTGAAAGACTGATGAGAGGTTCTTGTTTCAACAGAAGTCCACTTGAGAGAATTTACGGTTTTATGGAGCCACCCTCTTGAAGCCTCTATTAAAGAAGCAAATATGTTTCTGTTGTTCGGTTTGATAGCCTAGGATGCAATGCGGATGTTTTTCAGCAACGGAGATGGAAATGTGTGCAGTCCGTCTTCTGGACGGGGTGGCAAAGAGTTCCAGGTGTTTAGGAAAGCTGCTGTTGTTTGTCCAGGTGCATGCGTGTGTTTGTTTGTGTTTATGTATTCTCACAGAGTCGTGGCTATTAGCGTGATATCCTCATATCCACTTTCTGTGATTTCCCTGGAAATCATCTGAACCACCCAAGACAAAAGGAGACCTCCAAATACTGCTGCCTATCTCCACCGCATGTCACCATTAATCAAAGTGAATTAAAAACCATGCCAACCGCTATGATTTATGAATATATTACGGGCCTAATTTGTATTCTGTAGACCATGGTTGTTGTGAAACATCCCTATGAATAACAAATGTTTCTGAAAGGCTACCAAGAGCCACATGTAAGAGCAGTTAAATCTTGCAGAAGATGTAAAGGATTTACAATCTTTGTAAACCTTATAATGATTGAGACTATTTGAAAGTTCTGATCTAAATATAATTGTCCTTGCCAAATTGTTCCTGGTGGTTTGAGAGTTGGACTTGTAACCAGAAGGTTGCGGGTTCGAATCCCACTGCCAGCAGACAATGACTGAAGTGTTCTTTGCTCAGCAGTGATATTTGGCCACTGTACAATACTTGTAAGTCAATTTTGAAAAATCCTCCAATTGAATTAATGTAAATATAATGTAAATGCAAATTAAATCAACTATATGTTGTTTAATGGGGAATATTTCTATTCATGTGTAAGCATGAAGCACATACAAGGCCGGTCTTCATATCTTTTTGCCTAATTAATACGAAGTTGGTGAAAATGGTACATGCAACGATTGTGATGTAGGTCATTAGCTTAAATTTATTTTTATTACCTGTACGTATCATTAAACTAAAGGTATAACAGCAGCCGTGCGGTTGTGAAAAATCTCTCAGTAAGAACAATCCATATGCCAGCAAGGTGATTCTGTTGAGTCCACTAAGTTGCACGCAGAGTTCACGGCTAGTTACCTACAAGCACATCCGCTCTCCCAGGGGAGGGGTTTTAGTTCAGGGCATACAGTACATAGAGAGATATCTTTTGGAGTATAAAAATTACAGGGGACCGAGGAAGTGAAAGAGCACTGGCGTTTCCAAAGAATGGGGATCTGATAAGAGATGGACGGCAGGTGAAAGAGAGGGGCAGGTGGATCGCCTGATGAACGAAATTAATCCCTTTCTCGCTGGCTGTTATCCTTCATGCCGTCCTGGTCAGCAAGTGCAACTGAATTCAGTCGGTTTATGGAATTCTCTGGAAAGATAGCGAAAGTAGGTGGAGGAAAGAGTTTGTCTGTATAGTGTAGCTATCTAGTGTTTTTTTTGTTGAGATGTAAAGACAAAATAATGCACAGCATTCATGCTTGGAACAAAACCATTGACCTTTCTTCTTGGTGCTAACTGTGCTTTATATTGCTCTTCAATGCGTACAGGGACACTAACTGACTGAATCCAGTTGCGTTGGGATACTTCAAGGACACATTGACTTTTTGGGTTTCTCATTGTGGCTGCAAAATAAAGGCCATTTATACTTACACACAATACCGTGGATGTTTTACTGTAAAGCATTTTGTCTTATGAAAAAAATCCTCTCCATACTGAATTGAGCTATACTTATAATGCACAAGAATATATACTAATGCGGTCCTCCTAAAACCTTGTATCTTCATATTTGTGACTTTTTTGTCAATGTTTTGCAAGTGTCTGATCATTTAAAGGATTATCAAAATCAAGTTTTAAATTTTGTTGCGGTGTTTTGAAGACAAACCATGTGCAAATGTATTATTGTAAACTATTGCTGGGTACTTTCTCTGAAATTTTAAAACTTCCCTGGTTCGTGATGTCAAACCTGTGCCAGCCTTTGGTTAGAGAGTTGGATTATCTAAAAGGGGTATAGGTCTTTTCAAATTTGATTTAAAAGAAACCGTTTCTTGGTCAGTTCACTTTTACTAACCAACCATCTCAAATCATTGACGCAGTTTGAGCTATAGATTTGGAGTGATTGCGCATTGCGTCTGTCCAAATGATCAGAGCACTGCTTTCAACTCTCAGTTGCACTTTCAGTTTAATCAGCTGACTGCAGTTTTGGGATATATATTGGGATATACTTAATAAGGCTGAGGTGTGGAATTACGTTCAAGCTATCTTAACACACGAAGAAATGATTATCGCAGGAAACTTTGACGAATTGTATTTTAAGCTCAACAATGGGTTTTAAACGATAAAATGATCAACCATGGAGGACCGTCATTTAAACAGTTGTGTTTGTTCTCTTTCCAGAAGAAGAGTGAAATTGGCCATGCAGGGATTGGAAGGACTTCACAGTATGATATAAACCTCAGACTAGGTGTCGGTCACACATGCATAATCGAGAGATCTAGCCTCTATTATCCTCTCTAACCCCTTATGAGCACCAATCACCAACCATAGATACAACCACCCCATTATGACATCCTCTGTGTCATCAGGTCATGTCAGTACGTCATTCTAGGATACAGAAATAATGGCAATAATTGCAGACTTTGTAGCGACAACAAAACAGAAGTCCAATTGATTGTGGATGCAACCTTTAAGTATCTATACACAAACATCATTGCTAAGGGGGAGGGTGAAAACATCAATGACCAGGCAATAGAAAGATAGGAAGATGAAAGCGTGGTCACAAACAAATTCAACGTCCTCCAAAACACATAATTTATGAGGCAGCGTGACTGCATTACAGCAATTAGATATTCTTTCAACTTTTACCTTTGTGGTAAAGGGGGCTGATATACAGCTGCCGAACTCGACATGATTCACTGCGACGCATTCTATGAATCAATTACGAAGGAAAACAAGAACACTGCCGGTGACCTTTCAGATGGGTAAATTAAAAGAGCAATTCTTGCTCATGGGAAAAGAATTTAAATGTTCTTTCTCACCTTGAGTGGCAATACTTACCCTTTAATTATACTTACATAATGCAGTAGTGGCCCGTGTTTATCTGGTGCTGCTAATAAATGAACAACTTCATTTTCACTCTATCGCATATGTGACTGACAGTACTGTGTGAGTTATAATAAGTTGTTTTTTCCATACTATCATTTCCCCGTACCTGGAGGAAAATAATGTTCTGAGCTAAGTAAAGCAACATTTTCTGCATTGAATGGTGCATTGTTATATTAGTTGTAGTTGTTGAATCAATGTCAAGTGAAGCAGCAGCTTTTTTGGCCAGTCTCAGAATTCACACGGCCCTTCTTTTCGATATCACAAGACTTCCATTCATAGATTCAGTTTCTTGATGTGTTCGAAATAAACTTTTTGTGTGCAGTGAAGTATTTTGATGCATGTGATGGAGCATTGTCCTGCATAAAATTAAAAGTCTTATTGAAAGATGCAGATTTTTACTGTACCAATGCTTGAAGAAAGTGTCTTCTAAAGATTGACAGGAGGTTTAAGAGTTGATTTTGAGTCCATTTTCAACCTGAAAAGGACCAACTAGCTCATCTTTAATAATACCAGCCCGAACCAGTACCCTACCTCCACCTTGCTGGCGTCTGAGTCAAATTGAAACCAAAAGCCCTTCCATCTCGTGAGTCAAGAGTTAATCTCATCTCATTAGTCCGAAAATACCTTTGAATTATCTGTCTTTAGATATTTCTTGGCCCATTCTTTAGGTTTAACTTATGGGTCTTGTTTAGACTTGGCCGGGTTCTTACTTTGGCCATGTATCTATGAACAGAACACCTGATACTTCTTAACAGTCCAGGTAGTTGGCAGATGTGGAATATGGCAGAACTGGAGGATTATGGGTTCCTGGTTTGATTCTTCTCATGTCTTTGGCGGTCAATATGCGTCTTTTCTTCTCAACACTATTTTTAAAAAAACGTTTTATGGTTGTGTGATCACGCCCCAATAACTTAGATATTTAGATATAAGAATTGTGCAATCCTGTGAAAGACCTTTTACAATTTTTGACTTTTCAGAGTCAGCAAAATCTCTTGTTTGGTCCATTTTTCCTGAGGAGAACAAACGGGCTAATGATTATTCACACCTTGATTTAGGATGATTTAGGATCTCCTTAGGCTTAACCCTCCCACATTACAGAAATACACATCAACTGATATACTTTAAATCCTATAAACATTAGAGTTTATTAAGCTCAGAGTTAGAAGTTATGGAAATAATTATGAATTGGTGTAATAATCACTTGCCTAGTAATTGTGCACACAGTATAGAATTGGTACAACATTCATTTTACACAATAGTTGAAACATCAAATGATACATATACAATTGTGTCTTATATAGAAAATGTAAAGTTATGTTTTAAACCAAAGGTATTTATTTATATTATTATTAATATAAATGATATATCTGTAAAACTTTATTTATCTTGATATTTAATGTTAATGTTTTTATTTTATTGGGTTGAGGAGTGTATTTGGGTGCATGTATTATTATTATTGTTTTATTTTATCTACATGAACATTGATTCAGAAGATGTTTTTATCCAAAGTTATTTTAAATATATTTACTTTATTTACATTTATTTTAAAACCAGCTTCGAATTAGTTGTACTATGTGTGGTGGTCGTGGGTGGCTAGAGGTGGAAATGGATGTAAGGGCGATGCTGATATCTCTGATTCTGTTCAAACAGGAAGATTAGCTCTCAGAGGAGAGGAAGGTGTGAACAAATTCTTCGGTTTATTTTCACCGGATGCATCATTTGGAAGGCATAGAGACATTATCATGAGCGAGTTTTAAAGCATTACCAGTTTACATGCATTTTTCTTAATACAGTGATTCACTTGTTCAAAAATAATACCGAATACATTTTACGTGATAACTGAAACATAAATCTGTAATATAGAGAAATAAATAATTGGTTGTTTCTAACTGGTAAGGCTGTTTGGTTTATCGGCCACAGACTTGCTCCTCATCCATATATTTTGAGGAGAGAGAGTTTCTCACACATATCTGCACAATCGAGTGACATCAGCTAATGATTTGTGAGCCAACAATGCCGAATCACATCAGTCTGCAAGGCCTATCCTGAAAACCTAAGGTTGGCAGCCTGCTTTAATTCAAAGGCGAGAAGCCATTCTATTCCCTCTTTCTCGCTTTCTCCTGCTCCCCCCCTCTCGTTTTCTACGGCTACTGTTTTTTTCAGCCTTTCTCACTAGCCTGTATTTTCTTCAGGTCTGAAATCTCATGCACCCGTAGAACGACAAGTTTATTATCACCAGAACACAGAGAGCTTTTCCTGTGCCATGTTTATCTGACCCATTCCCAAAATTTCAGCGGCAACCAATCTATCAGTTTATCACCGCTACTTCATCACCGTCACTCCTGGCAGCTAAATACAAGCTCCAAATCCGCTACTACACACATCTGCGCCATTGTAAAGCTGACGTGTGGCAGGCTCAGTAAACAGGGTTGCCCGGGGCCAAGCACAATAAAGCTCTGGTTTCTCAAGGAGCCAAACTTGCCGCTCTCTGCAGGGGCCACAGCTCAGCTGCCACACATGAGCACAGGGACCTGGAGATACACCGGCACATGTGTAGACACACACACACTACAGTTGTACACATGAATGCTTCAGCTTCCCAGCACACTGCGTAACTCTTTTACTGGTGTTTTTGGTAATTAGATTAACTCCTGTGGTGAAGCAGTGAAAAAATGTTGGTTTGACTACAACACCAGGTGACCTATGATATCACCAGAATATTCCAAAACTGTATTGCTACAGTATAATATGGGAATCCAAAATTGCTAAATCTTTGCTAAATCGTCACAGGCAAGGTCCCTACAGTGGCCTCTGTTTCTCCCAAATTCTAAATTAAAGTACTGTGTTTTGCTTACAATCAGGATTATGCAGAATTGCTTGAGTACTTCAACACATGTTTATAAGTTCACATGCATGTTTAAACAACAACAATGTTTTTTTATTTTAAAAAACTTCGGTTTGAAATGTGCATATCATGGAATATTATAATGTATTCAATCTTTCACATTGCTGTTGGGTGGCTGTTATTTCTAAGGTTTGTTTTTCAGAATTTATTTAAATTTTTTTATCAGACACTGGCTGGATTTGCCACTGTATATACAGACATGCTGATTAAAGTGGAAATGAAGCATACAGTGCAGTTTAAAGGGTTTCCACTCTAATTAAAAACGATATAATTATGCAGATTAATGTTACCATTTAAAAGAATAAAAGATGCTATATTGTAGGTTTTGTAGCCATGGCGCTACCAGCCTGGTTACATCATGTCAGGGCTCAAAATTTACTTTTTTACTTGGTAGCCCTGGTTATTCCAACTTCGAAGAACAGCAGTAAAAATTTAGGGGCAGACACCTGAAAAATGTATAATACTAAGTAAAGCGACGAGACGTGGTGCCTTGCTCAAAGGACACATGGTAAAACAGCTTTTGAGGACAGGTCGCATCACACTCACACAAATGAAACAAATGAAATGTGGTTTTTGCCAAAGACAAAATGACTATATATTAAATACATATTCAATAAGACAGAAACAGTGAAACATGGAAACTGTTGCGCAAAAATAATTTGGACGGATACTATTTTTAATTATTTTTGGCAGATCAGTTAACAAATTTGTTAAACAAACTATTCTGAGCTGCTTAATTATGTTTTATGTAGTAAAACTATGGTTAATGTTTGCAAAGTTAATAATAACCTACACAGCAAGAGATTTTACACATCAGCTATCGAAGTTAAACTGTACCGAGAGAAGATGCAGTTAAAGTAAGTGAGAGGATGGCTGGCGGCACCACAGATGTCTGTAGTTGAGTAAGAAGCGGTTGTAGCAGAGCTGCCAGACAGCTCTCTAAGTGATTAGGGAGCTTTGCGTTAACCTCGCGCCATATTTAGCATCGGCAGGGTGCCGGGCCGGGTGCACACCTCCAGGGCCCTGCCAGATGTTGGAAGCTGCTGTGGAACGCATGGAGAAGCACGGAGGCAGCAGTCAGCACAGCAAGACTACGTTCTGATTGGGAGCGTGTCCCCCCAACAAACTCTTTCTCTCTCCCACACACTCTTTCTCTCAGTTTCTCCCAGCAGATGCTGTGCTAACAAGTGCCCCCCCTTCATATCCACCTTGCTGGGACTTTCCCGTCGGGGGGTGACCAAGATAAAGTTTTGACTGGCAGAACCATTTGTTTTAATCATGTGTTTGCAGACTCTTGCATGACCTCCATTAGTTGAAATTTTAATTGAAATTAACCCCCACTACTACCCCAATTAACCCGTTCCCCAGCACACGTGTGCACCGAGCTCCTGGCATCTGTTTCTGGGGAACCAGGGCAAAGAAGGGACAGTGCCTCATGGCTGGTAGCACCGGGCACACAGACCTGTACACATGAACACACACACATTGCTCCACCAAAGACCCACTTCCTGCGCACCTCTGTACTTGGCATTGGCAGTCAGATGGCACCAACCAGACCAGGAAGTGAGACAGATGAGGCAACGTAGGAATTCCATCATGTATTTGTCTCTGTGACTTGGTATCCTTGACTCCAGATAGAAGCTGCCTGACGTTGATTGACAGCCAGCTAGAGATATGATGTGTGTGTGTTCAGGCTTGTGCGTGTTTGTGTAGAAACTAGCAGTGTGCCCTTGGCTGCTGAGGCATGATTTATGACACACGTGAGGACTTGCTGACTGAAATGTTCTCAGGAGAGGCGACACACAGCATGTACTGCAAACCTAAGTCCTCTTTTTTAATGCACAGATACATCTGCGTAGCTGTTCAAAGGACCATCTATTAGTCTCTTCTATTATTTTATTTGTTATGATACATTTTTATGGATGCAGACTATTTCTAAATTTAATTATAATAGAAAAGATGTTCCAAGATTTTTTTTAATCAAAATTGCCTTCGAGGACTCACACTGGGAGATTTTGGCACACATCCTACAACCATAGATAAAAACACACATTGTCATACTAAGTTCAGTCCCTAATACATTGACTGGTAGGAAAATAAATGCTTCCTTCCATAAATTATCTTATATCTATGAGACTCTGTGAAGGACAAAATAGCGGTGCCCTGAGTCCTTGTACCCAGCTGCAGTGAAGCCATCTTTCATACAGGCCCCCTTCTCATTTTGGACACCACCTGAACATTCACCCCGGTTCAGCTTCAGCTCAAATGTTCAAACTGAGGGGTGAGGGTTCAGATCCTGGAGGGCTATGCCCTTGGGCAAGGTTCTTATACCTTAATCCAAGTTGACTCACTGCTCTGGCCATTATTATGAACTTAATGAGGTGAACTGTTAAACACACAGTGATATTTTCGTAGTTGTTAAATGTATAATGCTCTTATAATTTTCCTGACCTGTAGGATTTTCTTTCTGTGGAACAAAACTGGCAGAACTGGACTTTGAGCCTCTGTCACTGTTCACTTTCATTGCATCTGTTTTGATAATGGAGTCTTATTAGTCCACAACATTGTGTTGCACAGACTATGGAACAATGACATAAATAATGAGTAAATTATGTCATAATGTAACAGTCCCTATATGTGTGAGTTACAATAGGGATAAATAGATAATCTCAACCTCACATTTACATCCCCTAGCAAAATGCTGACTGCTCCAAGACACCCTGGATATAGTCTCTTAGAACCTGCTCTGTCTGGAGTAAGAACATGATCAGGGCTGGGGCTCGGGAAAGAAACACCTTGTAAAATATTAACCTACCTGCAAATGCTTCCATTCTGCAATGAATCAGCAGCTTACGCCGAGCCAATATATCCACCGGGAACAAATTATAGTCGGGATTAGGATTGGAACGAATAACCCAGTGTTTTATCAGCGGCCCATGTTCCAGTGCAGAGCTGCTTATATTTCAGGTAAACATAATCCAGATGCTGTGCAGCAGGGCTAGATTCAATTAAGATACTGGACAACTTTGTTAATACAGCCATATCTTAATACCCCTGCTGCAAGTGGTAATGAATCTGGCTCAGAGAGCAGTCTGAAACAGGACCTAGGACAGCAGCCACAGTCTGCTGAACAGTGAGGCATCTAGCTGTCTCAGGTGGGCCTCGGCGGAGAGCTGCGCCGACCGGCTGAGCAGCATGTTTTGTTTACGGGGTGTAGCTACTGATTTGCTTTGTAATGTGTCACCAGTGCTGGGTTATCTCTGACAATGCCCTATACTGCCTGTGTGGTGTGGTTTCACCTATGGGCAATAAATTATGCTAACCTTTTACTGTCCTATAATTTTTTATAATAACTATTTATTGTCACATTGAATAAATATATATTGCAAATAAACAAGAGTGTAACAGTTGAATGATAACATATATCTATTATTTGCTGAAAAATGGTAATACTTCACAAAAAAAAGGAATTGAAGTCATATTTACTCACACTCTTGACATTTGATACATTCTTTATAATGCTGACCACAAAAGAAGATATTTTAATGTTCAGAGTTTGTCATCAAAAAGCAAATTCTGAACTATTGGAACATTGATGTATTGGTGTGTTTGGAATTTAACTTAAACATAGTTTTGAGGAGTTAAAGAGGCTTGGCCAAAAAGCATGCATGTACAAAATTATAAACAGCTCAGGAAAACCTGCCCGACATATGATTATATTATTACCATATTATATAGGATAAATATGATTTATAACAGATAAATTATAGTCACTGTGTGATTTATTTGTCCAAGGATTTTCTGTGCATTTTTCGTTTATACACTGATACAATGTGATTAGATTTTTCTGTTAAAGTGATAGTCCATCCAATACAGGTAAGAAGATATTCTGAAGAATGTCAGCAGCAAAAAATGTTGGTCCAAATTGTCTTGTCTTCATTTTGTGTGAATTCAATAGAAATAAATAGAGAGGTTTTCTGTTATCAACAATCGTCAGAATATATTCTTTTGTGTTTCGCAGAACAAAGAGAGCCGAAATGATATTGCAGTGCATAAGCGTTTTCAACAATAGATGTGTCTGCCGGACTGCATGTACTTGGTTCCAATATGAATATTTATAGACAAATGTTGCCCCGTGTTAAAACTGGCCTCACGGGTATTCGGCTGGACTTGAACCCCAGGCGTATCTGCTGACTCAAAGTCTCATTCAGATGATGTGCAGCAAATGCTTGTCCTTGAAGAAAAGGCCGTAAAGCCTGCTGGACTCAAAGAGTGAGCGAGAGAGCCACAGAAGAAGGAAAGCATTGACTAGAAAGAGGTAAAAGCAAGGGATATTTCGTTGGGTGGATGATGTTCAGCAAACTGACTCGCACAAAAGTGTTTCCATGCAGCAGAGCAGACAATTCTCTCTTCAGGAAACAGAGATCAAAGAAGAATGAAGTAGTCAGAGATGTGGCATGCAAATTTGCACTGGCCTCCAGCAGTATATCTTGCTGTGTGATTTGGGTGTCGAGCAGCAGGGTGTCAGATACCTGGGCGATGGAGTTCATTTGGAAATTAATTTTTTTTATTGTTTGGCACTTTTGTAGCTTTTCATTTCAGGCGTTTTGATGTTGGAATCGGAGCGCAAAACATTATCCAAAGAATATTCCGCAACTCAAATATGCTACTTGTAGTTACTGTATGTTTAATATATAGGGTCCAAAAGTTTATTTTAAAAGAATAAATGTTAAAACAACAATGCACTTACTTACCCTTTCCCCACATATGCTTCTCTGGTCTTTAATTTGTTTGGTGGTACAGTGACAAACCAGAAGGAGGGGGGTGTGGGGCAGACTTACAGCAAAGATAGCGGCAGCCAACGACAGAGACTACAGCGAACTGTGACAGCATGTAGATAGAGAGGCACAGTATGGTGAGAGAGATAGAGAGATACATAGATGGATGGAGAGAGCAAGCCGGAGAGCCAACAAACAGAAATGGAGCGCAGCTATGCAGAGGCGCAGCTGAAAGAAGGGGTGAAGAGTCTGCTGTAACAATAATTCATTATTTGTCTTGTTTTACAAATGCCGCTCCTCGAGACATTCAATTTATTGTGACGCGGAGGAGTGTCGTCTCCTTGCGAGGAGGTGTCAGCACCATGGAGTGCTCCCACATCTCACTGCATGACAGCACTCCAGATGCTGAGAGGGGGGTGACAGTTGGGGGGAAGCTCACACAGAAGGACACGTACACGCATATGCATGCGCGCTCACACACACGAATGCTTTGGCGGGGTGTTATTGAAGGATGAGGCACCAACCTGTGTCCAACAGGGGCCCCCTCTCTCCCAAACTCCACCCCCTATGGTTAAGCCAGAAAGGAATTCATTAAAATTTAAGTCCTCCTGAACTGCACCCGTAATCCGACAGATTAATGGCAGGGCATGAAATCTGCAGTTTACGTTGACAAAAGTTACAAGTTGGGGGAGGGGCGACAGGGCCTGCAGTGGATTACGGCGAGCGGGCCTTAATGCGGGAATAATTTGATGTAGCTGCCAATTTGCTGCGCACGCACTCACCGGCACAAATCCGACTTTGCAGCGCACTTTTGAGGAAGTTTTGTGGGTGAAGAGAGCTTCTCTAGCACGTGGCCAGATGACCTGATTCTCTGAACATGCAATATGTATACATATTTATCTACTGAAGAGATGACTACACATGCAATGTAATAAAATTTGTGTAATGTACAATGTCACAAGATGTACCCAACATTTTTACCCAGCCATAGTTTAAACTTTTTACCACCACCTGTAAATCTTTAATTTATTCAAATAGTTATACATAAAAGTCAGGATTCCTTAGTCCACCGACAATTTACCTCAACATAAACAGAACTCAAAGGATGAGGATGATCTCTTCAGCTACAATCATAGGACATTTCCAAATTATCACTCAAAATGACAGGGAATCGGCTCAGGTGACCCCAGAAACAATCAACCTCATTCAGACTCTACACAGAACCCACCATCTCCGCCTCCACCCACAATTAATCCCAGCAAACATGTTTGATTGAATCTTTTCAAGCAAATCCTTTGCTCGGGCTTTTGTTAGTTCACTCCTTGTCAACACCCATTAAAATATGCTTTTAATTCTTACGCCGCCATCTCGGAGGAAGACGCAGAGGAAACAAAAAGGAGGGAGAAAAAAGTAGCGGGAGCGATCTCACTGTCTTCAACTTTAATCAACTGTACGCCGGCATCCCCCCACCCCCCCATCCCATAATAATATGCTGTTTGGGATTCAGTAGGCAGGCACCACATCAATCATTCTGCAGATTTTTTTCTCCCGCTGCAATAAATATGCAAATGAGGCGAAGGCAGTCACTGGTAATTTCAAGCTCAGCTCACTAGTGTTAAAAAAGGACACGAATTTATTAATTGCCATCGGCCAAAGGAATCCTATTTCTGTGGGCATTGATTACAAAGAGGCATGAGTGATTATCGGGAATGCTGTGGGCTCCTTGCCGCACCGCGAGGGGGACGCTTTGGAGAAAAAAGAACAGATTATCACATCCGCCGCTACAATGGAATCTCTGACATTACGCTCCATGGCGCGAGGCGAAAGGCCTGCGTGAATGCTGCAGTTAGGGGAGAGATTTAATTGTAAGCTAGACTTGTGATAAATGACAGACATAAAAATGTGGGTATACATGATCTGTCCCAGTTTACTTTGTTATTTTAATACAACTGACTCGACTGGTTCAGGCTATGTGACACTAGGCCATTAGGAAACCAAAAAAATCGTCATTGCAGAATAAAATGTTTTTAAGGAAAATAGCTATTAAAAGTAGAATCATGTAAAATTCGACAATTACATATGTGTGTCTGTTTTTGTTGTGGAAATGTGCTCCGTGATCACTGTTTGACTTTTATGGACACACCAGTATGAACCTGTCAGAGAAAACCTACAGCTGACAGCATCTAAATTGATGTTCTGAGACAAAAGTTTAAAAACAGCCAGAACACAGAAACAAATGGAGCGCCAGGGAGAGAGAGAGAGAGAGAGAGAGAGAGAGAGAGAGAGAGAGAGAGAGAGAGAGAGAGAGAGAGGGAGAGGGAGAGAGAGTGAGAGAGAGAGAGAGAGAGAGAGAGAGAGAGAGAGAGTGAGAGAGAGAGAGAGAGAGAGAGAGAGAGAGAGAGAGAGAGAGAGAGAGAAAGAGAGGCTTCTGTCCAAGACATTTCATCTTCCATAAATAATGGCCATAAACTTTTCCGGCAGCACCAGCTAATTAATTCCTGTGCTATACACAAAAGGAAATGCTGGGTGACAAATGGGAGCAGGGCTTGAAAGCTGCCAGGTCTGCAAAACAGTTTCTTCTTCAATTTACAAGCAATTTTGTTGTAAATCATCAACCAGAACTGGCTGCTTTAGGACACAGTCTCTGCTACTACAACATACTAAAACAGTGTTGGGTAATGCAGGAGAGAGAGAGAGAGAGAGAGAGAGAGAGAGAGAGAGAGAGAGAGAGAGAGAGAGAGAGAGAGAGAGAGAGAGAGAGAGAGAGAGAGAGAGAGAGAGAGAGAGAGAGACCCTAGGAATATAGTGGGATCCAGATGTTAATCAATCATGATTTATCTCATAGAATTATAGGTCAGAGAATTTGTTGTCCATATTGGCAAACTTCAGCTGTCTTTTGGTGTTATTGGTTTCCTCTCTTGAATACATTTGTATACAGTTTTCCAAATATGTATTTTTATTTTAAAAAAATTATTAGAATTATTAACTTATTTAAATATTAAAAACATTGACATTTTTATATTTTTTTATATTTTTACTGAAGCAAAAAGGTTTGGAACAAAATGTTGGGACAGTTTTTCAGTAAACATTTGGCAAAGAGCAAAATGTATTGCTCTTCAACGAAACACCTTGTATAGAAATTATAAGACAATGATCATTCCATTGTCCCACATTCATTTCCCCTGAAGCCCATTCGTTTACTGTTATCTCACAGAGCGTACTTACATTTTAAATGTGTTGATGTGGTATTATCCGTCTTTTCTGCGGTCTCTAAGTGTCTTGCCATTTCTTGCTGTGACATTTCATTTTTCCTCTCTCGTTGCCAAACTGAAGTATATACACCCAGTCTAATATATTAAACCGCTCATTGACATCAATAACGCAAGAGAAAAAAAACATAAATAGCATTCATACCACTTACTCACTCCCTTTCTCCAAGTGAATTCAGGTCAGGGTCTGAATCTAATATTTAAACATTTTTCTCAAGGCGAAATATAAATGACTGCATGATGGCAGAAAATCACGCAGAGAGGAAAACTCATTTGTTTGTGACACGGAGGTGAAGAAGCAGTCAAATGAAATGCTTTCTGAAATCATCCTTTTAAACGCAAGCCGTTCTCCCTCCTTAGTTTAGCTCCTCAAACACACATATCAAGAAGATGTTGTTTTCCCCCTAAAGACCAATAGAAGCATCCAAGTGCTTTACACAGAACTCTCCTTGGCCACTTGGCGCTAATCAGAGCACAAATAACGGCTGTTGAATCAATGTTATTACATCGGGAAGTGGTCTCGCCTAATGTCTGTAATTGAAATAAACACCAGTATTCAAAATAACACATGTCATCACATCCCTCGGCACATTTTACAGCAAATTAAGGGTGATGATTTCCACACATACAGTGCATTACAGTAGAAAGCTAAAGAGAAATACAGTCAATCTGTCTTAGATTGAGTAGCTGATGTTGTTCTTGGTGTTTATGAGCAATGGCTTTCCTCCACAGGACATTGTTCTCTTTACAGAGCTGTGGACAGTGCCTTTATGTGGTGACCTTGGGTAGCACAAGCAAACAGTAGGGCCTGCAACCTGAATAGTTCAGCACTAGGAGATTTTTTTCTGTCACATTTCCCATCGCTTTCTGGGTTTTAGTAGCTCGGGAGAAATTAGGGACCATTCGAGTAAAACTTATACCATTCATCTTTCTGGCTGCCACAGCCTCTGTGTTCATAAATTACATTTCACAGATCTCTCTTATCCAGTCTTCCTCATAATAAGGTCTATGAAGAAGGGGGATTCCAAACTGATTAATTGTTTCCAGCTTTTGTTTTCAATTAATTGCTTGACTACTCCATCATCCAGAA
Organism: Triplophysa yarkandensis; assembly: GCA_033220385.1. Taxonomy (NCBI): domain Eukaryota; kingdom Metazoa; phylum Chordata; class Actinopteri; order Cypriniformes; family Nemacheilidae; genus Triplophysa; species Triplophysa yarkandensis. Next base: position 10,066,156 of record CM065675.1, read on the forward strand.
GTTCAGTCAGAGCGGAGGGGAAATCTGGGGATGGCTTTTTGTCTGTGCATTAATATATTGTAAATAATAGTTATTTATAGTCAGTAAATATATATATATATATTTATGATTAGTTTGAACTGTACATATTTGTAAAGTTTGTGTAATCTCTTTCTGCTAAAGTTAACAAACATTCTAGCTTAGATGCACTTTAGTCATACTCCAGGATGTGGATCTACATCAATACAATATACAAATGCATGCATGCACCATTCCTAATACACACAGGTATAAAAAAAAGCCAAAGAGACACTTTCGCCAACACATACCACTCAATTTCCTCTGTAATCTGTCATCTTGCCTGTAGTTTTAATTCCTGTTAACTGCATGGTTGCATGCCACTGCTTCATTCATTTTAATGGAATTGAATAACAGTGCTGCATGGCTACACTCGCACAAGGCCGCTTTAATTGGAATGAATGTTTAAAAATGTGAAAAATATTCACGGTAGTGACTTTCCCTGAGCAAAGGCCACAACTGTTTCAAAGGCCAATGTGGACCACTTCCGAAATTTCTTAAACACAAAACTCTGATCGCAGACACTCTGCATACTGTGTGTGAGGAATTATAGATACATGTCAGATTCAAAGCCAAGTAATGTGTCTATGATGTTGAGTGTTAGTTGTTTGTCAGATACACATTACTGAGTTTTTATCAAAACTTTACTGATGTAACAAAAATTCAAAATAGCAAAGACAGACGAATCAACTTGTCAACTACAAAACGTTAATGATATTGACATACGCTTATACTTTTCTAATATAGTTTTCTATGACAAATGTGTAGTTTTCTAAGACAAAATGCAATTAAAAAAAAACTTTAACTGCTTTAGCAGTTACAATATATTCATATTTCGAGGGATATAAAACACAAATAAAAATAATGTCTGTCCTTAAAAATGTAATAATAAATCAAAGTTATTAATAAAGCAAATCTGTGCCATATAACAATTAATTCCGAAATACTGCCACTATCAGGACCTACGTGTTTAACATGACCCCATTTGGTTTTTACATTTAATTCGTCATTGAAATGGTGAACAAATAGAATTTATTCTGTATCAATCCGGCATTTTTTACTGCAGCTTTCATTATATAATACATACATAGAGATAAATCCAAAAAAGTTAAAGCTAACTAATACAATTATCTAGCACTATAACAGGAGAGGCCAAGCAGGGGATAGCCTAACAAATATAATTTGCTGTGCCATGATAAATTGATATGGTTCGCAGGTAAAATGATCGTAATCTCATTAGTCTTTATCGTTTCTCATTTATTTGAAATGGAGAAATAATATTGCAGAAGGGCAAAAAGATATCAGATTGTATTTTACATTCTGATTATTATCTAAAATGATGTCAGTGTTTAAATCATGAAGAAGTCCTTCTTTGCAAAATCATACTGTTTAAAATACACAAATTCTTTAACATTTCCTTTGCAGAAACACAAAAACTCGTTTGATAATTTTAAGATCTGTAAAAGGGCACATCAAACTGAATTTTATTCCTATACAACTAAATGTAATTATGGAAAAGTGAAGAAATTTAAGTAAAAACTTTAATCTGGCAGAATCTATTAACTGTAAAAAAATTAAGGATTTCTTGTTATTACATGCTCAAGGAAATAAAGATCTCGCCTACACATATGAAGCTTTTAACACATTGTATCATTAAAATATATGAAATTTAGGTTTTTGTTCTATACTACAAAAAAAATGAGTAAATAATATTTAAGTTAAAATTGATTTGTGCCATTAATAATGAGAGCTATAGATCTTATCTGTTTTTTGTTTTAAATGGTGTTTTGAAAACTGTTGGAATTATTAAAAGCTTGAAGGTGCCACCACTCACCGACTCCAAAACTTTAACATTAAAGGGTTACATGCCTGAATTAAAATGTCTAAACTCTGTATTTATAAAAAGGTAAAACATTTGTATTTAATATATTGACAAGGTTAGCCTGAACCAATAGTCAATGTTCAATCAATATGAGATTTGAATTTAAAGAGCTTTGCCCTCCTGGGTGACAGAGGATGGACTCAGCGTTGTGGTTAAGCCTCGGGCTCAGGAGTGCCCCCAGGCCTGCTTAACTCTCAGGACCATGATTAATTCATACTGGATTATGTGCTGGGTGCAACAGGGGCACTTCAGGCTCCTTCACGCTAAAACCACACACTGCAATGAGATAAAGGCCTTTCCCGCAAATAGCTGGCTCAATTTGATGCCCGTTTTTCCTGCCTCTACCTGTGAAGCATCCTCTTCTCACACATATACCTTCTCCAAAGAGATTTGAATCACGGAATCTCATTTGGCTGTTTTGTCATCTTTCAATTGTGATATGATGTGAGAAAGTGTTTTTTCTATCTTCTGAACTTGTTTCTTTTTACTAAGAGGTATTGGTGTTGTTCTACATATTTAATTTCACCCTTTGGTAAGGCAATTTGATTTTGACTACAAACAATTTAAAGAACATCTTTTTACAGAATAAATAAATACCGTAGTGAAGTCCTTAAAAAACAGCTCCTAACCCTCTTCCAAGGTCGAATCTTTCCATCTTTTCAATTCCCATAGTATATTCAAACTGTGTATAGAACTAACACAAAATTGTGATTTGACGTGATTTTTACCTATCATTTAATTATTGTAAGTATTTCATTTTAGTAGTTACTTACAAAAGGCAAACTGCATTTAAAAGAAAAGGTTGTAGTAAAAGCAGCAAAAACAACCTTTGAGGATTATCTTCTGTTCTCCACAGTCATGTTTATCCAGAGCAAAATAAATCTAATACACTTCAATGTCAGAGTGGGCAATATTTCTTTCGATTCACATCCCAAAATGATAAAAAGAGCATCTTGAGACATTAAAAATCCCTTTTTGTGCTCATAATCAAAGTCAATCTATCATCCAAATTTGATATTTTCTAATTTTATTAAAAACTCACAAATTTGTTCAACATGTTGTATTTATACAGTGAATGGTCTAATATGCACTGGAGGTCACGTAAGCTTAGGTTTATTAGAACAATAAAAGACATACCATGAGAATTTGATATTTAAAGAAAGTAGCAGCTGCTCGCTGCACATTTGACCATCAATTTCAATAGTTTGAATTTTCCTTTAAAGACACAAAAATAAAACTTGTAGGTCTAAGTATGTTATATTAACAATTTATGAATGTTTTTCAGCAGACTAAAAAAATTAAGAAGTAAATACTTCTTGTTGTTTTTTAAACACTTACACTTTGTTTCAACACGTTCTGCAGATAATGGTGCAAAGCACTTTTACAGTATTTGTGCTATGTTTTTATTTGGCAACTGTCTACTTGTATTTTTTTCCTTTTTTCCATTTTTGTAAACAACATTTTGTACAAACTAGCACAGTGAACCACAACCCCAGCAAACTTGTTTTTCATCATACAATATAAATAAAATTAATACAAAAGTTTGGTTGGTTGCTTGGAACATTTTCTTCTGGATCAAGAGGTTCTAAATCATGGTTGATATTTTTAACTCCTGAATTAAATATATTACGTAAACAGTTGACTGTTCTATGCCCCTTTCAGACCCTTGTTAAAATAATTTTAGAAGGTAGACTTCATTTATCGACATTTCAAGTTCTCTTCCATTAAATAAAGGGTTCACCATCCAAACGAATTGTAACATTTGCCTTTTGAAGGCTAACTTCATCGTATTTGGTGGACTTCTTGGGATAAAAAGAATATGTCCAGAACTAGAAAAAAGCTTTTTCTCCCTGGCCTTCAGAAACATATTTAGTGTTGAAAAGGTTGTTTAAGTGTCAGTATGGCAGAGCCTTGAAAGGCAAGGAGGTCTGAGGAGTTTTCAAATAAATAAATTAGTCTGGCGGCTTAGATCTTTCCTGGAGTCAACGTTGCAGGTTAGTGTTAGATCGGCCGCCTTGGGTGACTCTCTGTAAAGCTGACAAGTCTTTGACAGTAGCTAACGCTATTAATGTGTTACAATCACTGTTTTTAGAGTGACGGTTTAACCAGCGGTACGTATTGAGCCTCTGGAGGGATACTGCTGTGCTAAGCCTCATAGCAGAGTTCATACAGCAACTTGGTCAACAGTATCAGTAACAATTCTTTCTCTTCTTGAGTTCTGACTTTAATTCAGAGGGATAAGAAACGAAGGGAACGGAACAACAACACAAGTTCATGAAGGGTAAATGTCAATGGCCATGCTGCCCTCTGCTGCTCTTTGTACTGTCCCACCACATGATATGACATGAAAAGAAAGAAAGAAAAACATAAAAAAAGGAAAAAACGTCCTCCTGTGGCAAATGTCCCCCTGCGTTGATCATCATGTCTGTCTACTAAAATGTCCATTCACAGAAGCTACCAGACTGTGCCCTCATTCATTTCTGATGGAGGGTGAGAGAGGTGGTTGCTGTATCCACTGCCGTTGAGAGAGAGGGATGTGAAAGAGGGACTGGGTCCAAAAACATCTGAGGACATACTGTGCAGAGGTCCCGGTATCCCTGGTTCCGGACTGGGTGAGTCCCCTGGGTGGTGAGACATGATATCTGAAAAGCGCTGTACTTCACTAGATGGATGGTGGCCAGGGATTGGATGGTCCATGCCCCCTAGTGGGGTGCCAGTGGGTCCAGATGATGGGACAAAGGGGAGGTCTACAGGAGTCTGTGCCTGTGAAGATGGTGGGCCTTGAGGAAAGAAGTCATAATTCCCTCCTGGACCATAGTACTCGCTTTGATAATCTGCAAATTCATAAAAAACAGTACAAACAATTAATTTCAGACACAAAGAGCAAGAAAAATCATGTATATATAGCAGGTATCATTTGTAACACTAGGGCAAATAAGTCACAAAACATGTTGCAAATGTAGAATAAAGCAAGAATCAAATTATAATGAAAACAATTCTCTGTTATCCGAATATGTGCTGTACACATACCACAAACAAGCATTCATATATGAACATATCAATAACTGCTTGTTTTTTATACAAAGGCTGCATCAATTACATCTTAAAATGTAATATAATGAGACATTAGTTTATTACCAACGACCACTTCTACAATAAAATTATTCTTACAAGTGTTCTTAGTGTTAATGTCATAGATTAACTATTTTGGATCTCCAAAAAAGAACTATTTTGTTTTACACTACAAATTAAAAAAATGTGCAATAGAATGATACTTTGGGTGTACAAGGTTCTTAATCCATAGCCCGACGGTGAACCTTTAAGGACATTTCTTAAGAATGGAGGCTTGCTACTTTGATGAACGAATATACAATAACAAAATTGCCTCAATATTATGAATACATTTATAAAAGAAAATGCTATTTTGGATACAAAAATAATAAACGTGCAAAATCTGCAGCGTTACGAAGTACTACAAACACATCAAACACAACGAAGTTATGAGGATACACAAATAAACCAACTCACAAAGCCTTCATAATGCTGACCATTTAAAAATATGAATAAAAAGTCAACTTTTCATTTATTGACTAACAGTTATCAAAGGTTTACAAATCAAAGCAATGCAAATTTCACAAAGATGTAAGACACATCAGATATAAGATCTTACCTCCATAGTAGGAGAACGGGCCGTTTGGGATTAACTCTCCGGGTTCGAGTCTGTCCACAAGCGTTCGCATCCGTCTCGGACTGCGAAAGAACGCGTGTCTCCTCGCTCCCAGCGCGCTCAGCTGTTTCATGCGCCGTTCTTTGGACCGTCTGTTCTGAAACCAGACCTGGAAACATAGACAAATAATCCACATTTATTAATCTGAAATACATTTATTTCATATTAAAGTTTTAATGTGCGTTCACTGCACATTGTACGTATATGTTGTGTGTGCATTTGCTGTATGAAATGACGTTTTATGAAATAGAAATTGTCTCCAAATAATTTATTGTAAGCAACACATTTTTACTGCATATATTAAACGCTAAAAATCGGCGTTTCTGTGAATATTATCCACCGTTCACACGTGATTTGACGACAATTTGGACATATTCCTTAAGGTAAACCTGTGAAGTTGACTCAATATATTCGAGTTGTAGTTACAAGATTCCACGTAATTACCATCACTGTTAGAGAGTCACCTCACTTTAATGATCTTTTAACCCTCCATTTACTCCGACTGAGGGGGCAGCAGGGGGGACCTAAATCTCTAATTAATACTTAATAGGAGGGTTGTTACCGATATGTTAACCGGCTCTATGCAGTTATTATTTCGTAATCTATACATCCACCCTTGAATTCCTTTAGCTAATTACAGTTTACTCTGACAGTCTTAAATATCTAACCTCACCACCCTATTCATCTCGACCCTTCTTGGCCTGTCTTCTCATTTTAAGACCCACACCACCAGTCCATTGTGGATTTTTATGACTATTATGCTTTATTTCTATTCTTATCGGATCTCTCAAGCCGAAAGATGATGGGCCTTTAAACCGACAAATCCCATAGAGTTGTGTGGATAGTTAAATAAAGCCCATTGGCACTGCCTGTGCTCTTATTGTTCCAGGGATGAAGGATCGAAAAAACAAGGATCGATTCTCAATTTCTCCCAGAAAACCTCCTATTATGAGGTGCTTTGACAGACACAGGGACAGATTTCTGCGTTTCCACTTGACTGAGAACCGTCCCAGCATGTCTAAATGTGGTCGCAAAACGTGATGGCGCAGCTCTGCCAAGACTCCCATCGTTCTCACCAGTCTGATGCCAGCTGGCGTGCCCAACAATCTCTCGAGTCGAGAATAAAAAGGCTAACCATATAAATGTTACTTCCAAATATTACAGGTGCCAGCAAAACTGTCCTCAGTTTAATCCAAAGAGACTTTGCCTTAAGGATTCTAAATTGCACACTTAAGAAAAGTGCGCACGTGACTTTCCACTGAGCTTATTGAAGGTTATAATCTTATGTGTTGAGCAACAAGAATACAAACACATATTTTTGCAGACCAGAATAAAAATTAAACGCGTTGTGAGATTTTTTGCATTTGTAATGTAATGTAAAATCCCTCCAATCGGCTGTGCGTTTACCTGAATGACCCGCATGTTGAGTCCCGTCTCCTGCGCCAGTTGCTCCCTGATGTGTCGCGTTGGTTTGGGGGTCGCCGCGAACGCCGCTTTCAGCGTCTCCAGCTGCTTCGCTTTTATGGTGGTGCGCGGTCCTCTTCGTTTCCCTCCGAGGTTCTGGTCATCGTTTTCGTTATTACCCGTTTCTTTGTCCGATAGGTTTGCGATTTCCGCGTCCTTGACGTCGTCCTGTAGCTGGTCTTGAGAATCTGGCGATAAACTTGGATCACTGCAAGCTGTCACTGAAAGAGGGAATTGGGGGCCGTCGGGGACAAGAAGTCGAAATGAGAACCTCAGTATTAGACATGGGGACCAGTGTTTAACTCTAAACAATTGAATGCAAAATAATATAATAATAATAATAATAATAATAATAAAAGAAACACAAGAACCAATAAAACAAAAGAAGAAAAGAATTAACAACTAAATTGTGCTAAAATTGTGCAATGCAGTAATCTATAACAATGAAAATAATTCTTAATATATAATATATAAATAATAGTGCTTGCTCTGGAATAGGCCCTCACATTTATACAGCAAAATATAATAAAATATATATTTTATGTTATCACTTGGGTCATTTTTTCCCCATTAAATATAAAATTAATAATCGAATTAATCATTTGAAGATCTTATTATTCGTTTATACTATTGTGAAACGTGTTTTTTTTATTTTTTTGAAAACGAATTTTCCAAATTGTATACCATATAAAATGTTAACATAGACGAATGTGGTGCAATAAAAGGATCACAATACTCATTTCACAATTCTTCACTTTTACTCACCCGAAAGAAGATTGGTGTCTTTTCCGTTTGTGTTGCTTAAATAATCTTCTTTACAGACAAATTTATTTTCGTCTATGATGTACAGTTCCTCCCCTGTGGACAGCTGCTTGTTACACATCATGCATGTGAAGCAGTTGAGATGAAACACTTTGCTCCGTGCCCTCCGGACCAGGTCGTTCGGCGAGATCCCCTGGGCACAACCAGCGCATTTGGTTCCGAAGCGCCTGCAAATGGGCGACGAGATAAAGAAGCGCAAAATAAGTTTACTGCCATCATAAATCAACAGAAGAATACCAGAACAAATAAGTATCAAATATAGTAAAGACCACTACTGTTGTTTTGTGAATATTTGTCATTATAAAATATATTTGTGAGCTTTTAATGCCAATGCAATTTGAATGCAAATTGTTTAAAATTAATTGTTGAAACATCCAACCCTGCGCACAGTGAGGGCGCATTGAACGTGTATTAAACCCTCCCTAATAATGCCACAAAACAAAAGGACATGTGCATTCTGTGCACAAACACTACCACAGTAAATACCCACCACTTCATTGTGACAAATAATGTGTATTCGGATCCTGCATTCAGTTTGTGGATTGTGAGTCTGTGATTACATTGTCTGAGGGTTTCCATCTCAAAGTCGTTTATTATTCAAATGCACTTATCACATCTGAACTCGAAGCACTGCAAACACAGCCTGCCACTGGGCCGCGTTACACTTACAACTACCCTGGCAATGCATTGATCCCTGCGGCTTTCCTGGCTACCATTCGTTGGAAACAAAGTGTGATTTCCTTAAAACCCTTGCTGCGGACGAGCACACAGTCTATTAGTGTATCTGCGCGTCCTTGTGCATAACAATTCCAATTAACAAGCATTTAATTAATGGGCGCCCTAATCAAAGAATCAAACAAGTCAGTCTTGTTGACTAAACAGGGATCACACTTCATGTCCAGCCATCTAGGCTTGGATGTTGTGGGGAAAACCCAAAGGATTATGTGATCAATTTAAGATTTTAAGAACATTATATTATACAACTTGAGTTGTGTTTTATCACAGCTTTAAACTTGTAATGTTTTTATATTCAAGTCCTTTATATTTGACTTTTCAGTACATTACATCTTTATTTTATTATTGTCTTTATAAAAAAACAATATTTTATATTCAAGTCCTTTATATTTGACTTTTTAGTACATTACATCTTTATTTTATTATTGTCTTTATAAAAATCAATATTGTTATATTCAAGTCCTTCATATTTGACTTTTCAGTAAATTACATCTTCATTATATCATTGTCTTTATAAAAACAATATTGTTATATTTAAGTCCTTTATATTTGATTTTTCAGTACATTACATCTTCATTTTATTGTCTTTATAAAAAACAATATTGTTATATTTAAGTCCTTTATATTTGAATTTTCAGTACATTACATCTTCATTTTATTATCTTTATAAAAATCAATATTTTATATTCAAGTCCTTTATATTTGAATTTTCAGTACATTTAATCTTCAGTTTATTATAATCTTTATAAAAATCAATTTAGGTTTTTTTTACATTTAGAGTTGGTCTGCATATAAATTTTTTCAGTTTCATCATTCTGTCCCCTTGTGCTCATATGGACTTCACATTATGGACTATTATTCTATTCTTTTAAGGACAACTATAGTATATTTCACACTGCATCCCCAGAAAAAAAAACACCTAGTAGCAACATACAACTTACCTGAAGAAGTCGTTTTTGCAGTATAGTTTCCCTTCTCTAGAGAAGCATTTCTCCGTGAGGTTACATTTGCACTCGCAGCACTGTACGCACTTAATGTGCCATGCTCTGTCCAGAACATTCAGGAGAAACCTGTCCAATATAGGCCTCTCGCAGCCCGCACAGTGGACCATCGTCTTTGGATCTGCTCCCACAGTTACTGCCGTGGTGACCCCCGAGAGTCGGTTCCCCTCTTTTAAAAAAGAGAGAACGAACGAGTTGTAAAACCTAAGGATGCTCCAAGTCCTCTGAAAGTCTTGAAGGTCTTCTCGGATATATCTAGAAGTTTTGAACGTAGTCACCACTCTTGTATGGTCAGAACCTGCAGCGGTCCGAAGTTGAGGTAGACCTTCAGTTGTCAGTCATTATTTTCTCAAGATCTTCCACAACTTGATCTTAAGATGAAGCAAAGAAGCCCGCAAATTTTCAAACCACCAACTCTTCGTTGGCTACAAAGAGGGCATCGTGGCGCAAAAGCACGTCATCGCTGTCAACGTGGTCAAGCATCGGTGAAGATGTGTATCAAAGCATTTCACAAGCAAAAGCGATATTGGACGAAACTGGCACACGAGACATGCGAGCCCATCACAGTACCATGCCCACGTATCCACTGTTGAGGTCCCTCTACAAGATGCAATCATCACACGATAAGAAAAGTGCGTCTCCTTGTGACACGTTTCCCCGGCGAGATAGAACGAGATAACGGATGCTAGTGTGTACAGGACCTAGGTGACATCTCGTTGCAGGACTGATGACGCTCCACGAACAGCCTCCGGTGTTCTGCATGTTCCTGAAAGCACACGAGCCAACCTTATTCACAGTCTCGTGACGTCACGCACGACCAGGGCCAATCAGCGCCGCTCCGTCCAAGTAACCATTAGCTATCCCCTCATCGCTTTACCGGCACACTCTGCGCTATTTATAGGGAACAGAAGACACCAATTGTCAAAAATCCCAGAAACTGTCATATCTTAGTTAATGTGGAGCGTCAGAAAACCAGATCAACCTTATGGTGTTTTTTTTCTTTAGTGTTTTATTTACAATAAGCGTCTTTTCTGACGGAGCCGCGGAACGAGAAAGGCATTTGAAAGGTACATGTCTGAGAATTTACGCAGTTGTTTATGTGTAGATTTTTGCGTAAGAAAAGAAGTGCACGCTTATGTATTTTTATACGTAATTTGTCCTTAAAAGATGTAGCGCGAGGATGCTGTTGGTTCTACAACTTTATTTAAGTTCACTCTGCATGCAGAATGTTTTTACGCTTTTTTGAAAACATAACACGAATTTTGTTAAGGACATAAAAAATTTTGCTTTGAAAAAAATTATTTGCTTTTGTTTTATTGTTTTAGTATCTCGATGTTTGCGCTTCATATGATAGCATTCTATTATTGGTCACTTTTTATCTAACACTTCACTTAATTCTTATTTCTAACTGTTTTACAATATAGACAGATGCTGTAATGATCGTGCTGAACATAAAGGAGATATTAACGAGTTTACGCAGACAATTGCTTTAACTTTGAACTGCTTTATTAAATCAAGGAAAATACACTTTAACACGTCTCTCTTCTTTGGTCTTTTGTTAAATGAGAGAAAGTGAAAGACAGTAGGGCTCTAAACTTTACAGGATGCCAGATCACTTCGACAGCTTGTAATGGCCCACACACACCTTGTGGTGTTGAATTAAATCTGTTAAGTCCGTTTCTTTACATTTTATCAATATACAAAGTGTTTGGGAGTATTGGTAGTGAATAAATACATTTTCTTAAGACGGTATAACTGCTGATAATATTAAGAAAAATGTCACAATGTGGACAATGTTTTGTGCTCCAAATTTGAATCTTACTTGAGATAGTGTGTACTTTGTTAATAAGATGACATTTTAATGTAGGAAAATGAATAATAAATATTTGCAAAATCAACAGATATTTGTTATGCACTGAAATGCTTTCACTGATATTTCCAGAACACTTAAGAACTTGATTTCTTATCTTACTACCCATCATTTATTTCCTCGGATGTGACCATTGGCACTCTTATATGACGAGCAGGCACACCCACCCATGCCCCCCTAAGCTATTTAGATTCTGTCAGCATATATTGTGCAAACGTTTCGGTGTGGAATCTGGAATCAATACCGTGCAACATTTGTGCATATGGGCCACTTCTCATGTAAAACGGCATATTGAGTCCGGTCCACGCAATAGCTGCACAAGGCCTCACAAAACCCATAGAAACAGCTGCCGATGAGCGTCTGGGGACTGCTCCTCTTTGACTGTGGGACCCTTGGATGACATGTGTTGTTTCACGAAGAATAACAGATAAAACATGAACACACTCCATCTTTTGCAGTGGTCTATGCGACCACCACCACTTCTTTCTCCTCTTTTCACCAATTTAGGAAGGCATGCCATATATTCTGCTTGTCTTTTTAACTAACATCATTCATTGCACTTGGAGGAATACAATGCGAAAGGGAATAAAGGATCAAATATTAATCTTTTGCTATGTGGTGAAAAGTATGCAAATGTTCAGATCAGAATAATTCTGACATTTCATTTTACAAAATAACTTTAATATAGAATATTGTTTTGTGCAATGAAGATCAAAAATAATACGATTATTAGTATGATCTTTATATTTTTTACATTATCAGTATATCATTTTCTGTTGAAGTTTAAAATTATTTTGTAAATATTGTTACATTTTGAAATAAATCTACTTGATTCGTTTGGAATATATTTATCTTTTTTCGATTAATAATCGATAAAAAAAATAGCCATTCGTTCGTTTTTCATTCATAATCAGTTATATTCGTTAAGCGCGTTTATTAATAATCGAAGGATATGGAAAGGACTTAAAGTAAATTGGTTATAATTAACAAAAATTAAGATTTTAATTTAAAACACATCATTGAAGTTTTCTATAGAGCCAAACCTAAATAATCCTATGCAAGTCAAAGTTTTACTTATAATTAGAAAAGTAAACGAACACATTTTTGGGTGATATTTAGACCTGCTGACTCATGGGAATAATGTTTTCCATCAGTGGTATGGAGCGTCAGGTGGAGCGGGGTCCGGTCTGAAACCCGGTGGTTCTGGAGGTGATGGGCCAGTGCTAGAGGGAGCCATCGATCGAAAAATTCTTCCCACTGCGAGCCAACTGCCCGTCAAATACACGCGCCGCATTACGCATGCTCTTAGCGCAGGATAACCTCACCTATCGAATTAGCTAAAGGTTCAAATGTTACATCTAATCGAACATGTGATCATCTTACCTTATATACGCTTTACATATTAATTATGCTATATTCGTTGTCACATGTTTTGTCCGACTTAACTTGTTAAATATTGGCTCCAAGATTGTGACAAGAAACTCATATACCACCCATTAAAAGGAACAAAAACGTATAAATTATATATATTAAAAATATATGTGTTGTACAGATCATGATCATTAATATGTGAAATTACTTTTTAGGGGAATACCATATAATGACAGCAAATTCACTTTTATACATAATCCAATTTCTAAAAAAAAGCAAAATAACAAAAGGTAATATTTTAAAGATTAATGAGCATTATAACATATGGGCATTTATAGGCCTATACCTCGTTTTTTTTAAGAATTCGTTTCAAAATGTAATTTTCTAAAACAGTTTAAACCAAACCATTGTTACTTTTCGTAATGTATGCCTTTATTTAGAAAATAATGTAATTTAGCTTTAAGTGCATTTTTTTACCGAACTATACAGTCATCTTATATCCACGATACATTAACTCTGGTAGGCAGTGTGGGCATAGCAGTGTGTGATCGTTGGCCATACAGACACGCTGTGACTCGGGTAATAAAGTAAGAAATATTAGCCCTTGCTCGGGCTTTGATCAGCTGGCGCACCGGGACCGCCAGGAGCTCCAGTAAAGGGGGGGTTCCGGGCCTCGGGCCCGTCTCCATGTAGATGTGCACCGCTGCCTGTTTGTTTACGCGTTTTATTCATGGTATCAGAAATGACTGCTAGTAACATGCTCTGCATCAGAAAAAGCTGGAGTGGGGCTGTGGTTAAAAACACAGTGACCAATCATATATTTAGATTATATGTTGAATATTGAAATATTGTATGATGGTTTCATGGTTCTATTATGCCATTTGTAACCTTTTGGTGCCCATGCAAAAATAATGAAGAACAATCCAGAGCAAGCAAATGTCCAACAGCTGGCCCAGAAATAAAAAAGAAATGTGTTTGAAATGTAGAAATGTGCATGCATGAGCAGCCCATGCCATACTTGGGGTTCGATTGTGTTTATGGATGGAAGATCAATGTAAATGTGACTGCAATGAAGCATGTGTGACAATGCGTTTATTTTTGCAGTGTGGACTCCAGGACTTTATTGGATCAGTATGTTCTTCTCTGTGGAGAACCGAGGGGATGTGCAGCCACCAAACCCAGACCCCCAGCATGCCCAAACCGTTTAGGGGTCAGACATGGCCGAAGCAAGACCTCTGCAATTATATTCCTTACAGTGCAATTTAATCTAATAGAAAAAAAATAACCAAACAATCCTAGAATGACTGATCTTAAATTGTTAATGTGAATAACTTGTTTATGTATAATTATCATTCCATATAATTATCATTACATGATAATCCAATGAAGTCAACCATAATCCAGGGGCTTCAATATTGATCAACAACTTAACATAAACATTTTCCTGACTTTCCAACTCTGTCGACAACTGGAGAGAGAAATTCGATTGGGTTTATAGATCTTGTCTTGCAGTCCCATCACTGGAGCAGCTGTTATTTCTCCCCTAAAGCCGATAATCAAACCCAGACACGCACCGGCCTCACATTCCACATCCGAGATAAAATAAAGCATGCTTTTGAATTCACATTTCATCCTTGATGATTCCATTCTGATCGAGCTAGATAATAACAATAAACATTGTAAAATATGTATAGCTGATTTATTAACTCAAACAATTTTTGATAAATGAAATAAATAAAGTAGCACGTACAATCAGAAGATCAGTAGATGTAACAAGCAAGTTTGAAAGATTTGTTATTTTTTGTTAATGTTATTGCTGAATTTAACATGCACTAACATGCGTATGTAATATTCTTTATGTTAATGCATTAATGTTACCTATAGATTTTCGCAGCCAGTGGAAAATAAAGTGAAATATAAATTAAAAATTAAATAAACGCCTATGCATTTATGTTCAATAAGACGACCATTGACAAAAGTACAGCAAAACGACGTCATTATCTCATTAGAGCAATCCGACCCAAGAGCAGTGACGACGAATGATGATATTATTCCCCGCTGGGCAGGAATGGAAGCGAGTGGTCGCTCTAGTTTAGATTAATGGTTCCCAGCGCTTCTTCTGCAATGCGGGTGAAAGGGCCAGGATCACTAATGATTATAATATAATGTGTGGTGATAACCACTCCCTTTGAGATATTATCACGCAGTGGGCAATGCCCATGGGACAGACTGTGGGCTGAAAATCTGTAGATAGCTACTGAACAGGAGCAGATTTCTCCAGAAGCTTGCAGAACTATTGCCCTGTTTTCAGCTGATATCAACCACCTAAAACTGATATAACACACAAACAAGGTCTGAAGGTTTATGAAAAAGAGTAATTCCTGTTTTTGTTCCTAAAGGTATGGTATGCTTCAGATGAAATATAGCTGCATTTTGTGCAAATAATGAGTGTAAATGACACAAATGTAAACCAAATCTCTGCAATAAAGAAAACTAGAGCCATTGACCCTTGTGCTCCTCTTGTGTTGTTTCACATATCCGTTTCACCCATTTCAACAAATCAGCCAACAGCTGAATAAAGCAGCATATAAACAAGCGCTTTATAATCTCAAATTAGCACAAAACCCATAATAAAACAAATGATCAGCGATACTAAATGCGAGGAAACATACAAATATAAACAGGCCGGACACATGACTTCCCATGGCAATCGACTCCTTCCGATCAATAGGCCTAATAAAGCTTCCCGGCTAACTTCTCCGAGGGTCGGAGAACACTGGAAAAGGGGGGTGATCCTAAAGGACCACGGGAGACAAGGCCCCGGCAATCCCTCCTCATTCATCTTCATTGCTTTTGTGTGCACAAAAAGCAAGCCCTGCATAAGGAAAAGCCACCATCAAAGCCATGGCTTTATTTTATATCCTATAGATCAGGAGGGAGACAAAGCTTTATTTTCGCCAGGAGAGAGATATTTTACCTCCGCCGTACGGTTTTATGTTGGAGAGGTGTCAGACAGACGAAATGAATGGCTAATGCATAGGCAAAGCCAGCTCGCCCCAGCATGCCTCACGTCAGCACGCGCTGCTGGGATTTAGGGCCGAGCGAGAGACTGAGCGGGAGCATATAAATGCACGACGCTCTCAACGAGCAGAGATACATATGCCTACAGTACCATTTTTAAACCAATACAGCCAGCGTTAAAGTAATAGTTAAAGAGATTTATAATGAGACTCCAAAAGGGATTCCTTGCCATCCTCCATATATCCTCACTGTTAGTCATTACCCTCACAGCAGCATCGGGTTGAATGGAAATCCGCGGTTGTAATTTTTAAGTAACTGCGTATAAATAATGAGCATGCTTTTCACTCCAAGTTTCGTTCAGCATGCATGGTCTGAATAAATTATAATTCATTGTAAACAATCGTATTTTTCACCAGCCGCTCTTCCTGCTTGGGATCCCCTCCGAATTAGGCCGGATCTAAACAAGGGTTTTTCAATTCGTTATATAGGCATCATTTATTTTAATGGGACAGTTTATTTAAAGCATTTGATTATCTTCATTTACTCTGCCTATTTCACTCTGGAACATTGCGCTTGTTGGACATATACACAACATCCAACCTATCCGTTGTGTTCTATGTGTGTCTAATATTTCAACATTAAAGTAAAACTCGGCCTTGCATCAAATATTCTGAACTTTAAAGCTTGTGCTCAGACAAATCCAGTCATGCAAGTCTTATCCATGCTTTGCAGTTGTTCAATGCAGAAGGTCTATTGTGTCTCGAAGTGATTGTTAGATAATAACACTGGGTTCCAAGTCAAGACTCTCAAAACCAATCCCTCCAACTATAAAGAGAAGTGACCCTTTTTGATCGTTTCAGTTTAGACAAAACTTGAAATGAATGGAAGAAAACTCTGGGTAAGAAAATAGTGCACAATGCGCTGGAAAGAAAATGTACTTATTTTCAATAGACAACAAAAGCCAATACACGTTTTGGATGTCAGAGAAAGCCATTTTGCTGCTGGCCTCCTGTTGTTCCAGGGCCATTAGTTGAATGAGGTGCTGCTCCACTGTACTCCAGCAGTTCATCTCTGCATGTCATACAGTGTGTTGAGATATCTGGGCTGCTTTACTCACAGACTACAGAATTTCATATCCCCCCCTACTGTGTCCCAAGAGCTGGAACAGAGGGTGGGCATGCAAATAGTTTTCTCTGTACGGTGAGCTCAGATGAGACAGCTACCTTGTTTGGAGCTGTTTTTCCCCATTTTCTCGTGCCTGAGTGGGTCATCAGGTAGACGTGGCGGGGGGCCGGGCTCTGGGACGAGGAAAGGTGCAATGCTGGTGGTGATGGGTTCGAAAGGTGAGGAGGTCATGACCTCTGGGTGTTTTATGAGGAGCCAGAGCTGATTTGTCTTCAGCAGAGCATGCTGTTGGCATCTTCACACCCTTGATTGGCTAGCTGGCAGGGCAGGACGAAATAGGGGGGTTGCTGGCTGTAAATAAGAACACTGGCATGGTGACAGGCGGGCAGCCCATGGGAATGGCACCCACCTTGACCTGTTTGCGAATATGCCGGGCCCAGATGGGAGGGACGGGTGGAGCAGACCTTAGTTTGAAAATACCTTCCCAAAGAGTATACACCCCTAGGCATTCTAATGTCTTAGACTGAACATACTGTGGTATAAAGGGTGACCTGGAGAGGCAAGTCTCAACAGTGATAAAGATTCAGGTACAATTACTAATATCTGTGATATTAAATGAGCCAGTCTGGGAAAGAATTCTCAATGTTTAACTATCTAGTTTATTTAACGTACAGCTTGTTTACATAAAATGCACAGTATTAAGCAACTTATACCAATAAAGATAAAATTAAACCTGCAAACAAAAACCTGAATTTTTTAAATATCAGGATGAAAAGAAATATGTATTGCACCTTTCAGTCTGTGAAATTATTTCTGCACTGCTTAGTATTTCCCCATTTACTTGCAAAAGATCTATGCATCAGACCCTCGCAGTATATGGTGTTTTATTGACTGCTGTTGTGGTGTGAAATATCCCAGCTCTTTAATATGTATTCCCTGCTCTGGAGAGAGCTTGCTCCTCAGGGTGCAGGTGGGAATTAATACTCAAATGCTGCTGGAAGCCAGGCCTTCTTACAAATCATGGAATTCTTGTAACTGGAAGACAAACAGGCCCTAGATGTAATCAACCCTTCAGGAATTCCCTATCAGAGCATCACAGGTTCAGTCTCTCAACCAGCCTCACGAAATGGCAATTAGGCCAACCGGCAAGTGCGGGCATTAGCCTGAACATAAATCTCACCTACACACTCAATTTCTAGATAACTATATATCTGTTTAAGATAGATGGATGGACAGTTACAGAGTTTCCTGGGTGCTGCAACAGAGAGATGCTCAATAAATCTGAAGTTCTATTCAATACACTGGGGCACTCTTTTCTCAATAACATTGCATGCAAAAAAATTATATTTCTGAATGAAAAGAGTATCTGAGGGACGGGATGATGTGTGGCTTCTAATAAACTCTTGGCTTGTGTTGTATAGTTTAGTCCAGGAATTTTTTTTAATAATCACCCAATATGCAAATAGATGCCCCATTGGTCCATACATTTGTATTTCCTCAACCAACAAAAAACCTGCAGCTGCATTTCTTATAAAAAAAAGATTAGTATCAGAAGATGGATACGATTACAATGTTTTCATTGATATTGGTGATCAAATAAAATTTTACGTTATAAATTCAGGGTTTTTAACTGTCTTTAATAATTTCGCTGCAGTCCTTCTGAAACCATTATGTCTCCATAGTTCATGATTTTTTCCCATAAATTCTTATTAGTCTGTCCTTTGGTTTCACCAGCTTTTTGCAAATGTCTGTTCTGGATCTGTCTGTTTTACTGCCTTGATGGAATTTTGATAGTTGTACTTTTTTCCTTATTGCTGGCATCACAGATTTTAATAATTGAAAAGTACAAAAATTCTAATGAAAACAGGCAATTTGGACAGACAAGATTTCAGGGGTGGGGGGTGGTCAAGCAACAATATCAATATTAAAACAATGTCCCTTTCTTGGACATGATCATAAGGAGACAGTATATGGTATGGAATTCCCAGCTCTCAGAGATTCCAGACCCAGTGAAGAACATCAAGATACCGAAGCAAAGATTGATTGATTGATTGATTGCCAGCACCATTCCTTGAAACTACCTTTGGCACACGATAATGTAATTGAGCTAGCTTCAGCGCGATGAGGGATCAGACGAATACCTATCTCTTGTTGCACTGCACAGACAAAAGCCAACTTGATAGGATGTTTCTTTTCATTGGTCATGTCCACAATGGGATGAAGTGCTCTTCCAGAGTCCCACAGGTGTGCTGTATGCTCCTGTCTGTTTGTCAGCCTGAAGAGAAGTCCCATGCTATTCACCTGAGCCCAATCCTCTGTGTAAAAGCTGATTGTGGCCGTGTTATCGACTTCCTTGTGTAATTCTCTGCTGAAAAAAGGGAAGTGGAAAGTTTTATCTCCGCGAGGCAGCAGTGGGGAGGGGTGAGAGTTCATTCTCTGTAAGCTTGAGACACTGAAAATATTAGTGGCAGAACGGCTTTGCACAGACAGAAAAGACCTCGTAGACCTTCTCTGCTCTGAGCGGGAGATGGAGAGGAGAATTAACACAGCACGAAAACATAGAGCACCAATCTGATATTGCACAGTGTTTCCAAGAATTTCCCCATTTAAATGGCTTAGTTACTTTTCTTTGGATCTTTCAAGGATCAAGAACAGAAGTGGATTTATCTGTAAATAAAATGTGAGCGGATTGGCATGGTTATGATAGTAATGATTACCAAAGAGCTTCTGAACCATTATGGGAGAATTCATATTGTAAGTATATAAATATATATATGGATTTATGGTGCTCTGTTGTAACAAAGCAAACACCTTGTGAGTTTACATGCATTTTCTTTTGGATTATTTTTAGTTTTGCACTTCTAATTCTTTGACTATATTTCAATAAATATTATGTATTCCTTTTTGCAAAGCACTTGTCCAAGTCTTTTTTGCCTATGGTGTGTCTGGAAATCTAACTTTTACCTTTAGTGAATCAATTTTAGTTGGTTGTTTTACAATAAAAATGTTTATTATTATTATTTTCACCATTTGGAAAAGATCTGCTTGCATAATATTTTAAATAAAAAGCATTATCACTATAATGATCCCACTTAAAAGGCGACATCAATCTATGCAAGGATAAAGGATAACATTGATCTATGCAAGTATAGATGTGACGGTCATCAAAATGTCCGTTATATGGGCAGTGCTTATGGAACAGTGTACATTTTGAATACCTGCATGCTTCCTTGGGCAAGGTCAAGTTCAAGTTATAGCAGAGTTATCGCAGAATTTACTCGTTCCTTTTTATTAGCTTTTTGTACCCTTTTTTTGCAAGACAAGACAAACCCCCGAAGTCCCCCCTTCCCATGGTGCCCTTCCACCCTTTGTGCTGCGCTCCGAATACAGCACGTCCCCAAAATAAGAAACAGCAAATCCGTTGCCTCTTAGCAGCAGACGTGTTTACCATCCCATAATACTTCTCGCAGATTTGTTCAGCCCTTTGGATTGCCTTTTCTGCTCTTATTTCCCTTCCGCTGTTATCACATAACAAAGCAGCTTCTTCCCCCATCGCAAAGCTCAGAAACCCCTGATTGTTACAATGGTAAGTATCGGAGGCGTTCTCCAATTCTACTGTTAAACCTAGAGACTAATGTGACACAACCACGCCACGCTGGGGGAGATTGCTGTCAACATTCTCTAAAAACTGCACACTCAGATTAGAGTCTGCTCTTAGGCTGGCGCTGTTTTCAAAAGGTTCTCTTGCTTATTCAAGCCCAGTGTGAAATAATCTGCATCTATTGAGAAATAGAGAGGGTGTGTTGCGGTTATTGTTGTCAACTTTGCATGGTTATTGGTACCTTGGTTCTGTAGGTTGTATAAATGGACTGAAAGAAGCATGAAATGATTTCCCCGAGTCTTAATACCCAGGTAAAGACTTCAGTGTTTGGTTTTGAAAAATATGTAATTTTCTAAAGTAAATGCCTCTGGCTGGAATACCTGTGGCATGCTTTTTCCTTTTTGCCATGAGTATTTTCATCTGTGGAGGTGGGACATTTTCATAATACGTATCTGCTGCTCTTTATTATATTCTTTGGGCCATCGTTGCCTCTTTACACAGTATTAAAATGAATTTCACACCTATTTTGACATATTAAACCAATGGCTGTTTTAAAAGCATCTCCAAACGTTTAATAAATTATAAGCTTGGCTTAAAAAATATAACAATGCTATGTATATACCAACTTCATACAGTATTAAAATAAATTCAGTGTTTTTGAATCACTTGAGTGCTTTAAAGACAACGAAAGTTGCACGGCCCCTCACGTTACATGCACATAAATGCAATCTGCTTAGATGTGTCAGATGGCTAAGCCTGAAATCCTGGCCACGGATCTGCCAAATTGCCCAACAGAGCTTGTATATGTGTGCATTCAACAGAGTTTGTGTGTGTTGTCTGTGATGAGCGCCTCACGCCACTATGCTGCCACACACACGCACAGTTCAGGTTAAACTGCATGGGAATCGCACAGGCTACACACTGTTTGTTTTGGACTCAATAGCGTCTCATTTACACGTGTTAATTGCAGCTAATTGGTTCTAATTGGATGAACAGGAAACCCTCTGGGACGATTCATACCTTTAATTTGAGGTAAATATCATTAATTAACATATGTTAATTGGAGCCAATTAACATTGATTAAGAGATGCCAGCGATGAGTAAAAGTAAAATTCGATTCAAAATTCGATTAAGGCAGTAAAACAGACGGATCCAGAAACATGTGTCGGATGAGATGGGTGTGTGAAGAAGCATCTAGACTGGGGCTGTTTGGGTGATAAATGAGGACTACCGCAGTATAGCTCTCAGCCAGTCTGGCTGTATTGTGCGGCCCCTGCCCCTATAGCACACCTGCGCAGGAAGTGCTCCCACAGACAGAGGGCATCTGTAGGCCCATGACGGGCCAGCGTGTGCCACACCGTCGGAGTGCAAGAGATTAGAGGATCTACTGCTGAGACTGGCATAGAGGGAGGGGAAGATAGGAAGAGAAAGAACAAGAGCGAAAGAGAGGGAGACGGAGCCACAAGCATGGCAGAAAGAGAAAAAAAGATGCTGAGGTTGACAAAGAGAGAAAGTTTTGACAAAAAGCACATAGAGAGAGCTATTACTTCCTTCATTCCACATAATCCGGAGTGACAGCAAAACTTTTTTCAGTAAGCTTTAGAACAAAGGATGAATTATCATGAAGACGTGATGAGGCTGTAATAATTACTGACTTGAGTGCAGACTGAGCAGAGGCGTAATTTTCGACCTAGCAAATAACGAAATGATGCCTAAAGTAGATTTTTCTTCGAGTTAATATGGGCATATGGACAGGCAGACTGTTGAAGGGTTTTAATACGTCAGTGATTTTGGCGGGCAAGGGCAGGTGATTCCCAGTCGGGCGAAAGATCGAGCTAGAAGAGGCGCTCATCCTGATGGGCTGGTAACCTGTGTCAGGGACCTGGAGTCCTGTGCTGACATTGACACAAACAAATGAAAACAGGGGCCTGGCAGGTATCTGGGCTCACACTGACTTCAACAAAGCTCCCTTCTCCGTCAACGTCTAATGTGTAGGGCACACGACAATACTGAGATTATCATCTGCAAGTGATGCGCAGTGTCGCCATATGCCTAACTTTGCAGTTTCGGACTAACAAATGACAAAGCAGCCTGTACAGATAGATGGTTACATGCCGTATGCGCTACATGCAAAGCGTCTCTCACAGTGGCGCGTGTGCTTGCAGCCTCAATCGCTGAGGCATGGTGGCAGAGGCCGACGGTGCCCAGTAGGGAAAGGTGTGAATGTGTGTCAGATGGTACAGCAGGCAGCCTGGCATCGAACATGGTAGCAAAGCTGGCACAGCCGTGCCGGTCCACTCAGGCAAGGAGAGCTGGGGCTTAGCCCAGGCCACATGCCGTGCACCCAGGTAACACCAAGAAAGCCAGCCAGCCACCCACCTGCCCCCTCAGCCTCCCCGCATGCCCCGGGGCAGCATCTTACATACCAGCCTGCCTGAATCACTGAGCCTGCTAATCATCTTACCCCCAGACACACACGTAGCCTTCTGTGTGGAACTAGCCCTTGTGGGGCTAGCCGTGCCTGTAATGGGAAATAATAAGCTAGTATTCCTTGACCCATATTTTTAAAAATGATAATTTTTTTCAACAAGCTGTTTAATCAAGAAAACACAATGGCTCACATTATGTACGTGTGGAATTATGAGTATGTCGGTGTTTGTGAGTGAGACTACCATTAATTTCTATGAAAATCCATCAAAAATAGACCGGCTGTCATCTCGGCCTTGCTTTTACGCAAAGGCTGGTGAGGAGGTCATAAATCCAGAATTAAGAATGAGAAGGGAAGATATTGGTTATAAGAAGGGTCAAACCCTTCTGTAGTTACACATCATGAATATTTAACAGAACCTGTTGAAGTGAGCAGATAATGCCAGGGTGGGTGAGCCTCTGGATGGTGTTTGCGTGCATGTACACGTGTCTGTTTTTTGCGGCCATAAAGCGATCAGCACACCCTTGTGCGAGTGTGCGTTGGGGTTTGTTTGCGAGATTGGGGTTGGGTGGGCAGCATTAAAAGATCACCAAGGGACTGCAATTCCCATGGCAACAGTTCGTCAGGTAGGGGGCTAGGGGTTCAGCTGCTCCTGTGGGTCCCTTGAGATGGAAGGAGTGGGAGAGAGAGACTGAGAAGAGTGGGAAGCATTTTGTCTCAGCACACTTGACAAAACAAAGACAACTCACTCCTCTGGTTTCATGCCACATTTTTTATTCATAAACAAGCTGCTGGCTGTAAAGACATGATAAAGCTGCGCGGGGCCTCTGCTGAGATGGCCACCCATTTGAATGCAAAGCCTCAGCTGCATGAAATCCTCCCGAGCCCCATTATTCTCTGGATTTTGCCGCTATTTCCGTCAGTCGCTAAGCTGGCCGCGGATCGAGACTGGAGATATGTCATCAAAATGGTCTCATTCAGCCACCGACGCCCATTAACATAAAAATTAAAGAATTATAAAACAAGCTTGAATGAATGAAGGATGAATAAAATGAATAGGAATCTCCCCTCGCCTTGACTCCAATCATTTTCTCCTCCTTTCTCATCCCAGAAAGAAGAGAATTGTCAGATTTTTACTTTATTGGATTAATTGCCTTTATTTGCTTTAAATTTGTTTACCGCAAACACATTCTGATTTTAGAAGAGAAGCAATGAAGTTTGTGTAGAGTATGGGTCTGCTATGTTTGAATTAAAGAAATAGATGGGCCAAAAATTAAAGTTCTTTTAGTTTTTTCACGCCGTCATGTCATTTCAAATCTGTATGACTTTCTCTCTTTTGCCAAACACAGAAAAAGATTTTAAAGAACATTGGTAATTTACCAAAAAGCATTTATGAAATTGACTTCCATTGAATGAACCTGAGACATTAATCAAAAGATTATTTTTAATGTCCATTCATACAAGTTTGAAATTACATAACGGTGAATTAATGACAAGGGTGTGTGATTTCAATCGGTCTTCTCTGGCTTCCAATGTGAGATCTCTGTTCCCTCCGGCCATTGGCTGTTCAAAGGCATTGTCCTGTCAACTGCCTTAAAGTCACACTATTGAGTCCATATTGCTGCATCATGCTGGTCAAAAATCTACAAACAAAATTTTTATTTTTAAGGATTCGATTTGAAGTAAATGATGAATATTTGTGAGTATAAAACAGAATTTGTGAGACCATGTCAAACAAATAAATGTCAAACCTTTATACACACACCAAACACACACGCATATACGTGCACACGTGCACACACGTGCACACACGTGCACACACACAAACTTACATCTTAAGTGTAAGTAAAATCAAATTAAACATTCCTGAAGTTAGGGTGCCAAAAATAATTGTGTCAATTTTTTCGACATTGTGAATGCATGGGGCATGTTACCTGTCTGTCTTTTGATTGAAGCCCTTCTCCTCCCACCGGGATCTCCTCCTCTCTCAGCATCACACTTATGATTTTTTTAGTCTTTTGTGTGTGTCTGACTGTGGTTCTTGTTTTGCCTCTATTTGAAAGGTGTTTATTTTGTCAATGACTTGAGTGTTTGCCCAGCTGGCGCAGGCGTGCCAAGGTTGTGCCAGCACAGTGCCTTGTGTATGGGCTTTAGGCTTTGTGTGTGGTAGGGGGTGGTGGGACTGAAGGGTAGAAAGAGGGGGTGTTGGGGTGACATGGCAGAGTTTTTGATGCTCAGAGCCCCCCAGCCCTACTCCCCTGCCCCTGCTGAGTAGCTCCGCCTGGCAGAGTGCAGGTTCGCAGACCTGTGAGAGCCTATCAATGCCAGTCCAAACGCCGGCAAAGAAGAGAGGCTTAGCTGTAATCCGTATTGACTGCCTTGTGCTTTGTCTGCCAATTTATATCATGGATTTGTCCCTTTCAATGATGTGCTTCTGTCAAGTTCTCCCACATTAATCCATAACATTATTAGTTTTTAGTATAACCCTAATTATTCAAGCTTTGACCTAAAGGGTGACAGAATTAATAATAAACAAACCTAAACATGTTTATATACAAACAAACCGATAGTTAAGGGGTTAATTTTAAACACGTTATTGTTGAATCATTTGTTTTGTCTTCAGAAAATGAGTGTGAAATGACACATCAGACACAGAGGTCTGTGGTATGCAGGGAGCAGGAAGGAAGTCCCATTCAACCCACGACTGCACTGGCAGGGAAACGTGTGGCACCCTGCTGCTAAATCTGTAGATTACAGTGAACTTCCCCCTGGCATTGCTACCTGAGCCAGAACCCAAGGGGAGACAAGCAGAGACTAATTTGAGGAAATGGTGTAGCTCCAGGAGGACTTTATCAGCCCGAAGTGTCAGACAGGACAGGGGGCACTTCAGCTTAGCCCCAGCCCAGCGTGGGTGCCCTCACTCTGTGAGGTAATACCTTTCTCACTTTGTGTCCAGAGACACCGCTTCTACAAACAAGTGCAAAGATATTCTGAGGTGCTATTTACAGTCTGATTATTGTTCTCCCAGTAGCCTCTTACTTTAATCAAACTAATATGATATATGAAAACTGTACTTTGGATATTTATATAAATCCAACAGAATTTTATTATGTTCAAGCTACTTGATTTTACAAATATATTTGACTTATTTGACTTGAGACTACATAAATATTTTTATGTTGATAAAACTAACTTTGCCGTTGATTTGTAGTTTAAAGCATGCTTTTACTTTGTTCTGGTTAGTAAGTTAAACTTAAATTTTGGGAGTGCATTTAATAAAAGCATATTTTGCAGATAGTTCTGATAATTTTTTAAAGTTAATTCTATAAATTTTTCAATGTATGTTCTTAATTTAAATCCCACATACTGTCACATTGTATGATTTTGGAGGCAGCATGTGTTCTGAAGTCCTTTACATCTGAGACAATCACAGCACGTTTTCAAAATGTTAATAAATAAAGTTTGTTTATATAAACAGAAAATATTTACTAATTATGAAAAAGGCTCAGAAATACTAAATGATGCAAAAAACAAAAACATGAAAAACGACCATTGAACACAGTTGTTGTTAAAAGCAGGTTAAATAGCATCATCCTTTTGCATTCTCTGGATAACAGTCAAGTTTTTTATGAGATAACAATGAGTAATGCAAAGTCATTGTCAAATCAGCCCCGAGAGACTGTATGCTCCTGTTCATATCACGTGTGCAATCTGCTTAATAATCAAACAGACTGATACCCCTGTAAACAAGCTTCAAATGTGGTTGGAAAAGAACATCATTAACAATATTATTATAATTATCATTAATATCCATATTGTGCAAAAACATGTAAATACATACATTTTTCTATAAACTCTGTGATATTCGAAGCAATCATAAGCAATCTTCTAAGGGAATTAACATGATGTGATTAAGCATTTTTTTTGATGCAGCTTTACCCGAGAGTGAACCACACATGCAACCCCCCCCCCTCTCTCTCTCTCATTCACTCACACATTCACTCCATCCACATCAATTTGTTGTGCCGTGTGTTGTCCCCCTCACGTCCGATCTCCTGGGCCGACGCTTACATCAACAGTGAGTTGATAACACCACTGGAGGAACCCTGTTTTGAATTTAGATTAATGTGTGACTACCAGCCAGATAGAATGATAAGAATAAAGGAAAATAAGCCAGGAGAGCCCTTGAACAGAAACAAAACAACATAAAAACAAAACAACCCTAGTTTCCTCGCTCTCTTTGTGTAAATGCTCACCACGGATGGGTTTGAGGTCATGCCCGGAGAACTGAATGACGGACCATCGGAGGCCGAGGTGTGTACTGTAGGTGATCACAAACCTTGCGGCTTATCAGATAACAGCACACCTTTAATGGGCCGGTTTGTAAGTGACGGGCGACAAACAACCACTTTTGTCTTATCTACTATTGTTAGAGGGAAAGCTAACAGACATCCCAGCGGTTCCAGACGTGCCAGGGCCCGGTTCAGCTCCCGCTTCAAAACCAGACCCCCCTGATCCGTAATAACCTCCTTCGCCCTAGTTCGGCCCAAATCCCATTTCCGTATCACCAGAGGCGGACGGCCACTTCTGGCTCTCCCACTGCTATTATCACTGAGCAGCACATCTCCCAGGTGAGTGGCAGCACGGGGACGAGTGGAGGGGTGACAGGAAGGAGGAGAGAAAGAGAAAAAAAGCTAAATGAATTGAAAGGAACTTGATACAAACATACAAAGCAGAGCGATGAATTTGCTAGACTGAAGGGAGCAATATGCTGATATTTTGGACAGCGATTCACTTTTAGCTGTGCACTTCAAGCTTAGTTAGGTGACGCATCCCTTTTTTAAGGAACGAATTACCACTAAAAACATTAAATTTGCACCATCACAGGATATGTAATGACAGAAGTTATATGGGCACTGTCAGTGAACCAACAGTCTGCTGAGTATCGTTTCGCCACAGACCGCGTTTTTTCCTGCCCCTCCACCTGTGTCCCAGCCCTCCTTTTTCTGTCTCCCCCAGGGCAAGAGGGTGCTGTTAGGGGTATGTGCGGATGAGGGCAGCGGGGGCGGGGGGATGTTGTCAGGAAGGCTGATCAGTGGGAGTCAAGGTGCAGCGGAGCAGATAGCTGAGGTCTATGCATACTAAACGGCCCGGCAAGGGGGGCCGGCTGCTCCCGGCTTTCCCTTATCACACCTCTCGGCTCACTTTATCAGATTAGAGCCCCCGGCAGTCGAGACGAGGGAGAGAGAGAAAGTGGGTTTGGGGGTGATGGGGGTATTATAGGAAAGTCAAAGAAAGCACACAAGGAGAGACAGTGAGCGAGAGAGGAATGAAAGATAGAGAGAGAGAGACGGTGGAGAGGAGAGACGCTGGCCACATTCTGTTCCATGTCAAGCGTAAGTACAGTTAGGATGTGTAACATGACTGGCTACACACTTCAGTGCTCTTCCCCTGATTGTTTAGCAAATCAGACTCACCTCATGCTGTTAGTGAATTACTGTTACCAGTTCAAATGAAGGCGGAGTCTTTCCTTTTCCAGGATTTCTATGACCCTCCTCAATTACCCTCCCAAAAATAAGGTTCGGCTAATGATTTACACAATGCCGTCCTCAGACACCTTAACATATGGCTGTATGTTTACTAATCACAGCTTCAAAATAATCGACACAGATTAGTCTTGTAACCTAATTAGGCAGCATATCAGTTGTAGACGTGTGCCAAGTTCATTCCATGTTTAGCTCACTTATTGAAAGACGCTACATCCCAATTTGTGTATAATCTAATATTAAACCCTCGATTTAGAGCTACCGACCGGTACCACCGTATGTTGTGTACGTACGCCTACAGATTCATCATGGATCATTTGTCGTGCTTAAAGAGATTTATGTTGCTGGCTCTTATCCGAACCGTTTTCACATGTTTGTTTTCGTGTCAAATGGGAGACTGCTGTGTAATCGCTTTTGCTCCCAGGGTGCAAAAAGTACAACACAATAGCTATGGATTGATTCAATTTATGCATGTTTAGCAAATTTATGAATGTTGTCATGAACTCCACTATGGGCGCACATGTGTGTCTTTGTGATCTTGGCTATGTTTGCTAACAGAAGCGTGTACTCGCCAGTGTCCTAGATCAGTCATGCCCTGAGGAGCGTGCCCTCTGCCACTCCATCTGCCCTTTGACTACAGTACAGTATCTAATGTCACCCTGACACCCAGAGGCCAGTGACACCAAATTCAATGGTAGAACAAGCTAACATAAATATTAAAATCTTTCATTAAAGTCAGCTAAAAGTTGATATGGTGTGCCATTATTCTTCTCACAAAGCTCCATATAAACCTTTTTGTACTCTCTTACTTGTATTTGTTCATATATTTATCATATCGTGAGTAGTGTAGTGGTGGAATTTTAAACTCAAGTAATCTCTCATTCAAGTCTATAATTGTAAAAAATGCATATAAGCGCAGTGGTGAACATACAGTGGTAGTCTTAGGAGTAACATTGATGGCAAATGTAATGTTATTAAACCCTAATATTGAATTCTCTTTAAGTAGCTAATCTGAGTAGAGGTATACAATTGATCTCTTTGATTTGATTGAACACCAGAAACATAGGTCTACTTCCTCTGGAGAAAACCTAACATTGCCATTTGCTTTTCATTACTTCTCCAAACTGATGAGAACAAATGGCCAGGGTATAACTAGTATTCTTGCAAATACTAATGCAAAACTTATGCTGTAAACATATATCTTATTAATAAACATAATGATTTAAATGTCTGGGTCAAAATCTGAGAATGTCAGTATTTCATCTAAATGAATTCCAAACAGTGTGCCTGCTTAAAGTACATGTTCTACCTAGAAAGTAATTTCTACCTCTTCAGGTATTCACTAGCACTTGAATTGGCCACGGTGCAACGCAGAGCGGCGCTATAGGCAGATGACGCCTAGGAGAAGGAGAGAGAGAAAGAAAGAGTGTTGCAAGCTCCCGGCTGCAGGAGCAGGGAAGACCCCAGGGACCCGAGCCGTGCTTGCAGCCCATGATGATGATTGATGCAGGCAGGACACACACGCCCCAGCCGCTCAGCAAAATTAAAAGCCTATTTTGTAAAGTTGTAAAGGAGCAGAATGGCACAGGGCTTGCAGCCCCCCTCTCTCTCTCACTGCCGGGGTCCCGTTTAGTGTCTTTAGTATCATCTACTCCTCGGGGAGCAGACAGAGGGACTCTTACACGCCTCTCGCTCAAGCACATGAATGCGCACACACACAACCTCCTGTAAACACCCTCAAGACTGGAGCGTGTCTGTGTGATGAATGCTTCATGTGTGTTTCTGTGTTTCAGTCTGGCTCACATGATATTTTTTAAAATACAACTCTTGTTAGATGGTATCCATTGAATAACCTACATACAGGCTGGCTAATGTAAGTGGTTGAGTGATAGATGCATAGTGGTATTCAATTTATTCATATCCAATTTTGACTTTTTTACATTGTCACAGTGATTTTGCAATTTAGTTTTGTGCCACAAAATATACAGCCACCACTATCTGTTTTAAATGTGTCCGGTAAATTTGGACCGGCAAAACACTGCATTGCTAAATGATCCTTTTTAGATCATTTGGAGCACTTGTCAACAGGCCATGAGAAAAGAGCCCTTGATATCTTTTTGAACACGAGACACTTACTTGTTTGTATATCATTTGCAAATCATTTATATACAATGTGAATTTAATTGACCAGACAACCCTAGAGGCCCCTTCACCATTCACCACCCCGCTTCCCATCTACCCCCACTCCCTCACCCAGCCCTGGCAGTCTGTGGCACGCCCCCTGACTCCACCCCCTTGGCTGGCAAAGCCAGGCCAGGCGATGAGAGTGACAGGCAGCCAGAGAGGGCCCAGCCGGCATGAGAGGAACACACTGGAGAGGTCAGGCCTATGTCAAGTGGGGTGTGGAGGCCAGCTGAGGAGCCCTGCGTGCACATTGTGCTAATTTGTGCAGCCAGTGTAGACGGCAAGGTCAGGGAAGGAGGAGGAGGGGTGGGAGGGGTCAGTGGCACGCTGAAGGACTGCAGGGGCCAGCATATGGGGCACGGCTGAGGAGTAAACTGTATAGGGCTGTTCACTCCAGCACACTTTGTACATGCAGACACACACACACAGTAGCGCACTTATGCACATACACCCACAGTCACATCAGCCACAGCTCAAGTGGGCCCATGACATTCACCCATCCCCTCCATCTGCAAAGCTGTCTATGCCAGAGCTTCTCAAAGGGAAAGCATCATACTAACCTTCCCAGACACACACCCTCAATGGACTTGGCAGTAAGCTGTGACTAACTACCTACAGTCTGTGGTAGAAGCTTTTTGCCTTGAGGGAATGTGTAAACATGAAAACAAGACTTGCCAGTGTAAACATCTCACTGATTAATGTGGAGAGCTACAGTGTAGATGTGTAAATATAGTTTTTCACAGTTAATGTTGACAGATGTATGAAACATTTAAGACTATACTAGTGGCCTAGAAAATACTAGTGGCATGTACTATGTAGACATTTTCCATTTGTAATGGAAGTTGAGGAAATAAGTTATGTAAGAAGTTTGTGATTATTTTAATTTAGCCAAATATAAGTGGCGATTGAAGTATTATATAAATCACTGGCTCTTGTCCATAAATTATAAAAATAAATTAAATGTGACTCTGTAGTTTCGGGTTCCATAATAGCAGTGCTAAAGTAATACAAGTAATACATATTAAGTATTGCTTAATCTGCTCTGTGTAGGACATGCAAGTTTAACTAAATTCAGATATTCCTCTACAACTTTTCTAAAATTTGCAAGGATAAGACATGAGGATAAGATAATATCTTTACATTGCAATAGTTTGGGTGTGTATTTCTAATGCCCAAACTATTGCAATACAACACACACTATTACAAACACTCCAACATTTACAATACTCTTACATAATCTTGCAATAGAATAAGGGGGAATGGGGAAAATATGCACTGGTTAAGATTGTAATGGAATATAAGCAGGATCCGTTTCTGCACACACTGTATAAGGAAGGCACGACCTGATTTTGCCATGTGGTTGATGTCCCAAAAGCAACATATTTTGTTGACCTAAGGACAACAAAAAGAAGACCTTAACCCAACCCAAACCCTAACCCTAACCATAACTGAACCCCTTAAATATATATAAAAATACATACAAGCAGCTTAAACTAGTTGTAAGATTATACTTAATAGAAACTGTACATTTATTTATGAAATCCAATTGGTTGATTGAAATGACGTGATGTAGCCCTAAGGGCAGCAAGCACTTGGAAAGTTCATGAGAGGTATAAGATAGAACACCTAGGTCGAACCATTATTTAATGCCATGTCCTTCCTCATCTGTAGTTTGTTTCACCTCTCAATTAAATCCCACTTCCTAAATGTAAACACACTAGAAACTCATGTTACTATAAAATGTCAATATTCCCATGGGACTATAAATGTATCAACAGCAGGCGATTTGTTTTGGGGCGAGCTCAAAACACTGGCCGTGTGTAACTTGCACCTGCTGAGCCGGCGCAGGCTGTCCCCGCAGGACTGCTGCACAGCAACCCCGTGAAAACACTCCAATGCAAAGAGGAGGAAGAAGGGGGGAGTAAGTCCGTTGCTGATCATGTCGTTCACCCCAGAATCAGGTATCAGCCTATTCCATGGTGAACTCTCAACCCCCCCAAGCTTTCAGGTCGTTTACAGTGGGGTTACGACCCCGGCTGAGTGATGGAAGAATGGAACTGCAGCCAACATAAACCACAAACAACCCCCCCACCCACCCACATAGGCGGAGAAGGGGGCAACACCGCTGTCACAATCAATTGTAACTGAAGGTAGGAATAAAGCCGACCTCCCCTCCTGTCCGTAATAGCAGTCGCTGCAATATCTACATCACTGACCCAATGAGCTGCCATGCGAAAATATTAGGCAGGGAGCCAGCAGTCAGAAAAGGCAATACAGAAATTATACCGAAGAGAGTTGGGCTGTCTGGCTGGCTGATTGCATTGTGAGACATTAGGGCGCACTGGCATGAGATATATATAGAGATAGCATAGCACTTGGGTAAAGTGGAAGTATTAGCACATAGACCGACACATTTCCATAAATCTGGCTATATCCTTCTTTAAATTAGGGTGTCGGTCTGATTGTGCGCCTCCAGCTTTTTTATCCTGGCTTCACCCTCTGGGTCCCAACTGGGCCTTGTGTCACAAGCAGATGGGCGCCACACAAAGGCCCCCTCGACTCACCAAGCTGGTCCCCAGCATGCCTGATTAAACCCTAATACCAAAGTTAGAATTGATACAGTGACTCTGTGGTGATTCAATTAGGGCAGTCGGCATGAATGAAACCATACAAAAGAGATGGGGTACTTACAAAGTCATTTCAGTTTGATTATCATGGCATCCTGCACGTGGAAGCAGAAAATTACGGACTCACGTATCGGAGGTTTGATATCCTCTGTGGCCGCATTTGCTCAGGCTTCCATTCGAGCTGGATGTCACAGTTGACAAAATCACGTATCCCTGATGGACTTGAGCACTGCCGAGGACTCTTCATAGTGGAAGACACAATACAGCATAAAGACGGAAGTTTGTCTATAGGTAACTAGAGTAAACATCCTCAAAACTAATAATTCTGAGACAGTGGATGTCTCATTGTATAACCAATTCTGAATGTAAACAGCTATTTATATGGATGAGAAATTTGAAAATTTGGACTAAAGGTTGTTCTATAATCACTGTTTTTGTAAATGTTTTGGTGTGGTAATGTATCACTTGATGTGATCAGCGCACCATGCATTCTTTTCAAGCTAATTATTAAACACAAAATCGAAGCTAAAAATATGGAAATTGCATAAATAATAATGAATACAAACACAGAGGGTGGTCCTGTAATAAAATAATCATTTCTGCATTCAATCTCAGATGTACACACACAGAATCGGACCACCTGTGAGACAATGTGTGTCGCCAGCATCTCTCCTCTGATATTAGATTTCTGGGATGATTATAATCAATACAGCAATTGCAATTGGCAATGATGTATGCACTAAGCAGAAGTGCATTAGTCAGGACGACACCACACTGTGGGTATCGACAGCGGGGAGCCAATACAACATGAGTGGAGGTAGATAGATGCATGACTGTACAGAGAATAACATGGAGATACAGAGATCTCAGACATCCAATGACAGTCAGCACTTTATTGAAAAGTCCAGTAAAATCACAAGTACTGGACTACATACTGCTCTTCTGAAGGGTTTAACATTCTGTGAACATGCATGTTGGGGGCAGGAGGCAGGCCGAATTTAGGATGCAGATGATTATTGATGACATTATTTATTGATATTTAAAGATCATTTTTGACTGTTGTTAGTCACAATAGTCATGAAGTAAAATAAGGATACTTTGACCATCATAGTTTATACATTAATGTATCCTATATGAAAGCTAGTTAGGGTTTTATGCATGTTTCTGTCTGATGTATGCAGAGCCCCCAGCATCTCTGCATGTCATCTCCATTTAGGGAGTTTGTGTATTTGTGTGTTGATGTAAAACAACTGTGAAGCTTCTTATCATTCACTTCTCCCCATTCATTTCTCACTCTCTACCTCTCTATTTTTGTCTGGACTTGCTGATATGCTAATCAGTGCATAAGCCTATCCTGTCAATGAATTACAGCAGGTTAATCCAATCTACATCTCTGTATAATTTTCCCATATGCATAATTGTATTTCCTCAAAATGTGAGAAGAAATAATAAAAGGCAAACTTATGCAAACTTCAACACCTCAGTCCACTCTCCCTGAAGCTCACTGGACAGCCATTTGTTGTTTACTAAAATCAACATTTTCAATTTCAGGTGCGAAGTAGAGTTTATAAATGTGAATATTATGCAGAAAGAGCCTGACTCAGTGTAGGTCATGTTAGGACGAAGCACTCATGAAAATGACAAGTATGGAAGATAATGGTGGAAGGGACTCACCAAATAGGCATTCATCTTTGTTGCTTTTGTGAGGCAGGGCAAGCCAAGGTCAGCAGCTGAGTGAAGTGCCTTTGTGAGACACGGGGCAGGAGGCGGACACGCAAATAGAAGGCTGGACAAGGGGCCACGTGTCGTCGGCAGGATTAACAATGGTCATTTTACAGAGGAACAGCCCTTTTTCTCATCCGTTTGTCCCGAACCCCCACAAGACCCACTAGCCACTTAGGGCCTGCCCTCTCCTTGACATTTGACCTCCGACAGCTCACAGGTGCTGGCCTTACACATACTTATGACAAACACGTATTCAGGTCTCCTACGCACTTTAAAAATCTTCAGTTTAAAGCACTTTGTGGCCCCAAACAACCTCAAGTCTCTAGCTGTGACCTCTCTCTTTCACCTTCTCAAAGGCTAGGAGAAAAATGAGAGCCGTTCATGTTAGGAAACACTTTCAATTTGTCTCAAGGTAATATGCGAGGTACTGCATTAAAGACAAATAGCACCCCCCTATGTTTCCTTTATCACTGTCAAGGCAATTAATAGGCCAAGAACCCTTTTACTGGGTTACCAGACAAAGGGCAAGAAGAGGTTCCCTCAAGGAAGTCAACACTTCCTATAGTATCTTTTACCATCATCTGGATGTTGCATTGATGCCAGTGCACAAATATGTTTGAATTTATTTTGTAGGTAACTTTGTTTTGGTAGGGCAACTGGTAAGTAAATATACAGATTTTTTTTTTCAGATTTTATTTTTTGTTAATAGTAATCATTATAAGTTGGACTGAAATCTGTTTTTACGGTAATGTTTGTTTCACACGGTCTATTATCAATATAAATCTATTAAAGATGGTAATAAACAATGCTAAACAATAGCTATCACTTTCAAGATTTAATTTATATCGAAGAAAATTATTTAGTGTTTTTTGCAAAATGACAATGCTTATTATGAAATGAAACACAGTCCTCAGTCGGATGAATTTGTGCCCTGGTAAATAATTTTGTATTTCAAGGAAGTTGACGTTCACACGTGTAAGTGTGTCTAACAGAACGATAAGAAAGGCCGGATCTGATACTGGATGATAAAACACTTTACGGATGTCGGGGTGGATTTTTGCATTTCGCAGGGGAGGATTCGGATGTTATCTCTGTCTGGGGAACATTTTCCCTCAGAGGTTGCCCTGGGGCAATAGACCGACCCTGCTCACCCACAAACACACCGCTTATCTTTTCACTCAGAATTGGTGAAATACAGCTAATTAGAATTTTTGCAACCTATACTACACCACATTCAAGAGGCTAAACAACTATTTCTCTTCAAATGCATTTTTTTAAATAAAAAAAATATGCAGTGTGTGATGTATACAAATATGAAATGCATCTAGATCCTTGATTGTTTCAGGTAAACATTCCCAACAACCAATCATTCCCTTTTGATTTACAGACCAGGGCTAGGATTGGTTGATTGAAAGGCGGATCTAAAATCACGTCCTTAAATCTCCTGGTAAAATTATCTGAGGTTCCAAGCACCCTAAATTCAATAAGAACAAAAAATAAAGATGGGGCAATAAACGTTTGTAGTCCATGTATATCTATAGAAGAGAGAGAGCTTCTCTCCTTGGCTTTATGCTAGCCCTATCCCTGATCTCTGACGACTGCCCCGCCACTTTACATGTCTCATTTGAATATATTGATTGGGCCATCTGTAAGCCATTTATCTCTTTCAAAGAACCGTTAGAACAAGCCACCCCTCCTTCCTTCCCGCCCACCTGTGTCTCGTCGCACATTTACACACGTCCACGCAAGAATGCTTGTACACACACGCACAACAACACACGCTGCCGCACACGCGTGGACGCCTTCTCTGAACGTTGGATACACACAGAAGGACACATATGCCATCTAAACAAAGCTGTCAATCCAAACTTAAATTGCACAACATAAAATCAATACATAATAACTAACAGCAAGTAGATCATTACAGCGGCTTTATTCAAATGCATGTGTCATGGAGAGTTCTCCATGGAGAATTAGGCTGTGGTTTAAGGACCATGGACAGCACTGTTATTTCTTCACTCACCCCAGCAACATGTTGGCATGGGTACCTCCACATGTGTTGGTAAAGGAAGTCGTGTTAAGATTAAATCACATACTTTATTTGTAGTAGTGTGCTAGCTAAGATTTGTTGTAGTTGTCAATAGTGTATGTCTATCTGGTCGCAGGGACATTAGTCTCTGATTTTATTCCTCTATTGGCTCGTGGCCAGCTGTGCAATGGACTAGACACCAGACGTCCTGTTCTAAAGATCTGGCTTCTGCTTATTGGCTTTCTAGTCTTATTTTGGCTTATCTATGTTTACACATCATGGGAAAAATCAGCTGAGACAGCACAAAACCCACTGGCCAAATTCCACTTTACACACATATTGAGACACTAGTCTCATCAGGTGACAAGGATGATGGCAACAATCATGGTAATTTCTCACAGTGTCGGTTGAATTTTACGAGTCAAGCCGAGCTGACGGTGACCTTTCTGTGGTGCGTAAGTGCCGGCCCAGCAGATGGTGGAAAATTGGATGGACTGTCTGAGCCATACGGAGCATATGCAGTGAGTTTGTGGAGCCTCCGCGTGGCACGAAGGAGCCTGGGACGTGGATGCCCGCCCGGAGAGACTGGCACAGCTTGATGACATTGGCACAGTGCGTAGGTACTGCACACCACACTGAATGATTGGTTCCCTTCTCATCCCTCATTCGAACATGACCCCACTGGACTGAAAGAAAGGAAGAAGCACTTCACCCTGTGCTAATCACAATCTGAGTGACAATAAGAGTTTTCTAATGCATGGGACCTAAGTCTTCATTTAATATAAAGCGGACCAAACAAACATTTTGTGGTGAATCGGATACAATTTCAATTAAGAAATAAATGAATATAGAAATGAAGAGCGATTTATTTATAACACCAAAGTCATGGGTTCAAGTCAAAAAAGCACATGGTAGTAAAATATTATCTGTGTATTGCATAAATATGAACTTTAATACGTTTACCAACTTGTGCTAGCACCATTTCTTTGGCCATATACATACATGCAGTTTGTAACCCACTGTAAATAAATTGAGGACTTAAAGTCAACTGATGAACATCTGAATTTTATACTCTATTGTATTAAAGGTCGCAGTGTCCGGTTCTGCTTTCCCAGTGACCGCTTGAGTGGCACCTGCCCTGAATGTTATGTTCAGACGTTCTACTTAAGATCTGCAAGCATCTCATTGTACTATGTCCTTCTTCCTCTATCACTCCACATCACCAGTGCTCTGTCTTACTCCCAGATAGCGCCCCCTCCCACCCCCCTCAGATGTCAGCGTCTGTACACAATTCCTGCGCTGCAAATCTTTCAACTGGATGGATGAATGTCCACAGCCCATTCATCATTTCTCTTATCCCCTGCCCTCGCCGCTGTTTTTACATCATCCTGCAGTCAACTTGACAAGTGATGTTCCTACCTTTTCTCTCTCTTTCCTTCTTCCTCCGTATCTCCCTGCTCCATTCTTGCTCCACTCTGCACCACTGGGACCAGTGTGGCTCCATCCGTTCTAGTAGTAAAAGGCCTATAAAAAGCTAACACGCCGAAGAAAGGGTAATGATGAAATTTAACTGCTTGCCTTGCCGCACCTGGGGTCCGGCTTGGCCTGGGGCCTTAAATCGCTTCCCCCTTCCCTGCCACCGGAGGGCCCGGTGCACTGAACCAGAACTGCCCTATCGGGGTCAATGCCATAGCAGAGAGGGAGAGTTATTTCGTTTTAAAGATGTGATATAGATTTTGTGGGATCTCATTTGAGCTTGAATAAAAGAGCTGGACAGAGGTAGTTTGAAATATGGCTGTGGAGAGACCAGAGAACAACAGTAATGGTAGTGATGTTTAACCTGCACTGGGCCAGATGACTGCTGGGTATAGAATTGCATTTCGGTCTTAACATTGGAGTTTAAAGCAATGTTTTACAGTTCACTTTGAAACTGTAGCTGCTGAAAATAAAGTTGAAAATAACTCATTCAAAATATTTTTACTACAGATGAACCAAGGTACTGTTTTTAAAATTATTTTAACCTGTATGTATTCCTTTTTTCTGTAGAACAATTTCTTTTTGCAAAATGTTGGTGACCAAATGGGTGGTTCCCATTGACTGTGGGATTGGGTTTGTTTCCATAAGATAGAGATCAATGGGTGCCTCAGTGTTTGGTAACAACATTTGGCTAAATATCTTTATTGTGTTCTTCAGAAAAAACAAAGTCAAACAGATCTACAATAAATATAGAATTTAAAATTTTTGGTAAAATGATAAAGCAAGTCTTAAACAGAAATCGGATGTCTCGGACAACAGTAAACACCAGGATTGTAGACATCCAGTCACTTCCGTGACATGTCTTCAGAGACCTGTTGCAGAAGTTTCTGGATTTAAGTGATGTCCACCTCTTCACTGGTGATGATGTAGTAACTGAAAGTCGAGTTGACCAATAGCAGTAGACTTGACCATTTAACCAATGAGAGAACACAGGAAGTCTTAAAGAGTCAGAAACTAAATGCGAGTGTTTTTCAGACATTAGGAAGGACGGAAACAACAAGGTAAATGATAAAACTAATAATGCAATCTTTGAAGATTAAATGACATTTATGTACATGTATGCTCAGCAGCTCATAGTAATTGCTGAGTTGCTATGTAAATATTTATATTTTATTACATTTATATGTAAATCAATAAAAAAGCCACTTGTTCTATTAACTACAAAAAAGTAGGTGAATAGGTATTTACTTACCAAATATATATATATATATATATATATATATATATATTGACTCTTATCTACAAATGACAGGGTTGTTTACTACTAAATATTGTTTTCCTCTAATATCCTATAAGCAAGCATGCATCCTCAGCCAAACAATTTATGCTGTTATACATTGGCTGGATCTGGCCCCTTCCACTTTGCCCAGCACAGTCAGGGTGTTAGGGCATGACTATTTTCAGTCCAGTGACTGATTGGACCCTGCCCAGAACTTACTCAACGTTCCCTGGTTGAGATCTTGGCACGCTACTGCACGGGGCCCCGCCTCCCACCTGTCCCTTGCTATGGCACAGGACTTTCTCTCTCTCTCTTTCAACCCACGGTCTTCTGGCCTGCTGGCGTGGAAAATCGCCCTTTGATAGGCCGGCAGGGCTGGCAGAGGAGGCAACCGTACTGCAGAGATGAACTGAGAGACAACAAAACAGAGAAAGAGAGAAAATAAGAAAAGAGAGAGTTCCGCCTCACTGATTAGCGCCCAGACTGTATCATCCCATTCTTATAGAATGTAATTGTAAACAGCTATTGTCACCCACCATTACATTTTACTGTTAATAAGTAAATTTAGGTGTTTGTTATGTAACATATTGTTGGAAAAAAATGCTTTCTTGTGGTGTTATCTAAAGCAATATACAACCAAATGCAGAATTGACATTGTTACATTTAGTATTCTTTGGTATAGTCCCACCATCCGTTTATAAAATACATTTTGTTATAGTTATACCATATAATATATCGAGTAACATACTATTGTGTATATTTGTGCAATGTGCTGTCGTTTATGGAACAATAGACTATTGCTCACTTTAATACCTGTGCTATGTGTAGATCTTCATGTTTGTCACATGAACCACAGATACATAGGAAAACCAACCACCCATTCGAGATATGTGTGTGGGATTGTCTAGAAAAAGCCTACTGCCTTCTGAAATGACTTATTATTTAAAGGATTACCATGACACTCATACAAACACAAACGTGTTAATCCTCATTAAAAATTGGAAAGCCTCACCAATGCAATCCAACTGACGGCCCTGCAGGATAGGACGTGTCAACAGCAGCCAAAACATCACTGTCCTCATCATCCAGGAGATACCAGACCCTCTCATCCGCTCATCTTTAGAAGCAGTGACTGCAACAACCGGACATGTGGAGAGCGGGCAGGACAGAGGAGAGAGAACAAGGGTTTTGAAGAGAGAGAAAGGTGCAGCAGGGGATAGATGATGCCATCAGGGGAAGACAGCAAAAAAGAAGTGCACAACAGAGTGGGAGAAAAGAGAAATAGAAACGGAGCCAACGTGGTTGTGGCAGAAGGGCCCCCTGCTTTTGATCTGCCAATTCCAATGTAATAACAGATAAATAGACAGGGCTCTCTGGGATACAATGGCAAACAGCTTGGGCCTGCCAAGGGAAAGCGAGCTAATGCTCTCCTTCATGCACAGCCCCTGCGGCAGGCCTGGCTCTCTCAGCCCCACTGTCACACTGAATGATAAAGCAGACAGATTGCTCAGAACGGCAGACACTTTGATACCCAGCAGCCCCTGAGGCGCAGCCGGAGTGCCTCTTTAGCCATTCACGAGTTAATGTGCCAATTTGTTTTCCAGAGCGCCTCGAGGAGAATTTATGGCGATGGACTGAGAGCAACGGGTAAATACTAATAAAATGCTCTTTTTGCAGCAATTTGTTTAATTGGCCACAGTGGGGATGGGCTCGTTGAGTTCGAGTGAGATGACCCCGAGAAGATAGCTGTGCAGATGTTCACCGCACCTCCCTCAATGGTGATCTAAGCGCTGCTGCCTCCTCCTCTAATCATCCACCCGCGGAACACAGATTACCGCCCTCCTTACCCACATCACCCACATAAGTTTGGGATGCGATGACTGAAAGAGGTGTCTTAACATCTTATGCTTTTATTCTTAAAAATGACATTTCAGCCAAACACCTGAGATTCTTACAGGATGTAGGAGGATGACCTTGAATAGTAGGCACAGCTATAATCTGTGCTTAGTGTTCTCCGATTAGGAATGGAGTGGGAGGTTTGGGCCGGAAGCTTGTCTTATAGCTAACCAGAGACTAATTACAGGCCTCTTTGTTCTGCACATTTTCTGTATAGTTGCAGTCCAAATTGAGTATGGAGATTGTAGAAATCAAATTACTATCTGGATAAATTAAACACACTTGTGTTAAAGGAGTTCGAAAAGTATGAGCCTAAGTCACAATTTTTTTAAATTTTCCCCTAACAAAATATAGATTAAAAGAGATAAAATTATAAATAACACAATTTATAATAAATAAATAAATGTCAATGCCCAATAGCCTGGTGGTTCTATTCCGATCTCATGAGGTGTTTTGCCAGTCCAGCCCCGCTGTCTTTACTCAGTACTTGTCAACTACCCACCGTCCTGTCATAATTGAGGCAAGAAGCCCTTTAAAATAACTTTAAACTTTTACATTTTCAACTTGAAACATTTTAAGAAATAAATGAATAGTTCAATTTACAAATATTTTAATTGCTTTGTAATACATATACATGTAATACATGTAAATTATTATTAAAATGTTAATTAAAATTTTGATTGAAATCTTAATTTAAAAAAAAGTTATGCATAAATAAATAAGTTTGCTCTCTCTTTATGTTATATGTCTTTTATATATTTTAATACAAACTGTTGTAATACATATATCTTTATAAAATTAAATATTGAATTGAAATTATTTCATTTGCACATTTGATTATGAATAAAGAAAAACAAATAAATAAATAGACATTTACAATTAAATCATTTGATAAAATCCATGTTACATATCTATTTTGATATGACTCATTTCTATACGTTTCTTCTCCAAACCTATCTTTTATTTCACCTCACATGATCAGAACTGCAGTTTAATATGAAGCCAAAGCAAAAATCAGCAGCCCTGCCAAACTGTGGTCTAAAAAGTGCAGAGGCCTGTGGTGCTGCAGAGAGAGGTGTGTGGGCTCTGATGTCAGAGCGGGTCCTGAGCCTGTGTGTGAGAGGTGTTAATGGGCCCACGCAGGGCCACAGCTGAGCACTTTGCTCAGTCTCGGCTGGTGCGCTCAAGGTCGAGGATTATGCCACGTCCTGTGACCAAACAGATGCTTCTGACAAAACACATCGCACCAATAGAGACTCCTCCCCTCCTGCTGTGGGGCCTCATTCAGAGCCAACATGGAGGACAGCAGTCACTCTTTGCAGCGTCTCCCACCTTCATCAACACGTACACACATGCACACCCCGATCAATACTGCGCACTGATAAAGGCGGGAGAGTAGCCGCCTCGGGCAAGCAGCACGAGCCGTGGGACTGCCATGGGCTATTTCTCAAATACACAAACTGAATTAACACACTCATGCAACTAACTCTGCCCCTGTGGTGTTCTGACGCCACTAAAGGGTTAATATTGTTGTATCTTTGATTAAGTGTCCATTTAAGGGGACACACGCCTTTAAAAATAAAACTTAATCCATACATAAACTTATGTGTTTCTTTAATTACAGAACATATTTCTTGTTATTTTTTTGAGAAAATGGAGCACACTGTTTCCGCAGGGTTCTCAGGGGAGATGTAGGCCACAGCGGAGCACGGACAGACCCAGGGGAGGTGTGTGGAGATGGGGTAGGGTGAGAGCAGATGTATAGATGTGGTATACCCAAATGACAAGCCCGCTGGACCCATGGCAAGTCGCAATTAATGACCCATGCACACATTACAGGATGAAAAATGCCCACTGTCCAAGCGGTGCGGCTCTGCTTGGCAGCTGGAATTCTTCATTACTCCAGTTCTACCATGTGCAGGAAGGGCTGGCAGACAAACTGCACCAAACATCCTGATCACAATGTAACACGTCTAAAGCATAAAAACCATCGTAAGCCACTTGAGTTCCATCTTTAAAATCAAAGTTGATTCACGGTCACTGATGGGACACAAAAGACAATGTCTCGGGGAGCATGCAGGGCGTATAATTGAATTTTCTACAATCATTTGTGTAATGTGCTTAAAATGAACTGCCTGGTATATAGACACTATAAGAGCCCTTTGGTCGGCTGGCATCATGGACTAGCCTCGGACAGGAGCTTCCACCATTGCCAATACAAACACTTCTGAAATAGAGAGTAAAT
This sequence comes from Triplophysa yarkandensis, assembly GCA_033220385.1. Taxonomy (NCBI): domain Eukaryota; kingdom Metazoa; phylum Chordata; class Actinopteri; order Cypriniformes; family Nemacheilidae; genus Triplophysa; species Triplophysa yarkandensis. The sequence goes on from CM065675.1 coordinate 10,110,267, forward strand.
TATCAGATCGATCGCATCACTGTGAGAGCAAATCTGTGACAAATTTCTCTTCTTAATACTCACTCAGATTGAATCAAACTGTTCGGTTGACACTTCACAGCACATTCCACAAAACAAGACAGAAACCAAACGACGTTACATGTAAACACTTCATTTTTAAACCAACCCTAAAATAAATAATTAAACAGGCCCATAATCTTGAGATCTAAATTGAATACAGTGTGAAACTGCATGAAAATCATGTTAAAAGCATTTACTTTATCTTATCAGTCCTATCTTTCGGATCAGGAGATATCACATTATAAACAGTCACATGCTGAGCGACGATGTTCCCTGGGAATTTCAAGCATCTCCATGAAAAGGCCTATCACATTCCCACCATCAACAATAAACTTTTAAAGGCCCAGCTGGTGTTAATAATAAGGCTAGCAGATCATTTTTTATTAATTGACCAATTATCTGATTTGACGATAACTTCATTACCAAATCGATAAAAAATTGTGCAATTTGTTTAAAAATGACCGACCCGGTCCCTTGGAATATGATTTAACAGAAAAAGATAATTACAAGCGAATTATCGTTCTGAGAACATGTTTTATTAAAAGTTAACTAGTGCTCGGTGACAATTATTAAGATCTTAATTAAATATAGATGATTGTTTGGCAACCGAATATATCTCAGGCTTTTACAGTTTTAGTTAAAGCATTAGCTTCACTGCTAGATCATTGCGCTATCAACGTCAAGGTCATGGGATTGATTCAGAAGAATTGCAGGGACTTATTTAACCCTTTCACGCATAGAGGTCAATGGATGTGCACAGCTATTAAAAAGCCGTTCTTGCGTTACTGTGCACTTAACAAATGTTTCACGTGGCTTAGGAAATATCACAAAACAACTTAACCTAATAAAAATTACAATCATTTTTCAGTGGAAAAAAATTTAATACATTTTTAAACAATTATGTAATGAGAAAAAGCGTTTATTTAACAATTATATATTTAAAATCTAATACATTTTTGGTGAATCCTAATGAAATATTTGAGTTAATCATATTTGCTTTTTTATTTAAATTTATTTACAATTCAAACAGTATTTTTAATGAATTTCAAAGCTTAAAATGAACTAATTTCTGTGTAAATTGGTTCATGTAAAAACAATGGTTGGAGTTTAAACACTGCATAGGACACTATTGTTTTATCTTATGCAAAATAAACTCTTTCGTAGAACACCCATAGCAGAAAACACTTTGAGCATTACCGCAATAAAATTTCAAAGAACCAATCCTAAGAAAGTTTATAATTCAATCATTGTTTACATAGAATGCATTTTAAGTCTCTTCCAATGCAAATACAAAAATATTTAAAAGCTATAAGCCAACCACTGAAGTCTACCTCATGCAATTTTGAACAGCCATAATGCAGTAAACTGTTTTCTGAAACTTTGTGTGTGTGTGTGTGTGTGTGTGTGTGTGTGTGTGTGTGTGTGTGTGTGTGTGTGTGTGTGTGTGTGTGTGTGTGTGTGTGTGGGATGTCAGTGGGTTCACACAGAGGGACACAGGTGGCTCAATCTCCACAGGTCTGAGGAGACATTTGTCAGGACCCCTTCCCATGATTAACCTCCCTCCACATCAGAGCAGAGGAAAGTAGAAGAAGAGGAGGAAAGGAAGATAGAAGTGACATGGAGAAAAATGAGAAATACGTGAAAGAAAAGAACAGGCCAGAAAATTGAGGAGGGTGCACAGGGGTGTCGAACGGGAGGACACAGTGTTGCTGCCCCAGCGACTCTGAGCGGGTTGTCTCACGCTCACATTTATCCTGTGCGAAGGCAAAGAGTTTCTCATCCGAATCCTTTCCCAGGACACGTCCCACAGCTCGCTGCTCGGGAGAATTTCACGAGCACGGCTGAGGAAACCTCCCAAGTATGAAGTTCCTAGACGTGGCTCTCTTTATCAGGAGAAAACACATTCATCAAAGCTCTCGTCGAGCATCTGAACGAGCGCTTAGCCGAGCGTCTCCTTGCTCAGCCACCAAAGTCGCTCATTCATTTGTTTAGTTCCCTGAGATAGGGGTCCTCCATTGATCTGTAGGGTGCCTCTCTATCTACCCGAGCAATAACCATCGGAAGCTATAAAACAAACCTCAAAATGCAAATGCATATGAGTCACAAGACAAATATGGGGGGGTGTTCTAATTCATTGAGTTTAAAAAAAAACATGTTTCAGATTTCAAAAACAAATCTTTGTCAATGCACACAGTTTCACCCTCCTCCCTCGGTTCCTAGTGTCTTCCCAGGATATATATGGAGAGTGAGCAGCATGGATTAGTGCGTGGATGCACTAGAGCAGAGATGTGTGTGTGGGGAGGAGTGGATATAGAAAGGACACTGGCCCGGGCCCCGTCAGTACATTAAGCAGGGTGTCTAACATCCCATTTCCCTTGCACTTCCTCCCTCCTAATCCCTTTATGCGAAACTCACTCAAGAGTAAGCATGTGTGAAATTGAGGACTTTCTAATACACGTTGCGTGGCCCGGCTCGGCCCCTGCGGCTAGGAGGGCATTGCTAGGGCGCCTTTATAAAATTGTTGCAAGCTGAATTATATCATAATAAACAGTGACTTTTCCCGTCATGACTTTCAATGGCGTTGACATCCACACTCTAGCAGTCGGAATTCGACCACTGTGCATTAAGACACGGAGAGCTAAGTAAAGAGAAGGTGGGTCAGGCTTGCTGGAGCTTGTCCCTAAAACTTCCTCTCCTCAATGCATTTGACCAAACTAACTGATTTATGTTCTTTTATCAGCATTACTCACAGACATCAGCCATGCTTGCTTATGAATCTCACTGTTTTCCTCCATATACTGCGTCATGGCCTACTCGCAACTATACTCATTACATCACTATTATTTTCCCTGCGACTGAACTGCTGTGGTACAATCCTCATTTATGATTATGTGCGTTTACTTGACCACAGTTCCACTCCCTCATTGGAGCTTTAATGGTTCTTCGCACAGCCACTCGACAGCAGAGACCTCCATTGATATTTGTTCTTCAATCTGTTTCACAAGTGCATATTATTACTGGATCTCTGCTTTTCACATCTCAAAGTGTTCATAATGCATGTGCTTCTCCACATGAGGACCATTGCGAGCGCTTTCCATTGTTTGCAGAATACAACATGACTCCCCCTACTGTGTGGTAATATGGCTATTTGCTCAGTCAATTTGCTGTTCCCAGCAGCCAAGCACATGCAAATATATCGACCGATGTGTGTAGGGTTACGGCGCCTTGCATTACGACAGCTTGCAAACTATTCCGAACAGTGCTGTTTTCCAAGGGCTACAATAAAAAGAAGATTTCCGAGAGCTCGTCTGGAGTGTGACCTAATGACTGTAAAAGCATGAGGTGTAAATGAGACTATATGCCACCTGGAGATATTTGGAAATTGTTTGTCATTTTCCACGCAATTACAATATGACATGCAGAGCATCCCGATAGCAAGCGTTCAATCAACACTTGTGAGACAGCACTTACTTGGGTATCAGTGTTGGGGTAGTTTATATGAATCTGTGACATGGCAAGCTATAAGCTGCCCTTAATTGGACGTAGGTAAACTAACAGTTACATTTTGTACACAACATGGCGAGATTCAGGTCAGTTAAAGCTACTCAAACTACCTGGGAAATGCCAGCCATATGGACGTGATATATAGACATCATATAAAAATGCTCTTCAAATGTAATTGTAACCGGTAAATTAAACCAACTGTATAAATTATACAAAATCCTTGTTTAAAGTGTTAAAACACTAATTACGGTCAATGAAAAAGTTTTGTATTTAAAGAAAGGTAAATAAACCTGCATTTTATGGACGTGACAAAAAATGGACAGCAATTTTGGCAGACAACAAACTCCCTAAGATTTATTTGAATAAAAATGTACAAACCAGAATCAAAAATCCTGCAAATGGCAAAAAATTATATTTTGATATTCATGTGTCAGTTGATGAGCAAAATGTAGCGTTACAGCTGTGACAATCCAGAATATAGGCCTTACTTGATAATGGAAAAGCATGGACTTAAAATATAAATAATTCTCTAGAAATGTAAAGCGTTATCTCACATGGGTATTTAAACAACCAAGTTTTGACATCTGTGCTATAAGTATTCTAAAACCTCAATATTTTCATGGTAAGGTTGACATTTCCATGGAATTACCCATCTATCGAACATTTGGATACACTTGATTGAAATTGATTTTTGTATGTAAAAATGTGAAGTGTATCAGCTTCTTATATCAAGTGCAGCTAATTAACATGTACCAATAGTTATACAATACTGTGTCCAATTTAAAGGGACAATATAAAAAAGGCATTACTTTCTAGTTGTTCCAAACCTGTATAAATATTGTTGTTCTGATGAACATATAGAAAGATATTTGGATGAATGCTTGTTACTAAACTGTACTTGGACCCCATACTTGACTACCCTAGTAGGTTCCAAAACATATTGGTAGTCAGAATTGAAAGAACATTCTTTAAAAAATATAAAGTAATTTTTCTTACTATGGTAGGCAATGGAGTCCAAGAGCTGTTTGGTTGAAAGCAATCTCACAAAGACAGTTTGTGCCTACAGTTTTATTCACCAACTGCTATTGTTTTAACACTTGATAACATTTTTCTTTACAAAAACTAAAAACTAATTTTTCTACTTATATTAACATTAAATGTTTATTTTTTAATATGAACAAAAAGACTCTTAAAAGAAGCCCGTACGATTCTAGAATAGATAATAATGGTTGAGAACCTTTATAGACATAGATATATATGTGAACCTGGGTCAGAAAACCGGTTTTAAGTCACAGTTGTAACGTAGCCATTGTACATTCTTGGAGTCAAAATAATTTTCTTTAATGCAAAAACCATTGGGATGTTAAGTTAAGATAATGTTCTGTTTGGGTATTTTGTAAATGTATCAGACCTTTCTAACTTAATAAGCAACTTGATACAATTTGATAAAAGTACATTTTGGCAGATTTTAGGAAAAAGGCTACAACACTGATGATGGCAGACATTGCCGTACTTTTATAGGCATTGCTTTATTCACTTTTTCATTTCATTGCTTAATTTTTTTATCATTTCTCTTTTGCAGAACGTATATGCATTTATAATAACACATATGTTTAAAACAAGGTAAATCAATATAATATTTAAATTAACTATAGGTGTTTACTATATGTAAAATGTAGTTGTGGGTTTACAAAGTCAAAATTCATCCATTATATTTAACTATTAACCATTATATTTAATCTGTACGTATATTACTCCATAACTTTTTTATAATTTGGATACCCCCATATCATTCTGAACATGTAAGTCTTTCTTCTTCACAACCTAAAAGAAAATATTAAAAAAACATTCGTAACCAAACAAAATTCCCCTTGTTGATTTCCAGTGCTTGAACATAAAACCATGTCTGAAAATAAAAGTCATATACAGGATTTTTATAATATGTATTTGAATACATTCGAATTTTAAACTTAATGCAAGTTGTAAATTAGAATTTTACTTTAAATAACAAATAACCTACATACAGTAAATTAATGGCCAAACAATGTGACACAAATCAGTCTTGGTCCCGCTACAGGGATTGTACTGTGACAGGTACAGTTGATATACCATAAAGCTAAAAATTCTAGTAAAGGCAGCAGTCTGTGGTGTCAGTTATTTTCCCCTCAGCCATACCAGGTACACATTCACATAATCTAAATGATACAAGTGACTTTTACAAGATACATGGCCCATTTTGGTTTTTAACGTCTCTTTCTCTTCCTCTTGCTTTATGTCTAGGTGTCGCTCCTGGGCCATAGCGGAAATGTTTGCAGGTAGTGGAGCGGAGCGGAAAGACATGAAGGAAATGAAGGCCAGTGGCCTGAAGTCAACCTTCCTGTCAGGACAGCACAATGTTAAGAGCGAAGCACTCATCTCCTGTGCCAATTACAGTTGTCCCAGACAACGCCACGGGACAACAGTTTAAACAACAACTGCACCACACTCATGACATATTATCAAAGATATGATAGGGGGTAAGATAGGCGCAACATTAACAGCTACACGCTCACATACCCGTAACAGCAAGGTGAGACCGAAAACCTAATAGTTGATATGTGATGAAAATCTGCTTCTTTAAAGTTATTTATTTATTTTGTCCTTCTTTACAATTACGAGGGTTTCAGAGGGCAGGAAGCAATACGAGATAAAATGTGGTGCAACCAGAAAATAAACTAAACCAAACTCCAACTCTGGCTACCTACACACAACATAAACCAGCACGTACAAAGACCATAATTTAACTCAGATCTATCAAGTCCATCTGAAGCAAAGCCCCCTGCCAATGGAGGTCACTGTTTTCAAATCATCCTTCTTCGCTTCGGGGACCAAGGATGGTTTGATCAGCTCTGGGCCAGGCAGTCCCCAAGGACTCAACACAGAGTCAAAACCAGCGATAGTATCAGTGCCCCCTGTCCCTCTCCCTGCACATTGCACGTTCACACTAATACAGCTCCCAGGAGATCAGGGGGATAACAGTGTCGTCTTGTGTCAGCTAACGCACCGGGGCTATAGTCCCCTTTGGCCCTGGCCCTGAACCGCCTCAAGAAGGGGCGGGGGTTCCAGTCGCGGGCTTTGTCCGTCTGATACTACTCAACCATGCCTGGTTCAGATAAGCCTCTCTCTCCCCACGCGCCCTAAGTCCGACTCCTATATCTCGGCTTCTCAGACGCATCTAAGACTGAGGCTTTTTCCCATCTTACCCCCCACTTCTTTGCCACGCTGCCCCCTGCTGCACAGGTGCTGCTCTAGAACAGTTGCTAAGCAACGTGTTTTGCGGACACCTACCTGCCTTCAGGCTTCAGTGGTCTAAATTTTGTCTTAATTGCAAATTGAGTGGGAGACGAGCGCACGCCCCCTGAATGTAAAATAGACACGTTCTGTCTGAGGATGTCGACAGGCTAATCAAGTCATAGTGACGGCAGGCTGCCATCATGATGGGGTAACACACTGTGATGTCATAACCATTACAGAGTCATATCATTTACGCCATCATTCAGGGCAATCTTGAGTAATACAGTACTGAACAAAAAACCAAGGCTATTAAGCCTGAATATAATGAGAGGACAGAATAAATCCTCTTTGTCAGAGGAAAGGCAATAGCCGGGCAACCATACCCATTTCCCATTTCAGCCCCAAAAACTCTTACACCAAATGCAAGAGCCTATTTGCTGAATTCAATTACCAGCTCCTGTACCAAATCCGCAAGAGACTATGTTCCAAAGGATGCTCATTTTAGCTCCTCTCTTGCCAAATCCCACAAGAAATCTCTTTCATTTGAACAATGCACTTTTTCCTATTTAAAAAAAGAAAGAAAATCAATATCTGGTTTCAATATGAGGGGACAGGAATCAATAAAGCCAGCCTTTGGGTTTTTCTCCTCTTGCTTTCCTCTCCTGGCCAGTAAACAGAAACAATGGAATATGGTTATGACAGGGTCAGGGATGGCTCAGCTGATAGAGCTCATGATTAGGTTCTTGTGTTACAATCACCCCAACGCTTTACTCTACTGATGCCTTTAACCTTTTCATGCCATGCACAGCTCAAAAAAAACTCAATACTATTCCTCGTTTTTCAATTCTCCCCACCCGTTGTCCCCCCTGCTTTAGTGTTTATGTCCAATGTGGTGGAAGCCAGGATCATCAGCCGGAGAATGAGTCTTGGATTTGTCTCTTTCTACTCTCTGTAATCCTTTATGAGCAAGAAGCACAATGGGGCCGCTCATTGTCCTCCCGTTCTCAAGCCTCGTTGGAATGGGTTGTTTACCACAGACATGAAATTGAAAGAGTCACCGTACAGATAAAAATAGTGCCTTGGGTTTTCCAAATTGCTATATACTCTTATTTCTGTGGTGAACAAGTGATCGATTCTGAAGGAAGAAAAATGCTGATTTTATACATGCAATTTTAGACTTAATGTAATGCAATTTTCCATGCTTTTTTAGATTAGCTAAACTAAAACAAACCCCCCCGATAAACTACCATCTTTGTATGCCATGACTATATCATGGAATGCTTCTGTGTCCCAAGAACTAAAAGACATGATAGCATTTGTATAAGACAAGCATTACAGCCGTCAAAGCAAGGCACGGTGGGCACCTGAAGACGTGTTGGAACCAACAGTGTCAATGTCTTCAAGAAAGGAATTACTAACAAATTGCTGTGGGCCTGCACATAATTTAGAGGCTGGTGGCAATTTTATGACTTGGTAATGTTCCTAATTACATGCCCGTGAAAGGCTTAATTAATTGAGGGAGGCAGAAAGAGACGAGAAGAACCCGGATCGAGAGCGAAGGAAAGAGCAAGAGCAGCGAGAGGGTGAAAGTGGATGGTGTGTTTGTTATCATGGTTCCACTGCATTGGGTTTTACTGCCTAAGGAGAATTTAGTGGCACTTTATTTGCTCAAAGAAAATGCGACTCCCGTGAAAAAACGACCATCACGATCAACCCCTTGCTGATACCTAATATTCCTTCTCTCACCCTCTATGACTGTTTCCAAAGTGGCTGTAATCATATTATTGTAAATGTTGGTGCAGTTAATTGCATTGAGAGGAAAATAGGTTCCGCTTGGTGGGTTATGGAGAATTTTATAAAGTTTGTTTCCCCATAGGAAGATTGAGTCGGTAATAGTGTTTTGGGGGGTTGCGGGTGGGGGTTACAGAGGGCGTGGAAACATTCAAATACAAATGTATGATTCCACTTTAAGCTAGATGGAAAAGGTATGAGATTAACCAAACCTAACCTCACTAGCAAAATGCTTACATGCTTACGGTGCTTCGTCAGTGGATACCAACGGAATGAGTACCTTTGGATAAGGTATGGGCTACACCTTAGAGGAAACACAACTAAGCTCTTTGTTTTTCCTGAGATCCTCAGAATTAATATCAAAATCTGGCTTATCTTTAGGCCATCTCTACTTAATTTGGCGATACTGCAACTAAAGAAATGTTTACAATATACTGTAGGCCTCAGTTTCATAGGCGGATGAAATAATTGTACTGTTTTTCAATGAAACTGTTCAAATAGCCAATACATTTCTAACCTAAGCAGTTTCTTTGTGTTCCATGTATACACCCTTCCTCATAATTCTAAGGGGAAGAAGACTAGATTCAGGGGTAACATTCATCCCGTCTGTCAAAACAGCTATCACACTCACTTCTAATAGTGTCTGGAGCGATCTGGTTCCAGCCCGTTATCTTGTAAATTCAACACATGTTCCACATAATTCACACTAAGTGTGACAATCAAGGAAACAGGCAAGTGTGGGCTCCTCACCGCGAGATCAATGGGTCTCATTCTTCATGCTTCTCATTTTTAATTCATTCTTATTTATGGCAGGTGTTTAAAGACAAAGAGAGAAAACAGGGACGGTAACGTTGTCATATCTTTCGAAGTTGTTCTTCATGGTCTGGATTAATGGAGACAATTTGGTCTATTCCTGTTACTATTACATTTTGGTGAAGGTTAATTAAACCCAACTTGGCAGAAAATTATTGCAGATAGAAAAATATTTTTTTTGAAATGAAATGTCTTTTGTGATGGAACTCTGGAGTCAGCTTCTAACAAAACGACACAGATTTTAGCCTAACATGTTTAAACATTGACGAGCTTTGTCTGTTGAAAGTTATATTATATGTAGTAGCATATATACACTGTCCACTAAATGGTCAAAACAAGTACCTTTTTATTAGCCTAAAAACTGTATATTAGTACTCAGAAAAGAAAAACTTGGTATTTAATGTACATATACTGCACATTAAGCTCATAGTAGACATTAAGCTCCTTTGGAAAGGGTAATGCCTCAGTTAAGTAAAACATATACATTTTTTAAATTTTTACCAAACACAGCACAGTATAAAACAAAAGGGAGACAATTGGAAACCAAAAATAAAATCTGTATATTTTGAAGAAGTGATGGTTTGTCATCTTTGCTAACAGCATTAAATGCAGTACATGCTGCTGTATTAGTTTTCTCTGTTCAGGGAGAATAACGTTGTGTGTATTATGTTTGGTCAAGGGGGAGAATGTGAGGTCTGATACACAGCAGGATTGTCAGAGAGAGATCACTGTACCCACCCTGTGGAGAGGGGCACCTTCCATTACCCCAACAAAACGCTGACAGAAGAACTGACTCTCCATATGCCTCTCACCCATGACCCCCATAACCTCATCTCTCCTCACATCACTCTCACTCTCCTCTAAACTTTTCTATCTAGAACATAAAAATCCTTTATTGCACAGCTTTAAAGGAATAATTCTCACTAAAATGAATGTTCTACCTATTTTTGTCTTTGGAACACAAATACAGTTGTAAAGCAGAAAGTTTAAGTCTGTTTCACAATTTTGTATTTGTATCCATTCTTGAATCTACAGTGTATAAACAAACATTTCATTAAATATATTATTTTTGGAAAAAAATTTTACTCTCACAATTTAAATAAAGAAAAATGCAATCAATGCGGACATAAATCTACATACAAATCTGTAATTCAAATCATTTGAAATGTGTAATACAAAAAAATGTGCCCATGCATAAATGCATAAATACATGAACAATCCATGAATATGAACATCTCCGCTTGTCCTGGATGAAAGTGATATTAATATGCTTTAGCTGCATGTCTAAGTAAATATTCCGTGTTTATCATGCTGTGCATGGCTTGGGTGAGAGGATAGGGAAATGAATTGGAAAATGCTGGTGATTAAAGGTATGGAGGTTAAATGAGCATGCTAAATGCTTCACACACTATTACCATTGCAGTTAGAAGTAGATGTTTTTACAAAACTATTCTCTGGAACATATCTTATTTCGTATTTGTCCACACGATTTCAACCAATATATAGATAATATATATATATATATAAGCTGTGAGTCTGGGCTGGTTAACAGCAAGTCTGATTCTTGATTTGGTTCATAGTTTTATGTTGTCTAGGGGACACAATTTTATGACACATATTAAAGAAAATAAAGTGAATTTAAATGTAATGAAGATAATGAATGAATATGTCTCCTCTAAAGTCAGAATTTAATCATCTTTAGAAAAACACACAAACACAAAGGTTGCTTTCAAGGAATTTAGATCCTTTAACCCATCAATGTCGTAATGGCAAGTTGATTTTTCTCATGATGATAAAAAAATTTAATAACATGCACATCACAAACTAGTTTTAAAGGAGCTGATGATTGTTTTAATGTCATAATGAGACATAAAGCATACTAAGAGTCCATTTATGATTTCGTATATATGATTATATAAGCATATATATCTATATATCTATATATATATATATCTATCTATCTATCTATCTATCTATCTATATATATATATATATATATATATATATATATATATATATATATATATATATATATATATATATACATGACCCAAATCTATCAGACTAAGCTGTTTTGGTAGAGGTTTGTTAACATGTTTGTTTATATTTTAAGTGCACAACAGACGGGGCAACAATTTTCCCGGGCCATTCTACTAGATTATCAATAACCTCAAAACTGGGCCATCTATTGTGACCTGGGCACTTCTGTCACACACACATTTCAATGACCAGAACAAGTGGCAGCAATTTTCCATTTTCAATTTGCTGACCACTTGACCATGTGCTCCTGGTACAGCGCACAAACTCTCCTCCACTGAGCAGACACACACCTGCAGCCCGCTGTTGATGAGGAAGACACACTCAACCGCACACCCTTCTCCGTGTACAAACCTGGCCCGCTCCTCATTCATGCACCGGACTGTATGTCTAAAATTAAGGGACAAATGCGAATGGTACAGGGAGAGATATTAATGCATACATCTAGGACAAAGTGGCCTTATTCCAGTATAACAATACCTCAACCTATTGTGTGTATGTGTGTATATAGATTTTGTGTGTGCTACCACAAGTGTGACTGCATTGCGTGCCATTGCTGCTGCTGTTGTCAATGCCAGAGGCAGTGGTTCCACACTATGGTTTTACATCATTGTGCTCATCCTCCTATTCTCTTCTTCTCTTTCTGTTTCAGTGACTTGGCTGTGTTTTTTGGACCACTCATCTTTTCTCTTTGTCTCTTATGTTCTCCCATTCATCCTGCATTTCCTCTCCTCCACTGCCACAACAACGGCAGGCTCCCCAGAGCGTTCCACAGGGCCCTCTCCAGCCGATAAAGTCTTTTCATGTCGAAACCCTCAGGCTTCGAGGTAAATCCTACAACTTGGCACACCGATGTGCCAAGGAAGCGTGCCAGGGTCTGCCCACATTGCAACACACCCTTAGTGAATTTGTAAGCCACAGCGTAAACCTAATTGTTTTCCAATTTCAAATCTTCATCTTCAGTTTTTAGCCTGTCTCATTTGGTAACAGCGTGCGTGTGCATGGTACATCAACAAAGTTAATTGAAATTGCAGAGCTCACAAAATAGTTAAACCAGCTAAACTTCTGGACTGGAGAATTGAAAGACTTCATTAAAATATGGGTAATTCTGGTAGGATTTCATGTTTACTGAAGGTGAACTTATTCTTTAAAGACACTTATTCGAAAAGCTGGATATATTGTTATGCATTTCTGTACGGGATTCTCAACCGCCGGTCAGATAAGAGAGCAAGGTATTCAGTGTAAGCGTTTAATATTCAAGGTGACATCATATAAAAACCTCCATTAACACATAATCTAAACCACAGGAGCACATTCACACATTCACAGATCTCATAACTGCGTCCCTGAGAGTACGGGTCACCATGTTTTGGGAGTCAGTCCAGTGGGGAAGGGTTGGGAAGGGAACTATCCTCACCTTCAGCAGAGGTGACCCCACGCAGGTGCCCTCTCCTGGCTCTTATCTACAGGGTAGGTTTATAAAAGACCCTGGCACAAAGAGTGATAACCAAGACATTGCTCTCACTCCAGCCCCTTCCTTTACAGAACAATTTGCATATTGCATAGGCATTGCTGTTTTTTTTATTGAGGTCATTTTTTTATCAGTCTTCTTTTGCTCCGACTGCACACAATAAATCCAGCTTACCTTAGGACATGATTGACCTTTTTTCTTTCTTTGCTTCTCATCTAAGCTGCTAAAATCCCCCAAGTCCTAGTCTTTTTGCCTACTTATTTCTTGAAACATCATAGTCTCCACTACTAATGTGATGTTGAAATATTAACCACAGAGATTTAGTCTCTCACAGGATGAGTTAATCCAAAATGAAGTTCAGTCATTATTTACTCACAGTTTTTTGCCGCCCCAGCAGCAAGTTACCTTTTTATACCAGCTTTTTTACCTTGTGCATTCAATGTGTTTATTTAAAAAATTATCATACAGCTTTAACATGTAGTGATAATACAGCTTGCAATAGGTCTTGTCCCATTATTAATCCCCAGCCCACCGGAAGAATTACCTAGGTGCCAGATGAAAAGTCAACTGGATGGACTGGATGGAATTTTCTTACTCTGTGAAAGAACAAATTTGTTTGCTATATGTATTGTTAAAATGAACCAAAAATAAACTTCATTATTTTTGTTAATGGTATTACATTTGTATGAAGTAACAGTAAAAAAAATGTTCCAAATATGCTCCATATAGATTTTATCACCATCCTTATTTCCGATTAAAAAATAATTCATAGTATACCTTTTCAACTCTGGTTTCTTGGTTCATCCCCGTTTTGCTTTCTAAAAATCTACAAATCCCGAGTCTGCTGCTCATGTGAATTTGAGCATGTACGCATATGACAGAATATTTGCAGAGGCCACATGCAACCCAGACATGCACCTGCAGCTGTCTCTGATCTCCTGCGCCACTGATCTGAGTCCTGATCTGGGACAGCTGTTCTTGGGGATTTAGCCTTTTAAAACAAACTATTCCCCAATCTGCTCCACAAGGCCCAGGGCTGGGGTCCAACCCTAAGCCCTGGCAGTATCTCCCTACTCTCAGAGGAGAGGTTCCCCCGAGACCCCCCAACAGAGACAAAACTAAAATGCTCAGCTTAAATGTGTCCCTGTCAATATAAATCAGTCTCCGGGTGGCTGAAGTGCACAGACAAGCGGAGTAAGAGTGTGTGATCCTGGCTTATAATGCAGTGTTCATTTTATTTACGGGTTAATGATGGTTAAAGGAAGGTGAGGATTTGTATTTATTCCAAAGGAACAAAGAGATTCTCCCATTCACTTCCTTCCGCCATTCCCAATCACAGCCGACAGGGCCATCGCTGCAGATTAACTCTGAATACTCGATTTCGACCAAGCTGCCATCGACACATCTATCATGCCAAGACACCAGCACGCTAAACATGTCTATATGCATCCCCCTTTAAATAGGAAGCAGAAATCCATCTCTCTGGTGTTTTGACAGTCCACATTAAAAAGACGTGCGGGTAGAACGCGCTGGAGAGGGAAAACTTGTTTCTCACACTGTTGTGACAGCAAATGCAAATAGGCTTGGTTTCCCGAGAGAGAGATGGAGGAACAAGAGAGATTGAAAGAAACAGAATGGAAAAGGGTCCAGAATAGAAAGAAGAGAGACAAGAGAGGAAGGTAGCATCACCTCTGCGCCTATAAAGCCGGAAAAACTCTTCCGCCTTAGCCACGCAATCTTATATCAATAATTGCTGGAAAAAATTAAACAAGTAAAACAATGAGCTTGCCCGAGGCGTCCATCTCTTCAAATCAGTCTGTGCATTTTAAAAGAAGGTCACTTTTTTCACCCCCTTTGGATCGGTGACACGCACACGAAACGAGCAGCTGACCTGGGTTTGAATTTAGAGTGTTCATTAATAGGATATTATGCCATATGCTTCCCTGCACTGTCTTATTTTAATGCTTGGCACTGACTTGAGAATTTGTAATTAGTGGGGGTATAATGATGGTATTGGAGTGACTAATACAGGGTGTGGGGAAGGAATAGATTTGTTCACTGTACTATAAAGCTTTAGTATGAGGATGCACTTATTTTGGCCAGCCGGTAGTGAATGGCAATGTAGAACTACCTTTCTTGGCCAACAGCACATCCACTATGTGCGTCGTCACCAACAATATCCACAGTGAGTTTTCAAGCACAAAGTGAGTTTGTCGTTTTCTCCAGTACCACAAAAAGACGTCAGGAGCCCAAACTTCACTTCCAAGAATTGCAATCTAAACCAACAAACACATTTTTCAGGACGCAGTGGTAAATAACTACGCACCGTGTACCAAGTCAGACACATTATCCTCAAAGAGTGCGTCAGTCAGGACCGCTGCGCAGAGCAGACAATGAAAATGGAATTATAGAGAAGACGACAAACATAATGGACTACAACCGTTCTGAACACCCCGCGCAAGACTGTGAATCATCTCAACCCAATCATAGTCTGGCAACGCACTGTAATTCATTGACCAGAATTGTCACAGCGCAGAAGACACACGAATACATCTGAGAGCAGCTTTCCACGCCGAGAGGATTGCCACTCCAATCCCAACAGCGTAGTCTCTGTATCCCATTATCATTATGCATCTTTCCCCTTCCTTAAAAAAGTCTGATTAGTTAGAAAAGTTCTCAAGCAGAGAGGCGAGCGGGCGAAATAAATTCTGCCTGCGCCCCACACATGACATTGCACATAAATATTCAATAAATTAGCTGCAGCCGCTTTATAGATTGATCAGTCATCTCTGGCACTCAGTGACAGGCAATGGTGGGGCTGAAATATTAATGCTGACAAATTAGGGATTTCTGAGTAAATGATGTCACATCGCACAGCTTCACTCAGATTTACTCCTTGGCACCGGGCAAATTCAGCGGCAAAAGTAATGCAGTAGAACCCGGGACCCCCCCTTCGCGCTCCTCCTACTCAAGCGACAGCCGCCTTAAAATGACATTCATTGCTTTATCGTTAAGCAGAAGTCATTCCTTTCCTATGAAAGAAGAGAAAAAAGAAAAGAGCTAGGTGAAGACAGAATGTACCATTGTGCATAATGTAGACAACAAATTCTGACCTCCACAACAAGGACGCAATTGTAATCAAATGAGATTTGTGCATTGGTGCTTGTGTGTATAGATGTTAGAATGAGAGTTGGCTAGATTGTGTAAAACCTTTAATCTAGTAAAATGATTTAATTGAACATCTTATTATTTATGACCTTTCGTTTGTATTTGTTCGCTTTGATTTCATGTTATAGCAAATATATTCATCTTACCTAGAGTAGGTCACATTTAAAGCAGTGGCACAACTTTTCCCAATCTACCTTCTAAAAGCTCTACCCCTTAAGTTTAGACGCTTGAGGCCTGTGTCATTTGATGTGGAAAATTGTAGCATGTACTCCGTGGATTCTGATAGCATCCCAGGGGAAATCCGGCTGTGTGTTATGGAGCAGGATTGGTCCATCAGAGGAAAGGACGTGAAGGAGGACCAGGGTCTCCAGTCATGGAAAGGAGGTCAATGCACCTGTGCCATGAGAAAACATGAAGTCCTCACAGCACACATTACGTATCATTCATGCGTAGCACAGTGACGATGACCAGACTGAAATCCAGACAAATATCATCAGAAAATGGCCTCAGGCATGAATTTTAAATGCCAGGCAATCATTTGCCGGCAACTCAGCTATACACACAATATGCAAAGATACAATGTGATAAATAAAAAAATGGCAACACTTCCATCTAGAATGTCCCACAACAAACCATACACAGGTGACTCGGAATGCTGATCAATATGAAGTCAATCGGGCCTTTCCAAAGCTGCAAGACATTAATTTAAAGGCACACAAGAAATCTGTATTACATAATGATGATGAGGCAGACACAGAGTGCTTTTTAAATATGCAGAGGGCCTGAAATTGACCTGGACTGGCACTACAAGTAAAGAATGCCTTTGCTCAGCAATAAAGCCCAGTTGATCTGACCATAGTCAGCCAGTAATAGATGAGCTCCCTGCAGGAATCAATATTATCGGTGAGGAATCGCCCCATCGCAGGACAGCGAAAGATGAGGCCACACTCTTCCATCGATAGCTGATTTTGAATCCCTCACGCCTTTCCAGATTCTGGACAGGATCAGCATTTAGCTCTCTCTTAACCCAAAGGGGCTCTCACAGTATACCCCAGCCTCCAGCGATAATCATCACAGCATCTGCATTCCGGAGGAAAGATGCACATGTGATACCTGCTCAGCACTTTTAAGAGAACCTTGTTGGAATGTGGCAATAAAATGAGATAAGATGTTTCTTTAACAGGCTGAACAGAAGTTTGGAGATCATATACATGTACCTGCATGGGACCACATGTATATTTCTTGTGTGGATGTTGAAATAAATGTGTGCCATCACATTCTCCATTACTGTTTAATGAAGTTAGACTAAAATTCCATGAGCTCCAAGGCCATGTCCGAAAACTTAACCGCAGAGGTGTCTTCATGTCTCGAACCTGGCTACCTGCTAAACTTGTAGGAAATACAGAATGTCAGTCGACCCTGACTGTCAGTGGCTCTGATGAGTGGAAATAGACCATTCAGCCCCGCTCTTAATGCAATCACTTCCCCACGACCTCGCTGCCATCTTTGATGCCAGGCGTTTTGTAAATTCAGAGCAAATTACTCCGTCAGAACCCGGCGGCGCCTGTCTGTCAAGTCTGAAGGGGAGGGTGATGTCCCCAAGACAGGTGACTGACAAGAGGCACCAGGGAAACAAGACAAGAAGGAAGCGTGGAAGGAGAAGAGTTGGAGAGAAAGAGAGAAGAACGTGGGGAGGGGGGAAGAGGCACAAGGTTTTTACCCAGCGTCCCCTGGGCGTTGCAGTATCAGTCAATCTGAGGGCTAATTCGTGTCAGAGCTTGTATCGTATCTCCTTGAGAGACGAGCAGAAGGTTGCTAAAAATTGAAGTGGAAATGAAGTTGGATGCACAAGAGGATAGGCACAACAATGGTGTGGAGAAATAGGCTTGTATCCCTGATGCTCTTCTCTTCTTCGAGAGGAAACCCCTGACCTTGCGTCCGTCCTTGCCACTCACAACTTTGCCATATGTGTGACTGTCTCACTAGATCCAACAGATCTTTTTTGTCCCTGCAGTGTTCCCTAAAGTCAGAAAATTTAACTTCATCCCCTAAACTCTGTTTCTCTCTTGAAGTGGATTTAGGTGTACATGCATTAAACAGTTTTCCCCCTTTGTTTGCAGAGACAAGTTTGATCTATGTCTGTCTGTAATTGGGTACTGCTTCAAAATGTGTCTTACGTTTCTCATTCTTCACAATGCAAACACAGGGATACATTTGTTTCTGTGATTATTTTATATGTAAAATCATTCTACACAATGTGAGAAACATTTTGTAAGAATACAACACCAGAGTAAGATCAGGCCGAAGATTGAATTCATAGTGAAATAAAACAACATTTTTAAGAAGAAAATAAATGCAAATTGATTTGTAAAAATTACCAGCTTGAATAAGCTTCTCTGCCCACATAAATTGCACTTATCATATGTGTGGATGCATGAATAATATTTCTGCAAATATTTCAGACTGCATAACTTGTACAACAATTAAAACTTACATGCATTTAAAAAATATGAGATCTCCAGCTGGAGGGAAATAATAACTGTAAAAAGTCAAAGGTGTGCGGGGTGCATGGGGTTGCATTTGAGTAAATGAAATGACTTAGCGGCAAATCCGAAACACGAGTGGAATTAGACCTGCCTCTCCCTGCTAATGACATCAATTAAGCAACAGATTTGTCCTCATTTCGTGTTCGGCTCTTCTCCGTCTTGTTTTCGTTCCAGCTTTTGTGGCATTCTCTGTGAACTGCAGGAAAGCAGCAGATATTTCCCGAGCTCCTCCCATGCCTTTCCCCGCGTGTGCTCGGAGTTAATGAGATGCTAGTGTATGTGTTATCACGAAGACACCAGCAGCTGCCAACAGGTACGTTTTCGGGCTTTACACAAAACTGGCAGGTGGCGGTTCGGCGGCTGCTTGCAGGAGGCTTAATATCTCTTTCTCAATCCCGGGCGGCATTACCATGGAATGCTACTGCCAAGCTATGAAGGCAACGACAGAAATTAAACACTTGAATTTGGATTCTGCCACATGGCCGACACAACAAGCAGAAAGAGAGAGCGATGGAGAGGGGGTGTTTTGAAGAATCCTCCATAGGCTTTGATGCTAGTTCCGTCTGTGATAAAAAACATTTTGAGGAGAACCACAGAGGAACCATTGAGACATCTGATAACTGTACAGAATGTGTAGATGCCCGTGCCCTTGCAGAGGTGTGAGAGAAAAGCCAGTGAACAAATGGGTGATTGATCAAAGCCGGTTTTTTAGTATAAACCGTGACCTTTTGTTTGGTCCACCACGGATAACGCCAATTAATCTGTCATTTCAGTTCCTCAAATAGACTTTTTAAAAATAAACCTTTGCCCCAGACATAGTTCACAATTAACGCTGTCTGCCTTCCTCTCTAAAAACAGCTACGAGCTTGACTCTTGCACTTAAAGTGGCCATGGTTGTCAGTCCCAGAGATGGAAGTAATTTACACCAATATGTCAATCAATTGTTGCTGTTGATCATCTTAATATACCTTTTACCAAAGACATTTTGACCATTTATTCATCTAAACCCTTTCTTAAGTATGTGTTTTTTGTTGAATAAAAAACATGTTTTTAGAGACACAAAAAACTAAAGATAAAGAAAAACCCTTAATACAATTGTGTTTAACCACCTTAACATAGATATTTCAAAGTCTCCTAAAGTACAGTTTTGATTGATTGAAATGTGCTTCGGAGCAGACATGTAAGTGTGTGAAATTTCCAGCACTTGTTTTTCTATTAATAATGAGGGATTAAGAGACTTAACTTTCCCCTGACTCCCACAACTGTTAAAACAGGACTGAAGAATAGCGTGCCCCCCTTTTCTTTAACCTCTAACACTCGTGGTCTGTAGATGGAGACCCAGCCCCCTCAAATCATGAATAAGGAGTTGTGGCAAGGCATATTTTAGATCTCCACACTGCTTTTAGTGTCAAGAGACCAAACAAGCATAGAATACATTAAGGAGATGAGAATCGGGGTATTGTTAAGCCTTCAAATACGCTTTATGTGGGATGTCTGGCAAATGTCTTGGAAATACTTGTATTTTAAAAAAAGCCCAGGGTTTCCAATAGGACATTTGAATATTTTTACATAACCACACCAATGTGGCACAATAATGTTAGTAATTACATAAAAATACAAAGATATGATGATTGTACTCAAAATAATTTGACATCCTGAACAAGAGAGGTGCGATTTCTGTATTCTGACTTCAATTTTTCCGGCCTATTTGTTATCATGGCACAAATGTGAAAGAGTATTCATTTGAATAGACAGCAGTGGCAGATCAAAGGCATATCAGACAATACCTGCATGCTCTTCTCCCATGGGAATCCTTAGTTGTCTTCTTTCTAAAGGTAGGGACAAACTAAGGACAACCTGCTTGTCCTCTGGTGATCTTTGACCTTGAACACTGTCTTAATACCCTCAGCTGCCAATGTCATGGCCAACCGGGGCAGAGGGGCTTTTGTTTCTGTAGTCCTCACCTCTTGCTAAGGCAGATAAATGATTTCTATTTGTCCTCTGAAGCAAAGGAAGAAGTTATCGATACAATCCACAAATGATGTCAGGGATTTGTCAGTGAAGCTTATGAATGACAAAAACATCCCCCACCCCCCCAAAACACACCTTCTCTTCTGGCCAGAAAGATTGAGAGCCCAAACACGTTATTGATTTCTGTCGCCGTACCTTCTTCTAAATAGAGGCTCAGGCTACAAAAGCGGGAGCAGGGGCTTTGTGTGCTAAAATGTGGCTAAAAGATTTCTTTAAAAAAGGAAGATAAGGATTATATAGACCCACGTAAAACATCAAACTGTGGAACCACCAGATGGAGGCAGGGTGGAGGATGCTGGGTTGGCACACTTCAGGTTTGGCCCAGTTGTTTGTGGAAAGATTAGTGGGACAGCTGACGGATAAATAAACTTTGTGGCGTTAACCAAAAGGGTGTTTGATGAGATCGAAGTTCTTCAGTGAGAATCACCTTGATGTTTGGTACAATGGCACACAGATGCGCTTCCGCTGCCATATGATAAGGTACTGCAGCCAGTAATCTGAGCAACGGTCACCACGAAATGTAGAACAAAAAAAGAGGAAAGAATATAAACCAATTCTTTCGAGGGAGGAAAGAATATAAACTTAAGGATGTCATGAGAGCTCAGCACTAGCTGTTCCAAAAATGCATTTGTCATTATTGTATTAAGTATGAAGAGCTCTTTTCCAAAACTCTTTAAAAGCCAAAAAAAAATGTAAAAATAGTTTGACATGCCATTTTGCCGTTCACTGAACCTACTTTCTGCTCCATAAATGTTTCATGCCAAATCACTTTATTTACTTTTTCAAAATGTAATACAAGATGCAGTTTCTCTCCAAACTACTATAAATCCAAACCAGTTTTTAGCCTAAATGCGTCTGCTTTACAAATCACAATTTGTTTGATGCATTCAACATGGCGATGCTTTAAAGCACTTGTTTGTGCTCAATCTTTAAAATTGGTGCTTTAAACTCCAATAACACTTTTGATGGTCTGGATGAGTCAGTGAGATCCACACCTGGGGGTAGAAAATACAGGCATTTGCATTTATTTGATTTATATTAATTTATAGTATGAGTCCCTGATCTCATGTGTTGCATGTTCTCTAGTTTTTATTTTTTATTTTTTCATTGTTCTGTAGCATTTGATTAGAATAAATAAACGTTGAATTTATATCAACAATATATTGTTTCATTTAACAACCATTGTTTAACATGTTCAGACTGAACCAGCATACCATTTAAACAGGATAAATTTAATATTAACAAATGTATTGGTCTAGGTAAAAATGTCATTTTATGATAACTATTAAAATGTATTCATACCGTTTTGGAAAAGATCTCTTGATATACATACATATACAACTGCAGAAAAAAGAGACCACTCCAAATTTTCATTTCCATTAAATCATTATTTCTAGATTTAATGTGGCCATTTCATTCCAATACCTTAAAAAATCCTACAAAATTAAACATCAGGAGTGACTAAATCCTCCAACAGCGACGTTAAGGATGTGATGTGAAATCTGTGATAAAATAGATAAAAAATATTATAAATAGATAAAATAGAAAATATTTTTGGAACTTTTTTAAAATGAATGTTGTACTGCTTAGAAAAGAATTTGAACATTTCGCTGCAGAGCATTTTTTCTGTTATTTTCACTTGTTTCTCCGGTCTTTATTTTCTAGAATTAAATTCAAATAGAAACAATATATCTGTTTGAAATTTAAGTGAAACATTGTTATTAGTTTTATTTGTTGTTCATTTAACATACAAATGGTCCTCTTAATTTTCTCAGCAATGGATTAGGAGATCAATGACACATAAATATACAAAGATGGCACACATTCAGGCTGAAACCATGGCTTCTCTACGGTGTCAGCTCTCAGATTCCCTTTCAGATTCAGCAGCAATCATGTGTCTTGGAAAGCTTAGAAGTAATGTTCAAGTTATTTAAAGGGAAGGAATAAAAACATTCAAATTATTTTGATCGTCAAAGATGAACTAACATAACACATTAGCATTCAGGTCAGTAGGCTTAAAATCCTAGATTTATAAATAAAGCAAAAAAGGAAAAACATAGCAATAAACTTTACGCCTAAAATCACAATTATTTTGTGTCTGTGAAGGGGGGGTGCATGTTGAATAGTGGAGTGTATACCTAAAAGCCCAACCGAACACATATAGCCATAGGCTACCTGTGTCTCCCGTGCTAGGATTCACCACAGGGCTTAAATGGGTTGGCTTGAGAATGGAAAAACTTAATTCTAAAATCTTTGTTATTTTAAATTGTTTCCAACATCCATTACAAAAGTCGACCAGCCCACCGGGAAAAGTCATGGTCCATTCCTGCTGTCGTGCCCCACCTGCATCAAAGAGGAAAACACAGGCACTGCCATCTCCAGGAGAGAAAAAACACCAGCTCTTTGGCAAACAGAGTGCTGATTAAAATAAACAGCGGCGAGCTGCCGGCGGCAGAGACAGAGAGGACAAACAGGCTGTCCCCATAGGAAGCACACAGACGGCATCTCATCTCACTGTGATCGGACTCACATGCTAAGACAGAATCTGCTGAGTAAGAGATAAAGTATAACACTGCAACCTCTCAAACTTAAAATGCAACAAATAATCAACGACTTGATGACCCAAGAGTTATGCAACTTTGGACAGATGAACGAGGCCTAAGCAATGTAAAATAACTTATCCTGTTGTCAAGATTAATGATTAGATTTATTTTTGCAAAAACATTCACTTTATTTATTGTAGTTGTAATGTTTTTTTATACAACTAAATGACCTTTCCAAATGTATAGTTAATCTGTATTACTTGATAAATAGTGGCAATCCAGTCAGTGGCATTATAAACCCTAAGTAGTGACACACTCACAAAAATGTGACTCTGTTTTAACGTAAAATAATTGACACTAAAAATTAGATATTTTGAAGGCGTTGAAATTAATTAAATATGTTGTTTAAATCTTTGAACATGATACTTAAATATATGTGTGTGTGTGTGTGTGTGTGTGTATGTGTGTGTGTGTGTGTGTGTGTGTGTGTGTGTGTGTGTGTGTGTGTGTGTGTGTGTGTGTGTGTGTGTGTGTGTGTGTGTGCGTGTGTGTGTGTGTACATAATCTTAATTTTTAAACAAATTAACTGTTGCGCTTATTTAAAATTATTTTACTATTTCCCCTGAAAAATTGTATTAAATGTTTTTATGAAGTCATGTACGACAATGTGAAAGACTGAAAAGCATACAAGACTGATGAAAACTGATAAAATGTATATAATCAAATTGTTTTCCTAAATACACATTTTTTATAAATATATTTTCTTTGCAGAAAATGAGGTTTCTTCAGTTTCAATCATTCGTCATTTACTTCTGTGAAATCACATAAACTGTCCGTTAAATACATATTTTAATAGCAATGTTTTTTTGTGTTTTACTGAAATCAATCAGGAAAGTACAATAATATATATATATATATATATATATATATATATATATATAAATATATATATATATATATATATATATATATATATATATATATATATATATATATATATATAAATATATATATATATATATATATATATATATATATATATATATATATTTATTTTTCTATATAGTGAAAAGGTTATAAAAGAAATAGATATTTAAGTTCATGCAGTGAATGGCCATGAGTGATCCTGCACTTTGCCCTTAATGACACAAGGTTAATCCATATCTCACACATTTCTCCTCTCAGAGTCTCAACACCACAGTGTCAATCATAGCTCATGTGTCATAGTCCTGTAAGAACTTGTCTCATGGGACTTTGTGTTGTGGGTCATGGAATGTTGATTCAAATTTCTGCGAGTTCTTGAAACTGCTAAGTTTCAGTGAGGTTGGTCTTGGAGTCCATTATAGATTAAGGTATGCAGCCTTATACGTTTGGTTTGGTGTATGGTTAAATGTTGACCATATTTTTTCATTTATTTACACAATTTAAACTAAACAAATAACATCTAAAATTCTTAATATCATAAAAGTATGCAAAGTTTGCAAGTATTTTAAGTCTTAAGTTTGGTTTGTCAAATATATCTGATCATAACTAATATTCTGGAACCAAAATCGGAGTGAAAATTATGTTAATGTTGTAATGTAATAATCACATAATTACTACATTATTATTGAAGAAAATGTAATATTTTAATAATGTAATTCCAACCCTGGTTATTTGATTTTGCTACCACTGAGGTGTTTCTGAGCATGTTTGGTTAATGTTTTAGTGGCCACACTGTTATCACTCTTGGCCTTCAGAAACCTAGCATCTCCATAATTCATGATTTTTATTTTTGCCATAAACGATTATTATTGGTCACTCTTTATGTTTATCAGTGGCCTTTGCAAAAATTCTAAGCTATAAAACTATTTGAAAGTGCAAGTCATCTTTTCAAAAGTATTTAATATAATAACTGAGTATGAGCAACTCCACAAAAGAAATAACCTCTTAAACATCACCTCCATTAAGTCTGTCCTCTAATGACACAACAGGGGTGCGGAGCTGTGTGAAAGGAGGACCCAGCTCAGGACACAATCTCCCCCAGCCGGCTGAAGGCTGTCATATGTCTGGACACAGAATGGTTTTAATATCTTGGCTTAAAACAGCAGAGGATCCTGCCAAGATTAAGTATCAGATCTCAAGGCATTTGCGGAGCATGTGAAATCACTCTCGATGGCCTCATCTTCCCCTAATTGAATTAGGAGCTTTCCCAGCAAAAGCTGGTCCGATGACATTTTTCCTGGAGTAGCACGGCTACGTGCCCGAGGTGTTAGGGCCAAATCCTTCGCCTAAAACCCTATCTTCTCTGCACGCAAGCCGCCTGATAAACATCTGATGAGAGGAGGGTCAGCCAGGGTCCTATGACATCACCAATAACAACAGAACTGCTCTCAGCCAATCACAGTCAAATGTATGGTGTCTGCTGCATCACTTTCATGATGTCATGTCTATTACATTCTGGACAGACAGGACCAAGTGACTGGGTGATGTTGGTGTTTATAATTGTTTGTCATCAAGGTCTGCTTTCAGGTTTGCATCTGGAAAGAAAGGACAAAGTTTATAAGAAAACATTAGGTGAGAACAAAACATATTTATTTGAGAAGAAAACAAATGCTGTTCAAAGCACAAATTTATGGCCTACAGATTGAAAAATGATCTACATTCATTTAAGAATTTGTTTATGGTAATCCCTTATTGAAATGTATTTTTTGCATTGTATTTTAGCAGTCATGTGTGAAAGAAGTTTCTACATTCAGCAGTCTCAACCTGACCTAAAGCTACTTTTCTGTTTCATAGACTTTGGCCAATGACGGCATTTAATTCCAGTGATGGCTCCAGGAATGAGACCTGTGACACCTTTTAATTCTGACATTGGAAAAAAAGTTACACAACATCTCAATCCCTTGAGATAGTGAGAGAGAGAATTGCCTGACACAAATGCACAGCTGCTTTCTCTATTAACTGTCTGGCCATATTTACATGGGGCTTATAAACAGGTCTCAGTGTTTGGCTGATGCTTCCAGGAAATACAATCTGTCTACCACTTATCTAAGAGGATTACTGTGCCGGGGCCAGCTACCGCAGATTAAAGACAAAGGAGAAATTAAAGAGGGAGCTATCAACAAACACAGCGACAACATGGCAGGGAAGTGATCCAGTTTTAGTGATAGCCCAGTGACCCTTAGAGGTGGAAAAAGAGACTTCTTCCAATGAGGAAAAAGAATCTAGGGTAGGTTAAGGTCATGTGCATAAAAATACAAGGGAAAAAGTGCTTAAGAGAAACATATTAGCAGATAGGGTAATAAAACAAAGCTGGAGAGGGATTTTTACTTCTTATTTATAAGCCTTATCAACTGTATTTAGCATTATTTTTAAAAAGCGTGTGAAATAATGATAACTTAAAAAACATATATGTAACTTTGCTCTTTAGGTCACAGCATAATATTTTAATACAAAATTACATAACTTTGTTTCATTTTGAGTGTAGGTCAATTAAAATGGCAAAGTAAAAATCATATGAAGATTACAGCCTTAAACGTACTTGAATGTCAGCCACAAAGCCACGGCAAACGTGGGAAGTAAAAAAATCAGCGTGCCCCGAAAAATGCCCTTAACGCTCGAAGGCAGGCAGCCACAAACCTCAACTTTACTTTTTCATATTCTCCCACAGCTCATTATTGCTCTGTCCCTATTGTGTTAATTGAAGCCACAGAAACGATGGTCCTCGCTCGCTCTATAAAAGCGGCAGTCTTGTCATTTCATCTGCCTGGCTCTCCCTCCAGCAACACAGGTAATTGAATTGTGGCAGGGATCTCTGTAAGATGGCTTGTTTTAATAACTTCACTAGATTATGTTTAATAAGCGTGCCTCAAATGGTCTTTAGTGTGGTCAGAGAGGATGAGGAAGGGCAAATGTGATAATAAAAATAAAAAATCGCTTCGGCCCATTTTTGGGACCGATACCATCACAGGCATGTTGGCTGCTCGTCTCGAAGCACAGTTCAACTGTAGGACACAGTAGAGAGAGACTAGCTCTGCACAGTTACTTCGCAATGGAGGTCTTATTCATCTCTATGTGATGTTTTTTAAAGACACTCCAGCAGATATTTTTATTATTTGGAACTTAATCACATACTGCGACCTGTTCATCTAGCTGTCTGGTGTTTGTTTTAGAATGGCAGGGCCTCCACGAACCAACAGAAAGGGCAACTGTGTTATGTTAGCTTTAGGTAGTTTGGGTGTATTTACAATCAGCTGTCCTCACGGAGTCAAAGGTGAGACTCAGAGTGTTTCTTTGAAATCAGCACCTTTGAGAGACCACACTGGGCAAGTGTCATAATTCCTCATCTGCCCTGGCTTACACAAAGCAAACAAAAGAAGTGTTGGAAAGAGAGGAAATCAATGTTTTCGAAGTGAATGTAGATAAGGTCTTTCTCTTGGATGGTAATAAGATCAAATAGAATGGTGATGTATATGCTGATGTTTACATAGAGTAGGAAAAGTAGTCAAGAAAACTAATATTTTTAAGAGTTTCAGAAAAAAAACAAATCCCTTAAATTGTACTAATGAATCACTTGTCAAACTATAACAGATTTGAAAAGGAATGCAAAAATTATTTCTCAAATTCCTGCAACCGAACATTTGACTTACACTATGAACCTGGGTTGGGTTGTTTTAACCTATCACTTGGTCAAATATAAACACATGCCTAATTCATTTCAACAAAATTTGGGATTATGCCATTTTGACCCAATGTTGGGTTGATCATTTTTTTTTACAATATATGCTTGTGGATTTTAAGCAGAACATGAAAAGCAGAGAATTAAAAAGGCAGAGGATGTTGAAGAAAGACAGAATACAGAAGACAACACAGGTTGATCAGTAAGCAGCAGGGATGTTATACAATGACACCCTCGTACAGACTGCCATCACACAGACACCTATTTGCATAATATTGTGTGTTGTCATTGGAGTGACGGCTGGCTCAGGCGGTTATCTGAGGGCCACTTGGTTTTCTCACGTCCGGCTCGCCTCTGCTCATCACAACACTGGACAGGTGGCGTCCCCAAGCCCTGTGATTACTGTGTCAATGTCTTTACATGTCACCCTGAGCATGCCGTACACATCTACATATACATATAAATGTAAATTTGACCCCCGCTAACATGCACCTGGGTTGACAGTTTTCAGAGCTGGAATTGATTCGGAAGCTGTCCCCCTTGAGACATCTGAGAAATTAATGTAACAGCCACCTTTGACTCTCGGTCTGACTTTCTGAACCGGCCATCAGAGGAAGACCTAGAGGACGGAAAGTAAACTTTGGGTAATCTCTTGTTTTGATATTTCCTCCGTGGGAATTACTGACTCTGTCATTGCTATTTACTTGTATTTTTGTTTTTTCAGACAAGTGGTCGTTAAAATGCCTGACTCAGCCGTGGTCTTTGACGATTTAAATAATAGCAACGTCCAGAAAAAAACAGCCAATACTTCAAGCCCCTCCAAATGATTGATTTAGAAATGAAGTGACAACCATTCTGAGAACATGCTCTACATCGACATATCAGTAATTGATGTTTTGTTTGTGTAGAACAGCAAGGCGCTCTAAAATCTGAACGAAACACTGTTTACAGCTCTCCAAATCCCCTCACTGAGCTTTTTGAAGTTTTGGTCCTCGCAATGCCAGGGCGCCCCATAGTTTTGCAACTCTCTCTGTGGTTGGGCGTATGTCGCACCTGCAATGTTGTGATTGGCCTGGAAGCCAGTGAGGAAGTGGTGCTGGCACTTGCTCCACTGATCTCCCAGTGATGACGACCTTCAACCTGCACCTTCTGTGTGATCTCAAACAGTGTCTTCGGAACCTGCAACACCTCGACCTACTGAGCAAATCACCCGTTGAGAGCTGTGCCAGAAGGCGTTACTTTTTACTTCTAGGCCATGAATCAGACAACAAGGGATCAATAGCAATTCCCGAGAGCAGATGTAATTTGGCAACTGCCCACTTGTATTAGTTTATGTTCTTATGGTCTAAATATCTATTGAAAGGTTTCCAGTCATGACATGCAAATCCTAAAGTAGCACCTCTTTAAAAGCCACTTACCTTTAATTTTTTGGCAAATTCAGTAATGTTGTATGTTGTAAAAAGTGGTCAATGTGCCAACCAGGTACTTTGCTTACAATTTTTAGCAGCACTCTTGCATCCCAACTGTGAACTATTTCCATCAGTATGGTTAGCTACAGTAAAGAGAGAGAGGGGGTGAGGAAAACGAGATTTCAGACCAAAAGCTAGAAAGAACAATGAATGATTATCCCAACCTCAAAGTCTACAGGTCACTGTGTATGCCATCAATGATGTGAGACAGAAGTGGATTTGGTTTGCCCCTGTCTGCCACCAGCAGAGACACCCATGTTAGTTTGTACGTAATTGCTTCTGAATTGCAGGCTCTTATGAAGTGACACAACAACAGCCATAAAAAGTGTCCCTGAGCTGAATGGCTGAAAGAGCAATGTGAAGCTCACTGGACCCTGGCCTGATTCATGCCATGAGCAAGACAGCCAGGGGCCAAGTCCAACCTCAGCCTCGATGACATTGATGTCAAATCATTGATGGCCGTCCACCAGTCAGGCTGTCCTGAAAATGTTTGCTTGCAGATGATCCCCTCATAAGGCTCTGCGGGGGTCTAGGGTTTCAAGAGGATTGTTTGGGATGGGTTATCCCACTTTTTCTAAATCAGTCTTGGTTCACACACATACACTGATGTTTACACACAAAAATGTTGGTTTACATGGGTTCTGGGTAAGCACACATTGTGGTCTGCATGATCTTCAGGCCTGTATTCAGTTTTTGCCACTTGTGGTCAGGTTGCTAAAAACACATCTTAACATCTGACGGAAATGGGATCTTTTCTGGCTTTCTCTGGCGGTTCTGTTGCTTCTCTACTGTATGTGGGTCAAGCTATAGACGCACTTAATCCTTGTGCCATCTTTAAGTGGCTGCTTTTTTTGTCAAGAATATGTTTTTAGTAAAGTGTTTTGTAAAACTGCATTTACAGATCTGAGTATGATCTGAATGACTGACAAAAAGTTGCCCCTGCCCCCAACAGCCCTTCAACGTGAGCCGCCCCCCAGCCACTTCAGTTTAACGTCACTCCTCAAAACAGAAGGATTCACCTGAGAGTGAAAAATCAATAAAACAAATCACACCTCGCAGGGATATTTCCACTACACTTAAACATTGCTTTTGAATCATGGTTAGCCAGGGGTCAGCTATGATATTATTAATCCTGCCATTATTTAAAAAAATATTTTGAGATATGTTGTGTCCATTCAATAGAAGTCAATTGGGTTTCTACTTTATATTGTTTGGTTACCAATTCACCTCCAAAATAAAGATAGATAAAGAGAGTCATACAGGTTTGGAATGACATGAAATTGGATTTGGACTTAAAAAAATTATTTAAAAACTAAATAATACACTGTTCCAAAATTACATTTGAATTATGATTGGAGAAAAAACAGAATGTGCAGACAGAAACGGGAAACCTCTTTATTCTTATAAAATAAAATATTTACTTATAAAAAAATACTTATAAAATATTTTTTATATTCTTCCATTTCATAAATGAAAAGCAGTCATTTTACTCATCGAACTAGAGGGGCGATATGTGATTTGGCCCCAACAAAAAGCTAAAGTTTGTCATGCATATTGACACCAGATGGGGACTGTCGGTTGCGTCACTCTCAGACACAAGGGACGTTTCATTGGTCCAGAGCCAGCAGAGAAAAATCTAAATTTATACTCTCTCCCATCTTTGATATTCAGGAGGATTACATCTTGTTTCCAAATACAGGCAGGAGAGAATAGGGAAGAGAAAGGCGACACAAAATGGAATTAGATCCTGCTTAAAGGGTTTCTTCATTTATTGTTAACTTCTTCCAGTTCATTACGTCTAATCCTTATTAGGGTGTAAGTTACGCCGGCCTGAATGGACTGGCCCTGGCCAAGGGGACATGTGCATCTATTGTGGCTCTGCAGGGTTAATCCGGCCCCTGAAGCAGGGGGCCTTTCTGAGCAAGGGGAGGGTCTAGGGTCCAGTGCTTCACCAAAGGCTTGCACTCCCCCAGGGTCCCGGCAGGTTGGGGCCCCAGAGTCCGCCTGCCCAAATGCACAGTAAAAAGCATGAAGCAGCATCCTTTGTTAATCAATCTGCCCATCCAGACTCAGAGGACACATGCGGGGTCATGTGTGGTGCTGTTAATACAGATGTAAATGCCAATAAGGCCTCGTAATCAGGATACAAGAGGGAAGGATTGACTTTTAGTTGGGAGACAAATGGGACCATTCCCCCAAAGACCAAATCCCACAAGACTTCTATAAAACAGCTTGTCTATATCAAACACAGATACAAGCTAGTATCTCTAGATATTTTCGAAAATGTTGTAAGAAAAAATCATAAAGTAAAGAAATACATGTGAGCACTGATGTTTTTTTTAGAAAATGGTTTTTAATTGAAATCAGAAGTATGTATTTCTAACCACGATAAATATGAATTTTTTGAATAATTCATTCTTAATTTGTCTGTTTTAAAAACGCAGATTTAAAATTAAATCACATCCGGCTATACAGCACCCCGGTTTGAGCAATGAGCTCCTGTAAATTTAGAGGTATCAACAAGGCAACAAGAACAATGGCCATAGATTAGCAGCCATTAGTCTATTGCATTACAGCCTTGTGCATATTAAGACCATCGTTTAGCACCATTTAGCAAGACAGAAATCCCAAGTTCTAAATTGGAAATTCATTCCCCCAGGTAATTTTAATATGAGAAACTTGAAGTGCATTTGATCTGCCCTAATTTCAATTAATTAGACGGGACGACTGTTTGGGGAGAGCCAGAGGGTCCTTAATGTGGGCTGAGGGGCCAAAAGGAACACATTGGAAAAGTATGAAAGTGCCATCAATAAACTGTTAGAGACTAATTATTCCACAAATCGGTTTCTCAAAGTCTTGACTCTTTAACACAAGCCTGTATCCTAATTACTGGTCACAGCATCCATTACGGGCTACCGAACCCACAGTGCTCTTGCCACTCAGAGTATTAATGACTGTTCAGCTCACCGTTATTAGAACCTTGGAATGTGAGTGTGTGTCTGCAGTATGTGTGCACGTATCGAGGAGATCTATAATACCCGGAGAAAGCTATCTGTTAGCATTTCCATTAATCTCAACGCTGTAGCTCGGCGGGTTAGTTATTTCCTACAATTTAACAAAATGTCCATTTTGGGCCATTGAACATCTGTGACATCATGTTGTTTTACAGGTGGTGCCACAGGAACACAGGCAAAGTTACCCAAGACTTCCCCAGCGAGTCTCTGTGATGGTGGATTGCTTATTTGACTCATTACATTTTTTTCAAAGGGAAACAGGATATTTTTTACAAATATTTTTTGCAAAAACAATCACAATTGCACAAAACCACAGTTATTTGACCATCACAATGCTGCCAATAATTCTTTTAGACATTGCTAAAACACATTCTCGGATAAGGAACTGTGTTTAATGTGAAGCAAGTGATGGTGTGAAAGATAATGGCACTTTCAACATCCACAGGCCCATGTAGCAACTTGTTAGCCACCACATGGTTTGAAATGTGTAAATGCTTGAAAAAAATCCCAAGTAAGGAATAAATAGTGTGTTTTGATATAGAATAAAGCTTAACAATATCTTAAAGACACCATATGGCCCTTCTCTTTAGACATTCCCTATGTGTGTGTTAGTACCTGTAAACAATCTGTGAAGTTACAAATCCCAAGGATCACGAAAACGCTAACGCAAGTCAGCATCTTTAAGGTAAATCACATGTCTTGGACTACTGCAAATGCAAGGAAGGCAGGCATCCAGTTACTTCCATAATGAGTCGATGACTACATGTAACACGTTGGCATGAGGTCCATCCCGTCACTCATGGTTGATGCAGTAGCTGAAATCCGTCTATGGTCATGGACATTTCATTTCCGACACACGATGAACACAGTTCACAAGGTCATATGACCAATCAGATTTCACTTGGAGTATCATGAAGCTGGACTTCAAAAAGACAGTGGCTAAAACC
This sequence comes from Triplophysa yarkandensis, assembly GCA_033220385.1. Taxonomy (NCBI): domain Eukaryota; kingdom Metazoa; phylum Chordata; class Actinopteri; order Cypriniformes; family Nemacheilidae; genus Triplophysa; species Triplophysa yarkandensis. The sequence continues at coordinate 10,143,594 of CM065675.1, forward strand.
GGGTCAAAGGATAAAAGATGAGAAGCAACAAGGTTATTAATAAGACATACAGAAAGAATGTGATCTTTGAAGGCTTCAAAAGGACAAAAAAATAGAGGTAAAGAGGACATTTTTATTTTTAACCAAAACCTAATTTATTAATTTCTAATCAATGACTTCAGTGACCCTAAACAAACCAATACACATACACACATGCTGAACAAACAGCCCAGAGAGTTTAAGTTATAAAGATCAAAAACACTTCACTTGTTCGTTTTATGCAGGTAAAAGTAAAGGTTCTTGATAAGACGGACACAGCTCAGTAAATTTCTACCGGTCATTTTTACACCAGCAGCAGGTGAGGACAATGACCCAAGAAAAAAGAAACAGGACAATGAACCCAAGAAAAAGAGAAACTATAAGAGGATATGAGATGAGAGGAGAGAAGGAGACATGATCAAACCTCTGATTACCTCTGGCTGGGTGTCTCTGCAGCGCCCTGCTGAATGTGCTTAATTGGCAGACCTGTGTGAATAGACAGCTGCCCTGGCCGCTGAGCTCTGAGAGGTTGGCAGAAAGCTGGGCGCTATTCTTCTCCACTGAAAGACTCTTCTACTGCCTCTTTGGGACCAAGCCTTGACCGGCATATAAAACCTAATCTAATCACTGCAGATTATCTGCCTCTAATGGTAACCCATGAGTGGGCTTCTTTTGCTTGTTGAACCAAGAGGGAGGGAGAAAAACTACAGATCAACAAATAAAGCTGATGGCTTAGCACAGCAGGGGGTCTGACTGTGGCGACTCCTGAAAGCCAGTTTGGAAATGAATCTGTGCATCTGACTCCCGCAGATCAGCAAGTAACTGTAATAGATCTACAGGCGTATGAAGACTGATTAAACGTCGGCAGACTGAAATATGCTATTTTTTGAGCATAGATAATGCGTTCTGTTTATGTGTTGACAGACGACAGTAGATTTTTGGTGTCATAGTTAATTAAAAGAGAAAAATGATAAGCACGGGGTGAAAGGGAAACATCAATCGTTGATTGTACATAAAATGTAGACTGCACGATTATTTACAGTTCATAAAAAGGAATCACACCTTGCAAAATCTTGAAAACATTGACCTTCTTTTGTTTAACATAAAAACAATTATAGAGATGTTTGTTTTATTGTATTGCTGAAAAGAAATACATACAGTACACATATCTATCAAAAAGAGTTGTATTTTCTTTATTCTTTTGAAGAGTTATGTAAAAACGTTATATGCAATTGGGGTAAGGACTAAACATGTAGACAACTCACATCACCTGGACTATCATTGCAGAACGACTTGAATGCACAACTAAATAAGCATTTTTGTTTTCAATAGCAGGTACATAAATTATCCCATCCATGACAAATCTTTGTGGTAGGTATATCAAAATTAAAATATAGTATTTAGAAATGTTAGAACTATTGAAATACTTAGAGTGTCATCGTTCCTTCCTTTGATGAGTATGACTGCTTCAAATCCTACAAAAGATAAATAATTGTGTGTCCTTTTTGTAAATATGTAATGCATACATTTTTCCCTGCTTCAAAATAAAAAAAATCCTATATTTTTAAAAATAAATGGCATATCAGATATTCCACAATCCATTGGCAATAAAGTAGACTTCTTGTGCAATTTTCTGTTATTTAAATGTGTTGTTAATTAGGGCAGTGAAAAATATAGACAGTCCCATAACAGCAAAATTTACATTGCGACTTGTAAACATATAAGCATAACTGGACATCCTTACATACATACATAAACAAGCAGAACAGGGACTGGGGTCTCGAAATTGTCATTCCCCCTCTCTAATGCCTGGCCCAGGGTCTCGTCGCAGGGCAGGGGAGAAGGCAGTACTCTTTACCTCCCGGGGTTTCCATTATCCCTACACCATTCTCCAAAATGGAGGTCATATCAGGTGCCATTTTCACAACCTGCTTCTGCAGATGCACCATTTTCTCCCAAAATGACACACGCATTATGCTTTAACAGTGAAGCACATCTGAAATCGCAGCCGGTGCCTCCACTGGGACTTGAAAGGCAAAAACAAACAATAAAACATGAAAACCATCACACTATACGAGAATTGTTTCCCTTCTGCACGGCATAACCCATAAAGTGAGGGAATTTTCGAAAATGTCGACTCCCCATTGACAGAGGGCTCCTGTGTTTGGAAGTGATTTCCTGTCAAAGGAACATCAGAAGATGTTTAGTTTACTCTTGGAAGGCATACAAAGGTGAAAAAATGAATGTTCTTGTTTGGTGTTAATAAAAAAGCTATTTTTTAAAAATTGGTTATGCAAAGCCAAACAAATATGATTTTTTTTAAGTTACGCTGTTGAAAAGATTAAAATGGCAATGATGCCCCACCAGCAACATGGTTTTCTCAACACAATTTGTTGCGTACCCACTAAAAATAAAAACGCGGCAATTGAACATTATGGAGGTTGGAATTTCTTTACCTACGCGTCTAGCCATGCGGCCTGTTTAGAACAACATTCCGACATCATGATCATAAAAAATGTCCTGATGAGACAGTATGATTGAAACACATCAAGCGCATCATGGTTCTTCATATTCCCGGGTTCTTCTTTATTGCCAAGTTAACAGCAACCTACAAACAGTGCTCCTCCTGCCCCACCACTCAGGCAGATGCCAGTCTCAGCTGCTCAGTAGCTGGTCAGGGAACTGTGGTGCGGTGGAATACCTGCCTTTCAAAGCAAAACAAAGCCAACATCTGTTTATTGCCATGTGCCGGCAAAGCACAGCTACGATTGCACTGTAGAGAAAAACAAAAAAAAACTATGAAAAGCTATTGTCGGCTCGGCTCCCCCTTCCAGCCATCTGGATAATTGATCGTATGATATCATAAAAAGACTGCAAATGTCTAGTAATAGCCCGTTTCTTAAAAACATGTTCATTGGCTGACTCTATCCCTGGCTTGCTTTTTATTTGCGTGCATTCTTGGGACCTGTCATCATGATTATGAAAGACACATTACGAGAGGGATTATGCATCATTTGCGGTAGGAGATGATCAATGGCCTCCTTTTATCTGCCATCATGGCTTCATTCACACTAAAGGAAGCTAGCAGGTGTCAACGCCACGGCTATACCCTTGATATGTCCGTGACAAACATACTCATGGTTGTCAATCAGAAGATGTGAAGTCACCGAACCAGGTCACCTGAGTCGTGCACATCCTGAATCATTTACTGCCGCCTCAAAGACATTTTCAGTCATACGATGGCCGTCATTGTCTAGAGGAAAGGTCTGATTGCCCCACACTATCTCTCTGATAGCTTTCTCACCTTCTCCCCCTGCATTATGTAGATAACCTGTGACGATATATTGCATAGGGGTCAAGCAGAGGTTGCAATCACACACTGTGACAGAGATAACCAATCCCGGCACGTCAGCAGCACGGGGGGTGGAGAAGTCCCCCCCTATAGGGTGTCCTCGTCATGCCTGCTAGACAATCGTACCGACCAGGGGGTGGTCGGGATGTGCTTAAGGGAGGAACGGGAAGAGGCCTTTGATCACGGGCTGAGGAAATGAAGGAGGAAGGGAAGGATCAGATTGAACCTGCTTATACAAACATACAGGTTCATATATAATAATGCTAATTGATGAAATACAAGAAATAATAACTGCTGGATACAGAAATTATCATTGGATTTTTTTTGTATTTTACAAAAGTATACCTTTTGTGTATTTGTGATCCCGCCTGTGAGAACCGTTTGAAATTGCCTATTAATTTCATAATAATTTTAATCTTTGATATAGGGTTTTAGTCGATAATAAAGATATCAATATTACATATTCACAGAATGTTCCTTAAATTGCATAGCATGATCTTTTGTGTAAAAATATATCATACAAAAGGAGTTTAGCTTGGTTTTCACTTTTAGGGTCACATTTGGTATATGAATCCAAAATATAAAAAAATATTTATTGCTGCTTTCCCTTTAGAACCTTTTTATATTTTCCATAAATCATTACTGTATAGTCAGACATTATGTTTGTCCCTGGGTTGGCGAAATGTATTATGTAACAATAAATTGTATTAAGAATTGTGACAACATTTTGTCATTTAAAATTATTTGGACATCCAGGTGTGGAACAACAGGAACCATATATAATAATATAAATTTATATAGGCACCTGTCTATATGCACATTTAAATGAACAATATATGTTTTAAAACCCTTTATATAGGGACAAGAAAGTTCCAACTTTCAAAACTAATATTTTTAATCCCCCCAAAACATGGTGTAATGTCACTGACAATCTAAACTCTCATCATGTGACAACGAAACACGTTTATGACCCCTGCAAACTCAAATACAGCAGAAGAGTTCATGATTTGCTGACCATTTGATGCATGCTGCTCACAAAAGTGTAATCTTGCCAGTGGGTTTTACATTTTAAAACAACATGCTGTATTTTGTTTGACTGAAAACTGTGTTCACAAGATACCAGTGTGATGGTACAAGTGCTTTTGGAATATATAATCACAGGATTTGCCAAAGTTTGTCAGGTTAGTTGCTTTATCTCTCTGAAGGAGTTGAGTTTCAACAAGTTACAAGTATATGTTTCAGTTTCTCATCCAGGTTCTCCCTTAAAAACATATAACATAGACACCTTATAACAAAACATGGAGGTACGAGGTTCTTAGAAGGACGTTGTTGTGGAGGGACAAACAGCTAAGCACAAAGATCAAAAAGTTCTTTTGAGACCAAATCTGGAGATCCCTACACATGGTACATGTGGTGGAGAGAGCCACGGGGAGCAATATCCACCGGTCCCAATAAACACCCTAACTTCACAGAGAACATCAGGAGACCCAATTACCTGTAGGTGTGCTCTGCTGGTCTAAATGACTGCATGTGCTACTAGAACATGTGAGGAAGCAGAACGTGTGAGATTAAGGAAAGACACAGAGAACCGTATCTGCCACTTCCTCACACTTCTGTCCTGAGACATACAGGAACAATGAAGTATAGCTAACAACAGGTGGTGTTTCATAAAGACTGACAGTGACTGTATACAGAAAAACATCTACCTGTTAAATCACCGGGAAGTGGTGGCCTTTTGACGTAATGTCAGATCTGTCAAGTTTTTAACTTGAATCGGTGATGAATTTAGGTCTGATCCGAAAAAAGCTTGCTTCGAACATTCAAATGAGTCTTTTGTCTGGGGTGTTCAAGATGTCTTAATCATCCTAGAAGAGGCTGGACAGAGGGCAGGAGACATCTGAATGCTATGGACTTTGCTGCCCCTAGAGCCCACATGTAACACATCAGTCTTGTTAACCTGTTCAGGCTTCTTGTCAAGGATTTTTCTTTCAGGGGAACATTTAGACTTTCTCCCTTCGTTTCAACTAGAGCAGGGGCCTCTTATTACTTTCCCGATAATTACATTCATTTGCAAAACAGCGAGACAATGGCATGGAAAGGACACAGTGCTGCTGGCGAGAAAGAGGGGTGAAAATTGACGGCAGTAAAGGGCATGCTCAAGTGCAGTTGGGGAGGAAGTAAAGGAGTTTAAAGAGGGGAAGTTTACATAAGGAACACTTTTTTTGGTCGGTTGGTGGTCCGTGAACTTTGAAAGACTTTAACAGATTTCTGCTGACACTTTACAGAAGGTTTTATTTGGAGACTTACTGCCTAATGTCCATTTTTTTCTTCTGCGTCTGTTCTGCACCCTAGCCTACGCAGAGACGTGTTCCCTACGCCCTAACCTACAACGCAGCCTGAAGCGCACCTTTCCAAGAACGTAACAGGGCGTTAACGCAAGTGCAGTGATGGTCTGCTTAAACCCTAATTTTATGTAAAACCAACTTTGTTATTGCATCAGGTTTTCGCATATGCGTTTCCAAATTATTTTTTTTAAATATAAGAAGTTTTATTGTGTATTTAACAACTCAAGGGGAAAAATTGACCGTTACTTGCTGCTATCCCTGCTATATTCTTCTCAGACACATAAAAATCTTGAAGTTTCTTCTTCGAGCACGGTTACAGATGCATGTTACTGACACAAGTTACATGCATCTGGCTACTAACGTCTAGTGACCATTGACGGTTGACACTGACGATGACAATGACGCAAATAATGAACAACACATTATGGTTTATTAATATTTGCTCATAAAAAATACAAATTTTTCATCTTTGAATGAACTAAAGTGAAAGTGAAACCACTCCTTTAATTTATGTAAATGCTAATGTGGTAACAATCTTTTTTGTTTTTAAGAAAACAGGGTGGGCAAATAATGCACAGACACATCAGATCTATTGTTTGGATGCTTGATTCAATGTGATGTGACACTCTTTGGATTATACATCCCTGCTAAGCGCCCACCCCACTACACTCTTTGACGTCAGATAAACTCTTACTAACACTGGTTTCCCCTTATGTTGAATACATCCAACCTGAGCCGAAGCTATAATGAGGGGGAAATGTGAAGGCCTAATCCAGAATTGGAGTGGAGCGAGCGTGGGGTGGATTTACAGTGCTGGAGAGCACACAGAGCGCCTCGTAATTAGGAAGAGAATTTGTCATGCTCTTCGGCACGGCACGCGGATGAGAGCCGCTGAATAGCAATCTTCCCACTGTTTACCCAGAAAGGGACGACCGGCACTGCCACACGGTGCTGTAGCCACACCGAGATTAATATTTGATGCAGAGCGAGGGAATGTGTGCTCGGCTCCTGTTTATTTAGGATATTGTGAAAATATGGGGAAATTTGCAATTTTATTGGCTTTTCCACACGACACTGCGGGCGAGGGGAAGAGAGAAGGGGTATGGAGTGGGGTGATGACCTGCGACCTCTACAAAGATCCTCAGTGGGGCATAAAATGTGAGGATGCACCAATGTTCCGTTAAGCTCAGCTACAATCCCATTTACACTGCCCAAAGTCGTCTAACCGCAGGATTGACCAAGAATTTAAGCACATGAGTCCGTCTGACACAGAATAACAGGCTTATATCTACACGTCATGTGTGCATTCAGCTGAAGTAGGTAAATGGTTAGGGTTAGAAATTCTAGTGACATAAGCAATAGGGGATGCGGGGGTTACTACACCTTTGAATTTGAACTTTGTTAAATAATTATTCTGATTCAATAAATTAAAACTAAAAAAGTAAAAATATGTGTTCAAGAATGTATGATGTTATTAACAGTTATTACTGTCAGATATGAAAAATCCCACAGTGGTTGTTTATTTATTTATTGTTTTTTCCTTTTAACTTAAACATAAAATGTCTTAAGAACACACTACAATCTTGAAAAAAATTGTGTTATAGTATGAAGCACTTAAAGTGTTTCTTTGACTTGTAATCTTAAAAGAACCTTTTTAACACTATATAGAACCTCATTCATCCACTTATGAACTGCTAAAAAAACTCATTTTTCTGCAGCAGCACTCTGGACAAAAAATGCATGTTAAAGCACTTCTAGATCTAAGCTAGACATCAGCCAGCATGGCTCATTATTCTGTTTATATATTCATTACAACAGCTATGGTTGGCACCACGAGGCAAACAAGAATTATCCCAAAAAGCCTATGTGTGGTTACGGTAAGTAGACCAAAATCTGACACTGGTTATTCTGGTGACATCATGTCTTGAAAGATCATGCGAATCAGATAATCATAAGTAGGATGAAGATGGGACAATCACTTCTAATCTTATTTCTCAGTGGGGTTATATAAAAGTCACCCGCACTAGATTTCTGATGCATGTCCAGAATGAAACCCACAAACCAATACGACACCCCTTGTTTCAGCCAAGTATTTCTAAAAATCCTTTTAAATCTTTAGGAAGACAAATCTAAGATCAAAATAAGGATCCATCAAATGGCTTGACCTGATGTCACCTCCGACTGGTGGTTAGCAATGAGTCTCGTTTCAATACTAAACCAAATCATTACAGTAATGTTGTCTAACTTTGGAAAATATTTTATGGGAAGAATTTAAAGAGGTTTTAGGCAAATTACAAACACGTACAAAGCTTACTGCATACTAAAGGAGCTTTTTTTCCTACTTGCTTTTGCTTTTCCATACATTTTTATGCATTCGAATAAACCCCATATTTCCTGTTATGCGGTGGTTGCATTTATGCCAAACTAAAATACTTGTTTTTTTACTCAACCTGAAAAGGCATTAGTATCAAATATTATATAAATATGCCCTCCAGACATCACTTTTGGCCACCACTGTGCAGTAATTGGTGAACTATGGGAATTTTTGGGTCAATGGCATTTTCAACCAGCTCTCTGTAGTCAGAGCATTATTTTAAATATATAGATAGAAGATGTTCACGGGGATATGTGCAAGAGATGGATGTTGTTGAAGAAAGTTCTAAAAACTCCAAATTCACTTCAAACCGCGCTGGGATTGGAAAACACAGATGAAGCATATGTGTCTTACCCAGCTGTTATTAGTATTCCGGATACACGGGGGAGGACCGACAGCAGTCATGTGTTTTTTGCAAATATGCATATAATTTATTGTGGGGAACACAATTTACATGGGTAGTCAATGCCTGTTTTATAGCCGCACAAATAGATGTATGAACTGAAGCATATAATGGCTGAAACCAGCAGGCGAAAATACATTCTAAATCTTCCAAATGTGCACAAGGAAAAATGTAACCAAGGTATATAAAACAGATTAATTCGTGCATATTATGTATTGGTTTTTGATTTACAAATCTAATCCAGGGAAATTTGCCTGGGAACGTGGCTGGGGTTTGTAAGATGCCACAGAGCCTGAGGGCTGGTGGGCGGACGTCTCATCTCCAGGGCAGACGTCTCGTGGCAATCGCGTGTAGATTCGAGATGGTAATTTAGATGTAATATTAGAGAGGGGGTACAAGGATAGTTAAACAGGCTATGAAATTGGCTGAAATTATGCTATTTCTCCTACAGCATGATGATGGAACTGGTACTCACAGAGTGTTTTTCAAACCACACTTGAGGCAAATGCATGTTGTACCTAGTCTTTACAGCCTGGAGAGGGAATGACCATAGCCCGTACGCTTTATCTTCAACCACAATAGAGCCGGCACAAAAGGGTTACGGCCACCTGATGATGACCTCGGCCCAATTCCCTCCAGATGAATTTGAGATAAAACAGCCCCTAAACCTCCGGTGTTAACTACTGCTCCAATTGGACAAACAGCTATTCCCAAGTGTATGGCAGCTTCCAGCAAGACTCCATTAATCTGATGGCAATGTTCTGTGTACAACCCAGTTTTGCCAGGGATTTGATAGGAGAGGATATTGTTAACGCATTAGCCGTTAAAGGTTTACAGCACACATATAAAAACACACCAAAATGAGATTGGGACATAAATCAGCCCATTCATGGTCTTGGACAATGAAGAAACAAACTGGCTTTGCAAGGAGATCCAATGTGTTAATTGACAGCTTAATAGTCAATAACTTATGATAGGTTGTAACCTCTGTTAGAAGTAGTATGCTAATTGTACATACGCAAATGGCTTTTGAAATGAATCACTGACAACAACAACAAAAATAAGAGGTCGAGTGGGCTAGTATGAAGAGGATTGAGGTCATTACAGGTGCACATTACCCATAGATCTATGCTTCTTATAATGGCTCCAAGATGTCAATATGGGTCATGGCCAGAATGCTAAGTTCCCAGGGGAGGGGTTATATAAAACGGTAGAAATATTTCTTGCATGGTAAAAAGAGAATCCCTGTCAAGTGTCAATGCCAGATCATGATTAGTGTATGGCTACCACACAGGCACACCTACACTGAGGTCCAACATCTGCCCATTAGAGTATGGTCATGCTGACATGGCCAAAATGTGTAACATACCAGACCAAGGTCAGCCAAACTAACCATGCCGCCCTTCCACTGGCTCTTGCTGGATGACTGAGCAAACGTTCTTTGGGCAGACACACTCAGACGATCAATATCCAGACAGCAACCGAGCTCACACGCACCTGCATAAACACGCACACACGCACGTCGTAAGCAGACGGAATCAGTGCCGGCTTTAACCTTAAAACAATCACAAGCCAGCAGTCTTATTAATCTTTAACAAGGCAATCTCTGCCAACCCTGCACCGGCTGAGGCAAAACAAGCGGCGAAAAAAATCATCAAAGTACGTGTGTTAAATAATTCATTCGGATGTGATATGAAAATGAAAATAGAAGCAAAGTTATTCGTTTGCTAAGTGACTTGTGTGGTTTCCCCAGAGTGGGTTTGAGGAATCCATTTGCTTGCATTTTTATAGCGTTCCACTCATTCCAGATCTTTTTGAGCTTTTATACTTTTTTAATTAAATTTCTTTTTAAATTAAAAGTCTTTCAATGTAATCCCAAAAAGAGATCATCATTTTGTTAAAATTTTGTAAATTCACTGCTTTACATGAAGGCGGCCTTCTAAGATCAAAAATCTGGTCCTTAAGGTTATTTTCTGAAGTTATCCGGTCTGCAAAATGTTGGTTCTTCTACTTTCCTCTCAAAACAATCTGAATCCAAATATTTTGCAAAGTCTTCATATTTTTATGTGTTTCGCATTGAACGATTTCTTTATAAACATTTCTCCGTCAGTCAACACAGGCTGGAAAACTGGAGTTGGGTCTCAACACACCACAGTAGAAAAGTAACAGATGATGTGTGCCCCGACTATGGCAGGAATTGTGAAAGTAAATAGATAAATCACAGGTGAATTCTCTGTCTGGTCTTTAGTAGGTCAATGTTTCTGTCCTCGATCCATTAGGGAATAATAGGGGGTGCATTATTAGAAAGTGGGGGGTAAGAGAACAAGTGAGCGGCCCTGCAGGGAGGAAAACACACGTAATCTGGCATGGACAACCATCTACAAAATGAAAACAAATGGGGTGTCATCCCAGGAGGAAATATATCCCTTTCTATTTTTAGTTTATTCAGTCACACCCACAAACACATACAGATGCATTTATACACAGATCTCAAACCCTTCTCAAAAACTGCTTTTTATCAATTTAAAGCAACCATACCATTCATAAAGGTACTAATATGCATAGTAAATTTATTTTTGTGCCCGAAATACACAGGCAATAACACCTATAACACATAAAAAACAATAGGTTCCTCTCTAGAACTGCTTTATAAATAAACCATGGGGTATAGAGGTATCCGGCAGAGTATCCGGGCCTGTAAAATGTAACACTTTTGATACTTTAACGTACTCTTTACTTTGTAAATATTGAAAAAAACATATTAGTGCAAACCATAACTTTTCATTTTCTATTTATTTTATTTAGTACATTTTTATTACGGAGTCTGTAGAAACAACAATAAGCTGTCAATTCTTATTGTTGCTTCAAGTTTAAACCATTTTAGTATAGGAAAAGAATACTTTACAATGTTTTAACATTTTCTAAATATTTTTAATGTTAGTGTATTAAGACATGCAGTTAACTTCTTATTGTCTTTCAGAAACAGATCGGCAGAGGCAGACATTCAGAGGCATGAAGACACTTTTCTTGGCCTTGGTGCACCACACATCCTTGTCTTCTCAAGCAGAAAACTAGCCCCACATGATACAATGTAAGACATCTCAAGATGCTTCATCATTATGGACAGATATGGGGGTGGGACCATATCCTGTTGTGTTTATTTCCATACACCAGCAAAAGAAAATGCTCATCATGCAGCTTCTAATTAATGAACAGCTTAAATGTCATGATATTGGGGGTTGAGGGGAACTTGACAGGGAAGCAGAGCTAAGCTCAAAATAGCTGAAATAGAGCCGTGTTCCTCTCTGAAGAACCCAGCCACCCCAGGGTTCAAACTTAATTCACTATGTAAGGTACTCAATCCTGCCTCTTAACAACCTATCTGCCAGCCTGGCCCATCTGGAGGCCACGGTGGGAGTCTTCACCCAGATGAACGACCTCCCCCTATTCTTCCCCCTCTCTTCAGCAGCCCAAATATTAAATTAAAAATTAGGGCCTTTTGTCGCCTTGTTAGGGTTCTGCTGAAGGATGGTAATTGAGCCTTTACCTGCTGGGTGGACCGGGCGAGTGTTGAATGGAGGGACAGGTCTTTTGGAGACCACCCCTACCAACCCTGATGTCCTCACACTAAGCTTTTTTATTATTTGTTACAGGACACATTCTGTAGATCACCATACGTACATACATATGCTAATCTAAGCCGTGATGTCCCATATTGAAGCACTAATAAACACTCCAATTATTAACAATAATATTATACTTAAATACCAAGACAATAAAATCTTTGAAAAAAATACAAACAAATATAAAAATATAAAAACACGGTGCACATGACAAATACCTGCAACATGGCACACATGGAATGTACAAAACAGATCCGTGTGTGAATATGTAAATGCTCCACAATGAATAAATTATAATTCTTAATGCTTGTGCGAACACGACGCCTGAGCGAGGGGGACCGGCCCTTTAAAGCGGTCGCCCGTATTCAAAGCAGGCTGATTTTACTCGTCTCCCAGATAAGAGGTTTGAAAAACAGGAACCCAATTCCCATTATCTGCTTCCCTTATTGTCTGCATTAACCTTCCCCATGGTAACTTGTTCTTCGTAATGCTACACTTGTCTAGCCGCAACACATCAGCACAGCAAGCCAATTGTGTCATGCAAATGAATCCAGGCCCTTTTGTAAAGCCTGCGAGAGAGCAACGGTTTATCAGGAACACGTCTGTCTGAGCAGTATAGGATTGTCTGCTTTAACCGGCAGGCTGGGGGGGCTTCTGCTTTATTTACAGTCCATTGGTCATCCTCGGAGCTCAAGAAAAACACACATACACACACAGGCTCCAAGATAATGCATGCTGTCCAATTTTGGTCACTTTCTGTCTTAATTGTTACTGGGGCTTTAATGGGAAAGGGGGAGCATGTTCATTGTTTTGAACCTTTAAAGATTTCTCTCTTTTTTTTGACTGGTTTTGTTAGTGTTGAAAGGATTTTCAAAAAAAAGAGAGCACCATGCATTTCAGAAATGGCTCTAATCCACCAGCGCTGCCAAAAGAGATTGTGTGCGTGTGTATGTGTTGTTACATAGAAGCTCCACAAGACTTTACCTGCTCTCCCTCTCTGGTTAAATGGAAATGGCCTGTTGTGGGTGAAAAAGTGGACAATACTCAAGGCTGTTGGTGCGTGACTGGATGCACAAAAGCTCACCTGAAATAAAAATAGTTGTTTTTATGGAACAATATTGGTAACCAAACAATGGCGACACCTATTCACTTCTTCTCTATAGACACAAAACCAATGCAGGTTTTGAATGCATTGCAACGACAAGCCTTTAATTGAATTCCGTCTCTCATGTTTTAATCCATTGCATTGCATACTTTTTGTTTTCAAATCAAAAACTTCCAAGTTTTCCAAGGATGTCAGTTATTGCTAGTCTAGTGTATCAAAATGATTACAATAAAAATCTGTCAACTCAATGAAAACCGCATCACCAGACACGTGCGAAGAATTACTGACATAAATAAATCTGAAAGGAATGGGCCACCGGTGTCCTTAAAAATTTAAATAACAAACAGATATGGCATCCATGTAGAGGGCCTACATGATGATATAATGTTTGATGCTTTTCTTCCAGACGCTTCCTGTGGGATATGCAGATTTTCGACAGCCGGCCCAACCAAACAAGATTCCGCATAATAAGCCTCATAAACTTCTCAGACTGGAGTCTGTCTACAACTAACAGCCTTCAGAGCTCACATCATGTTTTATTTGGTCTGCACTGTATGTGTGTTTGCATCTGTCCATGTTTCGTATTCTATGCATCTCATCTTATAAGCTGAGAGTGGTCACGGGCGCTGTCCTTCCCGCTTTACCTTCTACAACAACCTCATTCGTTTCAGTTCTCCATCCTTTTATTCATCGTCTTCTTTTTTTTTTTAATTTATGCCCAGCATACTAAGCACTCAATACTGGCAGTGTCTGCAGTGGCTGAGATAGCTGTTAATGAGAAGAGGTCCCCCTTTATCTTCTTTATTCTGCCACTATTATCTGTATGCAGTCTATAAGCGCGCAGTTACCTTACTGGTTGATAACACCCAAGAGGCAAACGCAGCTGATGAGCTTTCTATACAGTGGAGGCCGCACAATACCTCTATCTGAGAAGCAGACCTCGGGAAAAAAGAAAAGGGGAGAGGGTAGAGCAACGAGAGAGCGAGGAAAACCCTGAACCCCATGTGATAGACAACCAGAGCCGACTTGCTCTAAATATCCAGTGAATTTACAACCCGGGTCCCCTTGAAACACGGCTTCTCCCTCGCCTGATTCTCTCCCGGCCGCTGCAGTTTCTTATCTCCCATTTTCCTCTTCTGCTCCGCCGATAACAGTAATTCTTCTCCATGCTGTATTTTCTACACACACACCCAAGACCCCCAACCCCGGCCGCCCTCCACTATTCCTCAAACACCCCCCAACACCAAATTCAACTCACACCAATCTCATTCGCCTTGACCAAACCCTGTCAAACTGACAACAGACACATAAAAACACAGGCACGCATGGGCACTCGCACACCAGCAGTGAAACCTCAGCGCGAGGATGCGGCGAGCGTCTTTCTGCTCAGTCAAGATAAAGGGTTAAAGACTACAGTCGGTCTGTCTCTTTGTGAGATGAGGGGAAGTAAAAGAAAGAACAGAAGCAGGAGAAAATCAAGTATTCAAGTAGAGATTTTTTTATCAGTTGTATGCCGTATAAAACAGTCATTTTTTGCTTCTTTCACTTACGCTTTTTTCATGAATGTGGCTGGAGTCTGGAGTGTTGAAGCTAGATAAAAGAATTAGTGGTTGCACAGAGGGGCCGGGGCGCTAAGTACAGCCACGAATTAGAATGTCTATCTCTGTCGCTCTTGGCTCATCCTCTCTAGCCAGCCTGGCTCCGAGCTCGTAAACAATTTAATCTTTTCACTACAGTTTGGGGGAAAAACGAAGAACGACGGAGAAAAAAAGACGAGTTGTGGACGTTACTTTCTCTCCCACCTCTTCTTCTCAGTGGCTTCTCCTTTAAACAAGAAAACTGACGCAAACATTTGTAAGACGCTTGGAGATTGAATCTGATTTCTTTTTTCTTCACGCTTCCCCCTCCTTCGCTCTCTCTTTTTTCATCCCGCTCTTTCTCAGCCAGTGTCCTGAAATTTAAGATGTAGTGCTACTTCAGCTCTGGGGCCCATTTTAGAGATGTAATGTAATTCATAGCCTATCGTATACCAGGAGCCACTCACAGACGAGCAGTTGAGCTGGTCCCTCTGTGTAAGTTTTGCAGCAATGAGAGCACAGACTTCTATATATCTCGTGCCATAATAACCATCCAAACAACACCCAACTTCTCTAGTCCATTCAGTTCATCTGGTGCTGTTATTATCTTCACTTGAATGGATAAGTGAGCAGTAGTTACACATCCTGGTGTTGACATGCATACCAATAGTTTGGGGATTATATACATATTTGAGTCCTAGACACATAAACAAGCAAGCAATACAATCCAAAATCCAAAGAAATGAACAATTAAATAACCAGAATATCATGTTTTATATATAACAAGTATGTAATCTTCCCAACAATATTCTTCCCACGCGACTACCACTTGACACATGTTCTTTATTAAATATGTTTCCAGTTATATGTATACAAATAAATGCATCAACTGATTTCAAGCTCACAATAATAGTTAAATCAACATAGTTAGGCTGACTTCGTAAATGTATATTTTTTAAAAGTTAAAATGTATGATCAGCCAAATATATCCGACACAAATTGCAGAACAAACTTAAACCAAATGCTGCTGACCATATACATGGTCACTTGTTGTGACTCATTCGCAGGGAAGATAGCAGTCTACATCACCTCCTGCGAGTTTCATAACCATAATAAAAACAACATCACTTAGTCATGAGATCAAACATTTGCCAGACAGCAGGTTACAAGTGAAAAAGCATAGGCCAGAACTACAGGTAACTATATAAGGTCTAATAGAGGTGAGTCAGGGGAGGTCAGTCTCTGCCAGCACAAGACATGGACACGGGGGCATTAGGGCGGGAAAGTGGCAGACCGAGGGGCCGAACATGAATGCTCTGCCATGTTTAACTACAATCTGACCCCACAAACACACTGCTGCCAGTCCACTATATTGTTTTTATAAATTTCCTTACATGGTTAAATATTTTAATTTTGACCAGTCATATATTTTTTTTGCTCTCTCGGTACTGGAGAGAGCAGACGTATTCAGGTCAGCATTAAAAACCGCAGAGAATGCGATTCCACCTCTCCTGCCAGCCGGACATGGAGTTGATGACAAATGTGGGAGGGGCAGGAGGTTGATCTGGGAAAGAGAAGAGCAAATTATAAAATGAAGAGCCAATCTAAAATTGCATTTTGGTGCACACACTACGCGATAGAAATTTAATTAGCAGTTAAATAAAAATAAGTACTAGCCTAAGTAAACACACTAATACTAATGCTTCTGGTTTTCTAAACACTCTTCCCATCTTCTTCCAGTTAGCTTAAAGATGTCATCCTTTTCAAAAATGACAAGCTAGTTAGAATGCATGGCAATATTTCATTTGATAGTCTTGGGACGTTGCTTGTGGAAAGCTTTTTAAAAATGGCAGATACAAAAATAAAAGATTGGGAAATCTGACGGTTACATTTCATAATATCAAAAAAAGTGACCTGCAAAATCCAAATGAAGCCAATTCACAGGACCCCTTCGCTTTCCCAAAGTCACACATCTCCGTGCCGGTCCCGTGCTCAGAGGCGCAGTTGGAGGTTAGAGGTTAATCATGGTGCGGACTGTGGTCTCATCACTGGGATAATGAAGCCGCCCAACCAGACTGGCATTCTGTGGGACGGGTGCCTTTAAACCTGCTAAGATTCCATCTCCAAGGTCAGCCCTTTACACACAATCCCACTGCTTGCTGATGAAAGCACGATTTAAGAAAAAGAGAGGCCGAGGGGGGCGGGTGGTGTGGGCGCACCTCATCGCCAGACTGGATAAGACTCAATTTGAGAAGCCTGTAGAGGGAAATGACTGTTTTTGGCCCCCATCATGTTATACAGCGAGGGCAGTTTACTGCGCTGTTTGCTGGGAGGGGGGGGTGCAATTTTACAGCCCTTTCTGCGGCGGGATTTACTGGATGTGAAGTTAATAGTTTATATAGTTGACTCGGAGCAGCAGGGATTAAAGATAGAGGGTTGTTGGGTGCAGTGGCACGAGGAAGACATTTATCCACAGAAAGCTTAGGCCTCTAACTGTTCTATCTGCCCCACTGACCTTGGGCTGGGCAACTACTGGGATTCAACAGCCCAGTGGCCATAGTAAAGACCAAGTGTGTCGCTGTTTCAGATCGCAAGGCTGTGTTGATTATAAAGGTCTCTTTCCCACTAACATTCTGTTCGTTTTCTCTGTGTTAAATTTCAAACCTATTTTACTGTCCTTCTTTCAGTCCAAACTTCTGATACAATCACTCAGAGAGCCTCCGGCTGAACGTAAGCATCATGATTCCGTCTTTGATCTGTCACCCCCTGCATGTGGTTTGTGATAGAGATAAAAAAAGAAAGTGACCGCTTGTTTACCAGCACCCGTCTGCAACGATACCTCTGTGTTACTGACCCCTGGCAACACTGTTTAACTTCACGGCTTGGCTGAAAATTAAACAGAGCCTCCCTGCACATCTGAAGCCGTGCCTGTTGATGGGCTATAGTGGCAGATCTCGGTGCGTCTTTGTGTGCGAACAGCCTTCTAACACACAATCGTCATACCTTTAACATCGCCCCACCAGCTGGACCAAACACAGGCCAGCACTCCTGTCCTCACACACCTGCTCAGAGGGCCTCTCGTCCAGGCGCACAAGCTTCACAGAGCTTCTGCACTGACAACAAACCAGCTTACAGGCACTTCTCTGTTAGCCAATGAAAATCCCACCAATGTGACAGATATCCACGTACACAATGCCGGTTCATGGCAAGTGGCTGATGGGGTAAACAGACTACAGGAGGTGCATTTGTGTGTGCTGCTTGCCAAGGCTTGAAGACACACTTCACACCATTGCACCAACCCGTTTGTGGAGTTGAACCTCACAATATCAAAGGAAGAGGAATGAAGACCACATGTGCAATAATAAATAGAAAATATAAACATGTGTTTGTGCTGAGAAATGGGTTTTTGTTCACGGGGGTGACGTAGAATAAGGATTTGAAAACTCAAATGGTTGGTTCAAAAGGGGAATGGGAAGGTCTGCATAAAATAATTTCTAAATGACTAAATTACTGATCCGTAAAGAGTAGAATTAAAAGTTAAAACAGACAAGGTCATATTTTTAGGAGGAGTATAAAAAGGCAGTCAAGCTGTCTTTCAAAGTCAAGGAGGTTACTTGGTTACTGAGGCTGTCATACATTAAACTACTGCTATTAATATCTTGTACATGTTAACAGATAATTTTTAAAAATTATATATTCTGCATGGAAGAGAAAAGTCAATAAACAGATATATTTTCAACTAAATACAGATGTAAAATATAATATAGGTCTTATGGTAGTTATGTGAAAAGATACTAGAGGATTGTACAGAAGAGTAGAGTTTATATATATATATATATATATATATATATATATATATAACACACAATATAAAATATTTCTTTATTAATTTCTTATAAATCACCTTAAGCTTTTCTTTTAAAGGAATTGTACATATTTACAAACAAATGTTTAAAACAATGCAATAAAGATCACTTTGGATGAGAGCATTTGTCAAATGCGTAAATATGTGTAATAGTATTGGAATGAGCTATTTCCATATATATACAGTGTAGGTCTTCTTACATGGACAAATAACTCAATATATTTGTCCTCTGACAGCCCCTATAGTGCTTTGAGAGAGGAGGGGATGGCTGAAGTAACATTGGGTTTTGACTCATCCTTTAAGAAAAGAGCAGACAAAATAATTTACAAGTTGTTCAAACTCATCCAATCACATAATTATGACCAAATGTGTGGATGAGTCAACAAAACGAATGGTGAAAGAAGATTTTGAAGGGGTGTAATAAGCAGGTTGGATTTAAAGGGTTAAAACTACTCCACTCCAGCAATATAACAGCTCAGAGTCTAGCGCAATTATAACTAACCAACCTTCTGAAAAGAACGAACGGGAGACTACAGAAATTGACCCACTTAAATACAGTCAACAAAACTAGCTTCTCTACCTTTGTGTTTTTGCGCTTTCTCTCACGTTGCCTGTCTCGCTTTTGTGCAAGAAAGAAAAGGTTAGAGACAAATGATTGTTGTGTGATGTTTACTGTGGCCAAATAGCAGACAAAATTATGCTGTCAGGGACACATCCAGCTTGGATGAGGAGGCCGCGATTTCAAATTTTCCCTGCTGAACACCTTTAATGACTCATAATGCAAAAGGTGTGGCTGTTCCTATTAAACGTGTAGCCGGATCAATAAGAGGCATAATTGGAGTTGTTAGAGCAAATTATAACACAGCTATTATGTATCAGCGCTGTGTTTCTCTGTAAACAGTTATTACAAGAGACGACTTTTTTAACGCAAGGATTCAGACTGAGGAGAGTTATATGCGACAGTCAACACTATCTGCTATAATCATGAATGGCTTTATTGACGGAGACTTCACCGTTGTCTCTATCTTTTGTGTACTGTATAATTTCCTACACCTTAGCACATCTTGGTATAACCATTTCTGTTGTTGTTTATGGATATAAATAGGTGGTGGGACTTAACCTAACCTCTACGCATTTTATTTGTCGATGTTATGTTCAAGCATTATTGACTGATATTGTACAACCTTGACAGAGAGGATCTTTTCCTAACACATTTATAGGTGAGTTCTACTCTCCGACAGACAAATTGCTCAACCAGCTTGTCACACACTAATGTACGAACCCTTTAGACAGATAAATATGTGCTTCAGACTTCATATATGACAAAAGCAGTGTCGGAGCTACAAACACATGATAAAAACAAATAATAACTCACGACAGATGACAGGAAGACAATCATCTTGTACAATCTCTCACAAAGAAAAACTGATTCAGATGACTGTTTAAGACAAAAGACAAATAAGTGTGTTTAAACACGCAGAGGTTGATGTGTTGTATAAATCATTTTACATTTACATTTATATTTAGTCATTTAGCTGACGCTTTTATACAAAGCGTCTTACAAATGAGGTTTACAAGAGAAGGATTTACAACAGAAGGTAACAACACAATCGTAAGTTAAATTAATGCCAGTCCTTGTAAGAAAACACAACATACCAAGTGGCAAGGTAATTTAATTTTTAATTTTCTTTATTTCTTTATTTTTTGATAGAAAAGTGAGGAGGGCCGAGGAGCTTCATTAGTAGGTTAGAAAGAGTGAGGATGTCAATAGGTTTATTTGTGGGTTAGGTCTCAAATACATTTTTTTAAAAACCTACATAATCTCAAATTATAAACATAATAAAACAAATATCAGCATAAACAGTCATGATGTTAAAAAAATAATAGTCAGAGATAGAAAAACTGTATTGCATTCAGTGAGGTTAATAATCAGATCTAAAGAAAGAAAAAAACAATATTAATAAATTTTTTTCATAAGAAAATAAATAATTCAAAATGAAATATGAGTAATGCACCACTACAACTTTTACCACAAATATCGCTGCGTGGAAAAAATGTTTGATGAATAGATGAATAGATTACACAGACTTTCTAGAACATTTTTAATGATTAAATAAACACGTATGCATAAAAAACACTTTCCCCTTTTAATTAAAAAAAGAAACCACAACCACATAGAGTAAAAGGGATCAGTGTCAAAACAAAATTCTTATTCTTGATAACACAAATCTATTGTTGCACACTGTCGAATTTTCTTAACAGTAAAAAATAATTAAAAGCACAAAGCCATGAGCATGGACTATCAGGAGAGAGAGTCTTGTACAGGCTGCAATGGGGGCCTCTAGGGGACACTGTGATTGGAGAAACATGTGATGACAGGAATATCAAATATTGTCAAACTAATTAACTTTGTAAGATCAGGTAAAATATAAATTCTCCGATTTAGAAAAGTGGGGATTACTGCCTTGCACGCTGATGAGATGGAATTGAATGGTCCTGGGGCAGCATGACATGTTCCATGAGGAGATGTATTTTCACATTACACAGATAACAGTGACTGTCTTCTAGATTACCTACAATACGCCCGCAACGGGGAGGGAGTAATGTACAGCTGTAATAGATACTAATTGTGTTGTGTAGCACCCTGTCTCTGTTCATTTAAAAATGCTTTGATAAGAGAAGACAATGACCCCAGGAGCCTTTGAGACAAAAGCAGAGTGAACTTTTCATTTTTGCTTGTTTTTGACAATCAAACTTCATCCTACGATGTGTAATCCTAACCCGGGGTAATAGCACAGTAAGCAAAGCTGTCACCGTCACTTAAGCGTGGAGTTAGGTTTGAGCACTTCTCTGTTTGATGGAAAAGTGAACAAAGTGTTCTCAACTCTTCAAGACAATAGAACATGTAGAAATATTTTTGCAAATCCTGTCTTACAAACTTAACTTAAAAAAAATGCAATTGGGCCATGGCGATCAGAGTATAATCTCATTGAAAATAGATTTTTATCGAAAATATGTTCTCAGAACAACAATACATTTTATGTCTTAAATCTTGGGGGAGGTTTTCACAAGCTTAGTCTGTTGTATTTGTATACAATTAAATAACAAACAATATTTTGATTGAAAATTTATTGAAAAAAAGTGCGGTTGAATATTTCTTGAAAATTTTATTTGATTTAGAATGTGACCCCTTATATAATATAGTATGACAACATTGTAAGCTGCCATAAGAGTTTCTCAAGCATTGCCTGTTTTTTAGAAAATGATATTAGAAATCTTTATTTGCACTAGCCAAAAAAAAGTCGACAATCTAACATTTCTAACAAGCTACAGCCGTGTAGCTTGTTTCAGCAGATGTGTCATCAATTGGCATTGTCATCTTGCAGTTTATAGCCTACTACGTAGTACGTGATAATAAGCAGTATGCTTTTCCTATCCGATGAGGTCACCACACACTCAACGTAATAAATGGGACACAAAAACTGTGAAAACTGGCAGCCGGCTGCTCTCTTCATATTAAAAAAAATATTCATTTTTTATAGTCCTACAAACCCAGGTCACAATAAAAACACAACAGATGTAAAGAATGTCTTTCACCAACACATACTATACGAAGCTTCCTTTCTTATTTGTCCTTAATTGTTAAATGTCATGTATTTCACAAAATAAATTATTATTCCAAAAACCCTTAAAGTGGAGGAGGAGGGAAAAGGCGGCCGGTCAGAGCAACAGTCAGAACAGATGCAAGGGCTCTAAAGCAAAGAGAGAGAGAGGTCATGGAGAAGCACGCAGGGTAAAGGGAGGGCGGGTTAGAATGGATAGAGAGAGAGAGAGAGAGAGAGAGAGGGGGTTGAGAGAAGAAATAGGGTAGGTGGATAAGGGGAGAAAAAAAGATTGAGAAACAGAAATAGAGGTGGTGAAAAAAGAAAAGGGGAGAAAGAGAGAGAGATCGAGTGAGAGAGAGAGGTTAATAGCACACAGAAGGCTCAAGGCTGATAGAAATGCAGACCGCGTTCTGTGGCACGGCGCGCGGTGATGGGTTGGAGCCGAGATCTGGCGCATGCTATAAAGGAGCTCATTGAAAATAATTCAGAGTGACGGCTGTGCAGGCCCAGAAACAGAGATTGGGAGAGAGAGAGAGAGAGAGAGAGAGAGAGAGAGAGAGAGAGAGAGAGAGAGAGAGAGAGAGAGAGAGAGAGAGAGAGAGAGAGAGAGAGAGAGAGAGTGAGAGAGAGAGAGAGAGAGAGAGAGAGAGAGAGAGAGAGAGAGAGAGAGAGAGAGAGAGAGAGAGAGAGAGAGAGAGAGAGAGAGAGATTAGCATTGAATGCTTTAAAAGTTTGGAAGAGCATCTATGGATGAACTAAAAATATACGATTGCATGTAGTAGTTTTATGCTATGTTTATACTATACTATGTTATACGATGTTGTCAATGGATTTATTACATAAGGTGCGTTTGTAATGCACATAAACTGCCTATATCTATTTTTTTAAACCAGAGCCTTGTGTTTGATTCTGTCTCATCCAGAAGAAAGTAATGCAGTTTAGCAGAAGAGCCGTAGTGTCAGAGCTTCAATCTGCTAGAATTCGGCGCTGACATGAATGTGTCACCAGTATAGAGATATGACAGAAGCCCATCACAGGGAACGGCCTCTTTGCCCTCTTCAGCACCACTGTATTAATGTGGACCTGCAGACCTCTATTAAACTGTGCAAAGCTCATTCCAGCCATGAGGACATCGTTTACGCTAACGTCGACGCTTAAGCACACACTAGCCCCAGTGAGAGGCATCCGGGGGTTAATGGGCCCTGTCTGCGCTCGGGTGCCAGGGAAGGGGCAGGAGGAGGGAGGGCACAAGGCTTAAAACAGGACAGAGTCATAAAGCACTGTACAACCCAGCTGAGACCCCATAACCCCCCCAACACGCGCCGGCTCTCAATACCACTACAAACATAAATATGCTACTACAGCCAAAATAACATTAGCGCATTCTCCATCAGTCAAGGGGGTGAAATTCGTACCTTACTGCAGGCTGATGTAAATAGGATGGACGTCTGTTTCGCTCAGAGATGTGCTGTATTTACTTTCAGAGAGCCTGGAGTTGCCTCAATGCTTGAAACCTGGGGTTCAGAGCTCAGCGATGAGATATTGAACCGTGCAGTCCGTCACACTGTGATTTATAAGACACTCTCTCTCCTACCACCAGATCTATGGACATATATTTCATTCACAGAAGAGAGTAAACCACCAGGCTCACTTTTAATAGTGAAAATACATGAATTCACAAGAAGAAATCAAACCCACGGGAATTATTTGGAAAATAATAACAATAGATATAATAAGAGAATGTAACTTTGCTTTCGCTATCTCAGCCCCGAATCAAATCACAGGCGTCTGCCTTTCTCTAGCTGATCAATTTAGCGTGGCTCCAAACACAACGGTAAACATCGACAAAGTCATTTTCTGCCATATTAATGTTTACATCCAATCAGGAGAATGTAGGCCAGCCTAATTAACTCAAACAGACGCTGGAATGTGCAGAAAATGAGAAGTTCACCTGGAGACCACAGACAATTGATCACTTCAGACCTCCTTCACTCAATTGTATCTTGACAGCACTTCAGAGGAGCTGAATTAGCAGAGCTACATATGGTGATTAAAAAGCTGTTTCTCCCATCAAAAGGCACAGCATCCTAATTGTCAGAAAATGGAAGAGGTCTACACTAATGGTTACATTATATGCCACATCACTTGGGGTGGTTTAGTGGATTCTGAGAGTGGTCTGACACTAAACAAAAACTCTCAGCTTTACATACTTATTATAGCCTTTGTGTAAATAGGGGCAGATTTCGGAGAGCCAAATTTTAACCTTGGAATGTAAAACAACAAATCAACAAACGCAGAAATAACGTCAAATAAACACATAAATTTCGGCCTGTGATTCATAGCATTTCATACATTTCAAATGTGTTGTTCTTACTCTCTAAAAACTGTTAAAACCAACCCTTTTGTGTTCATCTAGTGACACCCACAAAATTAGTTGTAAATGAACCTTTGTCTTTTATTTTGGAAAATATTGTGTTTATTTTTAACACATTGGTGTCCCTTTTTATGTACCACAAAATTACACATATAATGTAAAACACAAACAATCTTATGTTAAACATTGTTTACACAAACAATGTGCTAATTAATAACACATTCTTCCGATTTTCACTAGATAACAGTTATACACAATTTTAGACTAATGTTGCTGTAAAGAAGTTTTATATATATAATTTATTGCAGCATAAACAAAAAATGTTTAAATCAAACGACAATACCGTGCACTGCAAATGAAGACATGTTGTCATGTGAATCTTGTGAACTGCATTCGTTTTCTTTCAAACCTTATAAACTTCTTTAAGACTTTCTAACCGTATTTCACAAACATTCACTAATATTTTACATTGCCATAACAAAACAATTATGACAATTTATTGACTAAAGAGTGTATTATTTTCTCTGAGCACAATAGGATATCTGTGTACTTATGAATATGAAATATGAACCAGACATATTCTTGACAGATTTCCCAGTCATGTTTTGCTGTTTCTGGGCTGGACTTCTTTCTAAGGAAAAAACGGCAACACAACAGCACAGTACCGAAGAAGAACAACCCTCCGAGCTGATATCTCTGGCCACAGTCTTCATCCCGGAGCATTTCTTTCACCTCTCTTTCACATTCTCTCTCTTTTTTCCAAACTAGCCTTGCTCCTCACTTCCCTCCCAGCCTATGAAAAATCAGCAAATAAAAAGTTACATTAACCCCAAGCCGACCTTTCCCACGTAATACACTGCTGCATGATGGGCTGGTGGGGGAGCTTCATCGAAAAGCTGTCACTCTCCAGTATCCCAAGCACTGCCTGGGGAACATTTACCGGATAATTAATATATTAAATGCATGAAAAATAGTTACACAGGGGCCTCTAGTCAGCTCTTCCCCAGCACAAGGGAAAGAGGGATACAGCCTGTGAACCATCAATATACAAGCATTCCCCTTTCAATGGCCCATCATAAAAACTGCTCATAATTTAATGGCTTCATTCACAGCCCTTGCTGTAAAGGAAGGCCATATTTCCTCGTAATTCACTGGATCTCTTCTGGCTTTTATGATTTGGCAGTTTTAAGCTGCTGCCCGCTGCAATTATAAGATGCTCTTCACTTTTGTGTGAAGGACACGCAGAGGTCAGCGGCCGCTATACCGTGACTAAACAAGACGCTACGACTCAAGCCGGGCTAAAAATATAAAGCTGTCCCCGGTTTCACATTCTATATTTTCACGCTTGTCTAGACAGCAGATAGTGTCTCCAATGCTTGGGATGGCCAAATGAAAATATTCTGCCGTATGGCACGGATGCCCTAATATCGTTCATCGCCGTCACCACTTACAATCAGATGTCATCAAAATCAATTGCCGAGCAGAAAATTAGAATGAAGAAAACGATCTCTACCCTATTGAGAGGAAGAGAGGAACATGTACATGCAACAGCGAATTGATATTATTTACTAAGATTTGTACCTGCTTGAAAAAGCCGGCACCTTGAAATTCGCTTAGCGCCAGACGCCAGCATGACACAAAGCCAATGCATCTGTATTTTCTTTGTCTCAACTAAATATCCTATTTGATTCTCGCAGTGAGAAATTCTGTATAATATATAGATGAGGGGAAAAAACAAGTTCACTGGCTTCATTTCTCCTGTAGTCTATAATTAAACTGCTCTCTGCTATTTTCATGGGACATTAAGTTAAAGTCACGTGATCATTATTATCGTCATCCAGACACAGATGAACAAACACATGGAAATGCGCGCAGGCAGACATGTGCTCATGTATATAATAAAAGACTAGTGTGTACAATGCATAGATTGGCATAATTTCTCTCACCCTCCTTCTCAAAGACAAAAACACATATAAGACAAATGGCTATTGACTAGGATGAAAGATGGCATTGAATTGTGCAAAGCACCTGCCATAACACAGTGATTTAAAACTGAAAAGCAACAAGACAAAAGCAGAAGTGTGTGTTATGAGAGAATATAAATACACAGAGCTGGAGGACTGCAATGTGGCACCCGCTCAAAATATAGCACATCTTCTCATCATAGGACGCATTAAACAATCCAAACCTTAACAATGCCCTCGTCCATATGTAATCTTTTCCTTGCCTCTCCGCAACCGGGAAATATCCCCTCGAGACCCTGCTGTTATTAATAGTCTTATTCATTAAATATTACTCTTTGTCAAAAGGGTTTGGCATAATACTGGCCTCAAGACAGAAGCCCAGATCCGGGGGTAAGTCAAATTAATTTTCAGGAGCAAACACCTCGATTTTGTAAATGACATTTTGTATCGTTAACATTTTAAATGTGTCACAAATGGTACTCGGCACAGTTTAACCCATATACAGTGAAAGAAAAACAAAGGTAAGTCCTGTTCTTCTAAGGGCTGTCCATTTCCATGAAAGCCATTTACCTGCAAGGACATTCGCCCATGCAACAGGAGAACCAGTAGTTATTAGTGCATATATTTTCATTTAGTATTGTAATTTAGGTCGAGTAAATGTGGTAAAAAGATTGATAAAAATTTTATTTTAATTTCGACATTTTATCATACATTCTGTGTAATATAACATTTAAGAAATAAAACTATCAACAAACAAAAGGAATTGATTCAATTATTCTGTAAAGCAGTATTTAAAATAATTTTGTTTTATTTAAATTCGAAGATTGTTACTTTTGTAATGCATTGTCTTGGGGGGACCATTGACCTAAAAGCTTCTCTGACCTATGCTTTTCTGTAGTTCGGGGTTTATGGGTTACCTGCAACCATATCAGCAGTTCAAACCATGAATATGAAAGGACGGTGCTTAGATTCGGGGGCTGAACTGTGTCAGCTTTCAGTTTCACTTTTAGTTTTAGTAGCGTCTGCGACTGCAGAGTAGGATTGAGTAGAGGCTGTGCTAATTTGTATGTGTTTTGTCTATTTACATATGTAAATAAGATGGTCAAAATTAAGGGATAAAAGGGTATTTCAAATATAAAACTATGAATGCTAAAATAAAAACACAAGCAAAATGAATTCTTTGTGTGTTTGGCTAGCATCATAAATAAAACAGGCTTTTAATCAGGACTAAAGAGGAATATTTATTTGTTTTCGTTCATGCTTTAAATGGCATGTGTAATGTACTTAAACCTAATGTCATTTCAGGCAGGGACGGATTTGCTCCAACACCATTTCAGCCTCATCAGCAACCCGATTCAGAGGAGGAAAAAATGAAAATAACATTCGTGTCGTGGGCCAAACTGGTGAGCTAACATTGTGCGTGTACAATGCAGAGTATAGGTGATCCCGGAGAGCCAGCAATAAGCAGACCTAATCCTGTTGACTAAGAATGAGCGTAGGGAGCAATGCCAGCATGCAAAAAGCTCAGTCTGTTAAATACACAGGGGAATTGCTCACCATGCCAGGGTGATCCTCATTGAGCATATTCTGCTGCCAATGGGCACCAGTGTCAGGCTGGCACGCCTAACATTGACAACCACTCTCTTCTCCCCCAACTCGCCCTGTGCCCACCAAGGCCAAATTCCCAGCAAAGATTTGGAATTGAGGGATCTTCTCAAATGAATACGTTAGAATGTAGAGTTGACAGCATGTCTTTTTTTGTTTGTTTTATCTCTGTTCCCCCATCCTTTAGGCCAGAGAGGTCATTAGCCAAGCCAACCGAGCATTTTCAGCACCAGCAATGTTTTGGCAGCACGCTGCAGCGAACGTCATTCCTTTTGTCATCTCCTGTCAGGTGGCGACGAAACACAATAATGAAAAGGCCGGAGAAGCTGTTGAACCTCAGTCACAGAATTAACGCAACATTATGAGGAAGCTGTAGATGATATGACATCTCCACTTTGAGAGACAGCGCCTCATTGTTCCTCCGAGTGTACGTGTCATTCTAATACCCTTAACTCTAGACCAGACTAGCAGCTCAGTGTCATACACAGACCCTTTCAATACAGTGCAGCGCTGCACTGACTTAATGTCAAGCCTCCGTGAGCTCTGTAAAGATTTTCTTAAGTCATTACAAGAGTGTCACCAGTTAATGAGATGACGGAGATTATGGCGATCGAGAGAAGGAGCACAAAAGATATCATTATGAACCCCCTCCCCACTTTTACTCAAAGTTTCCATTTTTCTCCACTGCAGGCTGCTCTCAGACGATTGAATATTAGCTGTTTAATCAGCTCAGCCGCAGGTTACGGGGAACTAAGAGGTGGAACAGCCTCCCATGTGCTCGCTCGTCCGCCGTTATGCTATTAGGACGCAGGGACACGGGCAGGGCGAGGGAGGGTCCTCAGGGGGTCGTAAGAGGAGCCGTCCGTCCCCTGTAGCCCCATTAAATCATTACGTCCTCTCCTGCCCGGTCTTTATGAGCTGTGTCTTAATGGCCTAACAGACAGGGTGAGGTGGGCGAGCCATGACACTGATAAAGGATCAAAACGCTAGAAGCGGAAAAAAGGTTGATTTAAACTTGCGATACAAAATTCACAGATGTGTTTGCTGTACTTAGATTTTTGTTTGGTGAAATTCTAACATGCTTGAAATTGTAAGCATGGTTTCAACTTGACATTATTTTTCATCTTTATTAGACAAGACACATGCACACAATACACATGCAATATGGTTATCTAGATTGGGGACT
This sequence comes from Triplophysa yarkandensis, assembly GCA_033220385.1. Classification (NCBI taxonomy): domain Eukaryota; kingdom Metazoa; phylum Chordata; class Actinopteri; order Cypriniformes; family Nemacheilidae; genus Triplophysa; species Triplophysa yarkandensis. The sequence goes on from CM065675.1 coordinate 10,172,990, forward strand.
TCTATTGCAATAACTTGGGTACTGCTGTCACAAATATGGCCAGGTGTCTTTTTCCTTGAAATCTTGCGCTGGGTTCACACCGCAGATCGGGGAATTCCACCATATGTGTGGGGGAGTATGTTTCCCTCCACTGTTCCAACCCACAGCCTCACGCTCGAGCCAAAATGTCATGGCACAGATTCTAAGAGGATCTGGCAACCTGCGGAGACAAGCCAGACAGACAAACCTTTAAGTGACTCGAGCGTGTTGATTCTCATTATTCTAAGTCAAAAATAAACAACACATTAAGGAATGCACATTTAAGAATGGGGAAGATGTAAGTCAGAGGACAAGTTTGACAAAAAGAACATATGCACCTACCAGACAGAAAAAAGAACCATTCATCAGTCTGCAAATAAAACTTATAGCTGCTCAGACAAGAACACCCAACAGTAAGATAAAAAGACACACCTGTGCTATGCTTTGACTGTACTGGTAATGAAGTGCACAATAAAAAGGTACAGAGTCCATTCTTACTCACTGGAACAGGTTATGAGACAGCTCCATGGTGAACGACTAGTGTTCTCATGACAAGTCTCTCTAAGGCGGCATATACAATAAAGCTAAATATGGATGACACTGTGTTTGAAGTGTGTTTATTCAGGGGATTGATAAATATTGTACACACATGTTTATTACCATTCAAATTCCAATAAAATCTATGCAGTTCTTACAACTAGTGAATGTGCCCTTAGTTTGAGAAAAGATTTGATCGAATAGTATGTTTCATTCAAAGCATCCATATGACCCCAAAATAAACTTATTTACAGTAGGTCAAGAGTATGGCTTAGTTATGTCAAGATCTTTTGCAATATTATATTCATGGAGGGGTTATGTTATTGTAATGGACAATAGGTGGCCTTGAGATGCACTAATCTCCAGTATTACAGAAGGTCGTGACATCACGTATAGGTTGGTTTAAGCTGGTACAATGTTATATTCCATACAGCATTCGTAAACGCAACCTGCTTAGACTTACACAAGATTAAGTCCAATTGTAATTGTGTGTGTGTTGGGGAAGCCCGGGGCCCAGCAGATGTGAGCAGATGTCAGAGTAAGTGAGCGGGGACTTGGGAGAGAGAGCGCAATGTGCCGGGCCAACGCTCTAATTTACGCATGAGTGGAGCTGCACCACCGATATTTACATTTAAATTGATGTTTCAGATACTTAATTAAAGACGAGGACTGGGCTCTTCTGGTCGACGGCAGGTTCTTCCTCATCTTCCTCTTCCTCGCCGAAGCCAGCAGACCACTCACTGGAACCTAGAGCACTTCCCAAAACCCATATAAATATTTCACTGGAGTCACATTAACCACAGTGGTCCCAGTCCTCTCTACGGTAATTTGCGAGAACATTACTGAAGACACAATGCCCCCTGGTGGATTCTAATTCAACCCATGCTTCGGCGGACTACATTGTTAATGTAGCTCAAATGTGGCTGTCTGAATCAGCCATTGTTTTGTAGGCTGCCCAGATGAAGACCCGGCGTTGAAAGGATGTGGAGGGGGTTATATTAATGCACCGGGCCTAAAGTCTGATGATGAGGAGGCCCCCGTGGGGCCCGAGCTATAATGCAGTGGCACTCTAACGCTGATGAACTGAAGTCCCAGCATGCCTCTCTCGGTCTCACGCTTCCGCCCACCGAGGGACCCGTGGCTCGGCGCAGGACATCCTCCTCAACCACTTACTCTCCTACAGCCTTTTAATAGAGTTTAAAAGAGGGTTATTAACATTACCTGCTAATTATGTTAAGGACCTAATTAGAGAAAAAGAAAAAGGGGCCTTTTTTGGTCTAATTAGGTTTTCTTTTTAAGTACACTGATAACCAGGGGAATGCCAAGATCTCGGTAGAAATGAGAGTGCAATGAGCCAGTGAGAGGCTCCTTCGGAAGAGAAGTTAACCCTCTCATCAGCTGAGTTGACTCTATTAACGGGGCCCTGGCAGAGTGCAATTACCACCCAAATCGTTTATTTAGGATGTGTTTATCTGGAGTGGACTGCATCATTTAGCGCGTTATAAACTCACTGCCGGCTTCATTAGTGATTACAGTCGGTGGGTGGTAATACCTGCCTGATACAGCCAACTGAAGCCTGATGCTATCAGAGCGCTGCTGAATTACACCAACGGGACTTCATTTTTCAGCAGCCGTGAACATTTCCTGCTGCTTCCTCCGATGGCCGCAAACATGCTCAGCGCTGTGTTGCCGGCATTCTGAGGAGCTAAAGTCAGCGATCAGCTATTCATTATTAGATCTGGCCTTGATATCACAACAAAAACTATACTGGTTCTATGCACCGAACCAGATAACTCATAAGTACCGGCCGAAACATTCGACATTGTCCTCGCGCACCTCGCACGTTGGAGTGCCTTTATCCAGTTCTCCACCAAGAAATCAAACGTCAGCGAAGAGCAGACTTCTGGAGTGTTTCAAACACAATTCAAAGCCATTACTTGGGTTCAAGTGCAGCACTCCATCTGCTTCTGCTCCTGACACCGGTTCCTGCAAACAGTCTGAAGGGAATGGAGACAGAAAGCGAGCTACGGCGTGACACGGATTGCCCTGATGGCTGCGTGGAGCCCAGAACTTCACAAAGAGCCTCCTTTTGTGATTACATGTTTAATTTACTTCTCATCTCAAAATTGTCCACTATGACAGAGCCAATTTGTCGTGATCCCGCGCAAGTGTCAGCCAAACCGGGGGGGCAGCACACTCTCGGGGTCCTAATGGAATCTCAATGAAGCTGGAACCGAGGGTCCACGAGAGCCGACAGCCCTCACCCATTAGACGAACGGACCCTCCTTCACCCGGACACCCCTCACTCACGCCTGTTATTATCGCTTCATGCCACAGGCTAAAGAGCCAGGCGTATAGGAAAAAAGGCAGAGAAGAAAAGAGGTTACTATTACTTATCACTGTGTACCTTGACATTTTCTAGATCTGGTTTGGAGGGAAATAGGCAGTCTTCTAAATTGACAGCAGTGGACACTGTGTTTAAAGCGATCTCTGATCGTAGCCTTGCAGTCAACTGCTATTTTATTTTCAAAGCCCGAATCATGAATAGACAGACAAACTATGGATGTTTGGAATAGGGGCGTTTCCTGGTCTGTCATTTTTGTCTTCTCCAGAGAAACAACCATAGTTCTGTTTCAAAACCATTTTTGCCATTTTATATTACTCAACTCTCAAAGATGGCCAATATCATGCAAATCGGCCGAAATGAGATAAAGCTTGTGCCTTGCAGGTGTAAAGGCTTTGGTGTAATAACTTAATGTCTTTAAAACAGCGTACGCCCATTGACTTACATTGGTTTTGTTTCTATACACGTGTACCGTATCTTCTTTTATGTTCTATGGAAGAAAGCAAACTATACAGATATTAAATAATAGTGAGTGAATAAATAATAGAATATTAATCAAGATTAAAAAGAGGACTCATAAAAAAAAACACAATTGCTATGTCACTCTAAAAATGTAGCGAATAAGCCAGGAGAAATCCTGTGAAAACAGAAGCAACAGACTCTACAACAAACAAAAAAACAACATCAACAAATAATTACTTTACATTTCATTATTATTAAAGAAGTTATACCCATGTACCTTTGTGTTTAAAACAAGGGCACAGTAGTGCACCGAGCAACAAATGTTCAATATCAAACATCGAAATAAGTACTATTTTGGCCCTTGAAGGGTCCTTGAGTGCCCCCGGGAACGGTCTTTAAGAGCAGCATGTTTAATGGGCCAGCACTGGGAGCATTGCCATGCAAGCTAAAAATGTTTACTGTTTGCTCAGCCAGACCGTAGTCAAGAAAGACAAGATGAATTTGATTGCTAATGCAAAAATAACAGACAATCATAAATCATGGAAGTGGGAGTCGATGACGAGAGTTAATCAATACGATCCCTGACTTTGCCATTGTGCGGAGTGGCACTCCATTTATAACAGAGGAGTTTGAGGAGAAACATTACTCACATTAGGGTATGCATGGAGGAGGGCGAGGGCGCAAGGAGTGGGTGCTTAGTCACTGCAGCTGCGGAACGCTGGGAGCGTGTCTGAATGCCAGTCATCGCTATGGCTCCGCAGGTGCGCAAACATCAATTTCCCAGACCCAAATGATAAAGTTTTTTCTTTCTTCCTCGCGTTAAGGTAGGAGGCACATTGCAACTCAATTGGCCTGTTTGCTAAAAGAAGAAAAGAGAAGAAAAACAATGTGCATTTCCTGCAACAAATAAACAGAAAAGTTCACTAAATTCCATTATACTCAACTGAGAGGAATGCTGTCCACAGTCTCCTTGATTTTCTTTCTGAAAGTCGGGCAAGCCACTCGATTTGAGTGGGTCTAGGATGGAGCTCTCTGGGGAAATTGGGCCCGTGGAGCACAGGCTGATTTACTCTGGGCTTGACCCGTCTGTGCAATGAGCTGAAGGCACAAAGGCGACACAGGGATCTCATCCCCGCAATATTTTCCTACGCACACTAAAAGACAGACCTAATGCACCACAGCCCGGGCAATGCTTTCTCTCCTTCATCTCCTGGCCTTTCTCATTCCAGGCTACGACTTTCTCACGCTGACGTATTTTTTTCTCACCCGTCACCCGTGCACTTATTCTAGGTGGGATGTATAGCTTTATTTGAGTTTTATTGGATTCGTATGGCTTTGAAACCGGAAAGGACATATCAGACTCATCAAGAGCCAATTTCATTCAGGATTCATGAAGTCTGCATCAGTCAACATGTCAAGTGAAGTGTGTTCCAGCTGGGCTCTACTTTGGACAATTTCTTCAGAATCAGAGACAAAGTACAGAATTTCATGATTAGAAACAACCTTAATGGTTTCACTTGAACGGTCTTTCTCTCCTATTAATGGAGGTAATCGGAAGGTAAGAAAGCAAGTGCTTGAGATCAGCACCATTCAGAGTAAACAGACCGAAATTGTATGGCCTGTTGCCAGTTATTCTGACTGGTTGTTTTTCGAAGGATACGTTAAGTACTGTTTGAAATCTAACAAGATGCAAAAGGGGCTTAGAATTGAACTTTTAGGGCTTAAAGGGAACTTTTTGGACTTAACTCGAATATTACAATTTGTTATAATTTACTCACTTTTGAGATGTTCCAAATCTAAATGAATTTCTTAGTTCTGATAAAGACTTTTAGATGAATGCTTATAACCCAACTAACATAGTAAGAATTTGTTTTGTTATTTTTTGTTATGTTGAACACAAAATAAAATATTTTGAAAAATTTCCGTTTATTCATTTGGCAGATGTTTCTATACAAAGCGACTAACAGTATTATGCAGTATTCAATCATTACGGCAGTGCAAACAGGGGTAAGGTGCCTTGCTCAAGGACACTTCAGTCACCGTCTGTTGGGCCTGGGATTCCTACCTTTCGCTTACAGGTCCAACCCTATATCAACCAACTGACCCGAAAGGACAGAAAAGTAAACTTTTGAGTTGCTGTGACCAAATAGTTATAGGAATGTATTGACTATTATAGTTAAATAAAACATGTTTTTTTTTTGTTTTACACAAAAAGATAATTTGAAGAATGTAGGATGCGAAACGTCATGGAGCACTTTGACTACCATTGTTATTTTTCCTACTGTGTTAGTCAACCAGGTCCAAGTTTGATAACAAGCATTCGTCCAAATATCTTTCTCTGTCTTCATCAAAAGAAAGAAAAAAAAAAAGTAAGTCATGACATTAGGATCAACCTTCCTTTAAATAGCAACAGTTTACAACTATATGACCTTTTCATTATCCAAAGGGTTGCAAAACAAATTTACTATGGTATTCCTCTTCCCATCAAGCAAAACCTTCAAAAGACAAAAACACCCCCAATCACTCACCCACAGTTGGACAAAACACTTCAGATTGTGTTTGTTTTGCTTTCCGTCACAATGTTCTATCCCCTGCACCCATAACAGGTCACATCAACAACCTGCTACCCGAGATAACACGCCAGCACGCACACACATACCCACAACCTCTCTTCTCAGCCTCTGCTTCCGTCCACTCGTCCTGACCTCTGGAAACGGTTCGAAATTTCACACAATATCCCAGCACAGCAGTGTCTGTGGCAACGCTGGGAGCCAATATGTTTCCATAATTGGGCCTGTAGTGGGGGCAGAGTCCAAGGCAATTAATCCTTTCCTCCTCTGTTGTTTTGCGGCCGGATGGCGGCAACTAGGTACAGAGTAATTGGACGGGAGCGCCCTTGTCCCCTCCGTTTCACATTAATATCCCTCCACCCGAGCTTTAATCCCGGACAGGCCTCGGCCCTCATCGCCTGAATTGCTTCCATGTCAAGTGTTCACAACATCCACGTGGATCCTGCCTGCAGAGACATAAAGGAAGTGATGAATAGGAAATAACAAGAAATGCGTTAAAAAAGTAAAGAGATTCTTTAACAATGATCCACAGGTGTCATACAAAAAAAAAATTATGTAAAGAGTTTGTTGATCCAAACAAAAGTACACAGTAAGATTTTGCTAAAATTTTTGTTTAAAAGCTTTTTCAATAATAATTATATTTAACTGAGGTCCAACCCCTAGTTGCAGATATAGTATCCATTTTGAAAGGGGATCTGATGGAATTTCACTTCTTTAAATGTAATTAGTAGAATAGGTGTTTGAGAATAAACTATGTCGGCCAAATCACTTTTATTGGGCTTGTTAGGACTGCAAAAGCCACTTTCTGTAGTTGTTACATCTTGAAAAATCTTGCATTAACCCTTTCTACTAAAACATGGATTGGGTTATGGATGGGACATCTCAACATACCCTTATTGGTAGACAAATCACAAAAGACCGGCTTGGTTTTACCAATCAAAGCATTTAGGAAGTTGAAACTTCATAGAACCAGGAACTCAACAGCCTGTATTCTGAGACGAACAAGTGACATTTATTTGTATAAATACATAAAGCATTATCCGAAAATACAAACTGCTTAGCACGTCATTTACATAAAGGCCAGAAAATGAGGACCTCTTCAATCCAAAAATAAAAGTTATGTCATAATTTACTCACCCACAAAGTCATTTTAAACCAGTGTGACTTCATTTATTCTGCAGAAAACAAAAGAATATTTGAAAAATGATTCTAACAGAACAACACCAGTGTCTACTGACTTTTGGGCCTGTACAATAAAAGAGACTGGATGTCACTGTCATCATTTAGTTACCAACATTCTTTAAAATATCTTTTTTGTATAAAAAATGTATGCAATATCAAAAATCCTGCCATATAATTTGAGGTTAAAAATAGAGGTTATTTTAAGATCAAGGTTCACAAATCAATGACAATGTCATTTTCTGAGTCGAATCAGCAGAGACACTTTTGGAATCACCCGCAACAAAAAGTGTAATTCTGGCCCAGGTCTGTGAACAAAGCATATTCTCCCCATGTTCTTTCTTTTATTCTCGCTCTCTGTTCTCTCTCTAATCTCCTCCAGCAACTTTTATAAGCCTAGGTGCACCTCAAAAACAAATCAATAGAGGTGTAATAGCACAGAGCATGCTTTGTAATTTTTATATCATTAGTTTTGTTTTTCCACACTTGCTTCTCATGCATCAAAAGGTGGTGCGGGGGTGTGGGGTGGCAGAACATGCAACGGCGTCTTCTTGTAAAGTTTATTTAGTATTCTATGAATATCATATCAGTTATGTTTCCTAATGACTTGGCAGAGGTGACAGTGGACATGGGGGAGGGGTGCAGGTGCTGATAGGGAAGGCAGAGGGGGAAAAAGGGAAAATCAATAGGAGTAGCAGACTTTTCCGCAGCATGCTGGAGAGGGGATCTATTGTGGAGGAATTATGATTTATGTCAGGGGTGGAAGAGCCGTCAGGGTGCGGTATAGACGGAGGTGTGCGCCAATAATGATTAATGCCCCCCCTCTGTCCCCGACACGAGGCAGCCGCGGCCCCTCTCTCACCACCCCTCACACCCACCTATGTTCCGTTTGTTTTTGCATACTCCTCAAAACTGGGTTCCTACTCTAGCTTGGCAAAAGCTGCAGCCATGCCTTGACATTTATCCCGTTTTACACCCCCAGTGTCATTCTATGATTATGGGCACATCACATCATACATTTACATTTATTCATTTGGCAGACGCTTTTATTTAAGTATTATGCAGTTTTCAATTATCACTGCAGAGCAAGCAGGTGTAAGGTGTCTTGCTCAAGGACACTTCAGTCATTGTCCGCTGGCACTGAGATTTGAACCTGCAACCTTCTGCTTACAATCCCAACTCTCTATCACCAGACCACAACAGTACAAAAGTATTTGTCAATTGATATGCATTGGTTGTGTGTCTATACAACAGAAGAGAATAGGTGCTGCCATTGCTTGATTGCCAATATTTTTTTAAATATCTTCTTTTGTGTTCTGCAGAAAAAAGAAACTTGTGAATGCCAACGAATGAGGGAGAACTATCCCTTTAATTTAAATTGGTTGAATTAAGGTTGAGTAGGCCTACTGGAAAACTATGTAGATATGACTTTTGACCATATATTTTTTACAGTGCATGTTGCACAAAATCACTCCTTTAGGGTCAAAATGTACATTTTCTATTTATTCATTTAATTATAAAATCATTTGTTTATTGATCAATTTATCTTGAACCTAAATGTACATGAAATTTAAAACAAAAACCTTAAGAGAAGTATACTGGCTATTAACACATTTATAGTTAAACATTTCTTTTAAACAATGCATACAGTATGTTTAGTTTACAAGAGGGTCTGCTCACATGAAAAGGTGTCCATTCTACTCGGTATTAAGGCAATTTCCCTTAGTTATAGATAACCAATAAACTTGGATATGATTTTTAATTATACACACTTTTTATTGTGATATTTCTTATTTTATGCATGTCCGAGAGATGACAACTGTAAGGAAACCTCTCTTAAAAGGCAATGGATTTCCCCAAAATCACATGATTTGCATTTTGTGATGTTATAGAAGTATGTAAATAAGGTATGCAATATTTCTCAGATTTTATTGTTGGAAATGTTACCATTTAATTTTATAAAGAATATATGAGTTATATTTATGTTATTGAAAATGTATTTCTAATCATTTCATTTCCAATGCAGTTGGCTTCCTTATTCCGTACATGCTAAAAATGTTTTTTTTTAAATCTCAACTGTTTAAAACCTTGAGAGCAAAATAAGTGTATGAGTTACTTCAGGGAGAACAGTTTTCTAAATGTTTTATATTAGATGTACCAGGAATTATGAAATGACCATCAAAGAAAATCAAAACAAAGGGAAACCACAGTGATTCAAATTAAATGATTTTCTTATCACGACATTGAGTTTTCACATAAAATGTGAAGTGTTTATTGACATGTTAGTCCATTATAAGAAGGGAAATCCTCTATTCAGACACTGTGAATGCATTAGTAAGGACAGGCCGAATACAAACCACTAAAGTTATAATCAACAGTTCTCCTTTGCCGTATTTTTTCCCCTCCTAACAGAATGTCTTGTACTGCATGTGTGTTTGGCTGGCAGGCTGCAGTTGGCCATGATAGATTCGCAGCTCCCCAGCTGTGCAGCTGCAGGACAGGGCGGTCACTTTTTAAGCTGGACGTCCGCACTCTGTCTTTGCCAGCCATGTCAGCGCTCCCAGACCGGAGACAGAGTGCAGGAGGAATGGACAGAGAGAGAGATGGACAGAGCAAGAGAGCCACTGATGGAAGCAAATGTAAAGATGGAAGAGGGGCTTGTGACAGCAGACAGAAAGAGAAATGAAGGTACTAGACGCAGCCTACAGTGTTATAGAATAGAAAAAATGTTTCCAGAATTTCATGTCTGTTGAGAGTAGAGACATTTCAGAAATGTTGAATAACTTAAATAGAAAAATGAGATTCCACATGTTTGGGGGACAACATCTCTGGTTGCACAACCAGGGATTCACAATGTAATTTGATAAAGTTTAGAGATTTTTTAAGAAGATAAAAATCTGTCTTGTTTCAGTCTTTGCAAGTCTGAAGACATGCCATAAAGTAAAAAGGATAACAAATAAAAAGAAATGCAGGAATTCACATTATTTCAAATAACGTTAAGGAACAAAATAAATTTTTCAAATGAATGACTTTTCCAGCATAAATGTAATTGGTCATTTGTTTGTTTTCTCTCATTAGAATCCATTCTAATAACTGAATAGTCTATACTTTTGAGTGCCCAAAAACAGTGACACCTCCACAACAGAGATGTGTAAAAAACCATTGATACTTCCTGATAGACCCTCGGTCCACTTAAAGAAATATAAGGGGGAAATTGAATTTCAACAAGAAGCACTGCTCACACGGAGGTATATTCATACCCCAATGTGTGCTACTTTGCGAGGAGCAGTGAAGAGGAACCGCCGTGTTGAAAGCATTCTTTGGAACGCCTTTCATTATCACCTGGAAAGCGCGGGCACCCTGTGAACTATTCTAATATGTGGGGAGCTGAATGAGGCTTGTGAGGAGGGAGTCGGAGGCAGCCCATTGTGACCTCGCTCCTGGAGCCAACGCCTCGGCACACTCTCGATGAGGGCATCTGCACCGCTGTAGTGATTCGCCTGGGCCCCTAGAGGGCAAACCTAGGTCACTGGAGGAAGGGAAGCTGAATACAGAAAGAAAACTTTTTTAGTAAAGCAGAGATGAAGCAGAGGAAAGGCAGGCAAGCAAATGATCAAGCACCGATTTGCTTTAAACAGGGCTGTGCGTCAGGTGATGGCACGCGCTCCGATTTCACAGTCACAAATAGCATTCGGAATGCACTCAGAGGGAGAGAGGGAGCAAAACAAAGAAGGTGAGAGAGTTGAAAGAAAGGAGATGGAAGGCAAAGGGGGCGCCGGGTACAAAAGCGAGTCTAAGGGGGAATACAGGAGGGAGTGAGACTGAAAAGCTCATTTCCACCCTCCACTGCTTTCTTCTGCCTAGTGTAAAAGATTACCCTACAGCAGCCGAGTAGAGAGGAGCCCTACACACACACACACACACACACACACACACACACACACACACACACACACACACACACACACACACGGTTATAGATGCAGACGAAAACACATATGTGTACATGCACACATAGCACTGTATTGTATGTTACCAAACATTCAAACAAACATATCTGTTGAACCCTTTTGTCAAGACATTTAAGTTTGATTAGAGAAGTAAATATCACTGGTCGAAAAATATCAGATAAAATTTTACTCCAAAATTAAATACATAAATTTAAAGAACCACTGATTGTGTTTGTCATTGAGGAATTATTGTAAAAACAGACAGATTTTCTAACATCATGACAGGGTTTTATTTTTCAGGACTCTAAATTCTGATTATAATTTGCAAATAAAATTTTATGAAGAATTTATTTCTATAATTATTCATTTTCTGTAATTGTCACAAAATAACAGAACAGAATTTTTTTTTGCGCCAGTTAGAGAACTGACAATTTTAAGCTATTTAGCCAAAACTTTCACTTCTAGTATAAATACTATTAATACATAAATACTCTGAAATATCCTACTTGCATACTATTATGTATGCAAGTAGTTATGAATGGTATGTCTTAAACCTTGTAATGCTAAAAACAGAAGGAAAGATAGCGTATAATATAGTGCTTTCACTGAGATTTATGAGTGTTCATTCAATGAATACTATTTAATCCCATGATGCCACAGAAACCAACGTCAAATTTCAAAAGTCAATAATTTAAAGGTAGCGAAAACTTTAAGACGTACTTTATGTCTATTTTTCAAATTGTGATTTTATCAACGCAAATTGTTCTTTAGACGTCATGCATCAGATAGAATAGGGGTCACATTACATCGAAACATGGCTGATGTAGTGTTTCCAAATAGCATTCATACTATATAGAATATACTGTTTTAACGGTCAAAAAATTTAAATCAATTTTTATCAATGTGCGATTTACTGTGCAGGTTCACCCAAATTATGGTTAAAAGATTGTAATAACCTTCAGTGGGATCATTGGCGAATTCTGTTTTTCCTGAAAAATGAGGCCACAGTTCAGACATATTAGGCAATAAGAAATCCTGCAGATGACAGTTTACCTATATAAGACACTTTTAAAAAAATCATTATTTTATGCCCTTATACATCTAGTAAACTTGTCAAGTAATACATACAAAATAATCGCAATCTCAAACACTTAACAAAACAATAACTTCAGACACCAAATGTTATAGAAATGATAGAATATCCTATATATGCATACTGCATTCAAAACCTAATTCTAAAGAATGAATCTTCTGGAGCCGTGTGGAACACAAATATGACAAATTTCTGTTTAGTTTTTCTTCAAGTCAACTTAGTTTATATCCCATATGCATTAATCATTTCTCTATTCAGCAGACAGCGTGGCAGCAACGGCCCTGTCAGGTCTCTCTCTCCTATCACAGCAGAGAACAATGCGGAGGCTGAATTGGGCGTCCGCCCCCTCGCTCTCCGGCCTTCAAATACTGTGCAACAAGGTAATTAAGAGCCAGAGAGCGAATTCACATATGGACCGAATGCTAGTGCCAGCCTTGAACACTTGGCCTCTGAAATGCCACGTTGTGACTGGCTGAACCCCAACCAATCGATATTGAATCAGGTAGACACAAGGAACAGAAGAAGAAAGAAGATAAAGGCAGATAAAAAGAGAATGTTGTTGGATTGCACTTCTATGCTACTGCTGGCTTTCCCTTCACCCTCAACAGTGAACATCCTCGGCATAGACCCTCTCCTCGGATTGTGATATCGCTACTGTAAAACACTGGTTGCAGTGCTATGGTTGTACCTTTTGACATTGAACCTGAACATGACTTGATAGTACTTTGTGTGTCAGTATTTGTTATTGTCATTTTCACTGAAAATATTTATACTTTGATAGTAAAACTCACACGGAGATGGTGAAATTACCATTTAAGCACAATGTGTTCAACAAGACCATGCCACCCGAAAATAACTTTGTATCTACTATAATGTGGCTATGGGTTTATTAAAAAAGTAAATTGACCAGAATACACAGGCTTGGTCTCGAGCCCAGTCTCAAGATCATTTTTCAATGGTCTGGGTCTTGTCTTGGCCTTTGTCTCCGTCTTTTCTTGGTCTCAGACTTAGTGGTCCCAGGATCTTATTTCAAGAACGGCACGATTGTGTGAAACTGATTTCTGTGTTAACATTACTCATGCAATTGGATGTAAAACTTTTGGCTTTAAAGGAGAAGTATCCCACACAGTTTCTGTCAATCTTTTGTTGTTCCTATGTAACTTTGGTGTAGAATCGCATTGTTTGTATAACAGAACATATTTGGTGTACTCACATTAACAGAAGTCAGATACAGCTTAAGAACTTTTTGAGTAAAAATCTGAGCTCCCACAGGTGAGTAGCGTTCATGACCAATCTTCTCACAAGGCCTACATCTGGAATGTACACGCTGATGCTCTTCTGTACTCTCCGATTGATGCATGGGCAGGATTTTACGTAACCTTGTGACGGTGATAGATAGAATTTTTCAAAGAACCATTTGAAGCCTTTGGCTGTGCTGGGAAAGTGTATTGAGTGCACATTTGCTACTCTGACTGCCAGTAGGAGAATATGGGAGATTATCTTAACAAAACCGTATGTATTCATTTTGATGTTATATTTAAGGTTCTTCTGTGTCTGGGTTCTGTCTTAATTTGTTTACATTTATTATATTGTTGATGTTCACAGACTTTTATCTCAGGTATTTGGAGTGAATTTAATTGTGGAAATTTATGTGCACAAAAATTTGAATATGTTGCAACAGGCTGTTGATTAGTTATGGAACATAAAACATAAATACCATAAAAATTCTGCATATTTTATTGTAACTTTTACTTTTTTGTACGGGTCTTGGTCTTAACTGTGTATTGGCCTACCTTTGTCATGATCTGGTGTTTCTAGTCTGAGCATTTTATGTTTTGTTGCCAGGGTTGTGACAGAACCATGTCTTGTGTTTGTTTTGATATTAAATATTGAAGCACATGGCCACTGTTATTACACTGTTTGCTATGTGCTTAGCCCCGCCTCCTCATTGTCCCATCTTTCTTTCGGTTTCATTTCGACACCAGCCAGATTTCGGTATCTCTTCATGATTCCCTATTCAAAGCCCTTGTGTTTACTGTCCTGTACGTTTTTTCCGTTCATGTGCCTTGTGTCTGGTGCAGTGAACAGTCTAGACCATCTTTTTTTATGTTATAAAGTTTGTAGTTTATGCCCACTTGTTGGGAAGTCTTTTATTTTATTTTTTTATATTTAGTTTTGCCTTGTTCCCCATTGTGGGTGTGATTTGTTTACAATTAAAGTTTTGTGTTTTATCTATTCGAACCCCTACGCTTGGGTTCTTCCTCTGCATAAATTCCTTGGTCTTTGTCATGCTTTGGTTTGGACATCTTCAGGTCTCGGCCTTGCCTAAGGGTGTTTTCACACCTGCCTTATTTAGTTCAGTTGAATCCAGTTCGTTTTCCTACTCGGTGTGGTTTGTTTGGGCAGATGTGAATGTAACAATCGTACCCACGTGCGCACCAAGACTGGACTAAAAAAGGTGGTCTCGGTATGCTTTCAAATGAACACTAGAGCAGTTTGTTTGTGGAGAGAACTAGATCCAAACTCGTACAGACCCAACTGCAAAAGCAGTTCGGTAAATGCGTTTCATGATCATCTGGCCAAAGCCCTTGCTTTCACTTTCTGTATGCAAACATTACAGTTACAGTATATGGAGACAGTTGGCTTCGTGAACGCATGGCTCTGTTGTTGCAAAGCAACCCCATTTTTTAGGCCACCGTCACCGATGGTTGTGCTGCCCCTGTGGGTTGATAAAGTATGTGGATGGGCTACTTGGCAAAGGTGCAGAGGAACTGAAAATAGAGCAAAGGCTCCCAGTGGTACCACTATTGCAGACTCCACATTAAAAGGCTATTAACCAGAATTGTAACTTCCAATTAAAAGATGATTCAACATTGAATTCTGATGGATGAATTTTGATTAAATAGAGACCACACTTGGAGCAGAGGGAGACGGACTTTGGTGGGTTCGGGGTCTGGTTAAGTGGCAACGGTCTAATAAAGATTTCTGTCTTTTCGGCAAATTAAGGTTAATTACTTTAAAAAACATAGCTGGAAGCGGATGAAAAGAGATATGCCTTATTCTCATGACGCTTGTAATGGATAGAGCAGGTATCCATTACCACTGTTGGATTTCATGGACGGGCACCCACCAGATATGCATTAAATCTCTTTCACATATGCCAAGGACACACACACACACACACACACACACACTGTAAATTAATACGGGGCTATGAACTCCACTGCAAACAATCCAGTGGGATGTTTTATTAGCCGTGGTGTTTGGTCATTGACCTCCTGTTCTGTAATCCCAAAACTCAACTTTGATTGACAGCACCATTGAGCAGAACCAGATAACAACAGCCTTATTTATCTAAGATCTGACTACAATATATCTAATTCTGCATTGTAATTTGGGGGGGGGTTGATTGGGGTTTAAAATAGTAATTTGTTTTACTATAGGTTGGTTAAATATAATGCTTGATTAGGTTATTTTCTGTGGCCCTGCACAGGAACAGGTTTACAGCACTTTTACCGCTGTATTGTAAAGCCTTGCTCTACACCTCATTTCAATTTTAAATCAGGGTTAAACGGATAGTTACCCAAAAACTAAAAATCTTTTATTTACTTAGCCTCTTGTAATTTCAAAGCTATTTTGAAGAATTTTAATGACAAAACATCTCCCAAATTCCATTGTTTGTGTACAGAACCAGTGAGACATTTCTCAAAATATCTATTGCATATTTTCCAGATGAAAGTGAGCAAGCTCACGCCATATGTTTATTGTATGGCTTGAAAGTAAAACTGGACTTTACAAGTTCTTTATAAATATGTAAAACTGAGAGTTAGGTTTATGGAAAGCCTTCATTTGGAATATGGAGTATCAGGTTTTTAGTGCAGTCTTAAATTTGTAATCTCTACTGAATGTTTCACAAGTTACATAGTGCGGTCTGTGCTTACAAAAGTCACAAAGGTCACATGGGGTGTGTGTGTGTGTGTGTGTGTGTGTGTGTGTGTGTGTGTGTGTGTGTGTGTGTGTGTGTGTGTGTGTGTGTGTGTGTGTGTGTGTGTGTGTGTGTGTGTCCTGGCATGTATTGTCACTGAGCTCCACTGCTATGATTACTGATGATGTCTGCCATTGATTAGCCAAACACAGTGGGAAAGGAAGGCACACAGCTGGGACCAACACTGGTCTCCAGTAGTTTATATATTTACACATAAGAGTCCACTTCATCACTCAAATACACATAGCTAATGTAAACACTTAGTACCTAGTACCTCAGTACAACACCCCAGCTACCCAAATCAACAAAAGACAGGGAAGTCAATGAAAATATATAAACAAGGACAAATCTTAAAAATCAAACTGTCTGCCCGGCGTGTAAAATTGTCAAATGTGAGGACAGCCTTTAAACACAGTACAGAACAAAAAGCAGCCATGCACAGGGGGTTTGTATCCGACCTCATCCTTTCCACACATTACTTTTCAATTTGTAGCTATAGTATAAGTCTCCGTTAGCCTCTCTCTTGTGGAGGCTGCTGTGTAATTGACAATGACAGAGAGCAGTCAGACTTGATTAGTTCAGGCTTGGTAAGCAGTTCATTACTCCCGGGCTTGGAGCGATGGGGTAGGGCGGGGGGTCTCGAACCCTTAGAAGACATAAGAGGAAACTACATTAGAGCATTTTTGTTTGTTAAATTATTTAACCTTTATCTCATAAATATAAAACACATTTTTACACTGAAAATTGTCATGTCATATTATCGTGTAATATAATGTGACCCAAAAGTGTGTAGACACTAAACCTACACTTAACTACAGAAATTAAGTTGAATACGAAGATGTCATAGTATATAATGAATTTTCTTTTAGGGTGTACTGTGCCTTTAAGTACGGTTTAAAGGCCACTTAATCTCGAATTTTAAACATTTTTAATATAAGCTTTAGTATCCCATGGGGGTAAGATAAACACTGTCTTCTCTTTTAAAACTGAACATGCTGATTCTAAATGTCCATCAATATTCATGGGCGGGGCTTAATCAAAGTGATGTCACATTGCAATTAGAAATCAAACTGCTCTATCGAAAGGACTGTGGAGTTTCCTGGAGATTTATAAAGAAGGAATCTTTGGATTTTCATCATTCTCTGAACACACATCCATGTTCGGACAATTTGAAAGTGCATTTTCCAGATTGATTTTGCCTTTAAAATACACCAAATTCTATTTTGAAAAGTCGGGGCATAAAATTAATTTTGAAAAATAAATTTCTATAGAATAATGTCATCAAAAAAACGATGAAAGAAAGTCTTTAGACTTACAAATGATGCGAACAATAAAAGCAATTTGTACAACACAAGGCAAAGCCTAACTATGGGCATGTAACCTCTGACATGTAGGGTCAGGACCCAGATTGATTTTGTAATATGTAATTAAAGTTTTAATTTCATATCGTGATCAAATATTCACACATTGCTGAATTTTACTTTGTGAAGTTTCATTTGTGCCATTGGTGTTTCGATCCGGTTTTCAGGAATATATCACTGATATCATCATCTAATGTGCAGGCTGAAAGGGTTTGTGATACTTAAACATGTCTTTATGCACATCTTTTTTAAGATATCAGTTAGTCTTTCAGAGTGACCTTGCAATAAGAGATTAATTATTTCATGCATAGCATCAGGAATGAATATCCTTTCGTAATGATTCATTCGTGTTTGAATGCACTTTAAATGTTAAGCCTTCTTACATAAAGAACACACAGATTCTTACATTGCTCTCAGAGGATATTGAAAGAATTTGATATTGATATTGTGAAAATCTGTATATTTATTCCCTATACCATTCACAATTCAAATTAACTCTAAAGACAAAGTATACTAAGCGAATGTTAATTTAATGGTTAATAAAATGACAAAAAAAAATTGGGAATCTAATGGATTAAAAGACAACCTGCCGCAGTCAGCACATTATAGAACTACAATGCAAAAGGATATTGCTGGTCTAAAATTTTGCAAATGCGAAATATACTAAATTATTCCAACAATATTTGACTATGGCGGGCTTGCAGCAGAAGATTTCAATGTATCACTACAATGTGTTAAACAGGTGAGATAATGAGAAACAGACGCACATAATAGATGGAAATGGCAAAAGATACAGATGAGAAGAGGTGGAGAGTATTTGTACCGCTCTGAGAAGAATTGCAAAAGCCTGGGCTTTACAGCAGCTGACAAAAGGCCTGTCCCGAACGATTACATGATCTAAATTCTAATCAAACATCATTTACAGCTTGTTTTATTTGGGCCTCTTGAGAGACTGTCCCTCCTGCCTCTTTGCCATGGCAACCAGTGTCTCATTTCAGAAGTGTCATGCCACATTATCATCTGGCTAGCTCACACACTCCGTCCGACAACTTCACCCACACACCCACCCTCTCTCTTATTTTTTTCTCTTTCTGGCTTACATTTTAAGCAGTTTTATATAAGCCTGTTAAGCTTTTTACAGTAATTTAAGGCAATACCATATGCAACAAACTGGGAAAACATTCTGTAGCAAACACGTAAGTTATAAAGAAGCCAAATAAGTTATACATAACATCTTCACAGACCATACTTATACTGATGATAATGTTTGTGCATTTGCGACAAAAACGAGCCCTTAAAAATGATAATAATGATAACCATAGCCATAACAGCTGGCAGTGGTTTAACTACCAGTGCCTCTACATAAACACTAAATGTACCAAAGGGGCTAATTATGATCCATAACATTAGAATAAAAGCAGCGACTGGAGGACGCTTTATGTTTTTTTTCGGGTAAAACAGTATGTTGTTAATAATCTGTCTGAAATGAAATGGTTGGTAAGGGACACTGGTGGTAAAGCAATATATCAAGCAGTGAAGTGTGTAAGGAGGGACGAACTTGTTTCTCCAATGGATTCTACATTTGATTGGTATGATGCACACAGCTGGTGGCTTTTCCATGCTGCCGTAGTCTGAATCACTCTGCTAATTGTCTAGATGGATTGCCTATATACCACACGGCATCTATATACTCAAACAGGCATCATTTTGCAAAAGATAGTTGCCGTTAAAAGCAAATCATCCGTCTCTTCTCTCGGTCCCGTGTGTACGCACCCCCACCTTAAATGGAAGACGATGGCGCACTCGAGACCCCAATAAACGTGGCAATTTGCCGCAAAACGCAAACATTCTTAGCCCAAAGTCCAATTTCATCAGAAATAAACTGAGGGTGCCTCTGATTGCGCATCACATCTGTTCTTAAATCAACTAAATTTAAACGTGACAAAAATACGGGCCGGAGCGGCAAGACCCGCGAGGGGCCGGAGTCCCATTTGCTGAAATTCAGCATGCAATTCAAATTAGAAGCCCTTTTAAAGCAAAAACAAAATCACATCCTTTGCTTGCTTAAATAACAAGCCTCATTGCAGGTTCGGGCCTGAAAAGAAAAAGTAATTTGGGAGGATATTTGCTTACATGTGTATAAGAAATTTGGTGCATTAGGACACCCCCTCCTCCCTGCGCACCGGCAAGCGTGTGGAAGTGTGTGCATGAGTGGCACCACGCAGGCACCCGCGCCACCTTGCCACGGGATGGCTGCTGCCTCGGCAACGGTTCCCGCGTCGCTCCGGTTGCTTCCCCCCACCTCCCCTCCACATACCCGCTCGGTGGGAATTACATTCCCATCATCAGAAGCTGCAATTTGCTCAAAACAATGTGAAATCATACGACGGCGTGTCTGGACAGCCCCGGCTCCCGAGGCGCACAGCACATATGCAGATTTCTGGATTAATGTCCCCTGCGAGAAGGACGGAGGACAGGGGAAATGAGGGGGGAGGGAGAATCGTGGAGAGGGAAAAAAGAAGGAACAAATAGGCTAACAAGACCAGAGGTCTTTTACCTCAATTGTCTTTTATGGTTGCTTGAGGGATGCTGAATGTATGCATTTAATGGTTTAACAAACTGATACCGGCAAGCCATCGAAAATTCTGAGGTAAGATCAACATTACACCAATATCACGGATTAAAGGCAAGGAATGTTTCCGTCAAATTTCTCATTGTTTGCTTAACCTTAATTCAAAATGCAGGAAAATTGCAGTCCTTCCAAAAGACATCATGAAAATATCCTCTGAAATCTATTTGCAATCTTCTATTTCCAAACATTTGCGAGAAAGAGATGAAAATGTACTTAAGTAATGAAAGAACATCAAAAAATATTTTTGATTTTAAAGGGAGCATCAGAAGAATGACAGCTCTCAGCATTGCAGATCTTCGAGCATGTAGGGTGTGGGTTTCACCTGCCGTTGTTTGTTTGTATACCATGAGGCACGAAGCTTTGGGTATCACACATTTTTGCAGCGGGTATGTTTGTGTGTGTGTACATGCGGGTTGGCCCCGGCTGCAGAGGTAGATCTGCCTAGCATACTTGGGCCTGTGGGGAGTCCAGACTGTTCCAGGTCCCTGCTGTAATTTTCTGTCAGCCTGGCAGGATTTACCTCGCCTGGGGCAACAGCGGCTGGCTGTGGAGCGTGCCACCAATCAAGGATTGAACCTCTCACCTCACTGGCCCGGTGTGTGCACAACACCGCCTTCCATCTTTAAGTGCGAGCGTGCGAGAGTGTTTGTGTGTGTGCGTGACTGAGTATCTGACGGCGAGAATAGAGAAATGCTCTGTGTTGTGTCATGCTGCAATGGAAACCTTTATGACCAAAAAACCAAATACAAAGGGTAGGTTTCATACAAGAACACAAAAGAAGATATTTTAAAGAATGTTGGTAACTGGCATCAATTCACTTGCACTGGTTTTGTGTCCATACAGAAAACAGAAAGCCCTTCAGGGTTGACATGATAAGAGTCTTAGTAAATAATAACATAATTATTGTGTGGGATCGATCACTAAACTAGTAAACTTGTAAAAAATGTATGTACTCTACATTGCCCAAAAATGGGACAAAATTTATTTCATGCCAGTCTGAAAGAAGGGCAATTTTACTGTGCTTTCATAATAATTCCCTTCATCCAGCCCTGGTCACCTGGAGTTTTCTCAAGCAGATTTGCAGGTCAGCAGCTTAGAAAAAAAGCCGGTAGTTGGTAGAAAAGCCTCCACCAAAGCCCTTTTCTTCATGTTGAGATTGATAAGTCTGGGCCTCAATGCTCCTGTACATACAACATACCAACAGCCATGTCAAAACAGAGGTCCAACACAGCTCGCCCCCTGACAGCTGGACTCTCCAAAGCCCCACTCACACCACTATCGATTCACACATACACACTTACTTCCATTGACAATATCGCACATAACATCAGTTGAGGTACTGTATAAGACCCCATGCAGCGTAGGGAAAGAAGACTCGAAAATAAATAAGAGACGCCGTCTTGACAAATGAGTTGCTAATGAGAGCTGTATAACAGCAGCTGTCTTCCCTTTAATCACAGAATCAAAGAGAAGCATCTCAAATCATGACACATTTCACGGAAGTAATGACCAAATAAACTGGAGGGTTCCATATGCAACAGATCGAGATGGATAAATAAAATCTTCTGTTTCGTTTAGACAGTATTTCCGTCTGGTGACTTGCATAGGAACTGAATGATACTAATGAAACACCTTTTCCTCCACTAGCTGTGATAATTATTTTAAAAATATTATACCACAAGCTACTTATTAACATTGCATTATCATGGGCAATAAAAAACATGAGTGTGTGCCAAAGAGATTAAGGGCTCTTGCCCTTTTAGTAAGCATCTGTCTGACTTCAGTCTAACTCTAATCCTCCCCAACAAAAAAGAGAAAAAATTGCTGTAAATAAATATCAGTTTCCAAGTAAAGGCACCAAAGCCCTATAGGCAGGTGTACTTATTTCAATCAGGTGACATTTGTTAGCTCCACACACCAAGAAGGAGGCAGCCACTGGCTAACCTTTCAGCGGTGAATTATGAGAATTTACCTTCATGCTTCAATGCTTTTGCTGTTCTGCTGCCTTTAGTGTCTAAATCAAAGGCGGGATCTGCCACCTCGGCACTTTTTCTGGCAAGGGCAGCCATTGCAAGAACGCTTGACAATCAGTGACATTTACCGTGTCGCCCGGCCCACAACAGCAAACAGCACAGAGCCCTGGAGGCAAACACAAGTCAATTCATGCTAGCAGCCATTTTCCTCCCATCCTGCAACATGGTCGAGTAAAGAAAAAGCTAGCTGCGTTAATACCAAAGGATTGTACGATACAAATATTACAAATAATTATTGTAAGTGGCAATAAATAATCTCAGGAAGGTGACAATTCTATAACGGATATTAACGCCAAATATTATTTACTCAAAAAATTCTGTTACCATTTCCTCACCCTTGTCAATTCAAACCTGTATCAGCTTTTTACTTTCTGCCAAACACAAATAAGGTTTTTAGAAATATGTTGGGAATGAATAACTAAGGTACCACTTCAGTTTAATTGTATAGACACAAAACCAAGTCAATGATCGAACTGTATAGTTTAAAATATTATTCAAAATACTTTCATTTTTTTGGGGGAATAATCTCCTCCAATGAGAGATGATGTGACAATTTTGTCCCTTTGCAAATATCTAAAATAAAAAACTGTATGATAAAAATATTGTAATTAATATGTTGAAATATGTATATTCTGCGATACTTTACCCCTGTCATTCTATTATATAGACACAAAACCAGTGCAAGTCAATGGGTACCACCACTGATTGGTTAACAACATTATTGGACATGTTTTCACCTAAAATGTTGTGTTTGGGTGAATAATTACTTTAAATGAAACTAAAAAGCATGTGTCACTTATCCATGTGCAGACTAAGCACAAATGTCATTAGCGAGTCTTAAAAAGTAGAAAAGTAAAAAAACTTCATCTCGAGGCCTTAATGACAAAACTTCAGATTAGATCCAGAGAGCGCAATAGATATTTGCGAATAGAGTATCACCTCAGGGAGATGAGAGCGGCTCCCAATGTCGAGCTTAAAGAAACTGGAGCCCATCACTCCCCAGACATTTCTAATTTATTTAACAGCTCAACAGGTAATTTTCCAGCAAAATGCTGATTTTCCTCACCGGCTTCCTCTTCAGCATGTATTCTAATTACCAGTGGCTCTCTTTGATCTCGGGCACCGCACTTCACACTGCTCGGGCTTTCCGGGATCTCATTTCATTAGAGGTTCATTTCGTCTAGGCTCACTCTTTATTCCGCTGATACACATTCAGTTAGGAGGGGAGATACGGCCTGACATATTAACTGAGCGCACTGACAAATACTGTCAAAATACACAGCGCCGCTTCCGTCCGCTCCCTGGAGACGGGGCTCAAAAACAAAGTCCGCTGCATTTAAGGAGACGGATGGTGGGATTAGATTCGAGTCCAGGTTCTGATTACCTGATTAAAATTTGGAAGCTGGGTTAAAGACGGCAGAATTAAATTAATTTCATCAGCTCCGTATCAATCGTGTCGCTCAGGCTCACTGGGGCCACGCGTGTTATGAGTGGTTTTAATCTGTACTTGGCGGTGAAAAGATCAGGGACATCCTGATAATGTGTCAGGGTTTCATTGTTACAATATAATGTGACATGACAATACAAAGCTCACTACAACGCATGTCTTCTGGTAGTCTTCAGACTAATGCAACTTGTTACGGTACAGGTTGACCTTCAATGCATTTCCAAATAGAACTATGCAGTCATAATTGCAAAGTTCGGGAATGTCCACTCCTACAACATCCGATATGCAGTCTGGGTAATATGCAATAATCGTGATTTTCCCGATCAATTCGTTCTAGACTTTTTGCTCAAAGTGGGTCATTAGATACTGCTAAACAAAAAGAAAACATGCCTCACCCCAAAACAGATAGAGGCGACAGGACATAGAGTATTAAAAGGGGTCCTCAGAACGCGAGAGCCCAGAAGTTGGCAGTTTTTCGGGTAGGGCCCCCTCGGCTCTGCCATCTGTCCGTCTGTCTGTCTCCACAGAGGGTCACTGTGGGGGGTGGGTGGTACACCCCCTCCGATGCCCGGAACGGTGCCACGCCTGCACGGAGCGGTGGTGTAGCGCGGACGGTGCCCCGCGCCGCCATCGGATGGGCGAGTCTGTCTTACCTGCTGTGATTCCATTACCAGACTGCCTGTTCCTGCGCTCAAGTGTTTCTGTAGCATATTAAACAGATTAATAGAACAATGCTCCAGGGAGCAAGCGGCCTGTCAATCTCGGCTAAAAACACAAAAGCAGAAAATTAAAAAAGCCCATGGCTGAACTCCAGAGCCGATAAAACACGCTGGAATCTGCAGAGGAGGGGGAGCAACACAGATGGTAAATATTTATTCTCCATCTCGTTGCTTTAGAGACCACACAAACGCGCTGGTGTAAAAGGACGGCATTCTTACACAGGAACACGCATACACATGAATGCAGTCCGGAGGCCCTTTACTTGGCCCATCTGCCCATCACATGCACAAACAACATAAACATACATTCACAAACGCTTAAAAAGGTATGGAAGAGGAATTCAAGGTCAGTGTGAAAAGTCATTCCTGCCTTATGGAATATACAGAGACAGCAATTAAACCTCACGTATTTACCTCTACACAAATGTGTTTTTAATCCACAGTGCTACACTTAGTGCAAAGCGCAAAGCAAATATCTTATGGGGATGTTACGCTCATCTTAGACATGTTGCTCGTGAAAGCAATTTAATGTTTTTGATTTAAAGATTTGAAAGACAAGTCTGACTCTGTCCTAAGAGATTCGGAGTAAATTCACTCTGAGCTGTGTTTTATTTCTCCGAGAGATTCCAGGAGATTCGTTGGGGTCTACAGAGACCGCAGAGGCATGCTGGTCTATCTGCTATCTTGATCACAATGCAGCGAGCAGCACTGAACCGCTGAAGGTTTGTAGGAACTGATTGTGTGCCGAGTGAGTTTGACTACACCAAACAGCCATCCTGCTTTAGAAAATATTCCAGTTTCTCTTCAAAACAGCCAAGCCTACTAAGGTCATTTTCTGGAAAACAAACATGGGAATACAAATCCTCTTACTTTATTCATCAGGCATTGGGTTGGTCCATTATGGGAAATTGGCTCTTTTTTTCAAATCCAGTGGATTTTCCTGGTCCCTGAGTGGCGACACTGCAGTGTATAAGCGGGTTAATTGTCACAGTTGCAGTGGCTGATAGATCACAGGAGGAGGAGAAAGTTTAATTGTGCACCGTCCTGATGGTTAACCTCATGTACAGCTGGCCTGCAATATAAGTGACAAAGAGCTCAGGAACATTTGTTACCGACTAAAGACATTATGGGATTTTCACATTTATGTATATGCATTATAACTCAATTGACAGAATTTTCCGTGGTTTACAAAATAAAGCTTCCCTGCATATTTCACGATCATATAATTATAGAAGAGAATATTCTGCAAAGCATTAAGTTTTTTTTTAATCTGGCACATTAAAATTGACGTTTGTAACTTTTGGCTATTTTAAGCATTGATCTTTACATGTCTTCCAGTCAAATAGTACCAAATAAATTTTTCCCACATATACAATAGGTGAAATTGAAAATCCTCACTATGAACTATTGTGTTAGACATAAACAACGCTAGTCTAGAAGCACTTTTAGTTTTTTTAGCACTTCCCACATCCGTTCAAAATAAATCCAACCAAACATTTCTGATCCTGCGTGTGAAAAACCAGCAAGTCATTTTTTTGTGATTTACTGTTTTATACATAAAATAATTCTTCACATTATAAAGAACATTCTGTGGGAATATACAATTAATATCTATAATATCGACTGAGTAAGACCCAGTCTTACAGACAGTGTAAGACCACATTTATTTCTTTATAAAATTTACTTTAACTTTAATGCTTGTTTTCTCAGGATATGATTTTCTGACTTTAGCCTGCGGTTTTCTCAGGCAGGGTCGTGTTTAAATTTAATTACATTGCATTTATGAACAAACATTTTCAGGAGTTAATTATATCAATAAAAAAACAGGAACTGTTCTTGTCCAGACTTGAAATCTTGCAAAATATTCTTTACGCCTACTTATACAAAATTGGAAAAGGAAGCCGTATGCGATTAGATGAATTTTAAATGTATGCATTACCCAAAATGACAAGAGTATACACTACAGATCCGTTTATAATTGTCAGGGTACAAAAAATTCAACAGGAGCATGAGCTGAGCTGAGCTGTCCATGGTGCTACAAAATAGCCAATCACCATAATGTGTTACAAAGTTTCATCTAGAAGAGGTTATGACAAATTCACTTCACTCTCTAGTCACACAACCATCCACACCTCTGCGCAGCCTGACCTTCACAGGTGCCCTTTCCTCCTCCGTCGCAGTGCAGCCACCCACCTCTCTCTCTCTTTCTCTCCCAGTTTCATTCACTCACGCTCTCTCTCGCTGCCCATCATCCCATTTCTCTCTTTTACTAGGCTTGCACCTCTCCCCCTTCACTCGTTTGCATTCCTCTCGGCCCGCTCCTGGATCATCTCCACTTGGCAGCCAAGCCGGCCCTGTCTGTTTTCATTCCCCTCCAAGATGACAAGTAATTTGGGAGAGAGGAGAGCAGATGACCACTGGCTTCTGACCTTTTCTGCCTCAATTTAACTCCTCCGTGTAGCACCGCGAAAGTGGCAATCAGACTAGGCAGAAGTGACACCCTCATCTCAGTGCGCCGGAGCCCCGCACACAATCACAGTGTCACTTTCCATCACAGCACCGCGAGGAGAGGAGGGGTCGGCCTGGACGCCACCGCGACCGTTTTCCTCCACACGACTCTTATTAATGGGATGGTGGAGTGGCCAATAAAAAAGGCACCATTAACACGAGCTGGACTGTGGCTTGTTATCAAAATGTGATGACATAGTTGAAATCATCCTTACAGTTTATGTGTCAAGTGCTAATAGACTTCGCTAGTGAGTGAAGCAAAAGGTGAATGACATGCATTGCGTGAACAGAAATGGTTCAAACGAAACTGATTGTAATTTTTACACATTGTTTCATTTGTTTTGTTGGATGGACTGCAAGTGATCTATTAAAAATACAAAGCAACATATGTGTGGCCCTTTATAAACCATGTTTTTTTCAAATACATGTGTTATATTGTTCTATGCTTTGTTGTGAATAAAAAATGTTTATATAGTCAGTTTATTACAGCTAGATAATTTATCTATGGTCCAAAATTTCTATATTGAATTCTGTAAAAACATTTAAATATTTTTAATATATTGGAGAACTTGAATTCTTTAAAAACATTTAAATATGTTTTTGGAAAAGTTTTTATAGAAACTTTACAACTGATAAAACCTAAAATGTCTTATGTCATTTGCTTAACCATATGGTAGAAAGAGAAACAGCAAATTGACACAGAATACATTTTTGGCATGAACACAAAACCAATACAAGCCAACCGACATTCATCAAAATATGTTATTTTGTGTTGTGCAGAAGAACAATTAACATTCAGAGGATGAGTAAATACATGATGAACAAATATCATGTTTGGGGTTAGCTATCACTTTCAAGTCTTTAATATATTACATATATATATCGTTATAAAAAACTGTTAAATTGACTTAACATGGGCAAAAACAGTTATTTGAAAAGACACTTTGGAACCAAAATGCTGCCGTTTTAAAGCACATGTTAAAAAAGCAACAACATGTATCATAAAGGCAAACACATCTGAAACAGAAAACAAATATAAGAATCATAAATCCTACTGTACTTAATCATACTGTATATATTTATAACTTGCAAAAGAAAGCTGATTTATAGAGACATAAAACGCCTTAAAATTACTTCCCCATGTGACAAAGTCTCAGATTCCTCATAACCTTTTTATTACATACAGTATATATAAGCATTATAAATAATTATCTTAAATCCTAAGATCTCTGTGCTAAGACGTGTGTTGTGCGTTGTATACAACAAACCATACTGTAAATACATCATCACAAATATTTGGTTAATTAAAAATTGTGCATAAAAATTATTTTCACATTATATCGTTCCTGTCATCTGAAAGGTCACACGACTGTTTGAGATACAAGCCAGATTCTCAAAATGTCCAGTGGCAGGCACAAGCTCAGAGACTTCATCAATGAAGCCTTTCTGCTGTCGATATTGGTTGTCTGGGATGAGCAGGGGGAGGGTAACCGGGCAGACGTTATGCAGTGCCTGCTCAATATCAGCAAGTTCCACCGCTGCTAAAAGACATGCCAATGTGTGCGGATGTATGTAAGTCGGTGTGAAATACAATGAGTGCCGTGCTCACAGGCTACACATGTTATGGCAGGAGCAGCCGTGAAATAGAGTCGCTCAAAGGGGATCTGTTTCGAAAGTGGCATATGCAAAAAACCATCACACAAGCCACAACACACACAGTGGATAAACGGATTACAGAAAGTGTTCATGGACTACTTTGGGACTAGAAGACTTGAGGATCCATGGAGTCTTCTTGTAACATTATCAGAATTACAACTGGCTCTTGAAGATACAGTAGATACGATATGTGTTGTTGTAAAAGGGATAGTTGATGCAAAAATGATATTGTAATCCCCTACTCACAACTTGTCATTTCAAATTTGACCTAATTTCCTGTCCTGTTATTTAAAGTACAAAAGAATATATTTTGAAGAAAGTTAGTAACCAAAAAGCATCTACAACCATTCGCTTTGATTGTATTGACACAGAACCAATGCAAGTAAATGGCCTTTGCTGTTCCCAACTTTCTCCAAAATATCTTCTTTTGTGTTCTGCATACAGTCACACAGGTTTTAAGGAAGCAAAGGTAAGTAAATGTTTATCAATATAATATCATTTTTGGGTTAACAATCCCTTAACTATGCTAGTGAATGCAGTTCTGAGTGAAGACTAACTAACATCTTTCTTTTTAACCAGACAAGTTTACCTGACTAGAATACAATCATAAATGATGATATGCCTCTAAGGGGGGTAGTATCATTTGAAAAGATCCAGTCATTGTACTCGCTCATCCCCTCTGTGCTGAAAATGAAATTGTCTGATGTGCAAGATTTACCTTTGCCGCATATGGCCCCGTTCAGGCAAGAGGGTCACGGCTCCACGTGTCATCTTGTGGCACCATCGCGGTGGCTCCAATTTACACACGGAGCCGTTCTGCATTTCAAAGAAGCACAGCGCGAGCCCTCCTGTTAGCGATCGCTATCTGAGCCCCGCGGACGCGAGATTAGGCCAGCTGGAGAAACCGCTCGCTGCTTCCCCCGCATTTACATTTTCATTTTCATATTAGATTTTTCCTCCATTCCCCCTCCTGGGCTTTAACTAGCCTGTCTGTGTACCTTTCCCCTTCCCAGATCTCCTCGGAACCAGGCCGCGGCGTAAGCTTAAGCCTGCTGCTCCTTTTCCGACGTCTCTCTCTGGCATAGTACGTATCTCACGATAAATGGAATAACTAATGAAACTTTTGATGAAAAAACAAATAATAGAGTTCGTCAGCGAAGAGCCTTTCAAGTATTTCATCTCCAGAAAAAAAGACGACTGATTTAGAAGGACAGAAATAGATCAAAGAGTTACTACTAAATCCATGCAAGAAATACGAAAAGCGTTCAAACAATATCGTCGAAAATTAAATGACTGCGAGATAAAAGGAGGTTCGCGCAAGCTACTCGAATGTTCTTGGTCTTCTGTGGTTTTGGGCTGTGAATCAGAGACTGTTCAGAGCGGGATAGATGTGATTAAGTGTTCTAACCCTTGAAAATCAAACTTAGAAATGCTGACGTTAGAAAGAACAAAACACTGTTGAAGTGGAAACTGAGTATAGCTCATGAAGAACATCAACGTCTTTGCACTAGAAGAACATTGAAGCATCAGACTAACAAATAGTTACTGTAAGTGAGAACATCTATGGTGACGTCAATACTGTACCTGAGCTAGGGAGAAATTAAGTAACAACTCTATTAACTAAACTACATTTTTTACCAACTTTAAGGTTAAAAGGTTAGCTCACCCACAAAATGAAAATGCAGCCAACAATGACTATTAACTTGTTTGAATCCTAGGACACCCATGCATAGTCAGAACTCAAAATTCATGTTTTTTTCATTGCAGAATTTTCACTTAGTGGGTGGACTAACCCTTTAATGTTAAAACAAAAAAAATGATTCAATCATATAAATAATATAACAAGTTCAATGGGCTAAAGGGATAGATCATCCAAATATGTTGGTAACCAAACAACATTGGAACAACATTGTTGAATTCAATTTGTATGAACTTTCTTTACATTTCTTACAATAACTTATTTTCTGATGAACAGATGAAAGTTGTAAACAGGTTTTGAATTACATGAGCTGTATTTTTGGATGAACTGTTATAGTTATTAATAAAATAGTAATAATATTTTGTCAACATTTACTCACTATCTTGTCATTGTAAACCCCATGGCTTTCTTTTCTGTTGTACCCTTCTTCAAAATATTTTTTTGTGTTTGCAGAAAAAAGTCAAGATAAATAATTTTTCATATATATAAATAAGGTTTCAGGGAAAACATTCACTTTAAATGAGAGACAATGTTGGCCATTTTCAAAGTGCATGATACAGCAAAGGCAAAATAGCTTTAATATACGACAAAAAGTTGAAAGATGTACACTTGATATACACTGAATTGGTGCACATGCTGTTTCGCTCTTCAAAATATTTTCCTTTGTGTTCAGCAAATTCTGTAAATTATTTGTTAAATAAATGTCTTCTCAATTAAAAAATTAGTTAAAACAAAACACATAATGAGTTAAATTAAACTTGAATAAGCACATTTAAGCTCTAAAATCAAATAAGGCAACACATCAATAATTTTCTTATTAGTTTGTCGTGACACATAATACAGTCAAGCTTTTTGGACTCTCAACCTACATGTTAAGCTGAAGAAAGCAGGTCCTGCATCTGGAACAGATGAAACATCATAAATAACATCAGAAAATTGTTGGGTAACCTTTACCTTTTAAACGAGTCGGTTTTGTAAGTTACTGTTGAGTGGCAGCTCTTAGTGTTGCTCCTTTGCAAGATATGGATTATTTAATGTTCATCTAAACCATTATGACAATATGAATTTTTACTGAGATTTACCACAGAACTACAGAAGCCTTAGTTACATTCTTTCATCCCAGTTTGATGCACTTTAAATGCTACTGTCTCACAGGCAGATCTGGCTGATGGTGTGAGCACAGAGGCCTCATTCAAAGTGGCACTCAATGAACTTAAAGGGCCACTGTGGTACAGTGATGCATTGCACACATAAGCACCAATGACTCAGCCTGCATATTAAAGGCAGGCCGCCACACACCTATGTATTCTCATCCCTCTTCTGAGACCTCAACAAGCAGACAGAAAAACTAAACCAATCTACCAAAACAATGGAATCACCTCCGACCCACAGGGTGACGTTGGCCAAACTGGTCAGCCATCAATGTAACTAATGTAAAAGATGGACAAGCAATCGAGAAGCTTAAAAAACCTTGTGAAGAAGAAAATCAATATGTGTCTTGGACACCCATAGTTTATAAGTGTAAGGCTCATTTTTGGAGTGTCTTAATGAAATGGGTTTCCAAGGAAAAATCGGAAAATCAAGGTCCAAGCAAATGCAAATATTCCAGAGCTTTTTACATAACCATCAGGTGTAACCCTTGTCAGCTCACAGTCGTTATAACAATATGAGTTTGGTTGTGTGATTTCTTCCAAAACGATGACACCAATCTAGATTTTCTTCACTATTAACAGCAAAAGTATTCCATGAACTGTTTACTAAAATGTTTACTCATGCGAGTGACTCAATCTTTTCTCTACAGGACAAGGGAAGACTCATTTTACATTTTCTGCATGTTCCTGTTGGCAGACAGCTGACCTTCACTGCAGACATACTTCGGCGGGTAACGGCGTTCAAATTACGTCCGTTCCAAAGAGCTACATGAAACGGCCACGGCCCTTTAAAGTCGTTCAATTAGATTATCCTTTTCATTTCTTTCTACTTGTGCACATTCAAGACGCATGCACGCCGCCAAAATAAAATTACACACCCTTATATGCACATATGAAGGGATGCGCACACTTGGATGAGGAAAAGCAAAAAGACGTTTGTGAGACAGATATAAGAATGACAAGTAAGCAAAGCGAACGTGATCTGCAGGCAGATTCCGGGACTGCAAACAATATCTAATGTGTATTATATTTCCATTTATATTTAATGGGTATTTCCTTTATTATATATTTGGTATTCTAAAAAATAAAATTAGTTTTTCTAACATATATATGCTGATAGTAAAAGCAATACTAAGTGACAGCATAAATGGGGTCTGCAGAATCAAGCACCATCAGCATTCTATTTATAACAAAAAATCACCTTTTTTTAAATGCTTTTAATAATTGTTTTTAAATACATTGTTTTAATAATAATAATAAATAAATATCTGCACTTTTGAAAGGGTTAGGAATTAAACAACATGAAATTGGTCACTTTTTTCTAGAGTTTCATATGATGAAGCTCCTGCTACTCCCTCAATCTCTGATTCACCCCCACCCACACATCCCATCTTTCTTACTCTCCCACTTTCTCTCTCTGCACTTATTTTCTGCCCCTGCTGTGGTTTTGAATCCCTCGAGCTTGTCAAGAGGACTGGCAGCGTGGACGGCTAGGCATCACGCATTACAATTCACCAAAGCTTTGTGTGTGCGTGAGGTGGTTGGGGGGTGAGTATTTTCAGGGGAGTTACCATAATTATATGACAAAATGCTGCAAATCTCACAGGGTGCAGAACACAGGAGCAGGGGTCAGGGGACAGAGCACTTTCAGCGGGGTAATTTGTAAATGTCATTCAGGTGGGCTCCTCTGTCAAAGCCGGCATCCGTGGCAGGCTTTCTCATGCAGATTTTTAGAAGCAAAGCTGCCAATGCTGCTTAATTCTGCTGACCCCCTTGGCACTGTTACCTAGTACTGCTTGTACAATCAGCATAAATATGCTATGAAAACACATTTAGTGCAGTCATGAACAGGATTTTTTAACTGTTACACAATTTTGTGATTTAAAGTCAAATGGCATTTAAAATATTGGGTGCTTATTTAAGAAAAATTAAATAAAATCCTCTCAAATACCTCTCAATATCATCAATCCTGATACATGAATATGAAATATGACCGCACCGTTTCACAAATCCTTTGTTATTAATTAATTAATTTATAGCACAGAGGTAAAAATATTAAAAAAAAGCATCTAAATAACTGTACATGCATTTAAAGTGGTAAAAATTATAGCATTTATAGCATAAAATGTATAAGTAAAAACATACAAAAATATTTATTTAAATAACTGTACATTTATTTAAAGTGGTACAATTATGGCATTCACAGCATAAAATGTATGAGTAAAAATATACAAAAAAGTATCTCAATAACTGTACATGCATATTAAAGTGGTAAAAATTATAGCATTTATAGCATAAAATGTATGAGTAAAAATATACAAAAACATTTATTTAAATAACTGTACATGCATTTAAAGTGTTATTTATAGTGTATTATGCCTTTATAGGTTCCATACCACGGATGAAAATAATAAAATCATGCCCATCATAGGCAGCGGCTGAGACCAAAAAAATCATTGCTATGATAAAAGTATTCTGTAACCTTTTTTCGAGTGCTTGGCCTCTAAGAGCCAGTTGAGATGGAAACGACATGAGGTGAGACACTGGCTATATGATTAGGTGCTGTTTAAATGACCAAACCGCTGCTTCAGAATGTGTTACGCCAATCTGAATGATCACAAGAGACCATTCCAGACGCAATCGATGCGCTATCGCTACTTTCCTTCAAAAGAGCCGCCTCATTTTCCCTCAAGTGGGCTATCAGGTTTGCCTCTAACCAATACATTTCGAGGCCTAGCCGAAAGTTTCCATCTCACCCTTTACGAATTTATTTCAAGGCGGTCGCTCTCCGTAGCCTAGCTCATGAGGGCTTGCAGGCATCACCAGGACCCTGCCGAACAAACTTGACATACAAAACACACAAGCGTATAGTCCTAGCCTCTAGGACTGATATATGGTGCGGAATGGACCGTTACGCAATAGAAGAGCAATTGCGGGCAAGGCGAGCCTTTGAAAAACGGTTCTTAAAGGTTTTATTGAAAAACAGAAGATGTTAGGTGATGTAGTTCATTACCTTCATGAGGATCCTTGAGGTTTATATTCTTTGTCTTTAGTATCATCCTGTAAGCTCAGCCGCGGTTGTGATTCATGGCCCAACGGCAGCTCTCTTTGCAAGCTGAACTTCATTGCAGTTGAATCGCTGTTTACTAACAAACTTTAACAAAAGCACAGTTCAAGGTGAATCAAGAAGCATGTGAATGTCACCGCTGTACACACCAAAGGAAAATTCAGCCCAAGTAAACTCGGTTGCTTATAAGAAAACAGAACTTCACAAAAGATTCAATGAATGCATAGCAAGATTTTCTATAAATGAACGTACAGTTAGGAAAAAAACATGTCCTGCTTTGTCTACGTTCTCCTGTTAAGAAGATCCATTCTGTCCAAAAAAAAAAGCATTAAAAACCATATGAGACAGAAATGTCTTTCTTTTCGAGTTTTATTCATTGGTGACTTTCATATCTTTGAAATTGGAAGACAGCCATCATTAGACTATTTCCTTCAGCACATTGGCTATAATAGGACCGTGGGTTTTCCTCTCAAGTGGCCTTTATACTTATTCTGTCTGAGCACATTGCAGCTTCCCATCCGAGCTCCAATCATTATATCTAAAGCAGATGTGATATTCATTATGAGGAGACACCTTGCCTTGACCATTCTGCTCTCAGCCAATGGGACAAAAGACTCCCCTCAATGCCGCGCCAACACTCTCACCCCGTGACGGCAATGCAACAAGTCTGTATATGCCAGCCTGTTTAATTCCATTTACTTGACTGTTAATATCTCTTTTAACCCTGTAACTGCTCCACCTTCTCACTTCTTTCAAATGATTTTCTGAATATAAAGGTGCTCATTCTGTTACTTAAAACCCAGAGCTAAGAAATCGACTTTTAAATAAATCTCGATGAATTAAAGTTAATGAGATTATTCATACATTTTATATTCATGAAATCAGTTTCACAAATCATGTTTTGAAGAAATATCCTCGACCGTTTGCTCAAAATTGAAACGGGAGACGTGCAAACAAGAGGCCATTCTTGAGACTTGTCAGCTGAGAGATTCAAGGGAAGGTTTTTCTTTACTCTGTGCACGCTGCAGGTCTGTCCATAGCCCGGTAGAGTAAGAACTTAATGCCATCAGGGGCCGGCTATTTGAATGCTGGAGCTTTTTTTTATCAGGAGCACAAGTGGTGCAGAAAAAATTGCCTTGGATTAATTTGGGTGGCGGTGAACACGCAGCTGGGATCAGCGCGTGCAACTTTCACCCGTGCCGGCGATACGCTGCTGTTGCACGGTCTGTTTATTAACGGTGACTTTCCTTCCTTTCAGGAACTGTGACTCGGGGCCGAAGTCAGCGGTGCTGCTTTAAAAGGCATTTAGCCAATAATACCACACATGTACAATATGATAAGAAAATTAAACCTTTTGCTCCTCTCATCTTTGCAGCCACACCTTAAAACAAGATTTTTTATTTCTATCCAAAACGGAGCCTGTATCATTAGAAAACATGCAGGATTCATGTGTTCAAGTGTGTAAATAAGAGGAAGCATATCCCGTCTGTGTGTCTGAAGATTCAGTGCATCGGTGATACAGGCCTATCTGGGGGCACCGTGAATGTAAATGTCAGCCGTGTTTTATTTCTCAGTCGTACCCAACTGTTTCCTGCGGGGTGCAGATGGGTATTGTAGGTAATGGACCAGCACTCTGAGGCATGACTGCATTTGAATCAGACCGACTGCACTGTTTTTCCAGCAGGAGTGGACAGTAGGCTTTGAGCAATGTTTGTGGTGGTGCGTTCGTCCATTTAACAGTTTCTCCGTTCGGAAAATAGCATCAAACTAAAGCTCCATGGGTACAACCATAACGTCTCTTTTAATAATCTCGCTCAAGTAGCTTGCTAAGCATCACATTTGAGAGGGATGATGCCTAGTGGTGGCTAAAACCTCTCATCTTAATGTAAGGAGTAGTATCTAAGGTAAAACAAGCTACCAAAATATAATAATTTTACTATATTTTCAAAACATCAAGGTGCTATTATGGGTTCTTTACAAATGGCATTGACAAATAACAAAAATACATACATTTTCCCTTTTTTCCTTCATAAAATATGTTTTTCCGTTACACAGGACATGTTGTTGGGATGTAAATGGTTTGTCATGGAACCATTTGTGCATTTATTTCAATATCACCAAGTACTAATGAAAAGGAAGTACCAAGCAATAGACAAACCACTTTTGGTTCCTAAAAGAATTATTCTGTCAAATTTCTTTCTGTCCTTTCCTCATAGACAACCTTTTCCACTTTAAAGGATATTGTGTTGGGATGTTGATGGTGGAACCATTTATGCAAAATTGAATGGTGTAAATAAACACTTTAAATATTGTATTATCCTATCCTTATATTCATTCTTATTTTGTATGGCTTTCTTTCCACTGCCGAACACAAGAGAAGAAATTTTAAGGAATGTCCTGAATAATGGTGGTTCATTAACTGAAAAACGAAAACAGTGTAAGTCAATGGGTCTCACAAAATTTTTCAAAGATCTCCTTTTCTGTTCTGCAAAATAACAAGAAAGTCACACAAGTGTATATGTGAACCATCCCTTCAAAATTGAAAAAATGAAAGCACACAAAACTGAAGTATCCAAACCACTTTTCAATCAAAGCAAACAAAGTTTCAGAGGCACGTCTCTGTCCTAATGACACATCCCGATGATGTCTTTAGATAATTTAATGGCCAAATAAAAGGCGCATTAAAATCATTATGATATGCACAATGTCGCCTAATTTTCTATCGCCAGCTAAATCATCAAGATTTTCAATATAACCAGGCGCTAATGAAAAGCAAAAGCCCTTAAAAAAATAAAATACACAAAGAAAGCTTGCAATTTCCCGCATTCCAAATCCATTTTACCTTAATCTATCCAGCACAGTTCCCAACCAAACTCCCTGTATGCAGGACTCTTAAGCAGGCGGCAACTATGGTCCCCTTAGGCGATGAGAAAGTGAAGGTTTCATTGCAACTATCATGGCAATAATGTAAAAGCACACTGCATTAAACCCATTTGGAGAGGTCACGTTCAAATGAGCTTTGCATCAGAAGCTTTGCATCATCCGCACACATATGCACACATGCTCCAAATGAGACAGAACCTACAGCAAACAGACAGCAGCTGGCCCAAGGCGGTGTGTTATTTCACAGCATATAACCAACTGACTGATTGCACAGAGTCTAGAAAGACGAGAAGGAAAGAGAGAGAGAAGAAAGATGTAAGGATACAGAAAGACTTGGTGAAGCTCTTTTATAACCCTTGCTTGCAGTTCCGTCACTATCTGTCATTTCTTGTAGCAAGAACAGTTCCAAGTTTATATACAGTTGGACAATTTAACTTTCACATTCTGAGCATCTCTGGCACAGCATACGGCACAATTTACAATAGACCCCCAAATGCAAGCGATCAGGAAAGAAAGAACTCTTTTCTGTTATCCAAAGAAGAGAGGTAGTTCGTAAAGTGGCAGGGTGAAAGTTTAACATTCCAAGCATTTCACGAGCACAGCGGCGCATGAAGAAACAGGAAGCGATGCGCGCGTCGGATTTAGCAAATGTGTCTGAAAGCAATCAAACAATGTCCGGACCAATACCGGCTTGATCATGATAAGAGGCAGTCGTGAAGCTGAGGGGCGAGCAGGCAGCGCTCTAATCAGAGGCCGGACCGCCGTAATTGCCTGCTACAATCTATCTCTGCCACTGCCGGCTTCGTACTTTCTGTAGCATTAGAAGGCTGCCCGGTTCATTTTAATACGCAGCGCGCTGTCAAGTGAAATTGGCAGGGCAAATAGGAACTGCTGTTTATTTCCTGCTTCCTTCCGTCGCACCAGGGCCAAACACCGAGTAAAAGAGAGTGCTATTAGCTCAAGCAGAATCCACACGATCCGCAGAAATTACTGTCAGCAGGCAACCCCTCCGCAAGCCACAAACAATAGACGGCATCCAAATTAAAGCACAATAAATCACAATGCGTTTAGCTGCGCCGAGCTCGTCGGAGTCTCGTCTTTATATGGGTGTGTGGATGTGTTTGTCTCGCGTTCGGAGAAGCCGGGCCTCGAGCTCTGCGTGAAGTGTCGGGAAACAGGTCTGGAGACATCTTAGGTCATTATCAGTAAGCACATTCCGAAATTCACCTCTCACTGCTTTTAAACTCTCTTGAAATAACACGTGCCGAACAAGCGGAGGCTCACGGAGAAAA
Source organism: Triplophysa yarkandensis (assembly GCA_033220385.1). NCBI lineage: Eukaryota > Metazoa > Chordata > Actinopteri > Cypriniformes > Nemacheilidae > Triplophysa > Triplophysa yarkandensis. The sequence continues at coordinate 10,211,576 of CM065675.1, forward strand.
TAAGATGATAATAGTGAATGGGTTCGGGTAAACAATGATGTTTTGTCACTCGCATTGTTGACGCATTGTTGCAGCGGTGAATTCGGCCCATTGTGTGCTAAAGAATACTTTCTCTGTTTGGGTATTGGCTTCACACCTTGTCAAAAGCAGAACTAATGCATTGCATTTTGCTTTTTGACAGTTTGGTAATTTTAAACCCAATCTATGATACACAAAATAATGACATAATACAAAAGGGTCACAAGTCAAAATATTCATTTACATGTTATGTGTTGTTATCTTACTGTAAACAGAAAGTGAATATTGCTTCAAAAATCTGAAATTTAAGGAGATATTTCACGCAAAAATGTACTTGTCTTTTCACCCTCACCCTCATTTCAAACCTGTATGACACAAATTGTATTCTATAGTGTATTAGACTGTTGTTGAGCTACCAACATTCTTCAAAATATCTTCTTTCATGTTCTGCAAAAGAAAGAAAGTCATGCAGGTTTAAAATGCCTGTGTGCACTTGCATGCGGGGAAACCTTTTTGGGCTCTGACATAATGACTTATCATGGCCGCCACATAGTGAGCCGGAAGGACTAAATCAATAACCCATTTTAAATGACCTCATGAACATGGCCCGATACAAACTGAGAATATTATGAGGCCTGGAAACATCCACAGAGCCCCATAAGAACTCAAGGCAAGTCAGGTAAATATAAAACAGTTAGGTCATTAAATCATATTCTTGTGCCAATAAAATACACATCCTTTCTGGTTCGGTAAAGTTACCGTGATGCCCCAACAGCAAACGTCTGACAATATTTTGACAAGACGGACAGGGGAATATTTGATATCTTTTTTTTTCCAGGGTACTTCACTGCTTTTATGAGGTGCTTGTGCTTTTTCAATCAGCAATAACAACAGTATTTGCCGCCTTCCATTCAGCGAGAGCCGCAAACAATGATGTTTGAACTCTGGGTTCAAAAGACCTGAAAAAAACCATTCAGACTCACTTTTTCAGTTTTGGATGTTCAGCCTTCAACAATTCAACAATCGAGGCTGAATGGTGGCTTGTTCAAAATGCTACTGTGCTATTCCTTAAAATGACCTCTAATTACCTAAAAGATATTTTGAGGCTTTACAAAATTATGATGGGTTCGGTGTAGCCCGCACTCAAGACTTTTTCATAAAAAAGGGCCAAATGATTTTTGTTCACTTCAGTCTGTCTAAAAGTGTTTCTTCCAGGTTGGTTTCGAATGGTGGGTGAACAGAAAAATCTCAATTTTTTGTCTTTTAAAGTCCGTTTTAACATCTTTTTGGGTTGTAATGCGTAAATACAGAATATTTTTTCTACTTTATGGAGCAGTGGTTAAATATAACAGGCCTTGCACTATCAACACACCAAACTGCCGTAATACATATTAGAAGCAGTGTCTCTTTGTCGTTGTACATGTGCCGTCTGGTGTGACAGTAAAAATAAGAGATTATCTTTATTGTTATTATATATAATGAACATAAATATGAATAATATACATAATATTAATCAACCATTACTCATTGATCGAACAAATGTTCCCTGACGTGGTCATTTAGGGTGGATTTAGATTTCAACATTAAGAGGAAAAACCACCACAATCTCCGTCCAATCTAGATCTTCTCAAATCAATTAGCATCAACCCCTAAGAAAAATCTCCAGCACCTTAAGCTTGAAGAACATTACTGACAAGAACCTTGACTAAATCAGATTCTAACTGCTAAATCAATGCCAATTATTGTGAGACAATTGACAGCAATGCATCTAAAATGAGCTTTCTGCCACTCTTTTACAAGGACTTGAGAAAAATATAAGACACTGAAGTGTGGGTTTAAGTCCGTTCTATTGGTGTCCATGACAGAACAACTGTGATTTACAGGAACAGACTTGAATATGCATTAACACTTGTTTTCAGCGGAGCGCACACAAAACACTGTTATCCAATCAGACGACGCTAATCTGTAAACACAATCCCTCGCTTCAACAAGTGAGGTCATATTGTGTCATGTGATTAAATCCATCATCATCAAAACATGAACACAATGCATAAGAGCCCAGGACGGAGTTGAATCAAACAATTCAAATGATTTAACCATTTAAGACACTGCTGACATACGGTACAGTATTCCACCATAAACATACATAGCAGAATATTCAGTCCGCTTCAAAAACCTTGTGTCACGTAAAAGACAAATTTATATCGTATATAAAATCCTAGATGGTTCCTAAACACTTTGTGAATTCTCTAGAATTTGTGTTACTTTTCTTGGGTATGTGGGCTTTTGCAGTGGGGTCTCCAATGCATTGCAGTGACTCTTGGACACACCACAAATCACAGCCATACATTAATACTACAAGAGTAATCGATTAATTCTGAATGTCGGGTCTTTCACAGTACGCTCTATTATTTCTAATTACCCAATGGGTCACGGAAGTATGCCTCTGCAATTGCGCACTGCCTACCAGGTTTTTTTAAAAAAAGAAGAAAAAATAAAAAGAAGTCATTCCAAGCCTCCTGTCCACTTTTTCATACACACTCAAAAACACACACACAGCTGCCCTCTACCAAAAGATCACAGCTCCACCCAGTGGAGCAACAAATGATGGGACTGGGGAAACTACATAACACTGGAAGAGGTTTTGCATCATATGCCAGGATACACACATATATAGGCATATAATAAAAAACCTGATTATTCCTATTGATTGGACTGAACAGATCTCTGTGCAGCTGGATCCTGGACTTCCTGACAGGCAGAAGTCAGGTGGTCAGAATGGGCAGCAACACCTCATCCCCGCTGACCCTCAACACTGGTTCTCCACTGGGCTGCGTTCTCAGCCCACTCCTGTACTCCCTGTACACGCACGACTGTACAGCCATGCACAGCTCCAATGTCTTTGTCAAGTTCGCTGACGACACAACCGTCATAGGCCTAATCACCGACAACGACGAGACGGCCTACAGAGAGGAGGTGAGCACCCTGACTAAATGGTGTCAGGAGAACCACCTCTCACACAACACTGACAAGACCAAGGAGCTGGTGGTCGACTTCAGGAGACAGAGCAGAGAACACAGACCCATCACTATCGGCGAAACACCTGTGGAGCAGGTGAGCAGTTTCAAGTTCCTCGGCGTCAACATCAGCGAGGATCTCACCTGGTCCACTCATACCGACGCGGTGCTGAAGAAGGCCCAACAGCGCCTCTTCTTTCTGAGACGGCTGAGGAAGTTTGGCATGAGCCCCAGCATCCTCAGAACCTTCTACACTTGCACCATAGAGAGCATCCTGACGAGCTGCATCACTGCTTGGTTTGGAAACAGCACTGCTGGCAACCGTAAAGCTCTGAAAAGGGTCGTGTGAACTGCCAGCCACATCGTCGGAGGTGAGCTTCCCTCCCTCCAGGACATCTACACCAGGCGGTGCATAAAGAAATCCCGGAAGATCATCAGGGACTCCAGCCACCCATCTCACAGACTGCTCTCTATGCTGCCCACAGGAAGACGTCTCCGCAGCATCCGCTCCCGCACGAGTCGACTGAGGGATAGCTTTTTCCCTCAGGCTATCCGACTCATGAACAATCAGAACTGATACACCCCCACACACAGTATGTCACACACTGCACTTTAACGGCAAGTTTAACACTGGACAATATTTACACACTGCACTTTAAACAACAGCCTACCTCATCCTATGCACAACTTGTTTACATTGTTACATTGTTTACATTATGCAGAACGTGCACACTCTGTGTTTAGTGTTTAATGTTTTTCTCGTGCTAAATGTATGTATGTTGAATGTTTCGACTGTGTTGTCTATAGTACACTGTGTGTACTGACTATATGTATGTGCATATTGCACACTGTCTTATGTCTGTACTATATGTTACATGTTATATGTTACCTGTACTGCGCTGTTTTTGGAGCAAGCTCCTAAGAATTTCACTCACCAGGGCACATGTGCCGTGGTGATGTGACAATAAAAGTGAATTGAATTGAAATTGATTGAATTGATTGACATTCAAGTTTGTTTTTTGTCTATTCTCTTAGGATTTATTTAAACTTAACATCCATTGAATGGAAATGCAGTATTGGTGGAACAGGTCAGTCTGACTGTTCCTGGGTCAGCCAAACTCAATTTCTGTGTGCAGTCTTTTACAGAGCTCAAGTGTAAATTCATAATAAGTTCACTGCACTTCTGTTAATTATAAACAATTGGAAAAAACAAACCTGGGCTTTTTTTCAGTTACTGCACAAGCTGAAATTATGTTTTATAATAATAACATTAATAATAAAAATAATTATAAGAAGAAGAAGAAGAACTATGAAGTTATATTACATAACTATTGTCTATTAATAAAGGTTAAAAAGGTCAAATGTTAATAAAAGCATAGTTTTTCGAAGCGGTAACAATGACAATATTTATCTACATATCTTTTACAAGTTGAGGCACTGGATTTGTTTCATGCCATCTTTTTATTATCTCTCTCATATAGTGCTAGTACTATGGACGGTAGTTAATTTTTATTTGGTTTTAATGGAAAGGCATATGAACAGTATTTATGCATTCATCAACAGAAAACGAACAAATCTATTTTGGTACTGTCACATCCTGCCTATCCAGTGAGCAGACCAAGCTGGAAAATAAGCTCGCCCCACACACACACGCACACGCACACGCACACACACACACAGTTTCTGTCTTACACACACACACACACCCTCTTCACCCGCTGAGTTCCACAGTCTGGGCCTGCTGCACCGAGAGGGAATTTACATTTTAATAGGCAGAGCTTCTCGCGCCGACTTCGAATGAGGGTATATGCTCAGCTGAACAGCGGGAAATGCACCCCACAGCAGAAGTTTAGAATGAACCTCAAGACAATTCCTGGTGCACAAAGACAGAAAATGATATATTTTAGCCCATCTCTGTCGTGTATATAGTGAAATATGCATACATATAGAAATTATTTTCTGCCAAACCTCATCCACACGTCTGCGGGTTTGCGTAATAATTCTAAATTTAAGCAGCAACTTTCAACACGTCTCGGCATGAGCAGAACCGAGATCTCATGGGTTGTGTGCAGAAGGGCAGAAACCTACAGAGTCCATACGCAAGACTTCAGTACCAGAGCGCTACTGTCAATATCCTCATTAGACAGCAAACAAATGGATTTCTGGGGACTCGCAGGACTTGCCCTGACTGTCTAAATGCTAGTCTTGACAAAAAAATAATTGTGAAACAAAATATGGCCGTTACTTGTAATTGCACAGTGAGCTATGACTTACCAACTCAGCAAAAAATGAAATGTGCTCTTTTTCTGTACATTTAGATGTATTGATTTCATCATTTTAGGATACAACGCTTTGGTTCTCTCATCGCACGTCTTTGCCTCTTTTCCCATTTTTATGCCATGTCGCCATGAGTGTGAAACAGCACAAGATGTCACAGCTCCGGGCATGTGACGGCCCCTCCCCGCTCTAATTAATAACTATTGAACACGCTAACAACAATCAACACTAATTAAATACGAGCTTGTTGACAAGAGTGCAAACCTTATCAAAAACACCCCTCTTCCAAAAAAAACCTTACTGTGGAGAGGGCGAGAAAGGAGGGTGCTTCTGTTTTCCGTAATTAGCTAAAGAAGAGCCCCGAGCCACTTTTTCAATTCAGGGCCCTGCAAGCCAGTTATGGGTTTTGTCTGACACCCCGAAAGAGAATTCAGTCGCCCTTAACAGTCGGTCACATGACCAAACTGAATCTCAGCTCTGCTTTGGGACACCAGAGGTTGAGTTTCTTCTTTTTTTTTACTTTTTAGAGTAGACTTATTAATATTTACGTTTCCATAAGGGTTGAATGATCATTAAACAAAACAATCTGCAGGTGAACTCCAGCACTGTATTTTAAAGTGCATTATTATCCATAGATTATAATCCATACTCAAAATTAACCATATTTTACCTTTTTATGATGATGTTGTTTGCTTGTTATCTACACATCAATATTGCAAAATTATTACGAAATTGTAAGAAATACAAATCATAATAACACCAAACACCTAAAACACGAATAAATGTTTAAAAATTCCTTACAAAAATACAGAGATATTGTTTGTATAAAAGCAAAAATTTATAAAGTAAAAATTTTAAGGCAAATACTTTTATGGCCTGTAATTATTCATAACAAGTAAAAGGTCTAAAATGAAACAAGTTTTAAAGATGCTTCTTGCTCCAAAAATAAATACAAATAAATGAGCACTTCTCGAATACAAAATAAAAAAACAGGAATATGTTAAAATTTTACAAAGTGGCTAATGGTCTCCATTCATGCATTGTGCAGGGAGTGAAAACATTAGAATAAATAAAATAGAATACATTAGAATAAAATAATGCCAATGCCCCACCCCTTACTCAACCCCTAAACTGTCACGTACGTCAACCAACATCCTTCAATAATGTAGAATTTGGAATTCATACAAATAAGTCAAAATTAGCGGCCTCGTCAAAGCAGTATCACCGTAAGACACCCCACTGACAAGTAACTCCAATTTTAACATCCATTATATACCCTGCCCTGCCACTACAGCAATCTATAAATGACAATAGCTGTCATTTGTTGCAGTCAACTTGAACAAACTGAGCAAATGTCACAAAAGGACAGATGCACATTTGTGTTTAAAGTTTTCAGAACAACTCTGCTTTTATTTCTTCTATAGACAACAACATCGGTGCAGAAAGTTTGAGAGTTGCAGGCCACATACAGAACAGGGCAAGGGTTTGCCCTCCCGTGCCCCACTAACCTAACTGACATATGTATGTGCGCAAACAACCCTCATGCTCTCCCAAACCAGGAGTAATGCTGAGTGACAGCTACCATAGGGTCCGGCCTTTGCATCGACAGCAGCCGTTTGTTTCCATGATCGCTCCCTGATAGGCAATTGAATTTGTCAGTGACCCTAAACAATTGCTCCGATAAGATCCAGCGGGCCTTTCCTTCCCCTGGCCCCACTGCCCATCCTGATCAATACAGCCAATCAATGGCCAGCGGCCACTATTGATAACTCTGTCCCGTCTGCTGCCTGCACCACAGAAGCTTGTCAAGAGGGGAGCAGGACCACAGCCCCCACCCTCACTTGTTGATCACTGTCGGAACTGATGTCTATATAAGCGTCTGGGTTTGTACTGCCACTAAGCACTCGGTCAATCGAACCAGAAAGAGCGTGAAAGAAGCACACGTGCACCGACAAGCAGAGATCAATGAGACTCCCAAATCCAATCAGAACATCCCACCTGATCGCCGTTGAGCTGGAGATACTGTAGCAAAACAGCGATGTAACGCTTGTGTGCGTAAGTGCGCCTCTCAGGTTCAATTGCATCAGGTAGGGGGTTCGGAGACCAGGAGAGCCCCAGCTGTGAGAGACCCACCGGTTTGTGAGCCCTGCGCGACTGAAGAGCCTAGGGAAGTGGGGAACCGTAATTAAAACCCTACCTGAGCTCCACTCTTGATTCAGAAAAGGGAGCACACTCCCCATGCAGCTCAGCTACGCCACATGCCTCCCAAACCGTCGGTCACATGTGGTTAAGGATTTTCCACCTTATTAGATAAATTGCCAGAAATTAAAAGCAGTCCCCCTGATTCGCATTCGGCCCTGTAAAAAAAGGCTCTCGTGGACACGCGGGCACCACCACCAAGACACGCTGACCCAAAGACTGAGAGCAAAGCAGCTGCAGCAATTAGGACCCATTAACAGAAAATTAAAACGAAGACGCGGAGAGGCACGAGGACCACGATTTGCCATGCGCTTCTCCGAGAAGAGCACACGGATCTCACTTTCCATCCCATTGCCTCTCACATCTGTTTGTGTTTGTTGCTTTGGCATGTTTCTGCCATCGCCTGAGCCAAGAGGAGTTAGTTCACCGTGCTCATTAATTAACAGATTATGCCCCCCTGAGAAAATGCCTCGAAGGCACCGCTGTCCAAACTCCAATCCCAACGCGTATGAGTCGGCATGATATTTGTCCATTTACACCTCAATGATAGATAATACATGAGGTATAAACAAATGACTGTTTTTTTTTTAAATGAGTGTTTCATCAAGGCCGGAATTTGAGAAGAGCTTGTTTTTCTTTGGATCATCTACAAGGAGGACAATTAATGTTCGATCAATAATCACGCTTCCTGTAAATTTCTCTATCAATTTTCAGTGCATTTCAGACAAAGAGCAGCCCTTGAACTGTCAATAAAAGCTGCATGTTTACCCACAAACCAACATTAACGTTTGCACCAAAAGCTGTTTGCCCATAATTGGAATTCTTTCATCGCCCGGCCGATCCACACCTGAGAAGAGAATGAGCGATCATGTGACGCACCAAAAACAAAAGCGGCCTTTCGAGACGCCGCTGTCCATTCAAAGAGTCATCCTTGCATTCTTAAACACATCCAAAAACGTGACTGTGCAGACAGATGCTTTGATTTATACAACGCTAAAGATGCATATTAATTAATGACTATCATGATTTGACTGAACCCCACTACAACTGGATGTACGATATTTCTTTCAGAGTAATTATTAAGTGGCCTGCTGTTTGACAACACATTATGTGTTCTCAGGAGTATGACAGAGTAAACACATCTCATAAATGCTTCAGCCGCATGCGATTGTGATTAACAGTGACTCTTCCTCAACACAAACATGAACGCAGGCAGACGCAGAAGAATCGACTGCTCATGGGTTCGTTCAATATGTTGACAAGATATCAAATTCCACCTTAGGGACGGGTTCTAATGTTCTTCGCACATATCCCGTACTCAATTGAAAATGAGTGATCGCATGGAAAACCTAGGAAAAAAAGCAAACAAAGGTGCTTTATTCCAAGGTAGCTAATTGGCAATTACTAAAACAATTGTGGTGCATTGTGGCATCAGTCTAATTGATAGCTTTTATGAAGCTGGCTTATACACAGCAGCATGCTTTCAGAGCCGTGCACAGCAAGCTACATTTCTTCATTAGATTACAGCAAATTGCTAAAACACGGCAATGGGCTCATTTACCTAAACGGTGCAAATGAATGTATGTTTATGAAGCTTTTATGAAACTAGAAATAACTTGAGTTTTAATGCTCTTGTATCTCCAGGCGCAGACAAAGATCAACGGGGTAATTAAAACCGGCGCATCACTGGCAAACTTTTCAACATTATATGACAGGTGTTGACTCCATATCCCTGCATTTATTCTGTACCCTCCACAGAACATAAACCAAAAGGTCAAACTAATACTAAAGCGTTCTAATAATTTCAACACGGGCTTGGGGGTTCGTTTCACGTTATAAACTCACTGTATCTCTTGTGAAAAGCTTACCGCTTTTATAAAAGCTGCAATAGCAAAACTGATGTTACCGTAGGCTGTTTGTGGTCACCGAACATCCTAATGCACGGTTACACATCTGCGTTTATAGTCATTTAAAAGCAGCTTTAAATGCAAGTCAGCCGTTCAGAATTTGAAGTGTGAACTGTTATAAATTGCTAAAAAAATTACAAAAGCTTCTAACAAAAGCATGTAGATTTGTAAGCCTGCCTGTAAAACCCCAGCAAACCCTTTTTTGTGATTTAATTTTTAATACATTAAATCATTCTATACAATGGAACATTCAGGGAAAAGTAACATTGATATCTTTATTATTGACTGAGTAAGACCAGGCCGAAGATTATAATCATATTAAAATGAACAGATTTTCAAGATTTCGAAAAAAAAAATTATGTTCGTTTTCTTTTAATTTAATTTAAGACATTAGCCGGGTTTTCAAAGTGTGGGTCACATTTAGTATCAATATGAAATGGTACCAACTCCTTGATCTTTTTTCAGACAGAGTGAGGTCATTTTAAAACCAGACTGGCATTGCTAAATGGAAACGTCTCTGCAAAATGCATACGAGTATGGGTTAAGCCTGATAGGTATAGGTTTAAGCCAAAATAACAGTTTTTGCTAAGTTAAAGTGATCAAAAATAGGTATAAAATGAATTAAAATAATTTAATATACAAACATTATAAAAACTAAAATTATCGCACACACGTTACCTATTTTGACAACCGTCCTATTTTTCCTCTTTGTTAGATCTGTTTTCTAAGAGAGATGGTGTTTAAATAACCTCCCAAAATGTGTTTAATGTTAATTTTTTCAAAAATCTTTAATTCTAAATGAATTTAAAATGAAAGGTTCCTTTAAATTTCATTCAATACCCAAAAACGAACCATACAATTTACATCTAAATGTAAACTTAGATAAATAAAATTAAAATGGAATCACAAAACTTGGGAACACTTTATTTTACAATGCCCTTGTTAAATGACTGGAGTACTTACTTCTTTCATAACATCCAACTAACCTTACCGCTCACTTAAATCCTAACCCTAAGCCAATAATAATACATGTCCTTGGTTTTTATTGCTCAGTTTCTAAAAATATAATTAAGCTGCAATCATGGGCACTGTAAAATTAAGTGTACCATATACATTAAATAAAATGGCACGTGTAAATAAACAAAAATTGTGTCTCAGATTTAAAAAAAAACTGCTTATCCACATGCCTGCTATGTTTTAAAGGGTCTGGATCCCTTCTGCCACCTCCCAGCACAAAATCCCAATTAGGAATCCAGAAGCACAATAGCAGGGTGGAGATGGGAGGAAAATGGAGCAGGAAGGTGTGAGCTGCTATTCTGACACTCTCCGGCATGTGCGGCATATTTGTAAACATCGTTAATCACAGATTAGCAGATGGGGGTGTTAATTGCACCTGTGGAAATAACATGACCCAAAGGATGCTTCTATTTACCGCCTTCAGATGGCATTTCCGATCAAGGAGGGTGAGAAGGAAAAACAGGACGGCTTTGCCCGTGACACAAAGAGGCTGTTTTTGAGTGACTCTCCAGAAAGTTGTCATCCACCCCTTTTCTGATCTCACATCTCACACCTCACGTGCTACTCTAAAGTGAGATCCAGCATCACTTTGCCTTTCACTCTCTCTTCAGACACCGATCATGGAGCCCTGCTCCCATGACCACCTGCTACCCACCACACTGAGAACCAGACGTGTTTTCACAAGACTGCACAAAAGCAAAGAAAATAATCTTGCAGAGCTTTGTATTTACTAAAAGTTTAATATAAAGATACACAATATAACTTTTGTCTTGGTATCCACCTCCTCCCAAAAAAATATTCATTTTGAAGAATTTTGGGGCACCACTGGCAAATTAGGGTTCTAAAAATAATTGATTTAATGTTTAACTATATGATGTATCCATTCCTCACATTAAATATTGATATCTATGCATAACTGTCAAAGCATGTAATTTCAATTACTTTTGTTTCATTTCGCTCAAATAAACATTTATTTTAGATATTTTAGAGGGACTTGTAAGTTGTTTGAAAGCAATTTCTAGTGTAAACGTCAACATATAGAAATATATCAAATATTAACCATATCACAGAAATTTCTATTGCCAACAAAGAAAATGTTTCTCTGTATCTAGTTTGATTTTCTTACTATGGTAGCCCACAATTCTTCCAAGTATCTTACTAAATGTTTACCTAAACAACAAAATGTATAGATTAAATAACATTTAAATGACATTTAAACATTTTTTTTATGTTGAAAGTTACTGTGAACACTTTATAATTGTATATTTAAACTTCGTTGTTGATTTTTGCTTTTAAGCCAATCGACTGAGTCTTATTTAAAGAAGGCCTGCAGTATTATTCAACAAAATGAAAGCTATCCTGAGCCCTTATGTGGATGGAAAACATTTAAACAGTAATCCTACCCTAAAAGTAAATTATTGGTTAAGCCATTCATCCAAATCACATAATTCTTGTATGTATTCTTAGTGTTAAGCATGCATAAACAATAATAAACTATCACCCTGAATCACTTTTAATGCTCAGTGGGTGACAAAAAACTCATGTCAAGAACTAGGGTATGCATATGTCAGCCTTGCAAGGTCAACAAGGGACGTATGGTTGTATTCTGCTATCCTGCAGTGACATCCGCCCTTTGAACTGATTCTCAAGCAGCTGGCCATTGCACAGTAACACACACACACAGCTGCTCACACTCACGTGCCCCAGCATGCCCCGCGCCCAGCCTTGCAGAAGCAGTCTCGATCAATCAGGCTCCTCCCATGCAGTGATCACTAATTGATGCACTAATCCAGTCGTTAAATACTGTGCCAAAGAGCTCGGGAGTGCGTCCAAAGTAAACACCTGCCGTCACTCATCAATGTGTATCGCTTCAACAAAACAAATCGAAGGAGACCTTGTACTTGCCGTGCATGAGAACCAAGACACGGTGCGGGCATAGAGATGTCCAGTTTTTTGCATGTTGTAACATAGATAACAGTTATTTCACATACAGACTTGATTGCATTGCTTTGGCATTTGCGTGGCATCCTTAGAAGCTACAGGAGAGGGTTGCAGAAACAGAGCATTCTGGGAAAGGCTGCCACCAATTCTTTCCCTTATTGCAGTCAATGCACTTCAACCATAAATTTAAAACATTATTTTTTAAATATATCTGTAACCAAATACATCCAACTAAGAACTAATGTGTATCAGCAACATGGGGCTTTCAAGGATGCACTGATTTGGGTGATGCTCAAAGAAACCCTGGTTTTGATGGTGCCATCGTCTGAGCAATGTGGGTAGCCAATTTCTTTCAATGGAAAAGCAAAATCTTATATTACATGAAATTACATTTTCATAGTAATCTAACCTACTTTATTCTAATAATTGTCATATAGACAGAGGTCTCTGTAGACTCTTCAGGTTGTGTCATGCCAACCCAACCTGCAGAGTGAATTTCCAAGTGTGGCACGCTACTGCCACCCAGTGAGCCAAAAAGATACCTTAGCCTTTGCCCAACCAAGATATAGGATTCAAATGCATTACACAAATCAGTGTTTTTAAATAAATATGTGTATTCTGTGTACTCTTGATTAAATATACCTTAAAAGCCTTTTAAGCCAATGTTTTTATAACAAGTATATTTAAAATCAGTATTTTCCATCTTTGTTAAACTAATGTTATGAAAACATACTGCACAAGTGCATGCACGTTCAGAATAAAATATGTACAGACACACAGATGCTTAATGCATGCCAACGAAGGGCATTTTTTATAAGCCTGGGTATAAACCAGGAAGCAGATATGACATACTGTACAAAACACTCATACAAAAAAGGATAAGCCGAAGATTTCTAAAGTAAATGCAAATAGCCCTTCGTTATATATCAATGAATATTACACTTTAGATATTTTTTGTTGCATCATGGTGCCCATTCAAAGCAAAAACAGTTACAATAGAATTAGTTATATAGCCCTTTACATTTCCATATCGTAAAAGTACTGTAAGCGTAGATATTGAAACATTAGGGCCGCCCCAAACAATCAACAGTTGACATTGGTTAAGTAGTATTTTTATCTGCAATACCACAAACCTGGATGATCTCACTCACGCCAGGCCACACAGCCTCTCGCTGACTTCCCACAGCTTTCTTGCCAGGGCATCATCCCGCCCCAGTGCACTGACATTCTGCAGTCTGCAGGAGGAGAAGTAGCGTCCGCTCAGGGGCTCAAGGCCCTCTTGCAAAGCACAGTAAAGAGTGGTCTGTGCTCCGGCCTCAGTGTCCAGGAAAAACAGCTTAGACATGGGAAGGGTGAGCAGCCTTTGCCAGAATCCCATGTGGCGACCGATCTCAGTGGCTATCACACCTGATAGAAAAATAAATTAAATATGGTGAAACTGTATAGGGAGATACTTCCTGAAATAGGGTGTACTTAGGAAAAAATACAGGATCAATCAAAAAAGTAATTAACTATTTAAGTGTCAGGCTTAACATAATATGCACCAGTATATAATGGCCTGCATTTCTGTATAGCCCTATATTTCATATACAACGATACAAGTTAAATGAGAAAATCTTGTTTTAGGAGTAAATGATCCACTTGTAGCCTCAATGTTCTTTAGGTTTAAAGTAACAACTGAGGGATCACTAACCCGGATGCAGGCAATAGCAGGTAACACTGGTCCCTTCCAAGCGGTTCGCGAGCTCTCGCGTAAAGAGCACATTACACAGTTTGCTGTGACAGTAAGCTCTAAACGCATGCCAGTAAGACTGGCCGGTGACCAGATCCTTCTGTGTATTCAAAAGGTTGAAGTCCACAGATCCCAGGCGATGAAGCAAGGCAGACACGTTGACTACACGACTATGTTCTGCCTCCTTTAGACGATCCAATAGCAACAGGGTGAGCAGGAAGTGACCCAAGTGGTTGACCCCAAATGCCATGCCAAAACCATCTTCTGTTTTGCCACATGTAATGAGACCTAAGAATAAACTGCATTTAATATCTTATCTGCAGAAATTATTATTTGATGTATGTGAAAGAAACAGTTACCTGCATTATTAATAAGCAAGTCGAGTCGTGGTTCACTCTTAAGAAAAGCCTCAGCAAAATTGCGCACAGACTTCAGACTGGCCAAGTCTAAATGCATGTACAACACCTCGGAGTTCCCACTATCCTGGAGGAGATCATTTTAGCGTTTTAATAATCATAACAGAAAGTTTTGAATGAATTTGTAGTTTACCCTTCTAATGTCATACACCGCAGCTTCTGCTTTTTGTTTGTTACGACAGGCCAAAATCACCCTGGCACCTCTCCTGGCAAGATCCAAAGCTGTGGCTTTGCCAATGCCTGTATTACTCCCTGCAGACAACACACAATGATGGCGCGAATATACACTAAAGTTCATAAGTTTCTCATGATTTATTATGTTCAGAAATGCACAGTACTGTGCAAAAGTCTAAATAAACATTTTAAGTCATAGTTTATATAACTGAGACAATTGTGTCAATAAAAAAAAATTCTATAGATTTTTTTCACCATTATTGTAAAAATCAAGTAATTTACATTGACATTTAGTCATTAAGCTGACGCTTTATTTAAAAGCGACTTACAATTGAGGTTAACAAAGGACGGATTTAGAAGATTTCTTAAGGGAAATAATGCCAGTCTTAGTAAGACAAAATGTGTGCCAAGTATTATTTTTGATTATATTTTGATTATATATTTATGATATTGTTTTTATGATATTTTATGATATATTTATGATATTGTTTTTATGATATTTTATGATATATTTATGATATTGTTTTTATGATATTTTATTATATATTTATGATATTGTTTTTATGATATTTTATTATATATTTATGATATTGTTTTTATGATATTTTATTATATATTTATGATATTGTTTTTATGATATTTTATTATATATTTATGATATTGTTTTTATGATATTTTATTATATATTTATGATATTGTTTTTATGATATTTTATTATATATTTATGATATTATTTTTGAATTATATTTTATTATATATTATTATATTTGTAACTTAAGTGATATTTTCTATGCAATGATAGGCAGAGTTCCACACAATGATCTGTTGTCATCATCCACTTCAGGTCCAGAAGACCTGTGTTTATATCTTCAAGACGCTTTAAGACAGTTACATCCAAAGCTTTAGGACAGTGAAACGCCTTGGTACAGTAATGCAGAATAAATGCCTTAAAAATGATGTAAATCCAAACACCATTGACTGGCTTCACAACTTTGCACAATACTGAATACATTTATAACACTATATATATATATATATATATATATATATATATATATATATATATAGTATATATTTTGCACAACTTTCTTTATTCTAAATGCAATGTGTAAATATTTGATTCATATGTAATAAGTGTTTTATATTTGCATTGAATCCAGAACCACAATGAAACAGATCCTACCTGTAACTATTGCTGTCTTCCCTTTGACTGTTGTGCTGCCTTTAAATGTGGATCCCTTAAACAGACAGTAATAGATCAGTATATATGCAAACACTGCAGCTGCCAACACTGATAAAATGACAGACATCTCGACTGAAAGTGTGTCTTCTCTGACACGTTTGTTTGCCCAACTTTCTGCAACTGCTTCCGGGTTCTTCTTGCTCTCACACAACACTAGATGGCACAGTTTCTCCTCCACCAATATCAGCTGTGCATTTCAACCAAAGCCTGCTCATCTAGAGTTTATACTTAAACTTACCAGTACACACGATATGTATTCCATTACTAATGTCGATATGAACTATCGCCCGTAAAATATTATTTTATTGGTGTTCCGGGACTTCCAAAATCCGAGCCAGAACCCTACACATTACCAGGCCCAGTTTCGCATCTTTTTCAGCAGGGGAGAGATGTTTTATTCGAAGGGCTTACTCGTTTTAAATGAGATCTCGTTATTTTAAATGATTTGATACTAGTGACAATAACCGTGGAAAAGAATAGCTCACAATGTAAACTTCAGGACGTAAAATGAGGTGACAAAAGTGACGTGACATTCTGCCGAGGGTGGTGACCCATGCATTTAACCCATCCAAAGTGCACACACACAGTAGTGAACACACACCTGTGAACACACACATGTAAACCCACACTCGGAGCAGGGGGCAACCATTTATACAGCGGCGCCCGGGGAGCAGGTGGGTAGACTTGAACCCACAACCCTAGGGTTAAGAGTCAAACTCTACCGACTAGGCCATGACTTCCCCTTTTCTGTATTATTGTATGTTGCAATATATCTTGCTCATTTCATAAACACATCAAGAACACTCTCACAACGGGTTGTTATCATGCTTGTACCCTTTATTGATGTCTTAAGCAGACTGCATCATGACAGCAATGAGGAGCAAAGCTTGAGTCACATCCACAGAATCATGCTTGAGCTCTTCCTGATGCACTTTTCTTTCAATCGCTGAAGAAAGGGCTGTAAAGGTCAGCCGAATTCACCAGACGTTCATTCGGCCACGTCTACCTGGGCATGACGGTGACAGAATGAAGGGGTGGAGGTGAGGAAGAGGAGGAGGATGTTGGGGAGGGAGGAAGGGAGGTGGGCAGTTCGCCCTCACTGCTGAACTCGGCGGAGAGACTGAACTTGGAAGGTCTGAGCGTGGGAGCCCCATTCCCTGTAGTGTTTGTACTCGCCGCCATGGTGGTCACACTCCAAGATGTACTGGAAACCACGGAAACCGGGGTACTGGTAACAAACCCAGCTACAGGCAGTGAGAGAAATGCACACTGAGATTTTAAATGTAATATTTTTGATGCTCCACAAAAGCATTGGAGATTAAAGGAATGGTAATGAAAAATGATATCATCATTTATCCACCCTTGCGCCATTTAAAAACTTTCTTTCTTCTGCAGAAAACAAAAACGTCCAATTTAAATTGGTTCAATAGAATTCAAATATCTGGGTGAATTTTCAAAAATGAGATGTATGGTACTCACGCCCCACTTTGGACCTGCATCGATCCGATCTCATTGGTGGGCCAGCCCATGGCCTGGAGAGAGGGGTAGTCATCAGCTATCTCCCACTGGTGTCCAATAAAGTTCTCCCGCTCAAAAACGGTTATTTTTGACTCCTTGTGGTTCTGCAAGTCATAGCATTGGGACAACATTTTAGATATGAATCAGGTAAAGGCACAATCTTGATCATCTCATACTCACGGCAGAGCAGATTGGTCTAAAGGACATTAGCCTCTCTATGTGGTAGGCATTGCTTCCACTCCAAGACTCCCAGCGAGGGTAGTCACCTTTTTCCAAAATGAATTGCTGCCCACAGAAGCTGGAGTGTTCATAGCCCACCCAGCTGTTCGAAACATACACACAGTTAGAACGTTTATGACAAGAAGGTATGACAATTTTTAGGTGGTATGGTAAACACCATGAATCCAATGTATGATCTAATATTGTAGATAGGTAAAGGTAAAAAAAAAATATTGACTTGACTATAATAATGACTTGAAAATGATAAAGACGTACGCTCCACACTCCACTTTCAGTGAGCGAATGTTGTCCACGCCACATTCCATGATGTTCTGACAGGCCGAGGTAAACTCCATCCGCTTGCCCTGGAAATTCTCTTGATCGTAAACTGTGAGCTACAGGCGTTCGACGAAACAACAGTTAACATTGAGATGCTTACTTGAGATTGTATTATTCATGTCAAGATGTTTTGATTAGTGCTGTTATCAAGCATTTACTTGCCTTCCATGGCCCCATTGGCATTGGATTAGTCAGAGCCATCCTCGAAGATATCTCAATGACGATAGACCTGAAATGCACAAGTTTTATCATCTCATTTTTGACAATTGTATAAAAGGCCAGAGGCACAGACACAATGTACTCTTGTTAGTGCTGCCAAGAGTCATTGTTGATGCAATACGTTAACTAAGAAACTAAATCATTGACAGGATATTCATCAAAGATAACAATGATACATCTATTCAATGGAAAAGAAAAGACAGATTTATTAGTAAAAGATTACTTTGATTGAAAAGGTTTACACCATGCTAACATGAATATCTACAACCAACATCTCATGTAGCTTCGAAGCTTGTGAACAATAAACCAATAAATGGACCTTCCAAATGTTAACCGAGGTTAAAAAATTTGAAAATTAGAAAAAAAGATTTTAATCTAATGTCTTTTGTTTAACATTTATTCTCAAAATGTTCCGTTAATTCCACTAACTAATTCATTTTATATATTCTCCAAGTTGCATATGTTTGTGTAAATGCCTGCTATGTTTGTTTGAAGTTTGAAGTTTATGCAACGCTGTGGTCCTGCCCCATAATGTGCACATCGGTGAGTTGAACATGACGGACTAAAATGAAATGACCAACACAAAGGGCTTACCTGACGTACCCAACAAATAGCTGTAAGCGCTGAGGACCTCCACACAACAGTCTCCAGCCCTCCAACTAAGGGCTCTATTTATATGTTTCATGGCAGAATGGGAAGACTTGGCCACAGGGCGGGCAGGAGTCAGCACTTTGCCCCAGGCCTCATTGTTTTGGACTGAGCCTTTGGCTTAACCGCTCTCACAATGCCCTCTGCCGAAGCCAGGTAGGCATGGTGCCCATTGGCATTTGCTGCCCGGGTCCATGCCAGGCACAATGATTTCATGCATACTTTTACATATTGTACAACTAAAGTGAACTTCACAACATGATGTTAAAAGTTTAACTTTATAAAATCAGATTCAGCTCTGTAAAGTAAGGACATAAAAAGCATGATTGTAACTGCAAATGTTTAAATAAATAAGTATTCTTCCATTGTGACAAATATCAATTATTAAAGAAACATTTGAGTGCTGCACTCGATATCTTCGTTCTCTCCTGTCGTCGTGGTGACAGCCGTGGAGTGTTATAGCTACTCCCAGTCGCCTGCCTTTACATTCCCGGACACAGTCCTACATATGCATACACATGCAATAGACCCTTTAAAGCACATCCATTCAACATGCATGTCCTGCCCACACCTTTGACTTTATGCAAAGCAGGTTGTCAGCAGTTCCCTGGTGAGAATAAGGTGTGAATAAGGTATGGATTGTGTCACAAAAATAAATAAATAAATAAATAAAGTGCTTCTTTTGTTTGGAAGAATGAAATGTAACCAAAGGTTTGAGTTGTGTGCTGGAAACGTTTACTTAAAGAACCATATATTTGGTATCTTGTTTGGCCTGGCACTGCACATATTCTGTATCACTATTTAGGTTTTGTTTGTGGAACAATATGCTCAAAAAAGTTTTAATAGAAACTTAACTCCAATCTTAAAATCCAATTTTTTTAATCTATACGCTGAGTTCAAATACACCCTTATTCACCTCGAAAACTGCTGAAGCGTCGCACAACACAACAACAACGAGACTCCCTCTTACTCTCAATGAAGTGGTCTGTGGCCAAACTACTGATGTCAGCACATTACTGGATGTGCTACAGAAAGTGAATGAGAGAGAATGAAAGACCGGGGAGAGCTGAAGAGATAGGGGCCGTAGAGTTCTACTTTTTCTGCTGATGGAGGTAGACATCAGACATCCAGGCGAGGCCTGGAACAAAGCAAGAGCATAGTCAGCTGGGTCACACAGATAAGCCTGCACTCCAAACGCCCATCAGTTTTATCCAATCAACTGCCCTCGTTCTGCCCTACAGGTATAGCTATATATGCTGTATGTATATATAAGCCATCCAAAAGTTCATTCGGATCTTGGCATCGCTTACTCTGCAAACACACCTTAAACATTCCGTCGCTGTGTTCCAGGCTGCTTTGCTGAGTTTTGGTAAGATCCCAACCTGGGGAACAAATATGCAGAGAGTGGGCAAAGGATCACATTATGGTGAAGCATAAGAAGCTGTTTAAATTAATTTAAATGTTATATTATCAGAGAACTCCCACCTTGTGAACATTTTTAAAAGTTTAACAAAAAAACATGTTGGGCACTGTAAGAGTCATTGAAACTGACATGACATAGACCCTAACAGACTTGATTATTGTTTTATGGGTCTTTAATTGTGTACATTTGCTGTAATGTAGTTTATTGAGTATAAGTGCCAACTCTGGCTTGACTTCTGAATAATTTGTTTTGCCCTGTAATTGATGACTCACAAATTATAGTTACAACAAAATTGAACTGTATCTTGATTTATTTGTGTTTCAAGTTTTTCATCATTTTTTTTGCTGACAAACAGCTTCAATCATGTCTCACACTGCTGTACAGGGAAGCATGGGCAGTCGCCATGCCACAGGAATGAGCTCCTACAGGGTGAGTCAATCCCATAATATTCTTACCTTTTATGCTTATTATTGTTCTAAGTTCTACTAAGCTTCCATAACATACATTGATAGCAAGGTTCATACATATTCATACATAGCAAGGTTATTTTACTTTACTAAAAACCAAAACTCAAGTGTTAACAAATTCATATTATATAGCAACATAAAAAATAAAAGGACACATAATAAGATCACAAAATACATGCAGAAAATTGCTACAAATTGCAACTAAAAAAAAAAGTTAATTTACAAACTAATAACTTCTCTGACTCTACATCTGGGTGATCAGATTTATTTCTTCGAGTATGAGAATTTCCAAGGGCGCATGATGGAGCTGAGTGGAGAGTGTCGAAATATCTGTGAGAGTTTGAATCGAGTGGGCTCCATCAGAGTGGAGTGTGGGCCGTAAGTACAAAATCGTTTAAACTTAAAAAAAAAATCCTTTAATTGTGCAATTTATTAATTTATTAACAGCTCAGTACGTAATAAAAACATTTAATTCGCAATCGATGTTTACAACCAAATTAAACTTTTAAGTTGACACTGTTAAAAAAATAAAAACTTTACTAATATAACATTTCTAATGATGATGTGTACGGTATAACATACAGTAGATATATGTATATCCTTTCCAATATTGCAGATGGGTGGGCTATGAGCAGCAGAACATGTGTGGTGAGATGTTCATACTCGAGAAGGGAGAATACCCTCGATGGGACACTTGGTCCAACAGTCACCGTTGTGACCGTCTCATGTCTGTTCGACCAATTCGAATGGTAGGTAAACATCGCATCATTGTATGTTTCATTTAAATACCCTTTGCAGGTCAATAACAGCTTTGGTTTATGAAACACAATAACAACTCTGTTATGTCGATGCAGGACCCACAAGACCATAAGATCTGTCTATATGACTGCATTAACTTTGATGGCCGTAAGATGGAGGTTTGTGATGAGGATGTCCCAAGTTTGTGGGGTTTTGGCTTCCAGGACAAAGTAGCAAGCATCCAAGTTAATGGTGGAACGTAAGTGATTTTCAAAGCAACTTTTTGCGTTTTAACTATGTATGTCCATTCCAGAAAATTAACCCATGACCCTGCCCTGATGTTTTTCAAACGTTATCTATCATTATTGCCTAGGTGGGTTGGGTACCAGTACCCTGGTTACCGTGGATACCAGTATCTGTTTGAGTTTGGATCGTACAAGCACTGGAACGAATGGGGTGGCAGTTTCCCCCAGATCCAATCTGTGCGTAGAATAAGAGACATGCAGATGCATCACAGAGGCTGCTTTGATATGACAGCATAAGCCATGGAGAATAGCATGAATAGGTGGATGCGGCAAAGTCCTGCAGGTGGAACTCATTGAAATGTAATCTTTATAGTCAGAGAGTTACAACATAATCAGCAGTGATGGTAAACTCCATAAGCATGTCTTTTGTTACGCTGCTCTTTTAAAACTTTTTTTAAAAGTTTTACCTATATTAGATCCTCAACTGGTATGTATAGCATTATATGTGGAGATAATGAACAATTTCAACATGTCAGGCTTGATCAAGAGTGGCATTTTACTCATCTCTCAACTGGATGTTTCAAACCCTCCACACCTTTAGAAATGAGATGATCCAACACTTTTCTCAGGGATGCTGGAATCTAAAACACATTAATTGCAAGCAAATAAACTATTTACAAATCACAGTTATTGTAAGATGTCATTTGTTCCGCTCTGTCTTGTTTTAAAAGAGGTCTGACATGACTGTACTTCTTTTACAAAAAAAGATGTTTACATCACTTTTTAGGAATGTGTCTTCTGCTTCCAGACCCAGTGGACATAAAGACTTAACAAAACCGTCTGCCCACTTAATGCAGTTACTGCAGATCTCTGCTTGTTTCTGCTCCATTACTTGAGTTTGTTGCAATTCCACAATTACAGACACTCACTTGAAGGAGTGAAACAAGTGTACATCTTTAGAATGCAGACAAGGGGAGTGATCTAAGTGTACATCTTAAGGATGCAGACTAGGGTAGTGAACTAAGTGTACATCTTAAGGATGCAGACTAGGGTAGTGAACTAAGTGTACATCTTAAGAATGCAGACAAGGGGAGTGATCTAAGTGTACATCTTAAGAATGCAGACTAGGGGAGTGATCTAAGTGTACATCTTAAGAATGCAGACTAGGGGAGTGATCTAAGTGTACATCTTAAGGATGCAGACTAGGGTAGTGAACTAAGTGTACATCTTAAGAAGACAGACTAGGGTAGTAATGCAAGTGTACATCTTAAGAAGACAGACTAGGGAGTGAAGCAAGTGTACATCTTAAGAAGACAGACTAGGGGAGTGAACTAAGTGTACATCTTAAGGAGGCAGACTAGGGGAATGAAGTAAGTGTACATCTTAAGAATGCAGACTAGGGTAGTGAACTAAGTGTACATCTTAAAGAGGCAGACTAGGGGAGTGAAGCAAGTGTACATCTTAAGAAGCGGACGGGGGGAGTGAAACAAGTGTACATCTTAAGAAGCGGACGGGGGGAGTGAAACAAGTGTACATCTTAAGAAGACAGACGGGGGGAGTGAAACAAGTGTACATCTTAAGAAGACAGACGGGGGGAGTGAAAAAAGTGTACATATTAAGAAGACAGACGGGGGGGAGGTGAATGTTCTATTCTTGTTACAGGACAGCCTGTGTTGATTAGCCAGCAGGAGGGAAACAAACAAAAGTCCCTTGCCAGAGAGCTTGGGTGCGAAAACGGACACTGTCGCATTAACAACATTGTTGTGTTTGACCACACGTATACAAGATGAAAGTGAAGGAAGTCTGCGACGCAGGTATCCCTTGTACAAATGAAGAGGATTTGTTAAAACATTCGGAAATAACTCCGGATGATGTGCTCGGGCTGCAGAAGATCACAGACAGTAAGTTGTGCCCTATCTGAAATAGGAAGCTTTCAAACAAAATGATACGAGCTGTGATGCCAAAGCAAATACTTACTTGCAAACTGAGACATTGTGCTTGGCTATTGTCATAATTTGCCTGAGTCAAAATGCACCCTTTCCCCTTTAATGCTTTGTCGGATCTGTGACGTAACAAAAGAGAAAACGTTTGACTCGGTGTAACTATGTTTTTGGCTGGAGACTGCTGAGTGATTTTCCTTCCGTCATGCATTGACTTCATGCCACTTTGGGAGACTGGACAGCTAATTTTTCAGTTTAATGTCGTATAAGACTGATTTTATTACTTAAATTAGATAAAATTACTCTATTAAAATAGAGTCTAAATTACTATGAACAGGGACTTAATCATATACATAAAAAACGTTCGAATCTGAGACCTGCAACCATGTTTCTATAAAATGTACGGCAAAAATGTATAACATTCTTTTTTTTATTATTTTTTTTTTACATAAAGTTTCTGTTGTATTTAGAAGTCAATAACTGGCACTACAACAAAGAGACTCATTTCAGATCTGTGTAATGCAAATATCAGAATCCAAATGAGTTTTATTCATTTATGAGAATTATTTTTCAAAGCTCAAACCAACCGAAAGAAATTTGCATTACTGTTACAACTGTCACATATAGCTTGTCACATTTTTATGCATTGTTCCATAACACATGGATATCTATGTCAATATGACACCTATAATTGATCCTAGTGGTCACCCCATTTATAAATTAGACAGTTAATGTTTTTAGAAAAAAAATTTGATAAAGGATTTTAAAGAAATGCTTTAAAATCACAATAAGATGTCACACTTGTCTTTATTTGGCAAACAATCAGGAGTCTCCCAATTCACTTGTTTACTCTGTAGTTTTAATGCATGGAGGCAATTGTGCAAAATAGCTTGTTTGTAATATTTCTTCTTAAGGAAGAATAACAATTTGGCTTAGATCAGCACAATGAGTCTAAGAAATCTACAATAGATGAAATTGTGTGGTTTTGGGTAAATTAATTTTGGATCATTTGATATATAAAGTAGTCCACCCTACAGTTAAACCAACAAGTGTTTGAGGCTTATCCTGGACTGGTATGAGAAAACATATTGCTAGGTAATAATATTAGATCTAGTGAAGCATTCTATCTGGTACAGAAAAAGCCACATTGAGCAAATAATATTTGCAAATAATATTATCAGATGAAACAGTGTCAATGTCAATCTCTTTTAGAAATTTTTCTTCTTATTCGTAATTATTTCGTTGAACAAACAAAGCATACGTCTGCTTTAGGGCAAAGAGGTATAAAAACTCAAATTATGGGTCAAGCCCCCCGTTTCGCCCAAATTATGCGTGGATTGCTAATAGGTGAGAAATGTTTGCTGTAAAAGTTCTGTAGACTTGCTGTAAAATGATTCAGAGGTAACATGGACAAATTACTTAATTTCTCTTGACAAGTTCATCTCAGTTATATTGCATCAGAATTGAACATCTCAAAGGTTAAAGAGGTCTTAAATCTAGGCGCGTATCCCAGTCTTTGACATGTGATGGCAAACGGTATAAGCTTCTTAGGATAAATCCAGCACAGGGAGAGAACGACTGACACAGCTGCTGCCAGTACCTTATAAGTCTTGTCTAGGAGGTTGGCACAAGGAAATAGGGACACCAACAGCACTTCCTATTCCAAATCTATTTGCTCTTCTGTTCAGACACTATTGATTATAAAATGAATAAGCACACATGCATAGCACACATATATAGCACATAGACAGAACACATAAAGCACATAAATCTGACTCTTTTCTTTAATGCTCCAGTGATATTTGTTTATAAAGAATATCTATTATGATACAATATCAAAAGATATCAAAAACTGTAAGTAAATAACATAAGGTTACATTTAATAAACAATGTGTATGGCTTTCTTTAAATAATGTCATCAGGTTTGTCACTTACATGCATAACACGGTACAAAAATAGCTTTTTGTCTCTATAGTCGGTCAGCCAAGGTTAGGCTCCCATCACACAGGCCTTGAGGCATGCTTTAGATGTCTTTTCTTAATGTATGTGACCCATGTCACACAAAGATAGGTTATACAAATATGTCATAAAGATATGATTTGCGTAGTATTTTCAAATGTAGAGAGCGTCACACTCTTCATTTTCCATGCATCAACTTTTATATTAAATGGCTTTTAGGGTCACATGCTGAAATTCATCATAACATGACCAGTACACACACATAATCTTGGCTACAAATGTATGTCAGCACATTTTGAGCATTTGTAAAACAATTTACTTATACTAAGAACATATTTTTCAAATGTTCATGTTCATGTTTTCAAACTATTTCAGAAATCAGATTTGGTAGTTAACTACAAAATTTCTGTAAGGAAGTTTTAATGTACATGAAGGAACCTTGAATTGTTTTGGTTTGGTTATGACCCAACAGATTATCTTTGCGGTCCGGAGCAGAACATACACAGCATCGACTTCACTAGGTTCAGAATCAGAGATATGGAAACCGGCACAATCCTGTTTGAAATAGTCAAACCTCCTTCCACAGGTAATACATGGTCCTGGAACCTTAAATATAGTCGTATTTGGATCATCACTCCACCTAGATTTCCCATGGAGCACTGATTTCCATTTAGATGACGCTTGTTTACAGGACCTTTCAACTGTTCATTTAGTAATGCCAACCCTCTTTTTATTTACAGACAGTGTGGATAAAAAAGACCCTAACGCTGGACGCTTCGTGCGTTACCAGTTCACCCCTGCCTTTCTTCGACTACGCCAGGTTGGTGCCACGTAAGTATTAAAAGTACTTTGCAATCACTGCCCTCCAGAATCTTGGAAATGCCATAGGTAAGGGAGGTCTTGGACAATATAGGCATGAACCTTTTTAATTTGTGAAATTTTGCACTGATAGAAACAACACAACTAAGAAAACATGTTATATGACATGAAGACTTTATACATAGAACAATGTTCGATTTATAAAAAAATCCACCATCCAAGCTGTCATTCAAGCTTATTCAAACATTGACTTGATACATTTCTCCAAACCTCCTGAAGGATTAGCCAAAGATGATTCACACTGGTTCGACACTTTAAACGTATAGACTGGCTTCACATGGGCATGTCTGACTTTGACATTTATATTGCCATTATTATATAAAAAGGAAAATTATTATTGCTGGTCTTCAATGAAAATGTCAATTTACTCTTATGTATTTGCATTTTAAGAGGCAGCATCCTGGCTGATAAAAAAACAAGTCTTTCACACACATATACATGCCTTTAGGTCTTATTGTTTATTAAAGTCATAATCTTACAGGGAGAAAATTATTGTGTTTCCCTGATCAGCTTTTTCTACCTCCACAGTGTGGAGTTCACTGTAGGAGACGCTCCCATAAACAATTTCCGAATGATTGAGAGGCATTATTTCCGTGGACAGCTTCTCAAGAGCTTTGACTTTGAGTTTGGCTTCTGCATCCCTAGCAGTAAGAACACATGCGAACACATCTACGAGTTTCCACCTCTTTCTGAAGAGACAAGTAAGTGTCTCTAGCCATGGTTAGGTCTGAGATTGTTCTGTTAGATGTACAGATTTCATCTATATTTCTATGGGTCAATGATGTAATATCGTCTTTGTGTTTCTTGCATCCTCCACTAGTGCATGACATGATCCTTCACCCCTTCGAGACGCAGTCTGACAGCTTTTATTTTGTAGACAACAAGCTGATAATGCACAATAAGGCAGATTATTCCTACAATGGAGGACCGTAGGAACACTTTCAGTTTCAATGGACTGATAGATCTAGGTCTTGTTTGTAATGCATTTGGTCAATCGCACAAATCTCAGGGTATGTGTGTGTTGGTATCTATATGTGCTTGTGTGTGCAAGAGAAAATAGTGTCAGAATGGGCCTTTACTCTACATGCATATTTTAATGCACTGATTCTGTAAAACTTTTGATAATTGTCTGACAAACTGTGTTTCTATTCGAGTGTCTAATTTATTGAGTGCTTGGTGTTAACAAATATCAGTGTTTCATGTACTTAATGGTTCGAAAATCAATAATTGGACAGCCTGAGCCTTATTTAGATATTGCTATTGGTCTTAAAACATTGGTTGAATCATGTGACGGAGTTAAAAAATAAAGAAGGTTTGAAAATGTTACACTTTCCCTAAAGAAAAAGAAGTATACTTAAAGTCAATTTTTAAAATTATAATTAAGTAAAGGTGAAGTATATGTAAAAGTACACCAATTTCAATGTTCTATATGCGTATTTGTTAGTGTACTTAAAGCCCTCAGGACTAAATTGGACCACTCTCAAGGATATAAAAGTATACTTTCCTACTTCAATAAGTAGACAAAACATGAAATAAGTAAACTTAAAGCACACTTCAAAAACTTCTGTTTTACAGGGGTTAGTCCGTTATACATTTTAAGGAAACCCCTAACGCTACAATGCAATTTTTCACTCTTGTATGGCATTTTCTCTTCCTTTTTCTCTATTTTTTTCAAATACCTTTAGTTTGAACTAGTTACAGTATGATGTGAAGTCGTGTTATTTAAGCCGTTTATGCATGTTCTATTTATTTTCCATTCACTTGCATATTTAATTAGCATATGTTGTCAATCAAAATTAAAAGATATAAGCTATATGTCACTTTATGTGTTGTTTAATGCACATCAACAAGATAGAATTCAAATGACACAGTTTTTGAAATCATGTTTTTAATATATATGCAGACAAAATATTACTGACATTGTAGAAAATTCAAGGAAATATTTTTCAAATAACAAGGGTGGAAATAACTTACATATATACATATGCCATATATTCATATTAGTTCCATTAAAGCTAAACGCACATAACAGATATTTTCTGAAATGGCATACTTTCAAAACTCATATGCCTTATGAAGAAGATGCTGTATGTATGTATGCATGTATATTGACATGTCCACAAGATAGAATTACAGTATTAGTAGTGTACGGTATGTACTAGGTGAATTAATTGCCTAGTCAAAATTTTGGTGCATAGAATTGTTTTTTCTAAAGTAGTATATCACTGTCACATAAGCTTGCAGAGAGCCAGCAAATATCCAGCAATTTTTACATATGATACCTAGTATCGTGTAGCCAGACCTTCATGTTACTCAAGAGCATTGGAAAGATTTATTTGCTTAGGCCCACCAAAAAGCTTTATGACTGACAGGCGGGACAACCAATCACGTATCGATCCTGTTTACCAATGTGCATTTTCAAAAGTGTAAAAAGTTAACAGCAACAACAATATATGTGTTCATACCATATACCTTGTATACTTTAGGAATTTAGTGCTTGGTCAATTGGAATGAATAATTATTGCAACAGATCTAAACACGACGTCCTGTCTCCCGGAAGTCGTGTGGAATTCAACCAACCAGATGGCGACTTCGACTTTGCTAAAGTGACTTTCCAGAAAAGCTTTCCTTATGCATAGACGTTCAGCCAGCGGTCGTTGGGCATGACGTCTGAGGCTGAGACTATATGATACCCAACCCCATATTTTTGTGTAGAAACAAGAGGCAACCACACAACCTTGTGGTTGCCATGGCAAATGCAAACACAGAAATCAATACTGACTATAAAAACAGAACTGCACATTAATCACAGCAAGCTTGAAAGGCCTTATTGAAATTTTACCAACCAAAACATTAAAAGTTACATTCTTGCACAAAAGCAACATTTATAATGTAGACCATATCAAAGTAACTCCTTTGAAGAATTTGTAAAGCATTTGACAATATATTGTGTGTTTGTGTTACATTATAAAGACTAAAGCAAATAAAGTGATTTATAACTTTTTCAGAATAAAATTATTATGAGGTGTTTCTGTGTTTCGAAAATTCTTAAATGGTCCCTTTTAAAGCCTGTAAGTATGCCAGCTTTATTGCCTGCGTGAGGACAGGATGAACGCAGAAGGGTTTGTTCTTATAAGAGATGAATAGGACTGTTTTCTGTTGTGGAGATGAGACCCATCATGCTGTCTGCAGTGCTGAAAGCAGTCGTGTAAAGCCCATTAAAGTACAACTCTGAAATACTGCCTTGCAACTTGTTTTCAGCCCCAGCTGACCTGAACTCCCCAGCAGGTTGGCTGTATACCTCCACATCGCCTTGAGCTTGAGAGGGACTGAGCTGAGATGAGGCGGGTGATGTGCCCATGACTGCCAAAGAATCTGGAGCGAGGCTGTCATTCCTTAGCTCCTCCCAAAGGTTTCCTTTAGGAAACACAAAAAATATATGTAAAAATGGCGAAAAATCTGTGTTTAAATTAATTAACCAAAAACTAACCTAAACATATTTGTCTGATAAAATGGTGTGTAGTGCATATCTTAGAAATCGTCTCACCATGTAACTGTAGGTCTGTAAGGCTGGGATTTAATGCGTCAACATCATTATTGATTTCCCCATCCAGCAGAAGTTCCTGCATACCCCCTGCAGTACTG
Source organism: Triplophysa yarkandensis (assembly GCA_033220385.1). Classification (NCBI taxonomy): domain Eukaryota; kingdom Metazoa; phylum Chordata; class Actinopteri; order Cypriniformes; family Nemacheilidae; genus Triplophysa; species Triplophysa yarkandensis. Next base: position 10,241,756 of record CM065675.1, read on the forward strand.
AGAGTGCCATGTAGGGCGGTGCAGTAGCTTGGTGGGGTGTGGGCCGGTAGTGGGGAATCCAGATTGCCTGTTCTTGGAGGATTCCCAGCGCAGGGTAACTGGGAGACAGGTGAGTAGAAGGAGAAAGCTAAAGGATCTGGGGATAAGTATGTGGGAGGTGCATGGACAGTTTGAGATGAGAGAGGGCTATAAGGAGACTTCTGATCCTGGACGCTGGGGTCATGGACATTTGGTTGTCCGTAGGATGAATGCATGTTAACTCTTGAAGGATGGGAATATATATGGCTTTGTAAACTGAAGTGAGCACCTAGAGTCTTTAACTTTTCGGGTCTTTCCCCAAGCAGACGTTCCAACTCCTCTGAAACAATGAGCATGATGTAAATGACATATATTGTTAACAATTCTTTGCAATTGATGATAAGCAATATTTTTAAGGTGAAACAGAGGGCCCACATCTTGTCAATATGAAATATGAAATGTTTACATAATTTAAAGGCTACTTCAATAGAAACAATATATAATAATATTGATCACAATTAATATATTATATGTTTTATTTTTTAAACATATTTAATAAGTACCAATAGCAAAATATAAAATATATAATACTGAAAATATATTTATAATACACACATCAAATTAAAATATAGAAACTATTTCATGCCCTATAAAGAGTTATCCTTTGTCCATTTGTTGTGTATTATTGCTTCTGGTTTGTGTATTTTATTTTGCAAAATTAAATTAACTCTGTCATCTCCTGAAAAGTCACATCCATAACATTTTGTTCCTTTTTTTAAATAGAACTGATCTACAGTCTAATATTTTTCTGTCACCTAGTCTCTATCATCAGATATTTAGTCAAATGTTTTTATGTCACATCCATAATGCAAAATTTCACATTCACATCGCTGGATTCTATTTTACATGTCCATTTAATCTATTCTTTCCATCACAACAATAAATATTAACACCCTGACTGACATTCTAGAGCAGCAACCAAGCCTTCAATCATATGACAATCCATGTAGCATGTAAACATAGTTGTTTTTGTGATGTGTGTACCATTTTTAACCACCCTCGCTTAGCCAAGCATTAGGAACATTCCCATGAAACCGCCCACCCATGCACACCTGGTCGAGCCATGCTGCGCCGTACGGTGAGAGGGTCTTTGCGTCTCCACTTGTGTAGCTCCTCCTGCATCTTCTCCACCTTGGCTGGATTCAGGGCCCAGAGGCAGCCTTTTCGAGAAGAGTTCCCATTCTTGTTCTCCACCTTCTCAAAGCACTTGTTCAACGACAGGTTGTGTCGGACGGAGTTCTTCCAACCGTCAGGGGCGGTCTGATAAAGCACCAATAAAATCTTTAGGAAGATAGTAGTAGAAAAGCGCTGAAGCTTGAAACAGTTTATACTCTGTTTCCTCAGAATCAAATGATGTCAAATACCAGGCAACACCATGGCATGTTGTTAACTTGGCTTCTTTCCATCTCTGTAACACAAGCTCTATTCATCTTCTCATTCTGTTCTTCAACAAAATTGTTTCTTAACATCCCTTCGATAAAGTCAATCAGAGTTCTGACAATCTATACAGCTCTGTTTCCTAATGATGTGCCAACATAATGTCACAGTGTAAATGTCTGTACCGGCAAAGCCCCAGGACTAAGGTGAATCAAACCATCAGGCACATAGAGATCGTGCCATGACAGGAATGTTTCATGATCCCTGGGGATGTGCGGCTTTGGTACGGTGTTTGCATTTGTTTCATTAGTCATGCATAAGACATGTCAGGATCACACATTTAAGTGTGCATTGTAAGCTATTCGGAAAACTGATCATGAGTACCTTAAAGTAGGGAAAATGTTCCGTCATGAAGCTGTAGATCTCGCTCACTGGCAAACTGCCTGTTTTGCTATTCCTCAAAGCCAGGAAGATGAGAATACTACAAAGAAATATTTATCATCCCAATTATAAGAGTTGTATTAGTGATGGCTTTGTTAGTATTTCGCCTTACTTAATGTTATGAACATTCCTTTAAACAATAAAAGATTGACAACTTTAATAGTGTTTGAGTAGGGTCATGTCAAAAGATTGAAATCAAAGTGAAATTGATGCTTATTATGTCATTGTTAAAATGTGATACTCAAGGGAACACATTACCTGTTTAATAAGAAGCACTGCAAATACCTACCTATAAGAATAGACGGGTTTAGGGTACAGCGGTGGGCCAGAACTGTCCGGGGATGTTTGTGAAGATAGGCTTTGGTTACAATAATGAGGTACAATGTCTATTCCTCTCGAGTACAAACCGGAAAACTGGAGAAGATACATAAAATGATGATGATAATACACATTAATTACTAGAGGCCAGATTCACCAAGCATTCTCAAAAAGAAAATTAATATTTCTCAAGACTGTTTAAAAAATTTTCTCAAGAATGATTTTAGGAAAATAACAAATTTTCATTATAAAAACTGTCGTTAACATCATCCTACAGGTTATGGTAGCCTCACCATTTTCAGAAATTTCAAATATAAGATGTTTTGCGCATGTGTTTGGAAGTTTCAAATATGACGATTATTGTCAGAATTATAATTTGTCAATTAATTTTCATTAGAACAATAATCATATGAAAAAAATTATGTCTGCTGTAGCTTTCATTATTAAAAACTTAAGTGCTTTTTAGATTTTTATTTACAAATATTATGATGTGGTAATACAAAAAGCATTACACTGAAAAAAAATCTGTATAATTACACAGTGAAAGTCTCTTGGAAATATGCACAATGGTTGCATAGCTATATTTAGTCTGCATAGTTTATTTATGTTGTCCAATTTGTGTGATTTTTGTTTGTTTCCCCTTCATATTTTATTGAATGTTCTCATACAATATTGTTAATATAGCATAAGCTTTGCTTAAGAAGAAAATATTAAGATAACAGAACCTAACTAATAATAGGATATAACATAATAGAATCAATTAGATTAAAAAAATTCTTCTACAACGTTTTGTAGAACATATTCAGAGAGTGAAAGAGAAATTACAGAATTATGATTTACAAATATGAAACAGTTGTTGCATATATTTGACATTCTATTTAAACTCTAATGACAGTTGAGTTGACAGGGAGTTGCAGTTATTAGTTAGTAGAGTGTCTTACAGTTGGACTTTATTTTGTAATGGGATATAAATGAATTATTTTGCAATGTTCTACAGCAAATTCTCCAACTTTTAGGTTGAAACATCCATACCGACACAGTCTTCCTGAATCAGATTTACCTGCGGTTCCAGAGAGCCGATTGTGCTGTATGTCTGATGGGTGACTGACGTGTAGCTTGGAGGTTCCTCAGATCTCGTCTCTGGTTCATTGTAGAGCTGCTGAGTTCCCTGCCCCAAGAGCAGAGCATGATCTATTTAGTGCTGACAGATCATATGTAAATGCTTCTTTAAAAAGTGTAATAAGGCCCTCTGCTAGAACAGCCTGGCAGATCTTCATGCTTTCGTTGCCCCTGGCTTCACAAGTGTACAGGGTTCTATCTTTGTGGCATAAAGATTTTCATCTTTTCATTTTCGTCTAATTACAACTTTAATGCATCCTCCATGATCTTACCATGAAACCGGTGGTGTCCACATCAGAGCTCAATGGAGTCCAAGAGGATTGTTCCTCTGATCCACCAGCTCTGACCCTGAGACACCTGAAGGCTTCAGGAACGGCCCCTTCACTGCATTGCCGACTGTATGGGTGGAAGTGCCTGTTCTCTGCCAATCCTCGATCTTGCACAGGACTCCCATCTACACTGTGTCTGCGATGACGATCAGCTATGGCACTCTTCTGCCTATAGGGAGTGCTTTCAATTTGGGAATACGGTGCAAATCCCACACCAACACCACTCTGGTGACACTATAGGTGAAATAAAACAACATATTATAGAAACGCGTCTGATACCCATGCATACTAGCTCACTAATATAAATTTTATATAAAATTAATCGCAACATTGAACATATTCCATGTTCCTTATTTATTCACTCTGATAAATAAATCATGGTTTCCATGCAAATGTAATAGCATGCATAGATCTTTGATCTGCTTAGCAGTCTTTAAAAGCAGGTACTGTGACATGCAGCCTTCCCCGCTGGCCATAATTAATTACTATTAAATCAAATGGATTATGTGGAAATATAGGATGAAATGCATCTATTTCTGCCTCAAGGTTGGTGTCCTTGAATGATGCCTTTTTCAGGCTTCATGTACTTATTGAATGTCAATAATGAAGACACTGTTTCGAAATGAGAGCAGCTGGCGGGCGGCAGTTTCTAAATGGTGGCATCTATAGAACAGTCTAGACTAAAAGTAAAGAGGCAACATGTTATCATACATCTTAGATCAGATATAAAAGATTTGTCTATTTACATTGCAAGTCAATAGTTTTGGGACACTTAAGAGGAATGTTTTGATCTGAAGGTGTATTCCTGAATGTCTGAAATTAGTTTAAAGGACAAAAATATAATCTACCGCACAGACATGTTTTGTTTCATTACAAAATTTTGGTTTTATTTACTACAAAATGAATGAGAAAGATCAGCCAATATGAGTGTAGAATACACCGGGAGCATCTTTGGATGAGATCTTAAGAAGCTGCTTGATCACATAACAAGAAAACATTACTTAGTCAAACGGTCACTACACTTAAGATGAGTGAATAAAACATGATAAGTTTTATTTATAAAGAATATAATTCTTATAGTTCCCTTTGTAATTAGGTCCCATTTGTGATGATGAGTTCATAATCATTCTAAAATGTGGAAAATCCATGTGAATCCATAAGTGAGTAAGTGTCCAAAACCTGATCTATAAAAAGTGTAATTAAACGATATACTTGTGATTCTGGCATTTGGAAGCAGGATATCTCTAGCTGGTCAAAGAATTGTAGATGGCCTGGAGATGATGCTGGTGAGCTGCTTGTGGATGGAAAAGACAGGCCCTGGGGCTCAGAGGACATCGTCTCTGCAGCCTGCCTCTATAAAAGAGCACAAAAGCAAGACTTTGATTGACAATTACACATTTTGATTAATAGACTAGATGATTCAATCTAAGTTATGTCCATCACGGGAACATTCTTTCCATGACATCACTTCCTGTACAAACACACCTGGAAACATGAATACTGATTCGTGTGACTGCCACTGAAGTGTTCAGGAACAGCTGGGATCTAACTGTCCATCACACGGTTAGTTATAACCCACACACAGAATGTAACATGCAAATGAGTTCGTTTTTACTGTAAAGAAAGAAAAGAATTTTCACATGCATGTCAAAACATGACATCTTAGACCAGCGAAATCCCTCGGGTTAGTTCACCCAAAAATGAACTAATGAATGTTATTTTCATTTCTTCCATTCGATGATAGTGAAAGGGGCCTGAGGCTGTCAGTCTTTCATATTCAGCCTAACATCTTCTTCTGTGTATGTGAAAGAAAGTGATACATACCCATAGAATTTACTCTTTCTTTAAAATAAGAATAAACTTGTTGTAACTGAGGGTCAGTTTTGGTCTGGAGTTAAGAGAGTTGGTCTTGAGATCAGAAGGTTGTCTTGAGTTTGAATCCCAGTGCCAGCTGATAATGACTGAAGTGTCCTTAAGGTAGACAGCTCACCCCTGTTTGCTCTGCAGTGATAATCGGCCACTGCATAATAATTGTAAGTCACTTTAGATAAAAGTGTAAGCCAAATAAATATATGAAAATGTACATGGTAAAATCTTCATTTATTTTCCTTATGTCATTCAAACCTATCTTTGCCCAAAAATGTTTTTATATAAAACAATTTATAACGAAAAACCTTTGAAATTAAGCTTTAAATTATGTGTTTGTGTAAGTAAAAAAACTAAATCTGATTAACTTAAAAATGTATTATTAGATATTAAAATCTCCAAAAATATGTGTGTTTATAACATATATTTGCTTTTTTAAATAAATATTATGTTTTTATTGATAAGCTCAAGAAATATTTGTAAAGTTTAGAAACATTTATAAAACAAATTGTTGGATTTCAATTATTTTAATAGTTTCCCCTTAAAAAAAACGATTTAATATTTTAAAAGATTTTATTAAATTAAATGACTGTATGACTTTGTTATATTTACTTAGCCAAGTGAAATAGTTTTTTACAGTGTATAACTTGGATCGCAAAAGAAGAAGATATTTTAGGAAATGTCTGTTTTGCAAAAAAGGAATGTTTAAAGCTTTGGAGTAACTGATGAAATGAAGATAATGCAGGTGAAGAATAATAAATATACTTAATAAATAAAACGGTAAAAAATTTCAATACTCTTTCTTTCTGTTGTTCTTAGACAATCCAAAAACTTTTATCCACCATAATCATCCTACTTGTATCCAATATTCTGCATTTTCAGTAACAGTAATAATCCCATCACCTTCCTGCAGCGAGAGACTATCTGTTATATTACAGTCCCCTGAAATCTGATCAAAAACAGTTTAAAAGTCAGGCCACAAGAATATCCAGTATTTTCCAGTGTTCCATGGAAACTAAAGTTGCTCTCACTTACTGTCAACAGAATATGTCAGTGTTAAAAACTCATTAAAATCCCCAACAAACCATGAAGGAGATAGAGAAGGCTGTTAGTGAAATGAAATGGAGAGAGGGGAGTTTTACGGCATCTGAAACACAGAGTGTAATTCAGTATCGAAGGGAAAGTTGATCTGTGATCCCTCAACATGTTATGGTCGACATGTAAACCCTTTCTATTCCTGAGAGAAAACTGCTGAGCACTTCAAAGGAAAGTTGTGGGGTTTATGTTTAAAGTTAATTGAGTGTGAAAAGCCAGTTTTATGTTACATATAAAAGTATATGACCTGTAGGATATATAACTATTACATTTGAATCTTAAGGTCTTTTTTTATATATTTTACATGGTAATTGTCCTTGCTAAGACTATAGTGCTTGGGCCTATTATAATTAATGTACCAATATTTCCCGCTGACACTGACAATTTTTAAGAAGTGTAGCAATATTTTTAAGTTGCAGAAATGCAGCTGCAGTTTTATAAAAGAACAATCATCAAGTAAATTTATTTTGTTTCTGTTTATTTTGATTGTTTTAGGAAAAATATTTTTTTAGATTCAGTGCCACCTAAAACAATATATAAAGTGTACACTATTAATGTCAGTGTTGCTATTCATTTTAAGCTGATGTGGTCATTTTAGCAGAAGTCTTAATTTAATAAAATATATATTGTTTTGTTTTATGCGACAACTTATCATAACAAACATGTCTTATTGTTTAAATATAAAGAGCTTGTATACAATTTTATTCAGATTGTATATTATTGTATGTTATTTTAATTAGGTTATGTTGCTCGAAATTTTGCAGTTTTACATACATTACATATAAAAGAAAATAATTATAAAGTTTATAATAGAGTTTTTATCCGTATGCAGTTTAGAGACTGCTAATAAAACTTCTAATGTTGTTAAAAAATTCATAGGTTGTATTTTTTTGGGGTCATCTGACATTCAAGGGAGATTTTATAAATGTATAAATGTGTCTAACAGACAAACCTATGAATGTGGCAAACTTTTGTCCTAAACGGAAAGCAAAATTCATCTAAAACAAGTAGAACAGACTATTCTGCCGGATCCTTTAATAAAGATTAATGCTGGAAGAAAAATGTAGGATATCATTTACTGTAGAGTATTATAAAAAGCGTAATTTAATCTAGAAGTAAAAGTAAAAGACCTACCCTCTCTCTCAAGCCTTATCTTGCAATTGATGAACCTTTATCACCCTTTGCTCTGGTCTCTTACATGTCTGTACAGCCACACCCACCCACTGGAACCATTCTCATCCCACTTGAGTGGCATTTTAAATGAACTGTGCATCTTCCCAATGCATCATCCATCTAGCAAATGATAGGATTTTCCTTCCTTCCACCTTCAACAAACCGGTGCTTTTAAAACACCTCAATTCTATCTTCCGAGACTGTGTAAAACTAGGAAACCTGTTTTTCAATCTTTTCAGTTTCTTGGGTGGCCATTTATTTACTTAAATATTTGAAGTTGCATCCTGTTTGGTTTAAAACTGTATTAGTTAAAATTACCAATCCTTGTTCTTTCTGAAATGTAAAGGCATAGTTTTCATAAACTGTTAAATTCTGTCATTATCTTTTGTCATTTCAAATCTATATGACTATTTTGTTCTGCAGAACAGGAAGATGTTAAGAAGAATGTTGGTATCCGAACCATGGCGGTACACATTGACGTGCAATGGTTTTCTGTCCATACCGTCAATGCTCAGTGACCAGCATTCTTCAGATATCTTCTTGTGTGTTCTGCAGAAAAATTAGATCATACAGGATTGAAATTATAAGCTGAGTAAATGATGACAGAATGGAGCTATTAAAACCCCAACGAAATTAACCTGTATTTGGCTGCCTCTTTCAGTATAAACATCTGCAGCTTTATCTTTACACATATTAATAGGATTATCAACACATGTTTGTGAAGACATATTTTTACATAAAGCTGTCATATATTATTGTTATCTGCCATGTAAAACCAAATGCATAACTCCTCCATCATCTGTAAATACTGAAACATACATTTCATCTCCGTTCAAGCTGAACTGAATATTGCATTTTCAACATAACTCATTCAATAATGAATCGCATTATCATCTCATACATTATAAACTTTAAACAGGGCATTTTTAAAAGGCTCAGTCCCTTTGGCCCTCAGCCAACCTGTGGGAGGGGAGACCTGCTAGAACAGGTTTTCTCATGCACGTACACATGCTTGCTCACACACAGGTCACTGGCAGCTGGAAGCCTCTCCAAAGTAATGAGAACATATCTTAAATGTTAAATCAGACACATTTATTATCATATCCCTGAGAAAATGGGCACCCAGCCTAAATTCAGCACCCAAAGGAGGACAACCCCAACGAAACGTTCTGACTGCACCTGCCTTGCCCTGCCTTACCCTTCTCTTTTTTTCAATACATTTCAGATGTGATTTCATCCAGGTGGAGACAAGCCTTACAAGAAGCCTAAGGGACATTTCTCTGTGGCTTATTTATTGATGGGATACAGTGCTACAATAGTATCTATGAGTGAGAGAGACGTTTACAAGAGACAGCCCGTAGATATATACAGTATGTGTATGTGTGGGCTGCAGTGCATAGATCTAGCTCTTATAGAAGTTTTTTAGGTCGAAACCCTTTGAGTTGCGCCAGGAGCATATCCTCATTTGGTTCGAACAGTTTACACAAATGAGTAGTGTACACAACTGCATAGATTTACATGAAGACTTACCAGTGTGTGTGTTGTGTCCAGGCCCGAAACGCTTGGATTGCGAGGCAGATGTTTAAAGTCCACAAAGGTACCTGCAGATCTCCTCAAAAATCTCTCTTTTTAGTAGTTGTTACCCTGCTTTTATAGTGACTGACTGCTGACAAGCAAAACAAATGAGATGTCTATATAGAGAGTGAAAAAAGAAAGAGGGAGGGAGGGAAGGTATAACTGAATGTCAATACAGGTGAATTCTTCCCCTGTGAACCTTGGAGGCAAAAACATGGCTCTCATGAGCTGCTGTATTAAAATAATATTCTAATGAGAAGGGGGTGGGTGAACTGGGCGGAGGGAAATGCAAACAGTGATAGTGGAAGAGAATTGGAGAAAAAATGCTGATGTTACACTGCTCGGCGAGGCAGCTTGGGGTTTTTTCATGCCAGGCAATGAAAACTAAAGAACAAGGTATGGTGAAAGATGCCTCTTAGGGGTTTTCAGTTTAAAGGTCCATCACAGTTGTGACGGGTTTCATACGCCTGAAGCATTTGGATTTCTAGTGTCTTCTGTATAGTGTATAAATAAAGGCCAACGCAAAACATATCTTCCACTATCAGCTATACAGCAATAAAAAATGTGTCGGTTTTGATTTTTCTACAGGTTTGCAACCACAATGTTAAGTTAGTAATGACGACACACAAAAACTCCATTGTAAATCAATTGTCCAGAAATGCTTCAACATGACATGTTTAATCCCTTGCATGTTTCAGCAATACTTTTTTAAAACATTAGAATTCCCTTTTATATGACAAGGTCTCTTTCTTTGATTAGTCCTGTTTTAATGTGCTTTGCAAAGAAGCCCCTGGAATAACACCCCTTAAGCCTTGCAATGGGGTAACAGATCACTGAAGATAGTTTGGCACCAGAACATGGCATTTTAAAGCACAATCGATGGAGACATGGCTGCCTGTCCTTTCCTGATCCCTTGTTTGGCATTTCAACTCATGCAAAGTAAACACACAATATTTTTTGTGGTATTTATGCTACAAACAAACTGCAAAAAAGATTGCACGTCTTTGTGCGTGTGTGTCCTGCTTTTAAAGAACACTAATGTTTATCCATTTGCAACAACAGGATGATAATAAAACAGCATGGAGTTTAATGTATTGTCTATTCTGCTTTTTTGGAAAGAGTGACAACCAGATGATTTATTATGAGTTTAAAAAAGATTCAGACAGTTGCAGCACCTGGACTGATGATGGTATTCACTTTTGTCTGAACTAATAGCCGGAAAAATTTGCATGTATCAAGATCACACTTAAACAGCTACAGTGTTGCCTTTACATATAAAGTAAGGGCATTTTCCTAAAAAGTCACATTTCTGACATTGCTTCGCTCTAGAAAATTGATTCCCAGGTGTGGTTTCACCAATCTTCAACATAAATTTATCTATGCAATGAATCCGGATTAGCCCGGATGAGACAGGATCATGAGAGTTCACAGTGATCGTAGTTCAACTCCACCCATGCTCTTCATTCACTCATTCTCCAGCTCATCTCCTCGAATAAATGGAACGAAAGGATTTGACTTTTGTATACACCCACTTGGTCCAAACCAATCAAGGTTTTGTGCTCTAATCCCATAGGATGGCATTAGACAGGACCTTCGGAGGACCTGCACGTTCAAACAGCAAAGGCAGAAAATCAATTTAATCATCTTTTTTTGCATGTTTATTTTAAATCGCTTCTATATGAATTTTCGGAGAACTTTCTACATCATCTTTGCTTACCATTTAATGTTACAATAATGTGTTAATATCTTAATTTGTACTATTTTCTATCGTTTTAAATCATTTTCAATTAATAATTAAATTCAAGATTTTCATTTTAAATGATAGGGTTTTCTTATGTGTGAAACTGCTTCACCAACAAAATTTTGAGTAGTACATCATAGCTCAAATGGACAACAATCTTGGCAGAAGTCATAATATTAACCCACACTATTGATATTTGTTTGACACATTATTTGACATTATAAGCCTTCACCTCTACCCTGAAGCCAGGACACTAAACATAGCTCAATCATTTACTACACATAATGGCACAGTGTAATGTAGCTTAATGTAATAACACCCTGTCACTATCTATTGTTTTTTTTACAAACGGAGATGTGAAGACATATTTGATTTATTATATTAATTTCAGTCATCAATCGTCCCCCGCGGTGACTATGCTGGTGCGGGCAAGGATGGCAGCATAATGCATGTTTGGGCCCATCCGTATAGCATCCACAGGTTCTTCTGCTCTTCTCTATTTATTCATTTGCAACCGCATAGGTATTTTACATTAAAGTCACAAGAAAGTGAAGTGTGAAATAAAGATGTTAAACAGGACTTACCACCTTTGAAACCTCAGGGTAATATTGAAGGATGTTTTTTGTCAGATCTCAAAGAAACAAGTGACAAACAAGCAGTCAGCACCGTAGGCTTTGAGACCAAGTGTGAATTCCATATTCGTAATTTAAAGACCAGCAAAAAGGTTGCCGTGGCTGAAAAGACTCTTGCATATTTCAGGAACCTCTTTTGTACCGTGTCAGAATTTGACATCTGTAAAATGCAAATATCAGTCCATGACATGGGGGACCTGAGGCTAGTTGTCACATATCTTCCAGGGAAAGTTTATGTCTGTAAATAAATATATACATACACTGGACCAATAAAATATAAGACACGTACAAATTTGATTTACAATCTTTATAAAGGCAGTGTCTTTTACATTAAAAATAAATCACACATATAGTAAAATTTTGCAAATATTATGAGATTTTTGTTAAAAAAATGCTTTTCAGGTTAGCAGTAAAGATGACATACAGCAAATAAAATGAGAATGCCTTAGGCAATCCTATTGCCCTTTCCCACTGTTTCATACTGACAGCATGGGTGGAGCAAAGGACTTGTGGTGGGGTACAAGTGAGAATATTGGTAAAACTTCTTCACAAAGACAGAAATAGGTTGTAAATACACAGTGGGATGTTACAATTATGCAAACAATTTTTTCATTATAGTATTTTTTGCATAGCAGATGCTTCACAATATGTTTTTTTTTACAGTAAATATTCAAATGACGTGATTTGTAAACTTGTTGAGCGTGTAATGTAACATGTGCTGCATCAGAGGTAAATATTGCAGATACACCAGGTATGGTGAAGCAGGTCGCCACATGGTTGTAATTTAAGTTTCCCCTGTGAAACATTATATACAGTCATTTTGTGTCATCTGTCATTATTCAGCAAGATCAACAACCTTATATGAGTCAATGCAACAATGCTTTTTCATTATTTTGTATCCTAATTATTATAGAACAATGAAAATTGGATTGAAAATATAAAATTGGATTGTAAGAAGAACCATTTATCCTTTTTAATTTCTTTGAGCAAGTAAAATCAATGTAAAGCATTATATAATCTCTTTAAGACTTTGAACCAAGTATGTTCTACTCAAAAATGTACTTTTGGATTAGATCATGATCTGGTGTAAATATAAAATCAATCACCGCAGACTTTGTCTATAAAATAATAACAATACTATCTGATTGAAATTATATTCAGGACTCTAAACCACTGAATATGCAGTTAGTTGTTATTTTAACTCTACCAAAATGTGAAATCCCATTACAGTGTGAGACAAATCTGTTTGGCAAAATAAGAAAATCTTTTTTTATAAAATGTATCACATTTATGTTTAATATATCATCGTTTCATTTATTACACCATGCACACATTTACATTCTGTCTGTTATAAAACAGAAGGACCAGTGATTGCTTCCTATATGTTCAAATCCCTAAAACATTAAGGTATGCCCAAATATCTGAAATTTTATCAGAAAGTTTAATAGACAAAACTTTTAACAGGTAGAGTACACTTGGAAATAAAGGTGATTTCAAGATAAGTGAACATTTTAAAAACATATAAATCTATAAAATAAAACGTTAAAAATGGTCAGATCGGCAAGCTATCACAATAACACAACATCTCTAAAAATCATCTGTCATTTCTAAAAAAGACAAACAATTGATGAGAGCCATATTATAAAACACAAGTGCTATAAAAAACATAGTTTAATATTGTCATTCCATAAGCATATATTTGAGATATGGTCTACTCTAAGGTTATCCTCTGAGATATGGTCTATGTATATATATATATATATATGTATATATATATGTGTGTGTGTGTGTGTGTGTGTGTGTGTGTGTGTGTGTGTGTGTGTGTGTGTGTGTGTGTGTGTGTGTGTGTATATATATATATATATATATATATATATATATATATATAACATAAATACTATATTACAAAACCATAAAAATATGATTAATATATAATTAATTTGCATATGCATGTGAAGCATAATTAATATTTATTTTTTCTCCATTACTTAATAGAGTAAAGAATCTTCATGGCTGCTTGATGTGTTATGTCAGGGTCACGTGTGGGTCAGCAGGGGGCGCTGATAGCACGCGCAGACTCTCTTCCGTACAGCAGCACTCTCGGTCAGCTGTTTGCGGTCCAGCTTCCTGTTATGAATCTCTAGAACCGGACTCATGGACACTTCAGACACTTGTGCCATCCTTTCCGAGGACCCTCCAGAACATGACGAATCCATTAAACTGTGTTGCTGTTGTCGAGTGCCCGCGGGCACCAGAGCTCCGCCGTGTTCGTGCCCGTGTTCCGTGCGCGTGGAGCCGGTTCTGTTCCTCTCCATGTTCTCCCTCGGGCTCCAGATGCCCCTGAACACGCAGTACCTGTGGGATCGCATCAGTGAAGATGTGGGCTATAATGGCACAAAGGCAGGAGGCTGTAATGCATCGACTTCTAGTGATCCTTTAGAGAAGGTACCAGAACTCTTTTCCATCAGATCAGTGTTGGTTCTTCATGTTCACGTCTGCCACCCTAACAGGGACATACCAGTCACCACCTGGGTACAGAAGGATTGGCATACTGTGTAGAGTTCAACTGGGAACTCCAACACACAAATGACATCACAACACTTAAACTGTCAAACGTGTTGGAAATAAAGTGTGTCCTGCTGGACAAATAATGATGTTATGTCTGTGAACAATTTAATGAAAACATTCTTTTTATGATCTGATGAGATATGGTCTATTCTAGGGTTATCCTCTGAGATATGGTCTATTCTAGGGTTATCCTCTGAGATATGGTCTATTCTAGGGTTATCCTCTGAGATATGGTCTATTCTAGGGTGATCCTCTGAGATATGGTCTATTCTAGGGTTATCCTCTGAGATATGGTCTATTCTAGGATCATCATCTGAGATATGGTCTATTCTTGGATTATCCTCTGAGATATAGTCTATTCTAGAATTATCCTCTGAGATATGGTCTATTCTAGGATCATCATCTGAGATATGGTCTATTCTTGGATTATCCTCTGAGATATAGTCTATTCTAGAATTATCCTCTGAGATATGGTTTATTGTAGGGTTATCCTCTGAGATATGGTCTATTCTAGGGTTATCCTCTGAGATATGGTCTATTCTAGGATCATCATCTGAGATATGGTCTATTCTTGGATTATCCTCTGAGATATAGTCTATTCTAGAATTATCCTCTGAGATATGGTCTATTCTAGGGTTATCCTCTGAGATATGGTCTATTCGAGTGTTATCCTCTGAGATATGTTCTATTCTAGTATTATTCTCTGAGATATAATCTATTCTAGGATCATCATCTGAGATATGGTCTATTCTTGGATTATCCTCTGAGATATAGTCTATTCTAGAATTATCCTCTGAGATATGGTCTATTCTAGGGTTATCCTCTGAGATATGGTCTATTCTAGGATCATCATCTGAGATATGGTCTATTCTTGGATTATCCTCTGAGATATAGTCTATTCTAGGATTATCCTCTGAGATATAGTCTATTCTAGAATTATCCTCTGAGATATGGTCTATTCTAGGGTTATCCTCTGAGATATGGTCTATTCTAGGGTTATCCTCTGAGATATGGTCTATTCTAGGGTTATCCTCTGAGATATGGTCTATTCTAGGATCATCATCTGAGATATGGTCTATTCTTGGATTACCCTCTGAGATATAGTCTATTCTAGAATTATCCTCTGAGATATGGTCTATTCTAGGGTTGTCCTCTTGAGATATGGTCTATTCTAGGGTTATCCTCTGAGATATGTTCTATTCTAGTATTATTCTCTGAGATATAGTCTATTCTAGGATCATCATCTGAGATATGGTCTATTATAGGATTATCCTCTGAGATATGGTCTGTTCTAGGATTATCCTCTGAGATATGGTTTATTCTAGGGTTATCCTCTGAGATATGGTCTATTCTAGGGTTATCCTCTGAGATATGGTCTATTCTAGGATCATCATCTGAGATATGGTCAATTCTTGGATTATCCTCTGAGATATGGTCTATTCTAGGGTTATCCTCTGAGATATGGTCTATTCTAGGGTGATCCTATGAGGTATGGTCTATTCTAGGATCATCATCTGAGATATGGTCTATTCTTGGATTATCCTCTGAGATATAGTCTATTCTAGAATTATCCTCTGAGATATGGTTTATTGTAGAGTTATCCTCTGAGATATGGTCTATTCTAGGGTTATCCTCTGAGATATGGTCTATTCTAGGATCATCATCTGAGATATGGTCAATTCTTGGATTATCCTCTGAGATATAGTCTATTCTAGGGTTATCCTCTGAGATATGGTCTATTCGAGGGTTATCCTCTGAGATATGTTCTATTCTAGTAGTATTTTCTGAGATATAGTCTATTCTAGGATCATCATCTGAGATATGGTGTATTCTTGGATTATCCTCTGAGATATAGTCTATTCTAGAATTATCCTCTGAGATATGGTCTATTCTAGGGTTATCCTCTGAGATATGGTCTATTCTTGGGTTATCCTCTGAGATACGGTCTATTCTAGGATCATCATCTGAGATATGGTCTATTCTTGGATTACCCTCTGAGATATAGTCTATTCTAGAATTATCCTCTGAGATATGGTCTATTCTAGGGTTATCCTCTGAGATATGGTCTATTCTAGGGTTGTCCTCTGAGATATGTTATATTCTAGTATTATTCTCTGAGATATAGTCTATTCTAGGATCATCATCTGAGATATGGTCTATTATAGGATTATCCTCTGAGATATGGCCTATTCTAGGATTATCCTCTGAGATATGGCCTATTCTAGAAGTATCCTCTGAGATATGGTCTATTCTAGTATCATCATCTGAGATATGGTCTGTTCTAGGATTATCCTCTGAGATATGGCCTATTCAAGGATTATCCTCTGAGATATGGTCTATACTAGAAATCTCCTTTGAGATATGTTTTTATCTAGGACTATTCTCTTATATATAATCTATTCTAAACTAATCTTCTGTGATGTAGACTTTTCTGGATTAGCATCTGAGATATAGTCTATTCTAGTATAATCCTCTAAATTAGGGCCTATTCTAGGATTATCCTCTGAGATATATTTAATTCTTTGATTATCCTCTAAATTGTGGTCTGTTCTAGGATTATCCTCTGAGATATGGTCTATTCTAGAATTATCCTCTAAGATATGGTCTATACTAGATATGTCCTATGAGATATGTTATTATCTAGGACTATTCTCTTATATATAATCTTTTCTAAATTAATCCTCTGTGATGAACCTCAAACAAGGTTTATTTTAAACCAGGGCTATACTTTATTTTAATAATTGCTTTCAACTATAAAATAAGTTGCTTTTGAATAAACATTTTAGAGGAAAAACATTACTTGTGTTCGTCTTAAAACAAAACAATGGCACTGATATATTTTAAGATATTTCAGGACAAGTGAAATTAAATTAAGACGAGTGAAACATTTCTTTAAGTCTGGGACTAGCTTTAAGATGTGAATGTGAAGCCAGGTCTTCATCCAACAGAAAGTATGTGATGGTTTCTTTTTTCTATAGGAATAATATTTATATGTTTTACATTATATCTCTTTAGGAAGTGGAGACACTGACTGCCCACTGGAACTTGTACATCAATTTGGGTGGATTTCTCGTTGGTCTGCTTGTGGTTACCTGTCTGGGCTCATGGAGTGATCGTGCAGGTCGTCGCCTGGTTCTTATCATCCCTTCCTTGGGATTGGCTGTTCAGGCAGCAGTGTATCTGATTGTTTTGTACCTAAAGCTCCCTGTGTTCTGGTTCCTCATTGGACGGATTATAAGTGGACTTTCAGGAGACTTTAATGCCATTTTGGCGGGTTGCTTTTCTTATGTGGCCGACACGAGTGGCAGGAGCTCACGTACCTTCCGTGTGGCGATACTGGAAGCTTGTTTGGGATTTGCAGGCATGTGTGGAAGTATCATTGGGGGACAGTGGCGTCGGGCACAGGGGTATAAATTAATCTTTTTATGCATCTCACTGAGATTTAAAATATATTATCTATTTACATTTATTTTTCATTCAAATTCATTATCAACTTTTTATATATTGTACAAGCTAGTGGTTAGTAATACAACAACTTCCATTTAATTTTATTTATTATTTATTGCTATTCATTTATATTAATATATAACTTCATTACATTAAATTTAATAGATTGAATTTAAACTTACTCAACAGTTCTGTTTTTTGTGGAGGTTTACTTGAGTTCAAGTTTGGGCCACATAACGTTGTTGTTGTTGTTAAACCCATCTATATCATTATCTGCTATAATTTTCTCTCTAGATATATCAACCCTTTTTGGCTGGTACTTGCCACAAATCTTGGGGCGGCCCTATATGCATACCTCTTTGTGCCTGAATCTGTTACTCCTGACCCAGAGGCAAGACTCTTCTCCACCAGACACCATAAGGCTGTTTATCGCCTCTACGCCTCCAATGAACCCCAGGGACGCAGGACTGATCTATGGCTCTACACCTTCTGCTTCTTTTTGGTGGTGTCTGTACATTTTGGCTGTAGAGACCTTTATGTTCTCTATGAGTTGAGTTCGCCGCTTTGCTGGGGTCCAGAATTGATCGGGTATGGCTCTGCAGTCCTGCAGCTGATGTACCTCACCAGCCTCATAGGACTCCGAGCCATGCAGAACTGCTTGGAGGACTCTTGGGTTGCTTTGGTGGCCCTCACCTCCAACATCATCGGCTTGATCGTGATTTCAATGGCAAACACCACAGCACTAATGTTCACAGGTAAAGTTTCTGTTTAATTGTGTAGAACTGACGTTTTTAGAACTGAGATTTACATCAATAAAGTTATTTAGACACTTATCAGGAGTGTGAATTCCTTTAGAGTGAGTCTACATTACAGGACAAAAGTTCAGGACACATGTGACAGTAAAAGTAATGCTGATAAAGCTCCATGCGGTCCTTCACCTGGTGAATTAAACATATACATGTGAATATACAAAACAGAATTTACTGAAACTGCTCAACTTTTTGTGTTTGACAGGATATGGTCTGTGTTTCCTATTTATGGCATGTACTCCTGTGCTAAGATCTAAACTGTCCAAGCTGGTGGACCCTTCAGAACAAGGTAAACACACTGATAGTAGTTTAAAAACCTTTACCTTGATGTTTGTGAACTGATGAAGGTCTTTGTATTAACATTCCTTTGCTTTGCTCAGGGGCTTTGTTTGCATCCGTGGCATGTGTGGAAGGTTTGTGCTCGCTTGTATCTAGTGGGGTTTTTAACTCCTTGTATCCGGCCACCTTACACTTCATGAAAGGTTTCCCCTTCGTTTTTGGGGCTGTTATTCTTTTTATTCCAGCAGGAGTTATCGGGTAAGAAAACCTTTGTATTGAAAATTAAAACATGTATGAAGTTATATCATATTTGTATAAAAAACACTATTTTAAGGCTATATGTTAAATTTCTTTATTGTAATGTCTATAGGGGCTTGGGTTGCCGGGACAAGAGGAGGAACAGAGAAAGCTCTGTGATATCCTGATGCTGAAACTATGGCAGAAGAGTGAAGAGTTTCCAGCTGGGTTTCTAAAGCCGCCCACCATTAACACACACAAGAAGTTTACCATTGGCCACCTAGTGATTACCTTATACATTTAGACTTAACTGAATGAGTGTTTGTGTATATTTTTTTAAGAAAAAGAAAAACAGTATTTTTAAATATCTTGAATCATACGTTTAAACGAAATGTAATATGTTGACACAGATTTCAGTATTAATGCTGTACATATGTTATTAAGACGTAATCTAAATGTGCAGTTACATTTGATCTATTTTGAAGGAATATTTTAATTGTTTTATATTAAATGGTTATAATCATAAAGATTGATACTTTCTGCAAAGTCACACTGCAAGCTCAGGATATCATAGTTCTACCTCATACGGGTCTACGGGTATGCCAGACATGAACTGATCTGAACTGCTTCCCCATTTTAACCGGATCATGTGAAAAAGACTGAAATGTTATTCCTTATGCTGGTCTAAAAGTGCCAAGCGAAGCCTTTCCTACAAGAACTATTGAACCGTGCTTGATTTTGTGGCAGATGGAAATAAAGGGACGATTTCCAAAAAACATTGTATTGCTGTTTATTTCTAAAAAAGAAAAATGTTATTGTTCAGATTTGTATTTCAAATAAAAGGCAGAGATACACCGTAAGGCAATCATAGGGCGCTGGGAATACAGTTGAGCACAACTTGAGGTGTTAGTAGTTTAAATGTTCAATAGAATGTTGCTTTTCACAGTGAAAATGACTAAATTTATGCATGTTCTGGCAAATCCTAAAATGCTGTTTAAAGCCATCTTTGGAGTCATGGAGCTATTGTTGGAGAGTATTTTGTAATACTGTTCAAGTTGCTTAATAACAATTATAAATCAACATACTGCTCTGACTTACAGAATCTCTGCAGTGTTCAAAAATAAGCTCTTTGCCTAATGGATGATGCAAATCCGCAACATAACAACTTGCATAAAATAGTATAGATTTTGTGCACCAAACTTGACAAACCTGTAGTCTGTCACATAAGATCAATCTCATACTACCATTACCGACCTCTACTTTTTACTGCAAAATAATTTCTAAAGAAGCAAAAGCATGTATATTCAAAGGCTTCTCATTGGTGCAGGAACCAGTTCTGAAACTGAAATAAGAATTACTTCTTATTTCGGAATTCAGAGAGCAACTATGCCGTCTTGAGTACGACTGACATTTCACATATCAAATTCCTGAGTCAAATAATGTCCCACACAATTTTGGGAGTATGGTATACACCATCAATTAGTATAACAAGACACATTCCATGTTATCTATATTGATAATTTAAGTAATAAATAACACAGAATATTCTTGGGCAAGACCACGAAATTGTAGCTACATGCATTCTGGGTAGGTAACACAGGCTGTGTTTCGATTACACGACAGCCAAATTGAGTACTTTATATTCTGCATTAAGATACAATAATGTGTCACTTCTTTTGTGGCGCTTTTTTGTCTGTTTTTGCTGTGTCTGGCAGCTCCTGGCTGGGGCCTCCCGTCAGGAAACGCAGAATCTTCTCTATAGTGGCTTCTTGATACTCGTGAGACCATCTGTGAAATCAAACCATTAACCTAAATGATTTACTTTATTGCACATAATATAAAAGTTACTCTTAATATTACAATCTGCTGTTAAAACAAATTTGATAAACAAAGATAGATAAACCAGACTGGTCAACAATTTAGTTCCTATTGTATGTCAAAAGGCACGTGTCTATATCATGGTGCTGCAAGACCTGCTAAGTCAGCGACATGTTTTATCAAGTTTTGACTTACTTTATGCCATTAAATTTGAGAATGGTGCTCATGTCCTCAGGTAGAGAGGTCGGATCAGGCCACACAAAGTTATCAGTGACAGGAACAATGTTCTTTTTTCCATGTAAAGCCGTGACGATCTCCTTTGAAGAACAAAAACCAATATTATGTTATGTAAATCAAATATGATGTGTATATCACACTGTACACAGAGGTGGATAAAATTGTAGGCTGTCATACACATCACTACATAACCTCTTGAAAAAGGGATGTTCTGGTTAACTATTCTCTTAATCTTGGCATCAAACCTTATGGACCCAGTCCTTCATAGCAACATCCCCCATGCATTTGTCCAATGCATTGGCTGACAGCACCAAGATGAAATTGCGTGCTCGCTGCACGCTTGTGATCAGTTTCTCCTCAAACCTGCCGGCCTCCAGCTTTTCCACATCGATGAAGACGCTAAAACCCCGTAATTGTAGATGCACCTTTAGCAGGCTACAAAGAGAAAGAAAAGCATGGAATTAGGAACTTTCAAAAAGTATATTTTAATTTTAAACCAAAGTGACATTAAGTTGCACTCCTGGTCTGACCTGGCAAGCTGTGAACCGGTGGTGCGACGGTAACTGATGAACACATCCGGTCCCGTGGGCTGAGAATCAGTTAAACAGGGTTTGTTGGGACGGCGGGCAGAGGAAAGAATCTTGGCTCGGTGGATCCCGTTCTCTACATGACAGTCAGACTGCAGCTGCTGGTCTGTGATGTGAGAGATGCTTTTCCGATCCACCCCTGACTGAACTAGGCCGTATGTGTACTGACGGAATCGTGAATCTATTTCAGCAAGCCAGTCTGCCAGGTTATTTGGGTCACACGTGGAGTAGTTGGCATAGGTCTTAAGCACACGTAGTTCTCTTAAAAACCTGAAGCCAGAAATTAAGAAAAACAATTGTCTTCAACAATCCTTCTATCTGCTATTTTTAAACATAAATTCTTAAAGATTCTAAGTTGTAAAAGTCCCCACCTTTTCCGAGTTAGCCCAGAATTCATGGCCAGGTCATGGATCAGATCCTGTTCGGAGATATTCAGCAGTAGATCTCCATCAACCTGCAACTCCTAAGACAACACCTTTTTAAGTTATAAAAATATTTAAAAGCCCCTTTCAAGTTTTAAAAATCTGTCTTTTCACTATTAAAGATTTCGTTTTAACACAGCAAAAATATGATATCAAGCATTGTTAAAAAAATGGGAACCTTGTTCACACCTGAAACTGATCACTGTATGCACTGAAACCAATCTGCTGCAGCCAGGTCTGCACCTCTCCCACCTTCCAGTTGGGCACGGATGACAGGACACGCCTGGGAACATTCTCGCCCATCATCCGTAGTGCCCGCTTAGCCAGAGAGCAGACGGTGGCATTGCTGGAGTACATGACGATTCTCTTTAGACTCTGAACTGCACCGATCTCCTGAAATATCTGAATACAAATGTCAAGAAAACATTATTTATGCACTTTTCTTATGCTTTTCAATAGATCTGTGAAACTGCCATCGCTTCTAAAAAGGCTTGAAAACTTAATGTGTAACCTTGGTATTACGCTGCCTGGACTTGATACTGGTCTCAACGCAAAGGTAGAACGCTGCAATGCATTTCCCCTCCAGCCGTGTGCCATCTAGCAGGGGCAGCAAGTGCTGCAGGTCTGCGGCCGTGCGGCCCTGCATGTTGTCCGTACTGTCCAGGAGATTGCGTGCAAACTCGTCAGGGTCTAATGAGGCGATGAAGGGCTCCACAAGCTCCAGAGTGCCGGACTTCACCACCTCTTTCTCTATTTCCTTATTAGCCGCCAAAACAGCCACGGCAAGACAGGCGTGGAAACGGATCAGCTCATCCTCTTTAGAAAATGCCAGTGGGAACAGCCATTCAGCTGCCTGTTTTTCTATCATCAGGCGCTGGCAGCGGTGCCCGCCGTACATGGCACAGTTAGCAAGGGCGACGGAGCAGTGGCGAAGCACGGTTGGGTCAGTTCCACGGCACCAGTACAGCAGGCTGTCCAGAGCGCCATTACTGATGAGCTGGGCAGACGTCTCCTCTGTGTGTTTAAACATGTGCTCGAGAATGCCCGACACGCTCCGTGCTAACTGAGCGTTGTCCAGCTCGCGGGTCAGGTTCAGTATGACACCCAGTCCCATACGTACCACGTAGTCCCTGAATTTAAAAGGAGAGCAATTAAAATGTGCCACATAAAGTCTGCGCAATAGAATGGTGTTCTTAACAATTTCCTCCACTTTTTAAGCCACACGATTTTCTTTCTTCTGAATATTTTTAGACATTTCTCAAAATATCTTCTATTGGGTTCAACAGTTGAAAGAGAACTATGCTTGTTTTGAATGACATGAATGTGTATGGTGAAAGGTTAATGTTTACTATTTAAAAAAATAATTTTTTTTAAAAATATCTACTTTGGATGACATGAAGGTGAATGGTGAATGGTTTATGTTTACTAATTAATAAGAGAAACATTTCTCAAAATATCTTCTTTTGTGTTCAACAAATGAAAGACAACTATACTTGTTTATAACGACCTGAAGGTGAATGTTGAAAGCTTAATGTTTACTAATTAACAACAGATACAATTCTCAAAATATCTTCTTTACATGACATGAAGGTGAATAGCAAAGGTTAATGTTTACTAATCAATAACAGAGTCGTTTCTCAAAATATCATATTTTGGGTTCGACAGATGAAAGAGAACTATGCTTGTTTTGAACGACATGAAGGTGGATTTTGAAAAGGTTAATGTTTACTATTTAACGACAGAGACATTTCTCAAAATATATTGTTTTGAATGACATGAATGTGAACGGTGAAAGTGTTTACTATTAACAACAGAGACATTTCTCAAAATATCTTGTTTTGAATGACATGAATGTGAACGGTTAAAGTGATTGTTATTTAACAACAGAGACATTTCTCAAAATATCTTGTTTTGAATGACATGAATGTGAACGGTGAAAGTGTTTACAATTTAACCTCAGAGACATTTCTCAAAATATCTTGTTTTGAATGACATGAATGTGAACGGTGAAAGTGTTTACAATTTAACCTCAGAGACATTTCTCAAAATATCTTGTTTTGAATGACATGAATGTGAACGGTGAAAGTGTTTACTATTTTACAACAGAGACATTTCTCAAAATATCTTCTGTTGTGTTCGACAGATGAAAGACAAATATACTTGTTTATAATGACCTGAAGGTGACTGGTGAAAGCTTAATGTTTAAATGTTTATGTTTATTATTGAAATGTTTATATATACTATTTAACCTCAGAGACATTTCTCAAAATACCTTCTGTTGTGTTCGACAGATGAAAGACAACTATACATATTTATAACGACCTGAAGGTGAATGGTGAAAGCTTAATGTTTAAATGTTTATGTTTATTATTGAAATGTTTATGTTTACTATTTAACAACAGAGACATTTCTCAAAATATCTTGTTGTGTTCAACAGATGAAAGAGAACTATGCTTGATTTGAACGACATGAAGGTGAATGTTTATTATTACACATTCCTACATATGACCAAACTGATGTGTCTGCACAGTGGAAATATGTTGGTGATCCTTCTCTCACCTGTTCTCTGACACCAGGATCTGTTCCAGAAGCTTGGCAGACTCATAGGTGATTTCAACAGCCGGCGTCTGCAGCAGCTGTAAGAGCAGCTCCAGTCCTCCATCTAACCTGATCCTGGTACAGATCTCCTCTGCGACCTGTCGACCCACAGTGGGCATGACCCATGCCTCCTCAACCAGCTGGAAGATCTCGGCGATGGCCCGGCGGGTGTCCTCCACGTGGCCGGTGTCTCTGGAAGATCTCAGGGTTTTGATGGCGGAGCGCAGGGCAGGCAGAGAGCCGTCCAGGAGCGACTGTACGTCGGTACCGTGGCCCGGGGAGACGGCTTTGGGGTCGGAGCTCGTCCTTCGGTTGTGTAGTCGACTGACATATTCGGTAACCTTGAGTCTGTCCGAGCTGAACATGGAGAGATACCGACAAAGCTTACTGATGTAAACGACTGCGGACAAAAACATGGACCTCTGATGTGCCTTGAGACCCTTTAGTCCATCACTTAGTGAAGGCCTCACGTTAAATCGAGCTTAAAGTGACACTTTCACCTTTGAGTCTCCAGGGGTTATTTTGAAGCACAACAATATGATTAGATTTCAAAAACAATCAATGTGTTATGAGCGCATCTTTAAGCATCCTCGGCATCAAGCCCCACCCAGTGCTTCTTGCACGTCACGTGACCCTCAGCATCAGCACCACTGAGGGTCACTGCTCAGCGCCTCCTGATGGAGAACATCATGCATCACCGTCCCTGCCCAAATGCCACAGTATAACAAAGCACTATTTAGCGATATGAATCACAAATCTCTTTCCAATGTCAAAGGGACATTCCATGTACTTGGGGACACAATACAAATCTGAAGGAAGTTATCAGTGTGGCAGATCGGTGTGACACAAATCGTGTGTAAATACACTTTATTCCCAAAAGTGTTTGCACACCCATCGAAAATAATCCAAATCAGGTGTTTCAATCATTCTCACTCTAGATGCCTGGATGGAGACATCTTGGAGAATCCCAACTTTGTGGGAACAGTTTGGATCTGACCCCTTCCTCTTCCAACATGACACCAGTGCACAAAACAAGATCCATAAAGACATGGATGACAGAGTCTGGTGTGGATGAACCTGACTGACCTGCACAGAGTCCTGTCCTTATCCGGATAGAAAACCTTTGGGATGAATGAGAGCGGAGACTGAGAGTCAGGCCTTCTCATCCAACATCAGTGTGTGACCTCACAAATGTGCTTCTGGAAGAATGGGGAAAAATTCCCATAAATACACTCCTAAACCTTGTGGACAGCCTTCCCAGAAGAGTTAAATCTGTTTTAAAGAGCGGACCGAAATCATATTGACCCCCTAGGATTAGTAATAGGATGTTACTTATGTTCATATGTGAGTCCATGCAAAGCAATATTGTGTATATGGGACCTTGGCTTGATTTGAGAAGGGCATGGGCCATGACATAGCCAGAAACGGAAAGTTTTATTGTGTTACACAACTGTGCCGTATAGAATGGTTTCTGCGGGTCGGCTCCTGTGTTAATCATCAACTTCACTGAGGTCAACATGTTTGCGCAAGCTTAATCAATGCACTCGAAATCTGACTTGTTAAAGAACTATATGGTACACTTTTTATATACAGACCACAGCTTATGGTTTGCTGCAAGATGTAAACTTGTGTAAAAGTGCTTATATAATAACATATGTATATCTTATTTCAACCATATGAAAAAATGGCTTTATATATAGGCCTACATGTAGCAAATATTACAAGTAAACAACCGAGGGTAATCGGCCCCTCGGTATTGATCGGCATGTCTCTTTGCTTGCTGTTTTCTGCTCCGAGGGATTCAGTTCTCTTGTCTTCATTGGAAACATCAGGATGAAGTTTATTCTCTTTCTAGGACTACTTGCCCTTATATATGCACGTGAAGGTATAGTTTGAAAATATAATTGACGTTTCTTTTATTGTTTTTACTTTTAAGTGATTTGTTTTACATTTGTTTCTGTCAGAGTCATGTCTCGAAAGGTGTGAAAATGGTTTCGACGCCACCAAAACTTGCCAATGTGACTCAATGTGCACATACTACAGGAGCTGCTGCAAGGATTACGAGGCCATGTGTCGCATTAGAGGTAAGTTAATGTCAATCAAACACTTAGATTGTCTATTTTGAAAGCTGCTAGTTTGAAAGAATTTCCTTAAAATGAAGTCGAAAACTGTGTTATTGTACATTCACAGCTCGTGGAGACACCTTTCCTTCTTATCCTGAGGATTACGATGACCTCTCAAACAGCACAGAGGTGCCTGGCGTATCCAGATCACAAGACACACTCCTAATGCCACCCTCAGAAAACTTTGCTGAAATTTCCAGGCTGATGACACCAACTTCACAAAACTTGGACAAAAATGGTGCAAATCCCACAATCGCAGCTCCTGACAGAGTCAAAGCTACAGAACCGACCACGACTGCTGGCACAACCGCCACTACAGCCCCCAAACCAACAAAAGCCCAAGATCCTGATGCTGACGTGTGCAGTGCGAGACCTTTTGACTCCTTCATGCAGCTCAAAAACGGCTCCGTCTACGCCTTCAGGGGTGAGTGGATTATCAAGAAATAACAGTAAATATTGTACAGTTTTGTTTATATAGAGTGAAATATGTTGAAGAATTAACTTTTGCATATTTACTTCACATGTTTTTTACAATAGTGCTTAAATATTAAACTATTCACCAGGAAAATATTATTTTGAGCTGGATGATAAATCAGTTTTGCCGGGATACCCAAAGCTCATCCAGGATGTTTGGGGAATCAAAGGTCCAATAGATGCTGCCTTTACACGCATAAACTGCCAAGGAAAGACGTACATCTTCAAAGTATGAATGGTGTTTACCTCTACTTTTGAGTGCTATCTTTTAAAACAGTGTTTTTAGTCAATTAAATGTGATGTTTGTTCCAAAGTTCATTTTAAACAGCAATGCTACATTTTATTATATTACATCATTCTCAGGGTAATAAATACTGGAGGTTTGATGATGGTGTTCTAGATGAGGACTACCCACGAGACATTTCTGTAGGATTCGAAAAGATACCGGACCACCTGGATGCCGCCTTTGCCATTCCTGCTCACAGCCATCATGGCAAAGAGAAGGTTTATTTTTTCAAAGGTTAGGCCTAACAAAATAATAATAACTTCACATCGACTTTAATGTTGACTTAAAGGGATAGTTCAAAATAAAAATATGTCATTGTTATTCAACATCCTATCGTTTAAAACCTGTATATGACTTACAACAGAAATGAAGATATTTTGATAGTGGACTCAGTTGTTATTTTTTAAGTCATTGACATTTTTCAAAATATCTTTTTTCCAGAAGATAGAAAGCCACGCAGGTTTGGAAATGGCATGAAGGTAAATAAATGAATTTCTAACTTTACCGTTTCTAGGAGACCAGTACTACCAGTATGAATTCAAGCACCAGCCATCTCATGGGGAGTGCATTAGAATGTCCTTGAGATCTCCTTCAGCTCTCTTCAGCAGATACACCGATATTTACTATGATCGATGGACTGAACACTTTAACCAGCTTTTTGGAGGAGGTAAAACTTTTAAGCAAGGTGTGAATACCATACAACTGGTATTGTTTCTGATGCACAACCGTATGCTTTTTGGTCACTTGTGTCCAGCTCAAAGTCACCACGGCCATCATTTCATCAATAAAGACTGGATTGGCATCACATCTCCTGTGGATGCTGTGCTAGCTGGCAGACTTTATGTCCCGCCAAGATGGTCTGGCAGGAGGCAACATGACAGACCCTACCTAAGGGATTGGGGCCAGCAATGGAATCAACAACGGGGCCAGCAATGGGACCAGCAATGGAACCAACAACGAAACCAGCAATGGGGATCCAGAAGAAGGCAAAATAGATCTCCGTACTGGGAGTCTTTTGCCGAAAGGGGCATCAATATTGGACAGGAGTTCGCTCAGAGGTTTGGGCAGGACAGATGGCATAACCAGGACAGACGCAGAGAGTATTATGATAGACGCAATGACAATGATTATGATTATAGATACAACCCTTCTGAAGATATAGTTTATGACGTACTGCGCAGGAGACAGCCCCTACAAAGTGTGTACTTCTTCAAAGAAGGTAATGCAGTTTACATGGTTTGAACAGATCTATTATATGTTATATATATAAATCAAAATCCCTTTCACTATTTTACAAAGATGACAATCTTTTTCTTTACAGATAAGTACTACAGAGTAAATCTGCATACCAAGCGAGTTGACTTTGCAAACCCTCCATACCCAAGACCTATTGGCAAATACTGGCTTGGATGCAAAGACACAACAGGAGCAGAGAAGAAATGATTTAGACTGCAAAAGACTGTTGTTTAGTAGTATTTACAACATGATATGAAAAAAAATCTGTCTAAGTAAAGAGTGATGGGTTCTTCTCTTACTTCCTTTTTCCGTTCATTTATTCGGGTTTATTTGGGGCAATGTTAGCAAAAATATGCAAAAAGAATCATACTCTACACATGTGGTTCTCAGCACTTCAATGTAAAACTAAATCTAATCTACAACTACCCGTTTTAAATTAATAACTGTTTGGTGTTATTTCAAAGTCCTCATAGTTACTTATAGTCAACAAATCAAGAGGACCAGGCTAAGCACCTAATGTATATTTCTTATTATTGTGGTTATTTTAATGCTCAATGGATATATAGAAAATATTACATAGGAATAGAAATATTATACAGAATTGTAGTATTTTAAGTAAATAATAGTTGATTTATTAATAAACAACAATTCATTTGAAAAATCACCTTTTAATGAAAATACCATATTATATGAATACTTATGAGCAATGGTTGTAAAGAATAGTTATTTTTTCACACCCTTATGTCAAACCTGTATGACTTTCCAATGCAGAACACAAAAGATATTTCGAAGAACATGGAACCAGAATCACTGAGATATTTCTCAAAATATCCTATTGTGTGTTCACCAGTAAACAGTGCAATACAGAGCTTTTTAATGGGTAGAGGGTGAATACATTTATCCGTTCACCCAAAACTGAATATTCATTTCCTCGCCCTCTTGTCATTTTAAACCAGTATGACTATATATATATATTTTGAAGAAAGTAGCAGGGGCACCCATTCACTTCTATTGTATGGTCACAAAACCACTGCAAGTAAATTAGTGTCACAAAAATTTTTCAAAGTATCTTATATTGTGTTCTGCCGGTGAAAGAATCCCAAACAGGTTTGAAATGACAGAAGGGAGAGTGAATTTTAACAGAATTTCTTTTTTGGGTGAACATTCCCTTTAAACCCTTTGCACATTATCCAGATCCAAAATATCTTAATTTGACAATAAGGATAAAATAAATAAAGCTTTCTCAATCAAACTTGTGAATGTATGTTTATTCATATGCAAAACTTGCACAATATACTGTAATCTGTCTGTTATTCATGCAATCCAAGTTTTGAGCCTTTTGAATGTTTTACGAGAATATTATGAATGTTTTACATAAACATTCTCATAATTTGGTTCATTTTCAGCTTGACCCACAACTGTCTCATTAATAATGATCTCAGAAGAGGTGGAGACTCTATCCGATGGAGCCACAGTCTCATATTCATGTTCTCCTGGATCATCTGTTTGACTATGTTCCACCAACGATTTCCGCACGTCACTCTCCGGAACACTTTTTAAAATGGAGGACAGGGGTCTCTTGGGGTTGCTGTTGTCCTGAGGAAATTCTGTAGTCTGCACTATACAGGGAGAGCTGAGATGCTTCTTGCGACTAGGTTTCCTCATGACCACCTCCCCTTGGCCTGGCCCGGTGGCCTGCTCCCATACGCTGACACGCGCTCCCAGCTTTCTTCTCGGAGGTTTGGTCATCGCCTGCCCCCTGCCTTTGGGCTGGGTGGCCATCTCTTTCTGTCTCTGAAGACTACCCAGTCTACGGAGCATTGCCTGCACAGGTCCATCGGGGATGGACTCTTGTTTAGCCATCTTTTGGGTCTTGCCTACAGTTACATACACAGTGGTCAATTTCTCAGCATCCGAGTCTGTCTCTTGACCCACGTCAGAGGAGCTCTGGGGGTGGGTGTTTTTTCTTGTGTTGGAAAGAGTTCGACGCCTCCCAATAGGAAAATTAACAGAAGTCCTTACGGGACCAGAGCTGAATCTTTTTGAGTCCGCTTCTGGTGTCTCAGTTGTGTCTCCTTGCTCCTCAGAGGAGATGTTCTCCTCATTTTCCTCTTCTGCTTTTTCCGTCCCTTCCTCGCTGTGGTTTCCTTGACCTACCTGGAGGGCCGAGAGCATCAGGACCCCCCAAGTTTTAGGTTTTCGGATGGAACCAGGCAGATCCTGGGTAGAGCTACGGCGCTCCTTGGGGCTGAACTTTGTGCCTTCGGCAAAAGAGACTGAAGGGCGCTTGGATTTGGCAATACTAGAGGTTCGTGGAATACCGAAGGCTTGAGACATGTCCTCAGCGCTGAAGTTAGAAGGGTCAAGGAAGAAGTTACACTTGGAGTTCAGTTCCTGGAGCTCTCCACCAGCCACAGTTAGAACATCTGAGGGGGAGCAGAAGGGGATACAAATAAATGTTATTGCTCAGATGTTCAGATCTTGCAATGTACTAGTAAGTTACTAGTATACTTTCAATGTTTCTTGGGTCTCAACTGCACTTTCTCAACTGTGTTTGCGAATGAAAAAAGCCATAGAGGTTCGAAATGTCTATAGGGTACACAATTATAGAATTTCCTTTTTGTGAGAACTATCACTTAGAGAATAAAAAAATGTCACTCTACCTTCTCTAGGAGGTTCACAGTAGACAGCCTCTTCATCATCATCATCAGTTTCAAAAGAATCAACCACCCAGCCAGAGGACGGCTGCTCGATGAAGCTGTGGTTGAAAGTAAGCTCAGGATCATGATGAGACACTTAAGAAGAAACAGAACAGCGTGTTTTACTTTTACACGACTCTGACTCAAGTTCTATTCAATTACAGAACAAGAACAATAGATACATTACCTGTTACCCGGGGTAGACCCGATGACCACATGGAGATACATGGCATGGCTGAGGTCATGTTGGCCAGCACTGTGTAAACGTGATGCTTCATGCGGACTCCAGGACTCCCATCCCCAACAGCCACACTGGAGGACAGGTTTAGAACAGCTTGTTTGATTGTAGGTTTATTCCATATGGACTTTCTTTATCTTTTAAACAGCAAATTCATACCCTTCCTTTCCTTCAACTTGACCCCCACAACAGCAGCAGCAGAACAACAAGGCCAGTATTAAAATGAGCAAGGGAATCAAAAGCCCAGCTAAGAGACCGGCCCTGCTACCTAGATGAAAAAGACACAGATATTGCCTGTTAGACCCAAAGGGAAAACTGTGGTGCCCATAGATCCTATTGTGTTAAAACAAAACCAAATGTCAATGTCTCAATAAGTCAGTGTGTACAAAAAAAATTCTGTTACCAATATTTCCTGACAATATTTTGTTAAGTGTTGTGCTGTGGAGAAGAAAGAAATCATGGGGTTGAGAATCGGTACCAGAAAGAATCATCCCAGGCACAGGAAATCGATTCCAAAGTCCTGCACAAACCCTTCTATTTTATGACAATTTTATTTTCTTAAATTATCTGACAATTAATTTGTTTATTTAATACAGTTAAATAATAACAATAATTAGTAAATAATAATTGCAGGACAAGACTGAATAAGGGCATAACTTGGTTGAGGGTTTTTTGTTATAGAAGCAATAAAAACACTTTTCAAAATCGAAGAGCGCTGGGAAATCATACAGATTTAAAAAGGACACAATCGTGTGAAGCTTATTTTTCACTTTTTGTTTAACAACAACTTTCAAAGATTCTATAATTTTGTGTGAAGTGTGTTTACTGTACATACTGTATGGGCAAGCCCCTGTGGTTGGGTGGCAGGAGAGATTCCCACAGTCACATACAGAAGAGCAGTTGACACCATACAAGTGAACCGGGCATGTGATGTTACAGCTACAACAGAGATTAAACCATGAGTGAAAGGCCTTTGAATCAAAGGTTACATTTTAAGGAAATCCATTCGAATTTTTACCAAGTAAAAACAACCTAAAAATATCACTGTATTCTCACCTCTCACCCTGGAAGCCAGGAAGACATGTGCAGCTTCCTGTCACATGATCACAATGACCATGATAGCAGGTTTTACAAAGGAAACGACAACCATCTCCATAAGTGCCACCCGTGCAGGGTTTGTTGCATCTGCAAAGATGGAAGTCCATTTAATATGAACGGCGTTGAGCAGAACTTTCACCCAACATGTTGTGCTTTGCATTGATTTACAGTATAAATCTAAATGGAGCAACCTTGTGTATTATCAAAGTGATATGCTCAAGTTTGCACAGCTAGGCACTTTAAGAAGACAAGCGATGTCAAAAGATCTGTACCTTGGTCCAGTCCAGCCAGGGTCACAGCGTAAGCACACCCCAGTTTCCGGGTCACAGGGCTCTGTGTTTTTGCATTTCGAGCAAACCTCCTGACAACGGTGACCATAATAACCTTTTGGACAGGGCTGGTCGCAGCGAGTGCCGTTCCATCCTGGCTCACACGCGTCACACAGGCCCTCCTGTTTAGAACAAGGCCGGCCACCAACACAGTGTCCACAGCTAAACGTGCAAACACATGTGAAGATGAGAATACAAAAGTATGTTTAGTTAAACTATATAATGAAATCTGCATTTTATAAAATATAAATAACACATTTTTACTAATTATAGAATGTAAATAATTGCATGCAAATACAGAATGTAAATAATTGCATGCAAATACAGAAATGTTGATAAAATGTTAAATTCATTTAACAGGATCACAGTAATCAGTTTTGACTCATGTTCTGCTATATTAATTATTTAAAAAAAACATTTTAATTTTTTATTACATTTCTAATCAGAATTTGCTTAAATTCATAATATAGTATGGTCTAGCATTAAATAAAAATTGGTCCTAGGCCTTGCAGCACACAATTCACATTAAAAGCATATAAAACTATATATTTTTTCATTTTATATTAATAAGTGTTCTGTTTGACTTTATATGGTTCAAATTCAGCTTTTTAGCTAAGACTGGTATGAATAATAAAATCCTCATTTTTATAATAAAATAACAATTCACTGTAAAGACTAATAAAACTGTAAATGAAACTAAATAAATATATAAAACAGTTGGACATACTGAATAAAACTTCACATTTTGTGATCACAAAAGAAAAGCAAAGGGGATCGAAACACATAAATGACAAAAGTTTTACTATCTCAAAATCTTAAATCTTTCAAAAGCTTTTTTAACTGTAAAATGTATTCACTCCAGCAAGAACTGACCTCTTCTCACACCCTCGTCCATATTTTCCATCGCTGCAGGGTTCGTGGCAAAACGGGCTCTTGTAACCCGGGTGACACAAACAGGTGCCATTCGATGGGAGACAGTCAGCGTGATTGATATCACAAATGCACCGGCGGTCACAGGATGGACCCCACCAGCCATTCAGGCACTGACATTCCCCTGTGCGCTGCTGGCAAGGGGACACATAACAGTTACAGCGCAAACTGCACTTTTGGCCCCAATACTGGTCATTGCACAGACAACGGCCAGTGGTTTGGTCACAGGTGGATGTGCCTGGGTGGCACTGACAGGCTTTGGAACATGTAGATGTCCACCATCCCTCCTCACAGGTACAGTTGCCGTAGAATGGGTCACATTTCCCATGAGGCCAACATTTACAGCTGTTTTTGCAATGGCTGCCCCAGCGGTTGGGAAAGCATGAGCACTTGCCTGTCACTGGGTCACACAACCCATGAGGGTGACAGGGACACAGCTCTCGACAATCTGGCCCCCAAAACTCAGGAGGGCATTCTGTACAGAGGACAAAATGGGAATAAATATGCAATCATACAATTCTGCCTTTCCTCGTTTTTGTGTCTGTCTTTATAAAACCATGGATGTCTGGAAGAATAGTGATGAAGAAAAGTGATGTACTTTTTAAATGATTAAATACGGTGTTGTCAAATACTTTTTTGGTTAAATAACTGCAAAAAAAAAAACATAAGGGGTGAAAAACGTATGGCAAAAAAAGGAGAAAAAAAGGTTTCCGAAAGACAGCAATTAAAAGACTAAAGATGACAATTTTGACATGTACAACATAAAAGTTCAAACATCACTGACTTTCACTGTACTGCAACATTTCTCCAAATATCTTAAATAAAATAATACTAGATTTTAATTTCAGGGTTGTCTATCCTATTAACACTAAACAATACTCACGAGTTTTGCACTGGTATCCATAATATCCAGGTTTGCATCGACAGAGTCCCGGGTAAACACACACTTCATCCTGTAGACAAGCTCTCTCTCCCTCGCAGAGTGCTGAGAAAACAAGAGAGACACCCTGTAACCACAGATAAAAACCAGACAAAACTGCTGAACTCTATAATTCTCTCTTGCTGTCCGACAGGTCAATAAAACAAACATGGAAGGTATTTGTATTAACTTTACTGTTGGCCTCAATACTCACGAACAGTACATTCATTGCCCTTCTGACTCCATCCAGAACAACATATGGGAGATGAATCTCTGTTCAAGAAATATTTAAATAAATAAATATATATACACACACATATATATATACCTATATTTTGCTGTGTTTGTATAATCGAGATCATACGTGAAAATGTTGGCTTTTTAATTTAATACAAATATTTTCTTATTATTATATTATAGTATTATTATTTTTAATAGTAATTTCTTTATTCTTTACTGTTTAGTATTAGTTTGCTACTGTTATTTCATCATGTTGATTGTTGTATTTGTACTATCTTCAAAAGGAGATATGAGTGTTTAATAGTCTCATTCTCAAGGTTCGAAATAACGTCACGAGACATTGATGTTAAGCCGTAGTTTTTCATTCTCTGTGCTGAATACCTGATAATAATACTTTTAGGCAGAAGACGTTAGAATGAAATGACAAAGAGTTAAATAAAGGTAGACAGAGTCTGAGTTCCTGATGGAGCTCTTGATAGAGATTGACCAGAATCAGCATCTCAATGGAACTATGATTTCTTCTATTCTCATTAACTGCATTTTATTATAACATATCTTCAACTTCTGCCTGCTGTTTTCCCCTTCATCTCTGTCTACCTAATACTCTTATTTGGATCGGCAAGTCATATCTATAGTTGAACTGCTCTTCAGGATCGAGAAGATAGGAAGAGAAATCTTAATCTTAATCAGATCTATGAGGTGCATTAACTGATGTTAACGTTAAGGTTAACTTTGATTTGAATAATGCAGTACTATAATAATATAGTAAATGTTCAAATTAACATAAACCAAGATTAATAAATCCTGCTGATTCAGTTCTTTTGATTTTAAGTTTTCATTTTAATTTGGGCTAATTGTTATCAATTGCACCTATTCCAGATCATTTATTATTTTAAGAACAAGTCCAACTGTTTTGTGTCTTTGTTTTCTGAGAAAGCTCCTACAATGACACACCCAAAACACAGTTATGTAATGAGTATGTACGTTAAAATATGTATATGACATGAGATATTGGTACCTGGGATTCAAGCAGACATTCTTCCCCGTTGATGCGAGTGTCTGAGCTGAACATTGAACACAAACAAGCATCAGTCCCAATAAAAAAAAGATGTCCATTCCCCGTCTCGGTATCAAGGGAGAACCGGACCAACTACAACCGACCTCCTCTGCCACCGCTCCACGGTGCCAGCACAGTGGTTTGTTCTTTACTTAAGAAACAGAACAGACCAAGTTTTCTCTTTCTCCTGTGTCTATCTTAGGGGTCTGTAGTAAAAAGGGCTCTCTGAATCCCTTTGTTTCCTCTGCAAGTTTCCTGAGGAAGAAAAGGCAGCTTCCTCTAATTCAATAAGCCACTGGTTGTTTAAAGACAGAAAAACCAAGGCCTAACTTCAGGGAGGGAGGTGTCGGCTGCTTTTAAATGGCGTGTGTGTTTGCCAACATGTTCTCATCCTTTCTGTTTTCACACCAATTCCTTTATTCATTTCACAGACATGCATACACACACACAGACACACACACTCATGTATACACACAAAAACTGACATTTTTAACCAATAACATGCTGCTTTTTTTCCAGACTATTAAGTGGGTTCTGAGGTCAATCATATAATTAATATAATTACAACTTTACTACTTTCATTTATTTTTATTCTTGAGATCCAAAAATTAGGTTATGCATGAGTCACATGCAGGACTTCAGAGCTGAACACGGGCACACATTCATTATCTCTGCTTTCCTCTGGAGGAAACTCACAGCCTTCCTCTGTATCAGGAAACACCTTAAGACTCACACATATATCACGTCTAGACCTACACCATGCTATAAAGATGCACACACGTGTGCGCATTAACTTTTATCAGTATTTACAAAGACACCTGGACCATTATATTTAGATTCAGTTATTCTGACTGCTAAAAACAGATCAGTATTTCAATGCTGAATAGTTGACAACCATCTGAATATTTCAGTGATGTGTGTCTGTATGCCAACAAATAAACCAGACAATAGAAACTGCAAAATTTTTATTTTCACTTATACAGTATATTGTTTTCAACAACAGGTTGATATTGGTTTGTACAGAGCTTCACCGCACTGATACTGCATAACATTACATGTTGGATACAAATACAATTGGCTAACCAACAATATTATTCATTTTTTAAAATATATTTAACTATTATTTTAAAATTCAATATACACATATGCATGCTAATCTTCTAAAACTGTATAAAATAGACTCTTCTTAGGGGTTAACAATGAACGTTTTTATGAGGACTTATGTGAGTAAACAACACTAATGCCCTCTTGTGACATAAAAAATTTAATACATTTCTGAAAGTGATGTCTGCATCTTTGGTTAAAAAATCCACCCTATTATTCTCAGAACCAAAATGTAAAATGCTGTTTAAGGAGCAACTTAGAGAACATGACATCTGTGGTGTAACATGTACTAATGCCAGGTGGAGTATTGACATAAAAATACCGTGGAACACTCTCATAGTATAAAAATACTTCCAGTCTTCTATGTTTAAAGGTAAATCAACTTGTGTCTTTTGTTGTGCCTAGAAGTGCACAGTTATTAAAATAATACCCAAACCCCATTGTTCAGATGAGCTATAGTAAACTTCCAGCTAAACAGGTTGGAACTTTCAGTAACGCCCCAAACATATGACCGGTTTGTCCGTTGACATACTGAGCTTTTAAAACCATAAAAGGTTAAATAATAGGGCAACCTAACCCCATTGTTTACATTATTGGGAAGTTTATTTACGATTGGCTTAATGTACTTGTGCTTGTGCCTAAAACAATATAATGGGAAGTGTGATGTTCTGACCTGTTTCAGTCTAAGGTTGTCTCTTGAGTGACCATCAATCCGGATTTCTGCCATATGGAAAGTTAACCAAGTGCTTATTGTATAGTTACAGGTACAAAATATGTGGCTGCATATGCAACAACAATTGTACTGGACAAGTGCTTGAAAAACCGAAAAAAATATTTAATACATTCTTATGGGCGTTTCAATTATGTCTGCAAAAAATTAATTGAAGAGCTTATCGTGACAGGTATGTTGGTTGGTTGGTTTAAGATGAACAGAAAATCTCCTTCTCCTCCCCATTTTCCTGCTCATCTGGACTGAGGATTTCCCAAGTGGAGCTGGATGTCTGGAGACTGGAAGTCTGGGAACCAGAAATTTTGGTAGTACTGGGCCGTGTTAGGAAGCCAAATCTAAAGGGGTTTCGGGAAAAAACGGATTTAATAAAATCACTCATTAACAGGAAAACAGACCTAAGTATCTGTTGGAGCTTATACTACAGCTGTAAGACACAGCTTAAAATATATTTGTCACTTTTTAAAGACATTTCTAAATAATCCTGTGTTCACCCTGAAATGCTACTAAAGGATGAACCTGTTCTGTAAAATGAAACTGGTGGTTTTGATACTGAAGTTTAAATAAATAAATCCTTCCTAATCTCATACTTTCAAAACCAATAAAACTAATAAAGCACCAACTTTTTAAATATAAGTGTATATTTGTACGATTAATTATAATCATAATTAAATATAATTAATTATAATCGCACAAATAAAAACAAAGTTGCTTACAGTAAACAGTCGACAAGTCTATAACATAGGATGAGTGATGAAATGTAACTCACAGTTTTCTGATGTTTGATTCTTTGGGGCTGTTGTCTGTGCTGTCATTTTCATTATCTTCATGCTCCTCTCCACTCCTCTCAAAAAGCGGACCATCCATTTCATCACTGTACAACAAAAGGTGTTCAGAACAATCTCATAACCTAACATAACAACAGTAACATAACACAGCAGAATGCTTACTTACGTGCTGCACTCGCTAACAGGTATACCAAGCATTTTAGCCTTGATGACAGTTCTCTGTTTCTTAATAGCAGAGCGCAAGGCATCAAGTAAGAAACCTGGGCATCTCTCATCATTCAAGATTTCCCTGAAGAACAAAAAGTTGTGTCCAAAGTGAGCCATTTGACAAGTAACAGAATTAAAGTATAAGTTTGCCATATAAAAAAATTCTGTCAATATTTACTCACTCTCTTGTTATTTCAAACCTTTTTTAACTTTGTATATGCTGTATAACACAAAAGACTATATTTTGCAAAAAGCTTTTTTTATCCATTCAAAAGAAGTGAATAGGGACCACTGTGTTCGGTTATGCACATTCTTCAAGTCAAAAAAAGTCATACAGGTTTGATATAACATGAGGGTGAGTTACTTATATTTTGTTTTTTTAGGGAACAATCTCCTTTGAAACTGATGACATGTTTAAAGCAGAAGTGCCTCACCTTTGGTAATACGCAAGCTCTTCTTTTACTAAAAAAAGATTGGCCTTTAACTCGTTCCTCTCAAAAAGCATTTCCCGTACCTCCTGCTTGGTAAAACAAGGCCGATTTGGATCCTTTAGGTCAATGATCATCTTGTCTGTTAGGTCAATGGCTGAACTATTCTGAAAGAGGCAAAGGTAGAAACATTAAACCGTGAGAAACATCATAAACTACTGAATGAGTTCAAGAGTCTCACTAAAGAGCTTTATTAAGAAAACGATGTTATGTTCAAGTGGCAAGTTTTGCTTTGATACTTAAATGGGCTACCAAGAACCATTTAAATTCTACCGGTAACTGAAATTCTGTTACAGTATACAACACTAGTTCTGGACTTTTAAAATGTATGTAAATTCAGATTTGGACCTTGGAATGTAGACTTTGGGAAGCCAAATTTTAATTAGAGAATGCAATAATAGTAATGCTAATACCAGAATCTAGATAAGAACATTTTCTGAAGGAAATGAGAGTGGTGCTTTCCATGACAAAACTCGTAACTGGGCAGTTAAG
The DNA here is from genome assembly GCA_033220385.1 of Triplophysa yarkandensis. Taxonomy (NCBI): domain Eukaryota; kingdom Metazoa; phylum Chordata; class Actinopteri; order Cypriniformes; family Nemacheilidae; genus Triplophysa; species Triplophysa yarkandensis. Next base: position 10,281,937 of record CM065675.1, read on the forward strand.
AGTGATGATTCTCTAAGCCACAACTTAAATAAGCCTCTATGATGTTCTGATACACGTTCTGATACAGAGATAAAGGTGTGGGGAAACAGTTGCTAAGCTAATGTCTTTGGTTGCTAAGGACATGAATTGGCACTTGTCAGTCAATCAGAAGTGAAATGATTGAAGAAAAAAGCACTGGGTCTTTTCGGCATTCTGATGCAGAGTTATTAGTCTCGTTAAACAGCTGCTAACATAATGTGTTTGGTTGCTAGGGGCTGGGCTTGTGGGATTTAAATTAGTTATAGATCAAGACTGAAATAAAACAACCCAACCCCCATGTCTCTATGAAAATCTGATGCAGAGATATAAATGTTTCTATATGGTTGCTAAGCTAATTTGTTTTTGACGATTATTTGGGGGGGAAACTGACGATTACTTGATTATTCGCTCTAGTAATCGTTAGATTAATCGATTATCAAAATAATCATTTGTTGCAGCCCCAGTACCAACATTCCTTTTCACTACTCTTGAGGCCAAACATGACCTATATTTGCACTAAATAATGTGGAACTGAGGTCTTGTGTTACATACCAATACCATTCCGGCTTTGAGAAAGTACACAACCAAAAAACAAACCCAATGACAGACTGCTATCTGGTCAAACTAACATCTATGCAATGCACACACACAGGGAACTGATGTCTAACCGTGTTAGTAGTAGTATGCACGCTGGATTTCTCGAGCTGTAATGTCAGGCGCTCAATCTCCTTCTGTTTCTCACACAGGTCCACCTCCACATCAGCTCTCCTCTCCACTGCAGTCTTCAGCTGAGCCTGTATGATGTTCTGCTTGTGCCTGAGCTCTGCGTTTATCTTCATTAACCTCTCCTGCTGTTCCTGGAGCTAAAGAACAGTTCACAACATGTTTAATGCAATTAAAAAAATACAAAAATCATTCAGACTGGTGTACAGGTCAAACCAGTTTCAGAATTTTTAATCACAGAGCTATTGGCCAGATACCCTTCATGAAGAACCGCTTGCTTTGACACAATGTATTTTGTTTGAAGCACAATATATAAATAAAGGTGACTTTGACTTGGCTTGTTTATTTTGTGTCACATGTGCAGTGAAAGTGACACGCTATTGACACTGCATTTCAATTTAAGGAAGACAACCTTGATGTTGCAACTGAGCGATTACAGTCTGTCACGTTTTATTAACATGGGATTAAAGGTGAAATGTGTGGTGATATTATTAGATGGAAAATTCTATCATCATTTACTCACCTTCTAGTCATTTGAGTTGGAGTACATTTATATATTTGGCAGATTCTTTTATATTTCCACGATATTTCCTCGTACTGTTACATTTGATTCTGAGTATGTGCAATGCCTGGTATCAAACCCATGTTTCTGGCGTTGTAATAATAATGAATACAAAAAAGAAAAGTCTTTTGATTTATTATTTTAAATAACTAAAGAATACGAAACACAAATCAATGAAAATATTTCAACATTAAAAATACAAAAAGATAAAAAGTAAGTTGTATTTTGATTTCACAAGCAGACAGCGTTATTGTTAACCTGATTGAAAATAAATGCACAGACACTATTTAAACTGAACAGAGATGACATCACTGAATTCAATGATGAACATCTATAACTATCATCTTGTATTAGTGACAGACTGTTTTACTAACCAATGTTGTTCAGCTGTTTGATGCAATGTGTTTTGTTAAAATAAAGGTGACTTGACTTGACAGCGGTGCATGTGACTACAGCAGGTAACATGGACAGTGATTGCAGGTTTTTGTTGTGTTATTTATAGTGAGATTAACTCAATGTGATATTGCACATTAATGAAACAACTTTGACTATATTATCCCACAGGATAGATCTTGTACAGTGCTATTTTATAATCTTTATTAATCTGTGTGTGTGTGAGTATTTTTTTTATTTGTTGTTAATCATTTTCTTTCTTTTTTATTTAAAGCAGCACTTCTGTTGCAGAACGCCGGCTTAAACGCCTCTAGTGGACACAGGCCTTATGCCTGTAGATCTTCGGAATAGAGGGGTGGACTGAGTCGCCGTTGCAATTTTTAACCTCAAAGCTAGATGCCACTAAGTGTCACAAACTGGACCTTTAAGAAAACACAGATTTCAACCTACCGCTTCAACCTCATTAGACATGCTGGAAATCTCCTGAACCTTTGCTCGTAACTCATCGCGCTGCTTATCCACCACGTCCTTCAGTTTCAACATCACCTCCCGCTCCTGCCGCTGTGTGCGGTCTGGAAAAAATGACATTATATTTTGGTCTTTATATAAAACCTCCTACAAACAGCAATCCAACATTCTCATGCACCAGCTTTGAAAATACCAGTGCCCACTAAAGCACAGTGAATATTAAGTCAAATAAAAACACAAATAGCAATCATGTGGATGCCAATCTCTACTGATGTCTTCTGTTCACCTTCTTTTGAATGTGTGCATTGCAAGCGACTCAGAAGCTCCTGATTCTCTTCCTTCAGCATGTGCACTTGAGCCTGCAACCCATCTGCAGTCTCCTTCAGTTTCTGATGCCAGTCCTGACGTCACAGGTAAACAAATCATAAGGACATTAAATAAATCCATCACATTCACAATAACAACATGCACGAGCACCACTAGAAACGTCATAAGTGGCTTTAGTTGATGCATTTTATTCTGATGGGACACTGTATAAATGACACCAAGGGGGCAGACCGGAAGTGACCCCTGCATTTCAGGTAATTTTTTATTTTTTTTATTATTATTATTGAACAAACATAACAGCAACTACAGTTTCATCTACAAAAATACATATAATAATAAACAGTAGATATAGAGCAAATTAAGCATTTTATGTAATCAAATCAACGGTTGGAATACGATGACGTCATTCTCCCGCGAAAGATTCACGTAGTCTCGCGTGATCTCCGCCGTTTTTGAATTAACGGTTATTTAAACCGTTAAAACCGTTTTTATTCTAGTTTAATAACCGCAATACAAAGCTCTCGCTAATGTGCGTCACTTTTCTTACAAAAAAAGAAGTTTAACATCGTCCATGTTTCAGAGCTCTCACCGGCCCGTCTGAGGTGATGTTGGTGTCGTCGCCATCCCTCACGTGCCGCTTCTTCTGCTGGAGGTGAAGCGACTCGAACGCCCTCAGCAGCTCCTCTTCCTTACACTTCTGAGCTTGGTTTCTCACCGCGAACCCTTCCAAAAGCTCCAACACCTTCACTATCCGCGACACCAGAACCTCGACGCCAGCCTTGCCGTGGGTGTCGATGAGCTTCTCCACTTCCCATCCCACCATTTTAGCGATCTCGTACACGTCGTCCACGGTTAAAGACGAACACGATTTGTCGAAACACGGATTCGTGTGAAAAGTGTCGTTTCGGTTTTGATCGACGGCGGTGTCGTTGGGCTCCATCACGCACGTGAAGTCGCGTTCGAATATGGACGTTCAGTGGGAACGCTGGGGTTTCGTTTCGCTTTGAGTAAAAGCGTTTCTTTTCCCTTCAGGTTGTTTGGTAAGAACACGCATAACAGACATAACTCCAGCCTTTGTTCAACAGAGTTATAAAACTGAGATGTTGTTCCACGCTTTGCTTGTCCTGACTTGACTCCACACACACTGTCAGAATGTTTGCATACTGTTCCTTTATAGCAAACAACCAGTCATGTGTGACAGCCCATAATAGTTGTTTGCCATAGCTGGCCCTGCTCTACTGACCCTAGCAACCGGAGAGCATGTGCTCACTGCAGAGGACCTCGTGGAGATGGTTGTGAGAAACTGGCCTTCCTTTGCATTTGAAATACTTGAAACCATGACAAAGAGATTAACTTCATATAAAAGTTGTTTCCTTTATTTAAACCCAAACTACAGTACATAACAGATGCACAACATAGCTCCAGGGTACAGAGACATAGTACACCAGATTTATAAAACACAACTTAGTACAAATGATTACGAAAATTTTAGGTGATGATGAATAGTTTGCGGTCTAAGCAGATCATATGCTTTCAGGTTTGTAAATGATCACCCAACGCCAGGCAAGTATTTGAGAGCAAAAACAGAAAGTTGACATGCCCAGGGTTTCTGACTGCTTACATTACTGCAAAATGTAATGAGGCTTAAAGAAAATACGATACAAAAGCATTGCTTGTACTATATATAGTTGTACTCTGTCCAATTATCCATACATGTCTTCACGGTCAGCATTGTAGATTTCACCCTCCTGGAGTGAAGCAAAGTTTAGGAAGTGAGATGGTCGATGGACCTCATGGTAGAACTCTTTCGGGTTTGCCAATTGTAGATCGTACTTCATGTTGGGATCATGGCGAACACCTGGAATAAGGGTGAAAAGAGTTAGAAGCACATCAGCATTCACAAAGTCACCTGATGGCTTTTCAAGGCTAAAAGAATACAAACAGAAAGGCGCTGTGTTTACCCATGAAGTTGTAGTTCCAGGAACACTGCCCAGGCACCATGAAGAATCCCAGGAAACGGTCAGACAAGAGCATCTGGACTCTCTCATAATGAGAGGGTAAGTAACCCTTGGGATTATTACCCTTGTCTGTATTTTGCCTTCCCCACTCATATCCACTAGGAGTCAACTTGTAGGCGGTCAGAGTGCAAGAACCTGGTGTGAAACTAGACAAGCAATATAGTTTGTAGTGCGTTTATTTACATATCAAAGAATAATTAAAGAAATGAGGTAAAACGTGTTTCTGTACCTGCAAGTAATAATGATGGTCTTCTCGCCATCCCAGGATGGGTTGTCAGCCATTACCTTAGCATGGGTAGTGACGTCCTGAGGTGAGAGCTGGGGCGATTCATTTGGTTGGGTATGGACCCATCCAAGGGGCTCCATTTCCTGGGAAAGCAACAAAAGTGAATGGCTGGGATATTAGAGGACCTATTCCACAGGCACCTTGTTTATGAAAGGTTGAGTTTATACTGTTGAATACTGACCTTTAAGTATTCATGCTGTGGGAGCTGGTTAGGGAGATGAACAGTCTGATGTGTGCCCCACTGTGGCACCATCACTATGCAACGAATCTCCTTCACTTGAGGGTTATCGGGAGGGCTGGTTCCATACAGATACCCTGCAATCTAAAGTGTCGACAAAAAAAAACGTTAAATTGTGCAACAAATAATAAAACAAAAGGCATTAAAAATAAATTGACAATAAATCGGACCTGAGCACGCAGATCTGAGATACAGATGAACTTCTTCAGAACATTCTTGGGCAGGATGTAAGTGTAGCCAGTCTCTTTGATGTCATCCGATGACACGTAGATATGGTTGGTACGTAAGTGTAAGTTGGCAGCAGAGATGGCCCTGTGAGAACAGTAAACAAGCTAATCAAAGTACAATTCAAATACATACGTGGCAGGTCTACACTGCAATCACAAAGTCATTCATACCTAACTCTCCATTCAGTTTTGGAGGAGAAGGTCTGCGTCTCATAGTTGCTGGTGGTGGAGGTAATGATCTCATCTCCGTGTTTGTTGACTGTGCGAGTCTGTGTGGCCGTTAGCTGAGACTGCTCCTTGGTCTGCTTCTCAATCTCGGCTATTTGCTGCCTCTGCTGAGATGGCGCGGAGATCTCCATACCCAGGATGATGTCCCTGATCTCAGACTGAGTCAACGATGCCACATTCACACTGTCAGGAAAAGCAAATTTTACTATTAAGAACAAAATCATCACAAATGTTCATGCAGTCTATGCAAAGTCAGAACTTACTTGTTCTTCTTGCCATAGTCTGCCAGGATAAGATCTTTGAGCTGCACTTCAACTTTGATCCACTCCTCGTCAGTCAAAGTGGGCCATATGTGGTGGGGCTCAGTGATGGTTGTCTTGTCTGGCTTCAGAATAACTTTAGCACGATCATTGTTCACATGAAGTGCTCTCAGAATTAAGATCAAACGAGAGAAAGCCTTGAAAACAAAGGACACTAGTTTAAAATAATAGTAATAGCTCTTAGAAGCTCTAAAGGTTCAGATCTTACGATGGGGTAAAAATAGTAAAAGAGCTGCATTTACAGTGTATGAGGAGATGGTCTTTAGCCAGTCATCATACAGATTGAACAGAACCATCTGAGGTTCAGTGGCTTTCAGAATGAGGTCTCCAAACTTCTCCACCTTCAGACAAGCCTGGAAGGGCAGCTGAAGCTCAGAGCCCTTAATTACAATATTAGGGAAATCCAGCAAGTGCACCTGCAGAAAAAGATCAACTGTTAACCTACAAATGACCACAAGTGTGTCACCATTTATACCATAACTATGCTTAAACTGTGGTGAACAGAATTGGTGGGAATTTCTAACCTCAAGTGGATCCAACATTCCCTTCCTGGTTACAATAATCTGCTTGGGCTGCTCTTCAACAGGCAGCGATCGGATAAGAGCAGCCACTTCTTCAGCTGTCTTCCATTTAGCCAGCTATAAAAACAAACCGAAACTGCTTAACTCTGAAAAAATAACTTCAATGTGGGGGGAAAGTACAAAAAAAAGCTCAGACTGACCTGCCCGAGACGCTTTTGCCCTGCCCATACAGATGTGTGGATAATCTTCAGGAAAAGCTGTCCAGTTCTGGGGTTGAAGATGAAAATGGCTCCATTGATTGGTTTCGTGGTCAAGTTGCCTTCAAATGTCTAAACAGGAATCAAGAAACATTTTTAAACACAAATCTTGATGTGGTAAACAACAGACATTTTAAAGTTGCATTTACTTGCCTTGTGGATGGTGACTCTGTATACATTGGTGTCATCCACAAACCAGATGATCTGGTTGGAGAAGAGCTCTCCATAATTCTGGGAGGACAGGTAAGGCTCAGTGGGCTCTGAAGAGTAGAGTTGCAGACCTTTGCGAATACGCTCTCTCAGCACATAAAGAGCTGGGTTGGCCTTCATGATCTTTGCCATGGCCTGCTGGATCAGAGGTTTGCCACCAGGAAACCAATTTCCATATGCACTACAATGACAGTGACAAAGCCAAGTAATTTAAAACACTTACATTCTTTATCATGTGATCGTAATATTAGGTAATAGTCCTCTATAACTATAATAGAAAATACTGACCTGTGAAGGTTATATGCCAAATCGATGGCAATAAGAACCCCGGTGGGTGATGGGTAAATACTCATGTTGTCTGTGGTGTAATCTAGAAACTTGGCCCTGGCATATCTCTCAATGTCATGGGAGTCATAATCACCCCATCTGAGCTGAATGTCGATCCAGTACTTCTGGGTGGTGGTGCTGTCCATAACATCCCTACGGGAAAGAACAAGAAGCCATTTATCAATATTCAAATAACTACAAAGTTGTAACATGGTGATTTTCAGAGTTCATACTTGGAGTCTGCCAGAAGTGAAGGACGAGAGACATTCCACTTGTAGGAGGCAAACAACAGAATGTCAGCACAGGAGGAATTCATCTTGTAGGACTTTCTGGGATGGATTGTCTCTTTCTGGACAGTTTCTATCTCCAGAGCATCCAACTCTTGGTCAAAAACCTACACATAGCAAACAGAAGTATATTGACCACAAATCAATCATTAGTTTGAAAACACATAAGAAAAAAAGTTTTGGTTATACTGACAATGACCATTCTCTGCATCTTAATTTATTTTTAAATAAAGTTGAATTATTCTTACCTGACAGAGATCCATGACAACGCTCTCATGAATCTTCTGCCACAAGTGAGCTCTGAAGATCTGGATCAGAGAGATCTTGAGGGTAGGAATTTTACCATGCATGAAGATTCCTGTGAGGTCCAACTGCACTTGGAAACCAACATAAACCTAAACGACACAAAAAAAGGTTGAGTACAAGGAAACACCAGATTTATTCAGTAACTAAACACATCTGAATCAGGCAGACATACATTAGCCCTGTTGATTGTAGGAGACCACCACAAAGTAAATCGTCGGTTAGGAATCTGGTTCAGACCAGATCTCTGAGCATTGGTGAGTTTTTTCCATTTCATGGACTCCTCAAAACCACTGGCCTTCTCCCTAAAGAGCATTGAAACAAAAAAATTGTTCAAAGCTTAATCAGAGCAGTTATTTAACTGTATGTTTAATTAACACAAATGTGTATTCCTGACATAGAAACACAACCAGATAAATTACACAAGTAATGAAAATGTTTACCAGAAGAGACCTTCCCAGGTGGGGAAATAGGTTCCCTTGAACAGAGTGTGCTCAAGAATACCCTCAACTCCTCCAAGTGCTTGAATCATGTCCGTGCGGTAGTTGTTAAGATTCCAAAGTTTTCCGTCATGCCTTTGGTGAGTCCACCAGAAAGGATTTTGCTTCAGCACCTGAAAAACATTAAAAGACGTTAAACACAAAATACGTGTATGTATGTATATATATATATATGAAGTCTGTGATATTGCTTTAACGTGCAAAATTTATTTTCATGAAAGAAAGACTGTGACCTGGTACTGCTTAAAGTCTGTTCTGACTCTCCATCCCTTGTCATAGGCCAAAGTGTGTCTGTCCTTCTGGAAGAGGGTGTTGATGCGAGGAATGCCTCTGTCCCAAGAGTCTTCCAGATCCTCTAATGTTAAACGTCTTGATGACAATAAATAAATATTAATAAGCATGACACAAAAATAAAATTCATTTTTGGATGTGATTGTTAGGACTGTACCTGTTTTGAGCAATGGCCTCTTGACGCTTGAGTGCATATTCAGCCCAAACTCTTTGGGAGTCAATGAACTCACTTTCCCATGGCTGGATGTATCGGTACAGATTAGGAATCAACTGATCTTCCTCATGACTCATACCAGAACGGAAATGAGTGATGCCCACATCCGTCTGTTTGGACCACCTAAGTTTACATAGGGGACATTGAACCAAGGTTTACTAACCATGGCAATTAATTTCATGCAGTTATGAATATTCTGAATTGGATGTGAAACTTTTTGCATACCTCAGGTCAGACTGGGGAATGAGTACATGTCCCATTGAAAGCATTCCCAGACCTCCCAACTCTTTAGGGGTATAAAACACCACTGGAGGGAAACGACTGGGCATTTTGGAGTTCAGTCCAATCTTGATACGAGTTTGGATCTTGTTCTCACACTTCACCAGAAGGTCTAGTAATTCCTGAGTGTTGACCACAGCTTCACGGAAATAGGTCATCAGACCAATCAGAGCAGTGTTCCACTTGTTAACAATCTAGTTAAAAAAGATTGCGTGAAGTTTACACAAAACAGGTGTATTAGGCAAATGAGGGGACAACTGACGCATATTCTTTAAAAGAAAATTGTATAATTGACTTGAAGTTAAGGTTATACCTTTGTGAAGGTTGTGGAACCAGAGGCCATTAGAATTTGTCGAACTCTGTTGTGGAACCTCTGCATCGACTCATCATCTACACGCAGGAAACACTGTGCTGTTCTCTCTTTGGTTACCTAATAACCAACACAGATACCGTTAGCCACAACTAATTTTGAAAAGTTTTTGCCACAATTTCAAGGATGTCATCCTATTCACCTCATTCTGCAAATTCCATACACCATCTTTGTGTGTGAACTCCTCATAGCTGGTGCGGCACTTGGGCAAGATGCGACACTCAAAGCCACACATGTTGAATAGCAAGTTAGGATTGTCCTTGCTGTAGACTGACACAAAGCTGTTCTCCCACTGAATTGTGGTAACAGACCGGGGAAGGCGATTCTTGATGTCCCAGAACACAGCACGGCCCCTGAAAGATAAAAATGTAAAGCAATGATACAGTTCAACATTTTTATACACAATTGATTTGGATATTTAATTCAAAGATTGTTTAGTGCTTACAAATTCACATCATGTTTCATCAGCCTCATCCTAGCATCTCGCGGCCAGCATTTCTTATTGTTGTAGCCTACAATGTTTTCATTGTTAGGATCGGGATGCTCCGTCAGGTACCTCTGGATCAGATCTCTTGCTTCATCAGCAGAAAACCTGAGTTTTAAGAAACCAAAAGATAAAAAACATTAGTCTTGATTTTCTTAATCAGACACAAAACACTGCTTTAGCCTGTGGTTCTGACCTGAAAAAGATGTGAATTCGATCTATGTATCTGCAGTAAAGGCGGATGGGGTGTGCACTTTCAGTGACCGTATCTTGGAAGCTTAAAAAGTCATTGGGCATCTGCGGTGGTCCAGCCATCTCACTGGCTCTGTGCAGACCCAACACCAGCAGGTCCATGACCAGCCCATAGTACTGCACGATAAAGGAAGCAAACTGCAGCCCGCGGATGATACCATAAGAGTTGGTATGGTTCATGTCCTGTAAAGACAAAAAGCAGTAGTATAAATCAAACAAATCAGTATAAAGTTTTAAATAACACCAAGTAAGTAGGTCTTAAAAATCTATAGCCAAAATGTCAAAATTCAAAAAGGTGCAGAAACAGACCTTATAATTGATGACAACGTTGTTTTTGGCTGTCATGTAATCAGCAATATTGTGATCCACAATGAGACGCAGAAGCCTGTTCAGCAGTGTCAAGTCAATCTTCTCATACATCTTCTCGTAGCGAGACTCTAACATGACATTACATTCGCCCTCAGCTGTCTCCCAAACATCCTGCAGGTTGTTGATACCTGGAAGAAACCATCAAAATCACCTTAAAGTTGATTCAAAAAACGTATAAGCAAACCAGCAATAGCTACTAGAGTTCTACATTCTAGTACGGTTTGATATGTTTCTACAGTAGGAAGCCTTTTACCACCACATGTAACACACATGTTACTTTAAAAACGAAACTATATGCTCATCAAACTTTTTATGCAAAATTAGCTACATCTGTAACAAGTACATAACTTTAACATATATTCACGGAGTGCTATAAGCGCAAGTCATAACCAGCCAGACCATTTTCTTTTTTGTATATTGATCATAAAACTTGTCACATCAGTTCGTATGGCTCCTGCTGTGCTCTGAGCTTATTATCTTCCATTGCTGGAAAAACGCTGCGAGCCCACCTGACTTCCCGGAGTGTTGGAAAAATCATTTGGCCTTTGATGTGAAAGTTCGGTTTGTCTGACATTCATTACGCTTTATTAGTTAGTATAAAATAAAACTACTCAGTATTTATTAATGTGGTATAAAAGGAAAACAAACCTACTAATATTAACTTTTTAGGCCTATAGAAAAAAGTTAATTAAGCATTTAAATTATATTAATAGCACTGCATTTGGAGGCAAAAAAAGTGTACTTCAGATTTTTTTATTCTAAATGAAGAACTAAAGAACAAAAAACAGGACTAGTAAACTTAACTATTTTAATAGCGGCAACAAATTAATCTTTTAATTGAAATATTTGCAAACTTGTGCATGGACTGCATATTAACAAACTAAAGAAGATCATCTACTAAAGGAGTTCATAAGACATGAGACAAGACCTACAAATAAAGCTGAGCTTTTACAGGCCATTGGGACTCTCTGGTGTAAAAAAGCTGAATGAAACAAATTTACTGACCATATCAGATGGTTTTGTATGTGGTTCTATAAAGCAAAATACTGGAATATGATTTTTTTACGCTTTATTATAAAATTGATTCAATATAGGTAATTTAGTTAAACTTAAGATCACATCCCACAATGAATATATTTATTAATGATCATATTTAGCCATACCCATAAAATTGTAGTATTCTTAACAATCAAACGACTACTGTATGCCTAATTGTGAGTGTTTTCAGACATTTTCAGAAAAGGGAGAAGGGGAATGGGGGTGATAATCATTATGGTGAGAATGGCTCTGTATGACTGAAGAATGTCTGTCTGTTTGAAAGTGCAGGCAATGCCTTATCCTTTATTAAAGCTTCTTATAACTTTACAACAGAGGTTTTAATATTGTCTATGTTATTACAAAACATGTAACTGTTTTAGTGACTAAAATTCAAGTGTTAAAGGCCAAGTAAATGTTCATAAATATATATACTGTATTTTTTTCATTACACTTTATTTTGTACCTTACACTTTACCTCCTTATTCATAATGTCTTACAAATCCTTTTGACAAGTTATTTATTAGAGATAACATTTAGTGGTGAAATTCAGTGGTGAATTTTTTTACAGTTCTAGGTCATTACTCACCTTGGCACCATTTGTATACCAGTAGCGGAGGAGGTTCTGTGTCAGCTGGTTTGATCCAGGGTGGGAACAGTCTGCGCTTGTCTGCTTCATACCACAAGTACTGATCCAAGTATGCATCTGTGATCTTCTCTAGAGGTTCAACGTCATAAACTGGTACCAGGTGACTGTAAAGGTCCATGAACTCAATACCAACCTAACAAAACGAAAGAATCACTTTAGACGCAAGCTAGCACCAGGAACAGATCAAAAAGAAGCTTTTCTCAGTATAAATCACACTGGGATGTTGCATGTGTGCTAACCTCTTTGAAGGCTCTCTGTGTTAGAAGGTGACGTTTGATTCTGGACAAAGCCTCGTGGGGGTTGTCATAGGCTTGCTCGATCAGACCCAATTCCTCACGCTGTGACTGGTTCAGCCTTGACTTAACACTAAACAGAGAAACAAGGCAAAGTCAGACATGAAATGCAAACTCTTGAAAATTCCATAAAACTTACGCTTATGATTACTTTGATATGCAGTGGGCCTTACCTATAAGCCTCCTTGAGTCTCTCAAGAGCCAGGATGAGCAGCTTGGTGTCATGCTTGTATGAGAGAGGAGGGAAGGGGATTGGCGAGAATCGCCTACTCTCCAGCCAGTGCACTGTGGTGGTGTATATCGCCACAGCCTCTTCAGCTGTGATGTAAGGGCCATCCTAAAAGATATGCATGTTTCATTCAACAAAATAAATAATTTCATGTAATGCATTAAGAACTTGTGTTGCTTGAGGAAAAATACCTTCAGGTAGTTGTGTTGCCTCTCTTGCTCTGCCTTGAGGTAGAGTCGAGTGAGACGTCCCAGGTTTTTCTTACACACAGTCTTATCCACAGTGGCACCTCTTCTGATTCTCTCACGATTGTAGTGAGCTGTGTTGGTCCACCAGTCAGCTTTGGCTTTCACGTAACGGAGAATCATGTTCTCAATAGGGGTTGGAAGTCCTGGAACCTAAAATGAGAAATAACTCATCACCAATCATGCTGCACAACACTAACCAGAAAACTGGGCAGACATTCACCTACCTTCCAAGGGATGTTAGCCTTCCAGCACCTCCATGACTCACTGAGATGCTGCAGGATGGTCCTAGCTTTGTTCTGCTTAATGCCTTCAGGCATCATGTCAAGGATGTCATGCATAACGGCAGCTCTCAACTCCAGGTCGAAATGTGACTCAACACGCTGTTTGGTTACAGTCTTAGCAACACCCTTGGAATGTCGACCTGAATGAAAAAAAAACTGTTATTTCTTTCCATCTTTAACACACAACTAAACATTTTTAAATGATTCTTATAAACAAAAAATAAAAAGGAATTTTTACCCTCAAACTGTCTGGCCAGAAGGTTGCCAAGCCACCTCTCAAGAAGAGGGGTGATGCCCCTCATGAAGAACAGCCAGACTCTCCATCCTGGAGCCCAGAACCCACATCCTGGACCTTTTCCAACTGGGCCCTGTAAACAGAAATGGCCACCTTAAATACAAATTATAGCATTTTTTCTAATGTAGAGGTGAATAACTTTTCAGTGCAGGGTTTGTAGAGATGGAAGGCCACTCACTGTGTTAAAGCGGTAGTAGATGAGATGCTTCAAATCCTTGCACATTCTGATCTGCCTCATCAGCTTGTACTTATAGCGGTACATGCCCGTCAGCTGACCCACATGTGCAAAAATGTACTGCAGCCCATCAGACAACTGCAAGAGAAACATATGACACAGAGCTTTAGGCACTGAATGTTAAAACTTTAGAGGCAACACAGAATTTGGAACGTAGTCTTTGGACACATCATTATTACCTGGAAAGCATCAACATTGCCAAGTCTGTACTGCACATGGCTGTCTACAACAAGCTTGCTCAAACGAAGAACTTCTCGGCACAAATGGAAGGCATTTCCAAATCTGGACTTCTTACGCTCCTTTGTTGTGAGGGTCTTGACAGGCTTTAAGTTGAAGTTGTAGTCCAAATGCAGGTAGTTCAGATTCTTTCTGTGAATCAAAAGGTTCAGCATGTTGTAGCCCTGTCTGCACACCTGGAGGCCGACCTCCACCCAGTCCAGCTTTGTGGACTGGAAGAATTTGGTGGCCTTGAAAGAGCGGAACAGGTATCTGCAAAAATTAAACAAACATGTACTGTTAGTCATTGCAAATAGCTACAAGCGCTCAACTAGCACAGATGATGAAAGCCATTGCTCACCTCTTTTTCTGTGCTTTAGGGGGTCTGTGTTTCAAAGCGTTAAGCACATAGTACTTCAGAAGTTTCTGGTATGACACACGCACCTTCACAGGCTGGCCTGCAGGGCAGTGCTCACGGTACCTGTAGACATTAAAAAAAAACATTATATTTAACACTTTTATTAAGGCTTATTCTAAAATAAAAACAAAATAAACATAACACAGGTTCATAACCAAATTTGTCAGATCTACAACACTAACCAGTTTTTGATAAGAGGAACATCGATGGCTCGTCTGGTTCTTCCCGATCTAAGATTAAACGGACGAGGTGCCCACAACAATGCAATGCCATTAGCAGTGTTGTCAGTGTAGAGGGGCGTCTCCTTCAGGAATGGCTCAACATACTCTGGTAGCTCAAACTCCTCATCATCATCTGGCAATGGCTCTTGGCTCTGCACATAAGGAGCTCAATCAGCATGCTAGGGAAGATTTACATTTTGTATATGTTAATCACAGTATCTAACACTTACTTTGACTGAGTGTCTGTGAGAGATGGGGTTGATCAGAGGGTCAAAGTAAAAAGCAGGCAGATCAGGATCCTCAGTCTTGATGAACACCACATTGGGTGTGTGGTACCTGCACAGTGATAACAAATCAGTGTATAAGCACAAGATCCAACTCAACGAAATAAAACTAAAGCTGAGAATGAAATGTATCACATACCATGTGAGGTGCACATGATGTGGCAAGTTGTTGTAGAGGTAAGGGAATGCAATTTTGTATTCTGTCCTTATTGGCTGCCTGATAATGATCTTGTTGATGTCATTGAATTCATTCCAGTCTTCGTCCCTGTAAACATTTACACATTAAATGTCTGCAGTCTATACAGAAAAGGACATTACAAAGTTACAGAATGAACAGATGATACATACTGTAGGTTAATGTCTCTAACAAGGGGCTCAAATTTGGGTCCACCAGGAATGGCCATATTCAGAGCTTTCGAGGTGAAGAAAGCCTTCAGGTCAAACAAGTAGAAGTAGTTTTTATCAACCAAATCTGTCAGCAGCTGATTTGCCAATCGGTACAGGGTGGACATCATAGGCAACGTAAATTGCCAGCGCCGGTATGTGGTCCCATTCACATATCTGTGGATGTAAAAGGAAAATCATGAATAAAGGGAGGAAAAGAAAACCCTGTTTTTATACTTGTCACCAAAACTTACTTGTTGGAATCTTTCAATGGTTGATGCTCATACAACCAGTCTGCAACCGAAGAGTCCTCCTCAGGGTCCAGCTCCATCTGGATTGCCTCCAGAGGCTCAACATCCAGTATGTTGTCTGCATAATCCAAGGGAGGTTCTTCATCATCGAATGGGGGGAAACGCATGCGTTTGAAGTGCCGCCTGTCTCTCTTCTCCCGACGCATCATGATCCACATTGTGCTGATGAAGAAAAGAATGCCATCTAGTACTAAAATCTAAATGTACACGAAATATGACATTATAACTTTTTGGAGATGACCTACCCCCACTGAGCAATGTACACTGGCTCTATAATCCATGGGATTTCATTAACAAAGGAAATGGCGCCTGTTATGTGGTAAAGGACAGGAACGTCTCTGATCTGCTCCCATGGCATGGGCATGTTCTCCAGCAGTTTGAGTACAGCATGAGGCATATATTTCAGGGCACTGCAAAAGATCAACAAACAAACGTTTGTAATTAAGGACAATCGAAGCGTGCTTTATGCAATTATAAATACAAATGTATTTGCTTACCCGAGGTAGACCCTCTTGTCATGGCGAAATTTCCGGTTTGTCATGTCACCATGATCCCTGATGATTTTGCGGACATGCTCAGGTGGCATGTCCTCTTTCTGGGTATCCACAAAACCGAATTTCCTTTTCTCCGAGTAGCGCTTTGCCTGCAGCTGCTGCCATTTCCGAGCTAGAACACAGAGTCGTCGTCACACAACATTATCCAAATTAATCCAAAACAGAAAAATGCAACCATGTGATATTTAAAACACCTTTCTCTTGCAGTTTTTCCTCCGTCATGTAATCTGGTATCGGAACAGCAGCAGGAGGTGGTGGAGGAACACCTGGTGGCATTGTTCCAGCAACACCTCTGTATGGGAATGCAGCTGCCATGGCAGCGTCCACTGCAAAGCAACACATGGAAGCAAAGCACAAAAATATGAGATCAAAGGGCAAAACGTGAACATATGCAAACTGTAAGGTGAAGGAGGTGGGATTAATCATCGCAAAGGACAAAACAAGTTATGCATTTTAAAGAAACACATATACACAAATACTTAAATACACACACACACACACACACACACACACACACACACACACACGCACAAGCACACACGCACACGCACACACACACGCACACAAACAAATACATATATACACACAGACAAATATACACACACACGTTTATACAAAGTGTGTATGCATATGAATGTGTGAATATTTCTATATTTCTATCTTAACGAAAATGCTATAAGTGAACAGAAAGACAAATCTTCTTTCATTGATATAATAATAATATTATTGTTGTTTATTAAGTAACATGTAAAGAGATTTAAACACAAACAGAGTTCTCCTCCCCATGGCGCCTGAACTGTTTCCCTCATGCAGTCTCACAAACTAAATGTTATTTATTCCACAAATGACCACAAACTTTAAAACTTTCCACACATTAAACTCACCTGTGAGTATTTACAGAGTAACTTATAATAAAGGTTTAAGAACTGTGTGCAACTTAAACTTCTATGTCCTTTACATATGTAACAAAGCATGTTAGCTTAGCCTAGCATACATTTAACAGCGAGTTAACGAGACCTGCAAACAAACATGACCGGAAATTAAACTATCACTTTTAAATCCAGTATTTGTAATAGTTTGTGTATAACAACTTACCTTGTTAGTTTAAAAACAATATAAATCCAGTAAATGAGCTTCCGTGTTAAACAGGATCTGCGGAATGGCGCACAAGCAAACGACAGCGCACGTTGTGCGTAAACTCTTCCGATTCACAAACGCGATTTACGCATCTTTACGGTCACTCCTCACCGGAAGTGATGTATACTTACGACAACAGCGTAGACGCTAGTCTCGCATGTGACACCGGAAATGAAAAGCGCAAACGTTATGAAACATTTTTAGTAAGTTATATTGGTATTCTTTTTTATTTTTTTATTAATTAATGTTATTTTTGTTACGATTAAATATATAATCTTACACTGAAAAAATGTTTAGTAGAATTATTTTTCACAATTGACATATAGGTTTATTATAATTTATTGTAATTTTATTATAATAAATATTATAATTTATCATATTTTTAAAAAAATGTATATTGAAATCTGAAAAACAGTAATGAACATTTAATTTAATTTAATCATGTGAAACCAATGTAAAAGCTGTTCTTCGAGGTATTATAAGATACGTTAAAATAAACAATTAAATAAATGAACACAACAATTCTGTTAAATTTGTTTACTTTTTTTTAATTTCTTTACATTTTTTTTATCATGATGCTCCAAAATTATTTCTTATTATATAATAATTTGTTGAAAACTGTATTTATAGCCCCGTTTCAAATGTGACTTATTTGAAATATTGAATTAAAAATTAAAATATATAATAAAAACTCGTTGTTGTTATAATTAATTACATTTATATATTCAGTGCTTGTGAAAAAATATGTTATACAATATTATATTGTTTAAATATACAGACTATATTATATTAATATATATATGCCAGCAGATGGTGCTGTTGGCTCGAGAATAAGTTAGAAATGCTCCAGCTCAAAATTAACATTTCTTTATTATTTAATCCCCCAAAATTATTAAATTTTTTTATTTAATAAACATAAAGAAATATATTTAAAATAAAGTTAGCAACTGAGATTTCTGGGGCACCATGAACTTCACATTTTGTTTGTATTTCTTAATATAGTATTCACTGATGCTCCAGAAATAACAGTTGCTACCATTTTTCCAAATATCAGCATTGTGTTCAAAAGAACAAAACATACATACAGGTTTGGAACAATGTGGGAGTGAGTAGTTCATGACAAAATTGTAGAAATGCAGTAATGTAATTGAAATATACCGTCATAGGGAATATAGAGGAAGGATGTCCCTTCATTTCCGATGCTTCCTCTTTTTCACTGTTTGCCATCTAAGATATGTTTAAGGGAGCTATTCTAAATGGCGTCCTATAACTATTCTGGTACGTCACCATGTCAAAAATTATTTGTCAAATTATATTTGTTCTGCACCTCACCCAGTGACCTATCCCACCCGAAGCCTCCTCATTCCATGATTTCCTTTTCTTACAAACAGGATACCATTACACCATTCATCACGGTCTTACAATCTGTCATCAGATAAAATCTTCAGGGGTCACTTTTAAGTAAATTGTGTGAGATGCAGGTTTAGCCAAATTTAGATTATGTTGTGCAATGAGATGCCAAGGCCACATTTTCCTGTTGATGCCCAGGAATCATAAATGTCTTGGGTAATGTCACAGGTCAGAGGATGTGTGTCTGTGTCATTTCCTCTTGAACAAGATGTATTCTACAGACAAATTTAGCATTGACAATCACTTCAAATATTATTCAAATGATTTAATACTAGTAGGTAAATATGAACAAAACAATTAAACATTTTCCAAATGACTCCCTATTAGAATTTATATTTATGTATCTTTATATTGTATTTATGTTATTCCCTGATATTACCTTATAGTCTGCCAAAAAATATACATTTCAATCTTGTTTTAATATTCTTTATTCATTTATTTTTTGTCTTAACTCTTGAGAAGGTCCAGGTAGACTTGAGAAGTATTCTGGACTTATCCTTACTAATGTGTGTGTGCTTCTTGTATAGGGCCTTAAGAAAGTGCAAAGGTCAAAGGGTTGGTGCATTGTCATCACTGTCATCATCAAAATTCAAAGAAAGTTCACTCCCTGGTTCCAAAAACATTATAACATGTTAAATAACCTTTAAGTGCACGCAGGGGAAATGAAGTAGGCTTCTCCGGTGTTTATCCCGGGAATGTCGAAGACAGGATGCTAAAGCATAGAGGAAACCCTGACGGCAAACTTTCAGCTCTCAGTGCTTAGAGCAGCCCAGACGCGGGAAACATCAATTATAGCTCATGTCTGGCTGTGGAAAGATTCCTAGACCCTTTACTTCTACATCTACTTGCATTTGCTCTTGGTCCTGCAACTGGTAATCCCACAACAATCTTCCTGTATTCACTTTTCTATCATTGTTTAAATGTTGTTGTTTATTGGTCCTGTCTTGTGGATGCTCATGAAACTTTTCTGATGCATCCAAAAAGGGCAGAAAAATTAGAGCGGATTGAGGCTTATCTCATCCTCAAGAACAGACACTCTGCCAACTCAAGACACCGGGACACACAGGCAACATGATGGAGCTGAAGATCCAGCTGGTACCTACTGGAGAAATCATATTGTCTCCTGGGAAAAATGGAGAGGTTTACTGTCAAGGCTGCTCCAAGGTAAGAACAGTGTTTTGATTCTGTATTTTATTTCACATTTTTTGATGGTTGTTAAGTTTATGTTTAAAGCAGTGAGTTTGCTTGTTCTGTACTATATTGTTTGCAACATTTTGATTGTCAGCTCATGCTCATTATTATAAATCAACAAAAGTATAGATAATAAGAAACAAGGGTGTTTAAAGTTAAATAACCAGTCAGATGAACATAACACTATGAAATGTTAATGAATGGTGTCAAAGTGAATTATACAAACCACAGTACAATCTATATGAAGGACATGCATATACAAAAAATTTTATTAATTTATTTCCTTCTTACTTTAAACATGGAAAGTTAGTATTGATAGTCGTTTTTTTATATAAGTTCATTCTGAAAACTTGTATAAATGAATTGTAAAGTAAAGCCACACATGCCTGTTGAATAAAAAAGAATAGAATTGGCTTACTGCCCGTGTGACTCCTTAAAGTCAGTGTTGGTGTTTAATCTAAAAGCAGTTCTCAATGATCCATTAATGTTTGAACATTGTTGCGCTTGTCAGTTGACCAAACAGTGTTGTCAGTTAACGGTCTGCTTGAGAAATACTGACTCCCCATTAAAGAATGGATTGGATGGAATGCTACTTGGATGAGGAAATGACACCAAAATTCCAGACCGGCATACTTTTCCTGACTTTCTGCCAAGGTCACTTCACTCTTGCGATGTATGTTTGTTTGAGTGAATGCATGAAGGAACGAGAAAGAGATATGAAGTAAAGGCAGTGCTATTCTTATATAACCGATAAAGACAGGAACCCAACCGGGTGATGCCCACTTCCACCCAACCGGGTGATGGGAAGACAAATACACTCCCTTTAGTCCAGTCGGCCTGTCTGTCCAACTTTGCTTTGTCAACAGGATACAACCTTTCCTCCCTGTTCAGCTGGTGGGCCACAAAATGTGGTCCAGGCCACAGCTTCTAAGCACGAGTTTGAGAGATGAATCGATCCCACCCCCCTCCGGCTACAGTACCACATTACACACATCAGGTCACCTTCACATTGATGCAATTTTCTTTAGACATGGATTTTACAGGGGATATTTTACATAGTATTTGTGCATTCAAGAGTAATTTGCAGTATTCCTTCTTTTAGGGGATGTCATAACCTGGGGGTTAGAGGGGTTGACACCTAACCCTAGGGTTGTGGGTTCAAGGCCTACTGTTTGGTAATGATGCGGATGCAGCATTATAAGAGCGGCTGAAGCAAATGGGCGAGGTTTAAGTATAAATGTGATGCAGAATGAGAATAGACATGCAATGGCTCATGCATCTGCATGTCTACTGCACAATCTTGCATGTGCTGCATTTAATAAACGCACGAGTGCAGTACACCACTACTGTCTCTAGGGGGCGATGCAACGCCGGCGCACCTTTAACTAATTATTACACATTAAATTTAAAACAAAGGTATACAAAAAATACATAAACGTGCTCGTGCAAGCAATAGCCGTTTTTAAAAATACGTCTTTTATGTGAGAAAATTCATATAAGAGTTAAACATATCAGAGTACAAATTAATGAATCAAAACATTTCCCTGAAAATACGACATCTAAATAAAAAATGCTCATATTGTGATATGTATTAAATGCGGGAAGAAAAAGTAATAAAATAAACATTTTATTTTATGAGTCCTGGGATTGGTCAGTAACTTCCTGGTACAATGTCTGTGAGAGTGAGTGAGTGAGTGAGTGAGCGAGCGAGCGAGAGAGAGAGAGAGAGAGAGAGAGAGAGAGAGAGAGAGAGAGGAGATATTTCGAACATTAGTCTCAATCTCTCAGTGTATTATAACTTATATGAGCATCATATAAAGCAGGACATGCATATATGATCATATAGGACAGAATTAAATGATTGTGTGACTGGACAGAGAGAGAAAGGTCCAGATTAGAGACAGAAAGTGTCATTAAACTGCTTTCCCGCTGGGCTGAATGCAATATTTCTGGGTTTTGTGGACTTTGCAGTCGCTTTTTTAAACCAAGGTAAGAGTTTAACGTGTCATTCATGTCTGCTTTTGGTTTTAGAATAAAGCACATGTCACTTTACCCTTGATGACGTATGACCTCACAGTTCACACGTGTGTTGACGAGTGTTGTTTTCTTTTAAATAATCAACTTTACTATGACATCATCACGTTTTGTCTAAAGGGTTTTAGTGTTCCTGGAGATGAGTTTTATTTTATTTTGTGACGTAAATGATTTTTCAGGATTGTCACATCCAGAACTCTTTATTGAGCTCCAAAACAGACACATAATACAAATATAGTCTTTATTTTATCTCCTATAAAGAACTTTTTTTTAATTCATCTATGTCTTAAGAAGTTTGTCCCAGTCTTCTTTATTGTCACATCCATAACTCAGATTTATTGATCTTTTTTAAAGTAGAAATCTTGTGAATAGACTGTTAGTTTTCTAATGTTTAAATGCTATTAACAAGAGTTTTGTAGAATATAAACAATTGTTTTAGTTTACTGATAACAAATACATTCTAAGAGTGCTTTTATGTCATGTCCACTGGAATGGGGCCAAGTTTCTGTGGGGGGGGTTGGGGGTACATGGCCTAATGCTCCTGACCACAGGGTTGTGGGTTCAATACCATGACTTAGGTGCCCACTGAACCCCAAACTGTGCCCTGGGTGCCACAGCATAAATGTCTGCCAACTGCTATTGGTGTGTGTGTGTGTGTGTGTGTGTGTGTGTGTGTGTGTGTGTGTGTGTGTGTGTGTGTGTGTGTGTTCACTGCTGTATGTGTATTCATTGCTGTGTGTGTGTGTGTGTGTGTGTGTGTGTGTGTGTGTTCACTGCTGTGTTTGTGTGTGTGTGTGTGTGTGTGTGTGTGTTCACTGCTGTATGTGTATTCATTGCTGTGTGTGTGTGTGTGTGTGTTCACTGCTGTGTGCACTGCACCGGGTGTGTGTTCACGGTTGGTGTGTGCACTTTGAATGGGTTAAACGCAGAGCAAGAATTCTAAGTATGGGTCACCACACTTGGCTGTACGTCACGTCACTTTCACTTCACTTTCGAATCATATTTGAGATCGTGTCCCTTATTCAAACTGTATTTTGCGGCATGGGAGCTCACTAGTGTTCAACACACACAGAAACGTGTGAACTCTCTCATTCACTTTTTAACTTTGACCAAACGTCAAGATTGCCTCCAATCTTTTCATTCAATGATATAACTACCGTGACAGCTTCAGCTCTTCATTCAAATGCACAATGGCTATACAAACAAACTGTCATCTGGAATACGCCATTTGTTTGAAAGTTATCTGAGTGACATCAGACCACATTTTATCCAGTTCGCTCAAAGAGAATGACTGAGGGAGTTGAAGGAGAACAGCCGTCATTCCAACAAACCTCCCTCGATCCTATCTTATTAGAAATATGTGTATATGCTGTAATGTGCAATTCAAAGAATGTGTAAGGTTGCTGTACTGGGTCAGGGTGCATGTTCAAGTATGTTGCTTTGACCTGTGTGTGGTATCTTAAGGTCGTTGACTTGTGTCCTCAAAGTTCCTTGTCTGACATGTTTTGTCTCATGTGTTGGGATACAAACAATGATGATGTTTCTGTCAAGTGAAATGGATCGCTGTCAGCAGACTGCTTACCCTAACCCTTCTTTTTCTGTGTACTGCTGAGTTGTTGTGTAACCGCAGTAATTGACCAAACTCAAGCTTCTTGTTGAGTAGGCTTCTATCGAAGGCGGTCCTCTTGGTCAATTATTGCTATAAACAGTCAAGCCTTCAGTGGCTTGTGTTGGACACTTTCAAAAGCTATAAAAAATAACACGCTTCTCATACAAACTGATAGTTTGTTGTAGTGTACAAAAAATGGTTTTGTTAAGAACGCAGGTTCAGACTTGTTATTGATACTTGGTTCAGGGCAAAAACTTAAAAGAGGATTTTTTATGAGCCAGCAAACTCTGTTTTCTGGTTAGATTCATTTTTAAGCTGTCCTCACTCTCAACTTCGCTTTACGTGTCTTCCATCCAGCAAGGAGACGTTCAAAAGCCGTATCATCTGCTTCTTGTTTAGTCTGTTTCATTATCGTCCAATCACTCTGTCTTCTTCATTTGTTTATGGCGGCGCGATATGAGATTGCTTCAGAATATTTGGGACAGGGTGGGAGGGCTGGTGACATTTGTGGCCGTGTAATTTGTGCATTTGTGTGCCCAAGCCCTTCCCTTACTGCTGGTCTGTCAACCAGACAGCTGTCAGCATGTCCCGAAGAGATCTCAAAGGGGATACACCTGTGTGTGTGAGATTCAGAACAGGAAGTTCTCAGGGCTAACCGACCATGGGTGTCTTCAAACTCAACTATGGTTGATTGAATTTGACATTTGTTGCAGAAAAGAGGGGTTGCTTCAAATTTGTTGTTGCAGTCACGTATATGCATTATGAAATGTAAGCACTTTTTTTAGAAAGTGGGGTTACACCATGTAATGTAAATATTGAATATTAAATATCAACATTAACCTATCCTTAAACTGAATGCTCTTTACTATAACGATGACACGATTATCACAAAAAAAGATATTTTGAAGTATGGCACCCTTTCACTTGCTTTGGTTGTGTTTGTAATGTGACACTGCTGTTAGATTACCATGTTTCTTTAAAATGTCTCATTTGGTGCTCTTCAAAAAAGTCGTACATGTTTGAAATGACAAGGATGAGAAAATATTGAGAGTAAAATTGGTGGGTGGGGTGACCTATGAGTTTAAGTATATTAAAGCTCCAAATAATTCTGTGGTCCTGAATGTTTGAATACAAAGGTACAAATCAATCCATGGAGTGTATAAGTGCTGTTAACCATGATATTTGCATACAGTATGAAAAGGAAAGCGTGTCTTTGCTCTCATCCAGTTTGAGAGCTGGAATTTCGGGGGATGAGAAAGAGATCCTTTGAATGTTCACTTGTGTGAGTAAATGTCTGCCCTGTGGTGAGTCATGAGCTCATTGTAGGATCTGCAGTTTTTCTTCATTTAGCTGTGGCTTTTCCACTTCAAATTTCCCATAGAGGGCCCTGCCCTTAGACTCCATTCTACACCAAATCAGGAATAAACTACAGGGCTTACTAAAAATATGATGGTAACATAATATGATAGCACATTCTTGTACCAGTATTACCCTTAGTACATCTTTTACAGTCATCATCAGGGCACCAGAAGAAAAACCGTAAAAGCACAATTTTGTTCCAGTGAAAGTTGTCAAGAATAAGTAAATAGAATAAGTCATATTAGTGACTGTCATTGTGTTTTTTCGAACAAGTTGTGATAGGAGCTTTGGCCTGCTCACTGAGACGCACACACGCACACACACTTCCATAACTACTGATTAACCTGATGGTGTTAGGAATTCTCTCTAAGCCATCTCAGATCCTTTGACACAGGCTTAAACTGTGTCCTGATTGACATGGGTGGATGCTGGGGCTGCAGTCGTGGGATTAGAAACTGGCGGCTGAGGTTGCATTCCTTTTTCCAGAGGTTTTCCCTGGAAAAAGCACACAGATGAAATTACAGCGGTGATTACATCTCTTTGCTGGTAGCACTGTGGAATTTCACTTTAGTTTATTCATTCCCGATCGCTTGATTAGACATTATGTATGCTTTCTTTGTGTGGCTGGCAAATCCGATAATGGCTTCACTTTAAAGGGAATAACATATAATGGCTTGAATATGTGATGTTCAACTTGCTCAATAAGACAGAAAAGCTGTTTTTGACGTTACCCTGTTCTGAACCTGTACTTAACATATGTACCCAGATGTTCATGGTACCATCCTACAGAAGTAAGAGTGATGCGTTCAAATGAAGACCTTTGAAGTGAAATCTTTATGAGCTGATACTGGCTCTTCTTACAATCAGCTTATTGCGACCTGGAAGGTGTGGGTTAATATTTAACAAGGCATGTCGATAAGTCTTGCAATTCATGCCAGGTGTGTCCATGCAGAAAAGAAACGAAGGGTGTAATATGCATATCAAGCCAGGGCTGTGGACCATAGTTTGAGTATGTATTGTATGTTTCAATGTTAGGCTGAGCCATAGAGTTAAAGCAGTGTTCGCATTGTTATGGGGAAAAATTCCATGTCGATGATAGCACCATTCTTGTTGAGGCCTGTTGCTTGTTGGGCAGCTTGTTCTAGTATATCTTTTGACCTCGGTCGTATCAAACACAGACATGTGTAATGGGGTTCTGTGTTATATATGTCTTCGTTAGGCTATGGACTAATCCAAAGATCTTTTTACCATCAGCATCCTTTGGAAATTGATCCAATCTTAGCTAGGAATGACAGCTGGTCTGAGACTCAGAGAACACAGCTTGCTTTTCAGATAGTGATACACATATTGTTATGTTTATGTTAAAGATTAATGCCATTTAATTAATATGATTAAAATGTGTATTACTGGTTTTATTATTGACCCCATTGCTTTGTGTCTTTCCTCCTGTCTTCTCTCTTTACCACGCCTTCTAGTGTGCTCTGATAGGTTAAACAGTCTAGTCTACTGTTATTGATCAACTCGGTTTTCAGTTTCTGCCTCACCACCAGTGATGAGACGACATCATATGAATCCAGTTACTTGACTCTCCGAAGACACCTCACGGAAGGAACAGAATGCCTCAAACCTGGTGTTTGGTGTGGTTCAGTTGAAGATTATAATATACTTTTTGATTTTTTAACTTAATGGATTGTTTACAGGTAATAACACACACAAAGGAAATGTAAAATGAGGTTTGTAATCCTAGAGGCACTTTAAACATAGCTTTATATATTGGTTTAGTTGTAGATAGATCCACGTCATTCATGTCTGGCTTTGCACTTCGGGGAACCATAGCACGTCTTGGCCGTCACTCATGTCAAAAGTAGGCCCTCTACACAAGCATATTTGCCATCATGATTTCGGTTGAGATAAGCGAGTGTGAAAAGTCCTGGCTTGTTCTTGAACGATTTTCAGATTTAACACACCTACTGTTAGACCTTTTTTCCTAAAAATTCACCGCGGTGAAGTGAGAAAACAAGTGGTGACACATTCAGTCATAAACTCCCAAAGTTCCTTATGATGTAACTACACTTGTTTGTTGTAATAGTAATTAGTCAAAATAAACTGGCACATATATTTTTTTGCAATCCACAAATGAGTCAATGTATGAGTAACTTCTCCCACATTACCTCTATTGCTGGCTTAAGGGTGGTTGTCCTTTTGCCCTTCCCTAAGGGAACTGCTGGTATCTCATAATAATGATTGATAAGTGTGGAATGAATGGGCGTGGTAACTCTCTGGACCCAGTGCTAGACATTGTCCCGATTGCCGACTGCAGAAACTGAGCATCTGTTCACCAGCTGGCTGTTCTGCCAAATGGTCTGCATTTAAATGACGCATCTGTGTGTGGTATGGGTGTCCACACTGATACATTTATTTTAACCTCACCCCATGACTTACAATTGAGCCACTCTGATGGTGTCATGTCAGTCTCCGTCATAGCTGAGTTGTTGTAAGAGGATGTTGAAATAAATCCTTTTATGTTTCCATAGGGAAAAATGTTCACAACGGGATTCCTAAATGTTTGCTTCATCCTGTGGCTTGTGTTTTCTCGAAAGGCCGGATTCTTTGTCTGAAATCGGGATGGAGGAAAAAGGTGATGCTCTATCAGGGTTTATATATCAGGGGTGTTCTCAAATGAATACTCAGGAAATAAGCAAGTATGGGAGAATACCAAATGTGCTAGTGCATTTGAACAAAATAATTTCAAGAAGTTAAGAAAGTACAGAAAATCAGTGCAGGAAACTTGAGTAAATTATCAATGCATTACAGTCGTGAATAAGTATTAACACAGAAATAGAAAAGTATATCACTAGTTCCCTGCTAACCCTAATTCTAAAGCTTAATACCAAATTCTCAGATTAACCAAGCCAGTATAGGGCAGACATCATTTTTTAAATTGATGTACGTCACACTTTGACCCAAATTCCTCTAACTGCACTCATGATAACATGCCTCTGTATCTTTGTGATGCATCCAGCAATGGATTTCAGCTTTCTTTCTCAATCTGTGAGCTTATGATGGTGTTTAGCTCCAACATCTGTCAGTTGTACTACTTGGAAGTACTATTCTCACACATATTAAGTGCTTGTTTAAGTCATGTCACTGTTCATTGGAATGGGATGGTTTGACCGAAGCCGGACATACAGTGTGTGAGTTTGTGGGTCCTGAAATCTGCATTTTTTTTGTGTTTCGAGAATTGTTGGTTCTCTCATGCTCTCAAACCGGAAAACAATGAACAGGAAGATCTATCGTGGTTTCCGGGACTGTTATGCATCCCATTTCCAGTGGATGTGGTGTTGAAAATGAAATATCATCATGTTTAATTGAACACTGATAGCTCGGCATCCTTGGCTTTTGAGAAGAGAGAGAGTTTTCGGATACAGTTTTTGTCACTGGTCTAAGGAGGTGTTTCTATTCAAACAAACAGTCAAGATTAGTTTATAGTTTATAGTATATTAAATTAATGCCGCAATGTGTAACTTTAAGATACCGTCTGGTCCTTCTTCTAATTTTGGATTTTTTTGGTTGTGGGTTATTAACTGTGATCAATCTGTACAGTTACTAATCATAAAGTCTACAAAAAAGCGAATGGACTTCAGAGAATGCCATGATTGTAGGCATCAAGTTACTTCTGTAACGAGTCGATGACATCACGTGACACATTGGCATATTGTCCACCCCGTCGCTTGTAGTGATGCGGTAGCTGAAACTATTTTCATCACCAAGCCGCACGTTTCTTAAAGTTGAGAAAATGCAATGCACTCTCTTTTAGGAATCCATTGACCAATACAAGTTTTTTATTACTTAAAATGCTGTCTTTCAACTGATCCACCTATTTCCAACCCCTCAGAATAAAGCATATTCAGTACAAGCCATTATATGCCCCATTGCAGCTTTTGTTTTTGCGTGGGTTCCCAAAGTTATAAACACAGCTTGTTAGAGGCCAGAGATAGAATAAGGGAAGGAGGAGGTGGCTGTGTCATCTCTGTTCCAGCCTCCATCAGTTCGGCATTGGATAGACACAGAACTCTTGTGGGAACCCCCTGTCCCACGCTGAGAAGCATAACGTGCCCTTATAAGGCATTGTGGGTATTCTAGGCTCTGGGAGGAGGAGACATGACCACAACACTGCCAACCCATCTGCGACTGTATATGAAAGCAATGGGAATTCCAGCTGGCTTTGAGCCCCTGCGTTGTGCTTTATTCCCAGACCGGTCCTGGAAAAAGGAACACCAGATGGGGGCTGGATACAGGGCTTCTGGATGAGTAGGATGTTTGGAGTTCCTATACAACAAGTACAGTCGTGTCGCTTGAACTTAGTTCAACTTTGTTTTTGTCAGAGGTGAGAAAAGGGGTGCATGTGGAGGTCATATTTGTATTTTTGTAGCCTTACCAATTCACCTGCTTGGTAGCGGAGAGGTGGGTGTGGCTCAGTGTGTTCCCACCCTCAAATGTGTGGCTCCGCCCACATGTTGCTCCACAAACTTGACTCTAAATAACATGATTCATGCTCTTAAAGCGCAGATTTCCTCCCTCCAGCATCATTGTAACTGTTGTGAAGTAATCATGAGTTGGTAAGGATTGTTTAAAAACACTCGAGGAAACACTGGCTGTCTATTTGGAAAATAGCTGAATTGAATTTGTGGAAATTGTCTTGTGCACATCATTGAGAAACACAGAATCCATGATTTTACACAGAAGCCATGTGTTTCCCAAAATTTTAAGTGATTAATGAGCCGCGGACCTAAAGAAATAATTTGCCATAACATTAAAACTCTTTCTAAATGTACTCACCCTCATGTCTTTCTTTTCCAGAACACAAAAGGATATATTTGGAAGAATGTTGGTAACTGGACATTGGCAACCATTCATATACAGACACTGAAACATTTTTCGAAATAATAATTGTTTTCCTTGAGAGAAAGTCACATAGTGGTTTTAACAATATTATGGTAAATAACTATTTTAAGATGAACAATCCTATTAACTCTGTCATTTGGAGAAGATCCCTTAATTAAAAAAAAAGAAAACATTTGTCTAGCAGAACAAGTCTTCTTAAAATGTGATTGTCCTGCACAATGGAAGCAAGCCACAAACTTGTCAATATGTCATGTGACTAACAAAGACAAAGGGATGAGAGTCAACAAAAGAGATCAAACTTTTTTTTTTAAGTCTGTGCTTTACTCTCAGTCAACAGCGAAACTTCCTGAACTGTATGTTGCCACAGTGACCTTTTATAGTTAGATCATAACATTGAAGTAAATTCTCTGATTACTACACTATGGTGACAGCAATTGGTTTCCCCTCCGTGTCTGCTGCTATATCTAGTATTGTGCTGAGTATTTCACACCCACATGTATTCCATTTTTCCATTTTATAATCACATTACTTGTACGTTTTGAGTTCCCAAAATCATATACCTCCCTCAGTTATCATCTTACATCCATGAGACCATTGTTACTTTCTCCATACCATTCAAACTCCCTCTGCAGGCCTATAAATTCTTTAGTTTTTCTTTCACCTTCACCCTTGGCTAATGTTCCCATCCTTCTTTCCCATGATGCATCTGCTTCCCAAATCATGTCTTTCTCACCACTCCCATTGCTCACGGCAGTGACACGTTTGTAAACAAAGAAGAATTTATTGTCATTGTGTTGTATTTGCTCTGTTACCACATTCTCAGGACGGTTTTAAAAGTCATGAACAAAGAGAGCACTTGAAAAAAAACTGGATTTATGTATAGAAATGTTTCTATGTTTTAAGTGTGATTTTTAGCTGCCTAAAATGCTGAGATAAGGGTCAGCCTAAGCAGAGGAAGTATGTTGTAAGCTCAGAACTAAATAGGCTGACAAAGTTTAAACATCAGGGTCAGGATTTGCTCCCCCGTACGCCCACAATTATTTAGTTAACATCATGTCATTGCAAACACAATAGGAGGATTTTCTGAAATTGGTTGCAGTTTCAATTCAATTGCAGTCAATGGTGATTATAAGGTTTTTGAAAAGATTCAAAAGCATTACAAAACGAGTCCATAAGATACATTACAATCCTGCTATATTCGAAACCTTTGAAGGCCTATGAAAGCTCTTTCGTTGGCATTCTGCACGGTAGAGATGTTACACTGTCCTATTTGTAAATATCATTCTTTCAGATTTTTTACCATAAATTTTCAATAAAGTGGTTTTGATTGCTTAGAAAATTATATAAAAAAAAAAGTGCAACTGCTTTGGCATGATGCAAGGGTGCTATTTTAACAGCCTTCCGCTTTAGGAGTTCTATAACTTTAACAAGACTGCTTGTAACTGTGCTTTTAATTTCACGTGTTAGTGGATTTTATTACTATTGATCTTTTAGTCTTTTAGTGGGAACGTGTTCACGACACAACCGTTTCCACAAATAGACCTGTTCTGGTTTGTGAGTATAAATAGGCTTGTCACAGAGTGGGAGGAGTGAAGATGGGAGGGGCAGTGAGAGAAAAAAGGAGGAGGAGGGCGCAATGACCAAACATTTTCATGTTTCATCACACAATATTTGAATCAGAATGCCTCTCGCACACTATCATTGAGCATTGACGACAATCCATTTTTAAATATGCTCATGTGGACAGATGACGTGGTTATGGTCAGGGACAAAGAGAATGACAATTGATTTGTTTGTGCAGATACAGAACATCAAGTCCAGCGACTGAGTTTGTGGGGAAGATTGTTAAAAAATCTATTAAACGTGTAAAAAAGCTTTTAATAAAGTATATCATAACAACTGTAGCTACGGAAATGTATTCGTGTTAAGAACAAATACCATACTGTTTCTAAAAGGGATCTAAAGCATCTAAAGTACATGCCAGATAGCTTAGTGAATGTCCCAATTTTTCAACGATACATTTTACCCATAAATACTAACTAGCCATAACCCCAAAGTACAACTATTTAATCCCAAAGTTACATAGTTGTGTTGCTCACTTGGTAAAACATTTTGTTAGCAGGTCAAAGGTCACGGGTTTGATCCTCAGGGAACACCACTCTGATGAGAGATAGCTTGAATGCATTATAAAAATATATCTACCAAATAGATAAACTAAAATGTTCCAATTTGAATGCAACAAGAGAAGATAAGTGCCTATGAAGGAATGAATTCTTTGGTATAAGTGACATAAAGATTGAAGATTAAGAGACAGGGTCTAAAAGTGGGCAATATGGTTTGGATTACCGGGGTGAGAACACAACAAGTGTGCAGGGAAAGAAGCCAGAGTTTCCATTAGTGCTTTCCCACGGATATCATTTGACCATTCTAAGCAATAGAACCCTTCGCATAACAAACAAACCTTCAGAGTGTTTGTTTCTCTGCCAGAAGACCATGTGAGGATGTGTCCCACTCTCAGATTGACCCGCCGCAGGGTGTCTTTTGGTCCAGAGAGTCTGGCACACGCAGTCTGACTGCTGGAAGCCTTCATTTTACAGGTTCAAGGGATGATTCACTGAAGGTGATGCTGACACTTATCTCTTAAAGGAACAGGTTTCCTGAAAATAACCATTTTGTACTTATTCGCCTTTTCAAAATTGCAAAATTGACCAAGATCTGTCAGGTTCGAAAAACAACCAGAGACATTACTATAGTAGGAAAGTACAATAAAGAACTGACTAAGACTTATACATATGTTTCAGTGTATTCAATATTCAATGAGTCATTATCTATACTGACAAATATATTTGAGGTTAAATATTTGACTTATTAAAATTAATGATTTTAAATGCAAAATAATGTTAAATGTAACATTAAAAGGCATATATGATACATTTATAATGTTTGACAGCACCTGGTCACTTTATACTTCTCTAGTATTAAAATAGGAATAAATTCAGCTTGTGCATTATTCAAAGCTGCTGTTTCACAAATTCAATTCTAAAGCAAGGTGGTGCACTAACACATTTTATTACCGCAGATAAAAGGCTGTGAGGCAATAAGATGCTGATTGTCAGACATTATGGAAGCCACCCATGAGATCAAACAATAGGAAACCATTGTTTGTTTATCCTGTTTCATGGACGACCATTGTAATCCAGTGACGGCAGCCGTTCATCATAAATTCATAAAGCAAAGTTCATTGTAAGTTTGTAAAGCAACTTCTTAGTGTTGCGACGTAGCTGTTTCTTGTCCTATCCCTGGTTCTTTAATGTCAATGTTCCCAGAAGGAGCTTCCACCGTCTGGAAAATATTACTTAAATTCCAGCAGGCGGGGTCTCTGATTATGTTGGCATGTGTGTGAGAGGGTGGGAGAAAAACTGGAAGATTGGTAGGACAGACCCAAGGAGTGACAACTTGTTAGCATTCAGAGCTATAATAGACTTTTATCTATATGATCACAATGTAGAATGGAAATAAACGTGTCGCTTTGGCTCTGTGTAGTGACCTTATAAAAGTTTTTATGGACACTGTATACATTTTGGCTCACTTGAGAAAGAAATTTTAAAGAACCTTGATTGTCCCATCTTCGGCAGATCTGTCTGATCTTCCCTAATAGTAGTACAACTGAATAATTGGAATGTCTTAGGTTGTGGAAAATACTAAGAGACATTCATACAGATTATTAACAACTTTAAGGTGAATAAATGATAACAGATTTTTTTGGGTGAACATTTAATAAACATTTTAATAGTGTATAAGTCAGTTCGTTATGTCTGATGATGGTTTGTTATCAGTTTTGATCTTGCCTTTATCAGCCTTTTTATCTTTTATCTTATCTTCCTCTTTTATCCGTTTTTCAAAAAGATAGTTAGCTATTAAACATACCTGATGCCTAGGCCGCATATTTCTATGAAGTCCACCTGTAAACTCATAAACCATATCACCATTGTGGTCAGATCACTGGGGATGTGCACTCCGCCTGGTTATTTTTAACCGAGCCGAATCATTACACATCAGTCTTGTCTTAATCATCCTCAAATGTGCTTCTGCATGCACTAAGACTGAAGGAGGCTGGTTGCATTTCTTTCAACAGTAGTTGATAGGTATGCACCACGCTTTATGTTCTATCCTGTCTACTACATGGGTGCTTTTACCCTTAAACCCCAGAAGAACTGAAAAATGGGGGAGGCATAGAGGGGGAGTGTGTCATTTTTCTAAAAGACTGACTCGTGCCTCTGTAGGCAGTGGTGTAGAGAGTTAAAAGGGGGAAGAGAGAGAAAGAGGGAGGGAGACGCAGGAAAGAGTGAAGTTGAAGAAATGGCAGCTGAGCAGCTGCCACACATGGAGCCGAAGAAGTTAAAATAACAATCTCAGATCACGTTCTGCAACGAGGGCTGTTGCGTTGGAACTAAACATATTTCATATTCTTACTGCAACCAGCTGAGAGGAGAAGGACAATGAAGTATCGAGGCATGGTAGGAACACAGCATGCTCCATACAAAACAAAAACAGCTGGAACATTCTGCAGAGTCAGTGTTGGACTTGTTAACAGTCAGGGCCAACGTTGGATTGTTTATTATTTAGTACTTAGATAGATTATTACATTTCTTGTGTGCTTCAGAAAACAGCATGTGCAGTATGTAGTTATTAGGTGAGGATAACTATATGGATTTTAATTGTAATATTGGTGGCATATTATTAAATGACTAGCTGTCGGTAATATGGGGCACTGTCATATCATTTGAGGGATTGTTCAGCCCAAACCGACAATTCTGTCATCATTTACTCACCTTTATGTCATTCTAAACCAGTATCATGTCTGCACATAAAAAAAGAAAAGGTTGGTAAACAAACAACATTGTACACCGTTGACTTTTTTGTATGGACACATAACCCCCAGACAAAATAGTCATATGTCATTTTTAAACAGCATTAGGTTGAATAAATAATTATAGTATTTTTATTTTTGGGGTAAACACTCAGATATTGCCAATGACAAGTATGCAGACAAGAATCATTTGATAAAAATTAAAAAACAAAATTATGAAAGAGTTGATCATGTCTGGCACAAATCTTAACTGAAGATTTTCTTTTATGTTGGGACATATTGACTAGTATCCTTGCTTACGCAACAGCGTCTATTCACAGTAATGCAATCTCTGGCCTGGAACCAGAAGTCACTGTTGAATTCCTAGCTTGAAGGAGAGCAGGATAGATAACGAAACTGCCGCCTGTCATCGGGCCATACAGCCCAACTACATTTCTTCCTGTCTGTGTCATCTTCGACCTTCTGCTGATAGCCACGGTGACTTCAAAAATAAGCAAACAAGTTAGAGACCTCAGCTAGCAAACACTCATTGAGGGGTTTCTCAGGCATGTAACCCTTGTGATGTCATGGATTATCATTTACAAGATATTCTATTGCATTAAAACAAATGCTCCTTACGGTCAGCCCCCAGGGTTCATGTTTTGCTTCAGCTTTCAGAAACATTTGATTGTGTGCAACTAACAGCAAAGGTTTGATGAATGTATGACATCAGAGTTCTGGAATCTGTCGAAAAAGAGTTTTCTGCATGCCTTTGCCTTTTTCTGCAGTTTCACCCGAGATTCAAGTGGATAGCTTTAGGGCCACACTCCTTTCAGGATCATCCAGATCTCAAGCACAGGAAATGAAGTTTACATAGTCACATGTTTCTCTTGATGGTTTAGGAGAGATGTGACATGTTTCAACCAGATAAGGACGACTGAGAGAATGCTGAGTGTACGGAGCAGTAGGCAAATGAAAGCTATTCCAAGAAGGTATATTTTTGATCATGAAAAGTCAGCAAATATTATTCAAAGCTGTGCAAAACAGCGATATAGTAAGACATATTTTGTTAAGAGGTTTGACTGATCTTTGAACTTTTTGGACTGGAATGAGCAAACAGAAAACATAATTATTCTGTGAAGGAACATTTCTTAGGTTCAGTTTAAAGTTGCCATTCTTGTGCCCTCCAAACATCCTCTGGACATGAATGCCTCCCATTGTCTGTAACCCTGGAATGAAGGACAGTCACTTTTTATCTTCTCCATGCAAGTCACAAGGGAGTGTTTTGAGCAGGTTTTCAGAGTTTATCTTGTGGATGCATTAAAACGTGTTATGTAACACTTTTCACCTGCTTGGGCAGAGCCAGTCACACCTGTGTGTCGACTTTTCCTTGGTGTGTGACACCCACCAGCTGACTTTCCAAACTACCGCGGCCCCTTTAACATAAGGGCAGTCAGCGAGTCAGCAGTTTGATGTGAATTGCAATGCCACCCATGGAATTTCTAACCACCCGAGCAGCATATAAAATAACATTGCTGAGTATCTGCTTTGAAGACTTATTTGTGGTCGTGGTTTAATTAAATGATGTAAGATTGGATGCAGCTTGTGTCAATGTCATGGCTATTTTGGACTTCGGGATTTGCATGACCCCCTGGAATCATACACTTAGAAATCTACTTTCTTTAAACAAGATCACATCATTAGTTCTGCATCTGAACATTTTGAACATTGGTTTATTGAAATGTAAGTAATTACTGCAGGAAAATAAGGCAATGATATGTTGCAAACGAATTGGTCTGTGGTATAACATAATATTTGAAACATTTGCCTGCAGAAAATTGACTGGTAATTTATTAAAATTGAAAAAAAATGTTTGTAACACTTTGACGCATTGGTAGTTTTTGCTTCCCTGACCATCTGCAGAAATCTAAACAGTCGGCATCTGACCTTTGTACACTTCACCTTAAAACAAAGAAAAATACAACTGAGAAACCCTGCAGCCCTCTTTACACTCTTATCTTTGGTTGATTCAATTGTTTAAAGTGATGGTTCACCCTAAAACTCGGTCATCTACCCACTTTTGTAATTCTAAACCTGTATGACTTTCTCTTCCGCAGTACAGAAAAGAAGATTTTTTGATGGAAGTTTGTAACCAAACAGCAGTGGCACCTATTCACCTCTATTGTATGGCCATGAAAACAATGCAAGTGAAAGGTTACAAGTTGCCAACATTCTTCGAAATATCTTCTTTTGTTTTCTTCATTAGTCATACAGGTTTAAAATGACGAAAGTGTGAGCGAACAATACATTTTTTCATGAACTATCACTCTAATGCTTTATTGCCGTTATTTTGTTGGTTTCTTGAACAGGGTCTATCATAAAACAACTTTGATCTTGGGAAAATCTGTGTTTTAAAGACTTTATAAATCTCCACAAAGTGCCTCCACCCCTTGTTCTTTCCTGCTGAACGGGGGAGAATAGAGGAGAGAGGTACAGAGGGAGCCAGATGACTGAATCAGGATGGAAATTGCTTGTAACCTTAATAGCTTAAAATCATAAGCAAACAGACAAGAACTGTTTTTCTTTTCCACCGTTCGCTCCATTCTTGCTGTGAACATGGGTGCTCATAACTTTGCTCTAGATATCTAGGAATGTGGCCTTTATCCACTATCTTCATTAAATATGGAAAAATCCACGGTACATTC
Source organism: Triplophysa yarkandensis (assembly GCA_033220385.1). Taxonomy (NCBI): domain Eukaryota; kingdom Metazoa; phylum Chordata; class Actinopteri; order Cypriniformes; family Nemacheilidae; genus Triplophysa; species Triplophysa yarkandensis. Next base: position 10,319,261 of record CM065675.1, read on the forward strand.
TTTTCTTCTTCCAACACTGTTCTGGGTCTAAAACACAAGGAACAACAGCTTAACACCGTGGATCTGTTGCTTTTATTTAACCAGCGAATCATTTGTGGGAATGAACAACACATAAAGCCATGTAACATACATTTTTTTATGTTTAAAAAATATCCAGCACTGACCTCCAGGTATATCAGTACCTGTTAGCTGTCCTTGGTTCAGAAAGAGTTACCATTCCTGCTGGTCGAGAAATTGAAAACTTGAGACCTCATTCTGATTTTTATGTCTTTTTGGGAAAAATCGATCATTGTAATCTTAGCTTAGCTTTGGTGTCTGTTCATCTGTTTGCGACGACTGCTGAAGTCTTTGCAATCTGAGAGGTGCTGACTGAGGTTCTTTGACTCTGCAAATTCTCCCGACACAGATTTTTCATTAAAATAAATAGGTGGGATGTTGGAAGGTCAAACAGAAAGCCATTATGATGGAGTTCCTCCCAATTCATCTGGCCTTTGCATGCCAAGACGTCTCTTCTTCATTTAAATGGACCTGCCAGTGGACATGTCTTAAATCCTTTCTCTGCAAAGCAGGACTTAGGAAAATGTGAGCATATGGCAAAGGCGTGTAGTTTTACTTCACTGACCATCGTGTTATTTGAAGGGGATCAGGGTGGGTGCAGGAATGCAAATTCATAAAGCCCCTAGAAGAACAATGCTGTTACTGAGCCTGGAAAAAGTTGAGAATGAGAAAAAGGGTCGGCTTTTTGGTCACAACATGTTTATTATTTTATATGTTCATGTTTAAATGGCTTTGGCTCAATGTTAAAATTGTACATTTAGCTGACATTTGCCAACAAGATACCAGATCATAGAGTTTTTCTGTGAATCCGAAGGTCCTTAATAGATATGACTCATATAGGCACCATATTTAATTTGTCAGGGACAATAACTAGGCTCAGTTGGATATAAGTCATTTCAGTGATGTTTACCTGGATGTCAGTCATCCACCTGACAAAACATTGCGTGCACATTTGAGTTTTAGTTTTGATTGAGTCGCCTTGTCCTAGTTTACACATAATCTGTGTGTATAAGTGAACCTCGGATTATGTAAACTGGCAGTCATTGTGGTTTCAAAAAATATCCCACATGACATAATTTATGTGTATATGAGCAGGTATGCAAACAAATGAAAAGCAAATATGTGTTATATAAGTCTTTTCTCATATTTTGTGGTTCCAATGAAAATTATCTTCCAGCGTTAGACAATCTCTCTGGTGGAGTTAGGCAGTAAGTGATGTCATGGTCTATCTACTCTGTCGGTTAACTTTTGAATATGACTTGATCATCAGCGTTTACTTTTTGTTATTGTTATTGCAATGAAATATGACTATATTTCTTACTAACTTTGCCATCCGATGTTTGCAAATTTGAGTAACTTATTCCGCATTATGCATGGCATGAAACTGTTTTATTCATCTAGGCGGTCAATAAAATGGGGAAAATCAACCCACAAAATTAGCAACCTGAGTTAAATGTATTCTAAAATGTTATTTGGGGCAAGTAACTACCAACCACCCTGAACACTTTATCATTTTTCATTGTGTATTACTTTTCTGACTGCAGCCACAAATTAATAAATGACATAAATGAGTAATGGCTGCATGTTGTATAAAACAAACAAAAACAATGCAATTAATTCTTGTATACATAGTCTGATTTCATGTGTTTTTTGTCTGTTCACATTGCATGAAACCGGATTGGATATGCAAAACGGCTGTCTTAAAAGTTGTCTTTAAAGCTCTGTTGTGGCGGTCAGCAGGCTGATGGTTCTGGAATGAAGTCACATCCTGGCACTGCTCTTGCGCGCTTTTGCCTGTTGTGATTTTTTAGGCTCCTCGGCCCTCCGTCTCTCAGTTGTGTTGTGTGGCGTTACCCGCTACCCTGTTTAGGTTAGATGTACATCACTTTAATTAAAGTGCTTGCTCAGGTGTGCTGTATCTCTCCCTCTCTTTTCCTCCAGGGGACGGGTGCTGCTGTGTCAATAGCAAAACAACAGCCGTGGCAGCTGGTGCATTCACACAATGTGTCTGTGTGTATTTCAATGCATAATCACGCATTTGTTCATCTGAGTGTGTTTGTGTGGCGGTGAGTGTGTGTGTGAGTGCGTATCTAGATATTTCAGTCGAAGCAAGGAAGTTTTACCCATAGTTCTCTATGATTTGGTCTAGAGATGCATCGAATGATTTTGGTGTCCTGCTAGATCCTGAGTGTGTTTTCATCCCTGCTTGTTTATGCCTGAGCACCTCTGGTTAGGAACTAGTGGTTGAGGTAGTTTCCGAAACATGGATTTATCTAATTTCGGGGATCTAATGCGAAAAACCCAGGTCTCCATTTTGGAGCGGGGTACTATTTTCAAGGACAATAATGCTGTGAAGAATGTGAGTATGGGTTCTTTTACTTGCACACATTTTTTTTGTTTGCATGAATGTAGTTGTAGTTTTTTTGTATTTAAATGTATAGTTAACCCCACGATAAACATTACTGTGAACCCTGAGGTCCTAAATAGATATGATTCCTATTGACAGCATATTTAATTTGTCATGGAAAATATAACTGGGCTCTGTTGGACATGACTCATTTCCGTGCCGGTTAACTTGATGTCGGTCATTCAACTGATAAAACATTGCATGTATTTGTGCCTGTATAATTGAGTTTCACATTTGATTTGAGTCGCCTGTCATAGTTTGCACATAATCTGTGTGTATAAGTAAACCTCCGATTATGTAATCTGGCAGTCATTGTGATTGCTCAAAACTAGACCGGGATTTGACATGACAAAGAGTCATCATTTGTATTTGTTGGACCAATGGGATCTAATGCAAAACCTAGGCCTCTATTTTGGAGTTGGGCATGATGATTTTTTAGGACCAGGATGCTGTAAAGGATGCGAGTGATGTTGTTTTACCTGCACACTTCAGTTTGGGTGAAGATGCTTGGAGGTGTGCATCAATGAAGTTGTAGTTTTGTTGGAGTTGTTTGTTTAAATAAACGATTAGTTCAGCCAAAGATAAAAATGCTGTACTTTAATCATATCCAACTTTATATTATTAATTTATATTAAGTTTTATATTCTGCAGAACACCAAAAAAATATGTTCCATATTGTTGGTAAAAGAACAAACCCTCTCACTTCTATTGTATGGGCGCTAAACCAATTCAATTCAATGGGTATCGTTGTTTGTTTGGTTATCAACATTCTTCAAAATATCTTATCTTGTGTTTCGCAGAAGTAAGTACCGATGTAAAAGGTGTGAAGAATTTTACAGAACATGCACTTGCAGTGTACTTATAAGTGTACTTACCCAACAAAATACTAGGAACTGCAAGTGCCTAATATAGGCTAGGTTTTGTGGTAGGTAAATGGTTAGTACATAGTAAATACACAACTTTATAGGAAGAATATAGTATATACATGGGTAACAGCTACGGAATTTTCTTTTTTCTGTGTAATCACCATGATGACAGAAATTAAGTCATGTTGCATATGTACAGCTCTGCATTTTACTTTGGTTAATACAATACAGTACATTATTGTATTGTATATTGTTGATGAATATGGTGATATAGTGATGCAATACCCCTAAGCGATGCATAAACTGTGTGTTATCTTGGTTATGTTTTTACGTAACATTTATCATAAATAGTTAATGTTGCTATGTGTATTGTATTCAGGACATTAGAGTTCGTTTGAATGCAAAGGTAGAGGGAGTAAGATATGTACACTAAATCTTTTAAACATGTTTTTTACATTTAAAATAACTTTGACATTTTTTTATCAAAGTGCTACACAATTCATCAGAGCAAGCCTTCCAGAACAAACATTAGCAGGGTTTAGTATGAGCTGAACTCTAATGCGTATTATGAAACGGGAGGGGTAGTGATGGAGTGTTGTTGAAATGGCTTTCTTACTCTGGGTCCTTTGAGGGCCCTCATATTCTGTGTATGTTTACATCACTTTATATCGCTCTGCCTCTAGAGGGTGTAGGTGTGATCTTCATTTCTGTCTTTCTTGCTGTGTTAGGCTGTGGGCAGTGACGGAATTCGGGTGACGATGGAGAGCGCCCTGACCGCCAGGGACCGGGTGGGCGTACAGGACTTTGTCCTGCTGGAGAACCACACTAGCGAGGTGGCGTTCATCGAGAACCTTCGCAAGAGGTTCAAGGAGAACCTCATATATGTGAGAACTGTTGTTTTTTGGAAGACAAAATACATGTTGTAAAGTTTATTTGTCATCTGAGTTATAATTTGCTATTTACACAGACGTACATTGGTTCAGTGCTGGTGTCTGTGAACCCCTACAAAGATCTGGAGATCTACACTAAGCAGCACATGGAACGATACAGGGGCGTCAATTTCTACGAAGTGTCGCCTCACATGTAAGTTTATATTGCCCACAATTGTGTAACACAATGTCAAATATTGCAAAGAACTTAGGCATGATCAAAACATTGGTCACTTAAAATGCAACCAATTGTTCATTAAAGAGTTCCTACCAATCAAGTTAAATTGGTTAAAATTAAAACTAGTGGAACATGCAGTTCCTAAAAACAAATAGTTTGTGTTCACAAATTTGGTTAATAAAGTGAATACTGATTTGGAAGGTCATTTTTTGTTGCCTATTGCTTTGACACTTTTATTTTCAGCTGGTGTGAGCCTGGTTTAGCTTGTTTTTTTGTGGTTCACTGTTTAACGCTCTTACTAGTATAATGTGCTATTGAATGCTAAATTTGTGTGAACATGTCGAGCAAGTCAAAGTGAAATACCTCTCGGTTGGCAGTTAAGAATTTCAGAGGGGTTTCACACTGATAGAAGACTGTGGATGTTATGAGGGGGTTATCTCAGCTGTCATACAGGCTGAAATAACACAGACCTTCTCTGGTGTCATCATGCTCTACCCTTAGGAAAGACATTCTTGCCTTGTGCTTTTCCAACATTTATGCAATAGTGTTGCATCAAGAAGTCCATTTAAATGCTGCAGAAGCAAGAGTAATTTTCCTTTTGCAATGAAAGAAATCTTTTATAAAAATGTGTTACACAAAAAATCACAAAAAAGAAATGATCAGAGGGGGGCTAACAATACACTGACAATTTGAAAGAAACTTTGGTCTTGATAAAGAGTGTCACATGTTCTGGGCAAAATGTAAAAATTTATTTTTTGTATTATATAATGTTCAACTTTTAATGAAATTGACTACATTATCAGTTTATTTGAACCTTCTGTATGGAAATTAATAATAATAATATAAAAGGTCTCAAAAGTGAAAAGAGAGAAAAAGGAAAGTTAAAGTAAAAGTTGACCCAAACATTTTAATTCTGAAGTCATTTTAAACTAGTCTGACTTTCTGCCTCAGTACACAAAATAAGATATTTTGAAGAAGGTTGGTTACTGGCACCCATTCATTTTGGTTCTGTGTTCATGCAATAATGTATATTGTGGGCCATAACTAACCAACCATTTGGTTACCAACTTTAAAAAAAAGATCTTTTTTTTGGTTCCACAGAAGGAAGACTTTAAGTAAGCTTAACACTGAAAGAAAAAAATTTATTTTGATGCAGGTCACTGGTTCACATTTTTTTTGCCAATATGCTAATTTAAAGTGTTGTTATTTGAATATTATGTATGTATAATTTGAAAAAAAAGTATATATTGCTTTTTACAACTTATCATTATTTTCAAAGCAGCAACTCATTAAAATGTTAAATATTAAAATCTTGTACAGTTATGCTGTGGCTGATAATGCCTACCGCTCCATGCGGACAGAGAGACGAGACCAATGCATCCTGATCTCAGGTGAAAGCGGTGCTGGCAAGACCGAAGCCTCCAAAAAGGTTCTGCAGTACTACGCAGTCACCTGTCCCGCCAATGAGCATGTGCAGTCCGTCAAAGACCGCCTTCTACAGTCCAACCCTGTGCTGGAGGTAAACATTACACATGCACCGCAAATCTAATATGGCAGAAAGATAAGTATAGTTGGTAACTGTTGCCCTGAGCTGCCGAAACTTGCAGAAAAAATACGCTCCTAATTACTCTCAGCAGTGCCAAGAAAAAGAGCGGTGTTTATTCTAAGCACTATGTAATCCTGCTTCAAGTAGAAACCTCAGGCATAATTATACGACACTGTTATGGTCCATCCGATAAGATTGTGACGCACATGAAGGGCATCTAAAAATGGGAAGGCCAACGGAAGCTGTGCACCAGACTGCACTACCAGATGTTTTGCAGATGTGGTTGTTTCCTGTGTTCCTGTAATCTGACAGTATGTGTGCAGCTGGCCGAGTTTAATTTGTGCAAATTAGAAAACACAATTTAGAGTATGCCAACCTGAGTTGCTATAGATTTTCTTTACTGATCATTCTTCTCTTCTCTCAGGCCTTTGGAAATGCGAAAACCCTGCGAAACGACAACTCCAGTCGCTTTGGGAAGTACATGGACATTCAGTTTGACTTCAAGGTGAGTTTTGACTATTTGGTTTCTATTTTAAAAGTGCTGTTGTCGCATGATCATCAACCAGCCCAAATGCCTCCATCACTGTGGTTCATCAACATTGTGCTTCTGTCGATACACCTCTACCCCTACAATGGTGTCCTTGGGTTGGGTATTTGGCTGCATCCACCTGCGTGTTTGTGCTTGCGTGTTATGCATGATTGCTTGTCAGAAACCCGTTATTATCCCCTCTGCTTCTCGCTCCGGGTGTCCCCGTTGGCAGGGTGCTCCTGTAGGAGGTCATATTCTCAACTACCTGCTGGAGAAGTCCCGCGTCGTGCACCAGAGCAACGGCGAGAGGAACTTTCACATCTTTTATCAGCTAATCGAAGGAGGAGAAGAGGACCTGCTGAGGAGACTGGGCCTGGAGAAGAATGCTCAACAGTACCAGTACCTAGTGAAGGTGAGAGATTGTACACATTTCAAGAAGTAAAAAAATTACTCTATTACTATTAAATTAACTATTAATGAACTATTTGTCTATTTGAACTATTATTACCATTTCGTTGAACTGGAGAAATATTGCAGGAAGTTAAGGAAGTATATTTCTAAAACAATTCTAACATTATGAGCTGGAATTTTTGCACACCAAGAACAGAAACTTGCGTTCAAAAAAGTAAAAGGCTCAATCGGGGTTTCACAGTGATTAAACTTATGTTTATAGTTTCATTCAGTGCGTTGCATTGATGTCAGGCTTGTGGGAAATCACTTTTGATGTGCTTTTGTAGACAAATATGCAGGAATCTCCTTCTGTTCCAGTCTCTCACTCCCCTGGTGTTTAATAGAGGAAGTCAGGAGAAGACCCCCTCCCTGTTTCCTCTGTTTTGCTGAGTGAGCATGTGTCTGTGTGCGCTTTTTACAGGGTAACTGTCCCAAAGTGAGCTCCATCAACGACCGCAATGACTGGAAGATGGTGAGAAAAGCTCTGAGCGTCATTGGTTTCTCAGATGATGAAGTGGAGGTATGACCAATCACAAAGAACAAACACGTATACACACACACACACACACACACACACACACACACACACACACACACACACACACACACACACACACACACACACACACACACACACACACACACACACACACACACACACACACACACACACACAAGGAAACAGAAAGCCAAAGTTCTTTTGCTGTATATGGGCACAGAACCAAAACACATCCGTATCATTCACATATGTACTGTTTTATGAAGGATGTATTTTTTGATGATGCTGAAGAGATGCTGATTTTCCAGTCATGACATCCTATACGTTTTCAGTATATGTTTCTTTTCATTGTTTCTGTAGGAGCTTTTGAACATTATTGCCAGTGTCCTGCACTTGGGAAATGTTCAGTATGCAGCAGAGGACAGTGAAAAAGCTTATATCACTACAGAAACACAGATTAAATACCTAGCCAGGGTAAGAAGCCAGTTTATTTATATCATGAGCATGTGGCCACATGCACAACCTTCCATGTTTACACTTGATATGATGTAATGTACTGCCTTGAATGATGTCTGTGGCAGTGATTTAAATATTGTGTATGTGTTTATTTGTGATATTGCAGTTGTTAGGTGTGGATGGCTCTCTTTTCAAAGAAGCCCTTACACACAAAAAGATCATTGCCAAAGGAGAAGAGGTAAGAATGATTGTTAAAGAAATATTACTGTAGTGATTACTATTTTCTCCATGGACCCTTAAAACCCATTAAATGGATTTCATTTTTTTGTAAATAAAATGAAAGCTTTTGGGTTACTTAAATTGCACTCCCATAATTCCACTGTGTGTTTGTGTTGCAGCTGATCAGCCCCTTAAATCAAGAGCAGGCCGCTTCAGCACGAGATGCTTTATCCAAAGCCATATACGGACGCACTTTTACCTGGCTTGTCAACAAAATTAATGACTCCCTGGACTTTAAGGTATGACAGACATAGTTTGACATTAAAAGGAGTGTCCAAAAATTGTAATTCTTTTATGAATTACTCGACCTCATGTAAAGAGTTTTCTGGGGCACCATTACATACGATGGTAGGAAAAAATGGTGCCAATGGTGAGAAATCTGTTTTTTCCAAATATCTTTTTGTGGTCAACCGAACAAGGATATGTGTACAGGTTCGGAACAACTAGAGGGTTATTCAGGGCAGAATTTTCAGAATTTTCAACAATTTCAATGGTTCTTATTAAAAACACAATTATAACCTTCAGCTATGTACCAAAATTCCGGTATATAGTCTGTTATAGGCATCATACCAGTAGGATTTAACTGTATTTTAAAGGTTCCCAACTGCTTGATATCAACCCATTAATAAAACATTACCAGTAGAAACCAATTGAGACCGATAAAGTTTTCGTTATGAGAAATAAAATTCCTGTTCCCAACAAATTCCTTTAAAATATTTGTGTTTTTAGCTAGATGTAATTATCTGGCACCCTCTCGTGGTGTGAATGTAGTGACACACAATGTCTTCTCCAGTGTCTGAAAGCTATTATTGGAACCCATTCTGGCTGTATGATGGTACAGTCTGTGTGTGTTTAGTCTGCTCTGTCTGCCACAGCTGTTGTTGAACATTTTTGTGGTTTTATTTCTCAGGATGAGACGTTTAATAGTAAAAATGCCTCTGTCATTGGTCTGTTGGATATCTATGGTTTCGAGGTCTTTCAGAACAACAGGTAGAGTTGATGTTATTAAACATTTTTGTTTGTATTTCAAGTCTTTATGACCTGAAATACAAATTTTAGAGATAGTATTAATGTTAACGATTTGTTAGTAAATTATTGCAGACTTGTTTAACTTGGAATATATTGTAATAATACATTTTAAGAGAGTAAATATAATGCAATCTCTGTGTTGGTCGGCTGTCTGACTATCTGTAATTTGGCTGTCTGATTGTGTGTCTATATATCTTTTTTATGTTTTTTTGTCTGTGTGTATAGTTTTGAGCAGTTTTGTATCAACTATTGCAATGAGAAGTTACAGCAGCTCTTCATTGAACTGACACTGAAGTCAGAGCAGGATGAATATGAAGCTGAGGGAATCACGGTGAGAACCCTCCCAAGTGTGTACACACACTCTTACACACACAGCAGTGGATATATGACTCATGAGCTGGCATGATAGAATGGGGTTTTACCCAAAGCTGAAAGGACACATTATGGATAGACATGGGTTGTGGGATTTTTTCTGATGTTTATATGCTAATGCTGGCCTCTGAAATGTATCATTAATACATTATGGTGCTTATACAGTCAAAGAAAGCCCGATTGTGACCCCAACTCAAGGGTGGGCTTGGAATGCTCCTGCTTTTGGATTCCTTAAATTTTTTTAGAGAAATAACACAACGATCTTGAATATTTTCCATTGCTTGTTTTTTTTTTCAGTGGGAGCCTGTGCAATATTTTAACAACAAGATCATTTGTGATCTTGTGGAGGAGAAGTTCAAAGGAATCATTTCAATCTTGGTGAGAACTTTCATCCTTGAAATCTGACCCAATGACACAATTCCTTTAAACTTTCTTTACCTTAAAACTCTTCATCTGTTTTTTTTTGCAGGATGAGGAGTGTCTCAGGCCTGGAGATGCGAGTGACATTACCTTCTTGGAGAAGCTCGAGAACACTGTCGGCGGACATCCCCACTTCCTTACGTCAGTCCCACCAGCTTCTTACTTAAGAAAATAATTTGTGATTGATTTGAACTATTTACTTAGTTAAAACACATTCTCAGCCTCCAAAATCCGTCTTGCATTAAATTGATGCACCTTCATATGCATTGTATATTACAGTCACAAGTTGGCTGATGGAAAGACACGGAAGGTGATGGGTCGTGAGGAGTTCAGGCTCAGTCACTATGCAGGAGAAGTCAACTACAATGTAAATGGTGAGTTATTGGATAAAGGGCAGGGAAAAAATGAAAAATGTGAGAATGCTTCTGTGCCCACATATTTTCCCCAGGCTGTGTGTTGACTGACGTCATTGTGTATTTCCAATTTCAAGGTTTCCTGGACAAGAATAATGATCTTCTTTTCAGAAACCTGAAGGAGGTTAGAGAGGGGTCCCAGAAAATATTTATTCATTTTTAAACACTGTACTTGAATTTCAACTTCTATTTTAATATCTAAAGTATGTTTTTGTCTGATTATATGTATGTTTATTTAGGTTATGTGTATGTCGGAAAACAAAATACTCACTCAGTGTTTTGACCGAGAAGAGCTCACTGACAAGAAACGTCCAGAAACGGTAAAACATTGTTTATCTACACAATTTTATCTATCAATTAGCTTTAGTATCATCCCTTAATCTATCCTACTGGTTTTGTATCACTTTTATATTTAATGCCGAAGCCGTATTAATAAAGGATTTTTTGTTAATATTCTTTGTAATTACTGAAATCTGAACACTATATATAATAACATTGATTCTTATTTAATTTAATTTTTTTTTCAGTATTAAGATAATCAGTATTTTTTGTAATGTTGCTGTTTTGCAGAAGCAAAGCTTCAATTCAACAGCCACAATATAGAAAACACTATCGTTCAGATGTTTAGGGTTACTTACTCTTAATATTTTTTACCATATTTTAGAAAACTTATTTATAAACAAACTTCAAAACTATAAAATAACACGTACAATTTACGAAAAATTAAAATTCCAGATCAAACTGTTCCTTACACTGAACTTTATTCCGCAAACCAACAATATCAAGGAAATTGTTCATTTCAAAATGATTTTCAGACAAAAATGATTTTTGTGATAAAAAATTACAAAAGGTATTATTTATTTATTATTTACTTAACAATGCAGTTATTCTTGATTATTATTTTTTGTATTACTATTATTATAATTGCTTTTAAATTATGATAAATGTAAGTATATTACCTTCAGATATTCAAAATTATTTGAATATCATTTTGTGACATAAATTTCTTAATATTACTATAGGTTTTGACAAGTTATTAAAATAGTTAAGCTTAATCAGTTAAAAGAACCTTTTTTATAAATCCACTATCTCTATTCTGCAGTTCTACTAGTATTATAACACAAACCTCCAAATTGGCCTCTATCATGAGATTGAGATTCTCTGTTAGTAACCCACACTGTCAGGAATGCCCTGATACTGTGGTACCCTGTTATGACTGCGTAAAACCCGCATCCCCCTGATGCCCACTCCTCAGCTCCTCATTGGCTGCGTGTGGGTGGGCTGCTGTTGTTAAGTTGTTTGCTTGCATTGTTGACCACTAGCCTCTTCCACATTGTCACTGCCTGGCTGGAGTTGCACACTGGGACTTGTGTTCTCACTTATTTCTCATTGCTCGTCTCTTCTCTCCTTCCCTGACTCCGCTGGCTCGCTGCAGGCGGCAACACAGTTCAAAACCAGTCTGGCAAAACTGATGGAAATACTGATGTCTAAGGAACCATCTTATGTTCGCTGCATCAAACCCAATGATGCCAAGCAAACAGGTTTGTGAACAGGTTTCTTCTCAGTGTTTTGTTTAGTTCTGATTGATTGTTACGAAACCAGTACTATCTTCTATAGTCTGGTACAGTAATGCTGTGACGTGAGGTGCCGATATATTGTACACCACAATAGTTGTTCATGTGCACTGGACAATATTTATACCATCTTGTTTATTGTGGTAATCTAACATACTTACAAAATATGAAGGTTTCCTCCTTGCAGAATTCTACAAGTTGTACGATATATGTATTTGATTATCAAGCTTTTTACAGCGGCAGAAGTTGACCCTTGAAAAAAAAAAATCAAACAAAGAAAAAAGATATTTTTAATCACAGCAATATGATAATGTGAAGTCTGTTTGTTTGAATCTCTTTTTTATCTCTATGTATTTTGTTTTTGGCTGTCATAGGGCGATTCGATGAAGTCCTCATCAGGCATCAAGTTAAATATCTTGGTCTGATGGAGAACCTTCGAGTAAGAAGAGCTGGATTTGCATACCGCCGTCGCTATGAGACCTTCTTGCAGAGGTAACGGCACTGTTTTGAGCAGCTCATACTACAATAGTAGAAAAAATATATTTGAATGAACTTTTGTTTTCAGTTGAACAGAAAGGTGATATTTTGAAGAATTTAGGAAAACAAACTGTCCCACTTTGGTAGTCAGTGGTGCCCCAGAAATTGTAGATATTCTTATAAATATCTATCTTTGTGTTGGACTAAATAAATACATTTTTACACTTTTGTATCAACTTGAGGGATCCCTTTCATATGGAAAGAGTTTAACCAATGCCCATTTTTTCATTGTCGGGACAAATCCAGTGAGACAATTTTTTAAACTTCTTTTCTAGAAGAAAGATTAGTATAAAATATTTGACAGGATAAATAAAGCAGCAGTTTTTTAATTAGCGAACAATCCCTTAAACAAGTCATATATGGTAGGCTCTACTTGGATTAACTTTTTCGAGAAAGGATCTCACCAATATTTTGCTTATTTCATACTTTCTAATCCTCTTTTGAAAATTCATCACTTCCTGTGAGTTTTCAGTGATAAAGTAGGTCAAAGAGAACAAGCAAAATGTCTTGCAGCAACTTTTTTCTGCTCTACAATATAGTGAAGTGTTGTTTTGCTGGTATTTTTCAGGTATAAATCCCTTTGTCCTGACACCTGGCCAAGCTGGGATGGTCGGTTGGTGGATGGAGTGTCCACACTTGTTAAGCATCTTGGCTACAAGCCTGAGGAGTACAAACTTGGCAGGTTTGTTTTATATATATTAAATAAAATCTAAATATTTATTTTATATATACAAAGTATAAAAAAATTATAACATGTATGTTTTTTATATTTTGTGTATAAAATGAATACATTTTAATTTAAAAAATGTGTCATAATCACGTATGGCTTGAAATATGGAAATGATTGGTTAAAAAAAGAACCCTGTGAGATATGTTTAACTCCTGTCATATTAAAAAGATAAAGTCTATAGATGCTTTTCTTTCACAGGACCAAAATCTTCATCCGTTTTCCCAAGACCTTGTTTGCAACTGAGGACGCACTAGAAGTCAGAAAACACAGCCTTGGTATGACCCATATTTAAAAAAATATAGTACATTTTTATATTATAAATCCTCACATGGTAAAATAAATATAAAAGAATCCATGTAACTGTTCACTGGATGGTCTTTCTCATCCAGCAACCAAACTTCAGGCATCCTGGAAGGCCTACAGTGAAAAAACCAAATACCAAAAAAAGCGTCAATCTGGTACGATGTTACTTTAACTCCAAAAATTTATTTAAAATAAAACTGTGAAGTACCAATTAAAAAGCCAACTCTTTTTGTATTTTTTTCACAGCTATCAAAATCCAAGCCTGGTGGAGAGGAATTCTGGCCCGCAGGGAAGCAAAGCGTAGAAGAGATGCTGCAGACACTATCCGCAGGTCTGTGTGCATGAAATGACTACACAACGTAACACAAATGTGTATATTTCTGTAAAGGACATTACTGTAAACTGACAAAACCTTTTGTTTCACGGACATTGTTTCAGGTTCATCAAAGGCTTCATCTATCGCCATCAACCCCGTTGCCCAGAGAACGAGTATTTTCTGGATTATGTACGTTACTCATTCCTTATGAACCTGCACAGGAACCTGCCTAAAACAGTTCTGGATAAGAGCTGGCCAACACCCCCACCTGCCCTCATCGAGGTAAGATACGATTTACCAATCATTTAAAGTGCCCCAAAGTGCCCTTTATTGTGAACTTTGGGATTTGTTACTTCATAGATTGTTTACAGATTCTAACACAAACACAGAAAGGAAATGTAATATGATAATAAGAATCTCACTGGCTCTTAAAATGATCATGCGTTTAAGACCTGAGCTCAGGTGTCCCTATGCCTTTCATTCATAGGCTTCAGAGCAACTTCGCAAACTGAACATGCAGAACATGGTGTGGAAATACTGTAAAAACATCAACCCAGAATGGAAACACCAGGTTTCACATTTTATATAAACCTTTGTCGGTGCATAATTCATGATTTGCTGGACAGAAATTAAGTCTTATCCGCTATTGCAGATGGAGCAGAAGATGGTTGCTAGTGAACTCTTTAAGGACAAGAAGGACAACTACCCTCAAAGTGTCTCTAAACTTTTTGTGGGCACAAGACTCAGTGAGTTTCTAGCTTTATTTTAGGCCTTAGTACATAGACATGTTGAGTTTCTATTCTATATATATTCTGAATGTTTATTGTGCGCAGATGGAGAGGACTTAAATCCTAAACTGCTTCAGGCTCTGGGGAATGAAAAGATGAAGGTATGTGTTCGTTTGGTGGTGAAAATAAAAATATAAAATAAGTTTTTCTTTGCCTTAAAGAATGTAGTTGACTCATGACTCCATATGTCCTACTGTACAGTATGCAGTTCCAGTGACCAAGTATGACAGGAATGGATACAAAGCACGTAACCGACAGCTACTTCTAATGTCTGACAGCGCTGTCATTGCGGAGGATGCCAAGCTGAAACAGCGAATTGATTACAGCACTTTGAAAGGTGTGGGAGGAGTAAATGATTAATGCTCAAATAATTAACTTTTAAACAACCAAAAAGTAACACTAACTACTTTATCCGTAGGGATTTCTGTGAGTTCTCTCAGTGATGGATTGTTTGTTCTCCATGTTGCTAGTGAGGGCAATAAGCAGAAAGTAAGTCTGTTCCAAGTTTTTCGTTCGTGCCCAAGTAAAACTTAAATGTGATGTGAGATATGCCAGTGATTTGAATTTCTTTTGCGAGACTAATTATATTTTGTGTCACAGGGTGATGTTGTGCTTCAGACCGATCATGTCATTGAGGCGTTAACCAAAGTGGCTATCTGTTCTGAAAAGATCAACAGCATTAACATTAACCAGGGAAGGTGAGTTGCAATTTCGATCAATTAAAATAATAAATTATAACTATGCCTGTCCAAATCCATCCATATTTAATATGTTTTGTACACATCATTTGTATGCACACTACACTAATAATTTACCCTGTATATTGAACAGTATAAAATTCGATGTGGCACAAGGAAAAGAAGGGATAATAGATTTCACATCTGGATCAGAGATGCTGGTAGCCAAGGCTAAGAATGGACATCTTTCAGTGGTAAATATCAGTCTGTATCTGTCTGTCTGCCTGATTTACTGAGAATATTAAGATATGCTGTGTCTTATTTTTTAGACTGCACCTCGCCTCAACTCTAGATGATAGACAGGTTCCGACCAAGCCCTTCCTGCCCCCACCAATAATTTGTCAATCACATGACTACAGGCAAAACTTCTCTCTGCCTATCAGATGCCAGCCAGCTGCACCAAAGGCCTCTGCTTTCGGTTGTGAAAATCCAGCAAACTTATTTATGTTTCGTGGGATTAATATTGTTTTTATGATTTTATATTTTGAAGCCAAGAAATAACAATATATGTGCATTTTCCTGCACTCTTTCTAGCTTTGTAGCTAGTTTATATGGGTAATATTGATTTGTTGGTGGAGAAGATGACCTCAGCTTTGTTCATGAGGAAAATCAGGGTTCATAATAACTAATTATTAGCTTCTAGGTTCTGTTTCCGTTCCCTTGTGATTTCTGTCTATTGCTTATGACTTGGCGTCACTGTATCACAAGCAATACTTACTTGATAGCTCGATTAAAACATTCATAGGAAAGGTATTATTTACGTCTTGTTGCTTGGAAAAGAACCCCTATTATTCAAAAAGGAAAGTTAAACATGTTCTACTTGTTCCATAGATGGCTTTATCATTTCATTGACAAGACTTATAATTTATTAATATTGTTGGCTTGTATTATGCAAGAGCTTGTAAAATGAGAAATGGCTTTTAGAGTGTGTGCGCCAAGTGCATTGAGGGTGACAGTCATGTATAAAGTGATTCCAAGATCGTAACATTGATGAAAAGAGTCCTCATGCAAAGATTCATTTGTCATTTATTTCGCTGTAAGCATGGACCTGTGCAGAGTGAAATAAATGAACAAAGTGACATTAAGATCGGCAAACATCTAAATCCTGAATATGTGCCCCAAAATGTTCATGTTTGTGTAGATTATTGTTCATATTCGGTTTAAAAGGAAGATAAGAAAAGTGTTTGATTTTGTTAAAAAGAAAGGAATTCCAAAAGTGTGAGTTTTTATCTTGCACACTCCCATGATGAATACATAATAACATTGTCCTCCTGATAAACTAGAGACAGTAATGTGTCTATTAAAGGCATTTTCCCATATTAGCACAGCTCCATGTATGACAAACCACTACAATATAGCAGTTTGGTGAGGGATTAGCCTTTTTATTGTAGGAAATTGTACTTTATCTGCAAAACAGTGTAAAGTGGGAGGTTTTGTATATGTAGATAAATATGTATGAGAACACTACTGTACACAAACCAAATGTAAACAAGGTCATATTTAGCTTATTTCTTACACTATAGGATTTTATTCATCTTAACTGCAAAATGATCGGATGTTCCCTTGGTGTCAGTCTTAAACAAAGTTGACCTGAGCGTGTGCCTTCCATAGCTAGTTTTATAACAGAGGGTTTATGCTTTAAACTGAAACACTGTCAAACTACACCTGATGAATGCTGTTGTATGCACAAGTGCTGCATTGAATATATTTAGAACAAATGTCTATTTTTGATTTAAATTTATAAATGCCCCTGTACTTTCCAATAAGACTCTTATCCCATTTAAATGTAACTCACACTTGATGTGATTGGATGTTATAAAGAAGCTGGAACAAACCAATCTTTTGAAAGCAAACTGACAATATATCAGAGCATAATAAAGCGGAATAAAAGTTCTGTGTTGTGTCATGTCATTTATATTGCATATATATATATATATTTATATATTTATAAACAAACACTTTAAACAACAACATAAAACACACTTTCAATTCCAAATATTGATCCAAAATTCCCTGTGGGCCAAATTCCAACAGACCTTTTTTATTTCCTGGTCACCTTCCACATGTTCCGTCCACCAGAAGAAACCCAAAGATCATTGAAGGTTCCGTCCACCAGAAGAAACCCAAAGATCATTGAAGGTTCCGTCCACCAGAAGAAACCCAAAGATTATTGAAGGTCCCTTCCACCAGAAGAAACCCAAAGATCATTGAAGGTCCCATCCACCAGAAGAAACCCAAAGATCATTGAAGGTTCCGTCCATCAGAAGAAACCCAAAGATCATTGAAGATTCTGTCCACCAGAAGCAACCCAAGGATCATTGAAGGTTCTGTCCACCAGAAGCAACCCAAGGATCATTGAAGGTTCCGTCCACCAGAAGCAACCCAAAGATCATTGAAGGTTCTATCCACCATAAGAAACCCAATGATCATTGAAGGTTCTGTCCACCAGAAGCAACCCAAAGATCATTGAAGGTTCCGTCCACCAGAAGAAACCCAATGATCATTGAAGGTTCCGTCCACCAGAAGCAACCCAAGGATCATTGAAGGTTCCGTCCACCAGAAGAAACCCAAGGATCATTGACGGTTCCATCCACCAGAAGAAACCCAAAGATCATTGAAGGTTCCGTCCACCAGAAGAAACCCAATGATCATTGAAGGTTCCATCCACCAGAAGAAACCCAATGATCATTGAAGGTTCCGTCCACCAGAAGCAACCCAAGGATCATTGAAGGTTCCGTCCACCAGAAGAAACCCAAAGATCATTGAAGGTTCCGTCCACCAGAAGAAACCCAAAGATCATTGAAGGTTCTATCCACCAGAAGAAACCCAAAGATCATTGAAGGTTCCATCCACCAGAAGAAACCCAAAGATCATTGAAGGTTCCATCCACCAGAAGAAACCCAAGGATCATTGAAGGTTCCGTCCACCAGAAGCAACCCAAGGATCATTGAAGGTTCCGTCCACCAGAAGAAACCCAAAGATCATTGAAGGTTCCGTCCACCAGAAGAAACCCAATGATCATTGAAGGTTCCATCCACCAGAAGAAACCCAATGATCATTGAAGGTTCCGTCCACCAGAAGCAACCCAAGGATCATTGAAGGTTCCGTCCACCAGAAGAAACCCAAAGATCATTGAAGGTTCCGTCCACCAGAAGAAACCCAAAGATCATTGAAGGTTCCATTAGAACCAAACTTCTCATAACTAAACATATAGATACATTTATGATGGGCTTCACTGTGATCTCTTAAACAGAAACCAGTAACAATAAGAGAAGAACTGGGCGGGGATCCTCGACTTTACTTTTGCTTCTTGTATTGCCCAACAAAGTCAAGTGACTCCAGAAGATCGCACACAACATCTCCTCGACCACAGGTTCTTAACAGCAACGATGGTTTTAAGTTAACTCTAGAGGATTTCTATTCAAATAACATAAATTGCTGTCGAACTCAGTTTGGAGATCTAGTTTATGTAAAAGTTGAGTTTGGGATCAGTTTCACTTTCGTCTGGTTTTATCAATGGGACTCTACGGACTGGTGCGCGTGGCTCTCCGTGGGAGTTCAGCGTTCTTCTAACACATTCGCATCTGTACTGGAACCACCGATACACACTTCACACAGACCCCGAAGATTTGAAGGATCTCAGCCTTGATCGGTCATGGCTGATGGTCCATGTAGCTCTGAGATACAACGACGACGTGTGGACCTGGTGGAGAACTGCAGCAGGCATCTGACTCGTCTTCTGGACCTGCTGTTCAACGTGGGGGCGATCACAGAAGAAGACCTCAGTCTGGTCAAAGGTTCATCTCAAGGGGGGGAGAGAGAGTGTATGAGAGCCCTCCTTGATGTCCTCAATGGGAGAGGAGAAGAATCCTGCCGGGCGTTCCTATACGTGCTGCCATACGTTGAGGAGGAAACTGGGTTTTTAGGAAAGCGGGGTCAGGCCGACCACATCAAGAAGCACAAGGAAATCCTGGCCCGGCAGAACTGCCTGGTGGATTATCTGACCAACAGAGGTCATGACACGGATCAGGAAGAGGCCGGATGCTTGACCGACATCACGTTCTCCAGACAGGCGGGCTATGCCGTCCCCTTTCAGTACAGGCATGAGGCGGCTGGAGTGGGCGATGGGTTTCGGTCACGAGGGAATGATGGGGGTAGACAGGATCACACATGTGTGTTCAGGGATCTGTACGACAACCTCCTGTCGAGCTCGGTGAGTGGTGTGAACATGCTGTCCGGGGTCGCCGGAAGCGGGAAAACCACGGTGGTCAGGCGTCTGGTTCGAGAATGGGCCGCTGAGGCCAATTCGTCCAAGATCGTCTTGTCTCTGTCTTTCCGGGAGTTGAACCTCATCACCCAAGAGCAGAGTCTAGAGGAGCTGTTTTCGGACCACTACAGTCACCTGAAACCAATTCTACACGGGTTGCTGACCTCCAATCCTACTCAGTTTTTGCTCATCTTGGATGGACTCGATGAATTCTGTCACCCTCTTAATTTCGAAAACACCCCCAAGTGTTCCGACCCGGAGCGGGTGCAACCTATTCAAGCCATTGTGGTGAATTTAATCAAGGGCAATATGCTGCCCGGGGGGTCCATTTTCCTCACGTCCAGGCCTCATGCCGTGTCCAAAGTTCCTCCGGTGCTTGTCAGTCAGTTTTACAGTTTGTTGGGTTTCTCTGTTGATCAACAAAAGCATTACTTCCAGCAGAACTGCTGTTCTCCGGAAGCAGCTGCAGCAGTGTGGGCGTCCGTGTCATCGCATAAGCCCCTCCTCCTTATGTGCCACATTCCTGCGTTCTGTTGGATTGTGTCCACCGCATTGCATGATGGGGTCTCCTGTCTTTATAATGAAACCGTGATGCCCGATGCCAGGACACCGAACGGGGTATTGTCTCAGGGAAGCCCAAAACCGGTCACAGTGACTGAGATCTATTGCTGTTTCGTCAAATCCATCTTGCTCTTCCACGTGCAAGGCCGTACAGAGGCGTCCCATCTCACCAGGCTCCAGCACGCCCCTTGCGTGCTCTGCGAAACCCAGCCTGTACTTAAAAACTTGGGAGCAATGGCCTTCAAAAACCTGCTGGAAAGACGGTTCATCTTCAACAGCTGTGATCTGAGCTCTTTTAATTTGGACAGCACTGATCTCTCACAGGCATTCCTCATAGAGACCTTTAAAGAGGATCGGGCCTCGCTCACTTTTGAAAAGGGATTCCATTTTGTCCACACCAGTGTGCAGGAGTTCCTGGCTGCCCTCTATTATGTTTTTCAGTCCCTCTCGGGATCAGATCCATTTGCAGGCCTTAAAACAAGCACAGAGCGTTATTTTATATATAGTAGGTATAAGCAGATGGCATCGGTGGCCAATAAGCTCAGCAGACCACACCGTCTTTTCCGCAAACGGATAAAGATGGCTCTTCACTGTGGCGAACGGCACCAGTCTGGACACATGGATCTCTTTAGCAGGTACTTTATAAAGCAGGGTTTTACTTTTAGATTAGAGGTGAAATGTTTTTTTTTTTTGTATTAAAGAATGTTAGTAGGATGATATTTTTTATTTACCGGCCCACTTATTTTAAACTTGTATGACATTCTTCTGAAGAACAAAATGAAGAAGATATTTTGAAGTATGTTCCGACCAACGCTTTTACCCATTTACTTTGTTAATGTGGACACAAAACCTACAAGTCAATGGTTATTGTGATCTTCTTTTGTGTTCGGTAAAAGACAAAAAGCCGCACAGGTTTGAAATGTCACTATGGTTTTCGAAATGTGAATGTAAGCCAAATTGAACAATTGTAGAAGTCAAAACTTTTTATATAAAATTAATATTTTTTGTTATTTTCAATAACAGTTATTTAAATTATAGTTTTTAAAAAATAAAGAAGATATCATTATAAATATTTGCCACACTGAATACCAACCCTCTCCCTTTGTCTTCCTATCAAAAGAAATAAGCGTTTAGGAGAAATTTTACTAACATTATTCATTTGAAAAATTTATATACCAGGAAAAAATGTGATCACATTTCTTAACTCACCTGTTATTTCCACTCACGCAGGTTTGTATGTGGCCTGTTGGTTCCGACAACGCGTTCAATCCTGAACGGATTTTTCCCTGATGAGCCACGGACGAAACTGCTGAGCTGTCAACCCTCTCTAGACCGGACTCCAATTTTCCTTCTCCATCTGTTGCAGACCCAGCTCCAGAGCACAACCCTCACTCCGGAGAGACAGGTGAACACATGTCACTGTCTGTATGAGGCCCAAGACCCTGGTCTATCACGACGGCTACAGGGCTGGATGAAAATCCTTTCAGAGCCGACCTCAGATCAGTTGGATGTGGTGAACAAAGACTGGAGCGAGCTAGCTTTCCTCTTACAGCTGAGCCCAGATCTGCAGGTTCTGAATTTGGATGCTCAGGGTCTGGATGCTGATGGCCTGCACAGACTCTTGCCGGTACTCCCTCTCTTCTCAACAGTCAGGTATATTTGATAAATGTGCACAGGAGATGTAATAAGTTACAATAAACCATGATGTTGGGAGGTTTACTGTGTCTTTTGCTTGTAAAGCGTGGGACAAAATCTTCTGGGACCAGAAGGGGCGGCTGTCTTATCCCTTGCTCTAAGAAACCCAGACTGTTGCATTCAGAATTTGTGGTGAGTTGCCTTTAAAACTGCCATAAGTAAGACTGTGAAGATATGACAAACATGACCATTTTTGTTTCATCATCTCAGGGTGGTTAACACCGGTCTCGGTTGTGAGGGCTTGAAGATCCTTGCAGAAGCGTTGAAGGAAAATTTTACTGTGACTGATCTCAGGTGAACTGAATAAAATGATGTAATGTTAATTGCAAACAGGACGGCAACGGCATGCCATGTCTATATATTTTTTTTAAATATTTTCTTTTTAGAATGGCCATTAATAAAATTGGAGATGTTGGAGCTGGACATCTTGCAGACCTGCTGAGGACAAATCAAACATTGAGAGATATCAGGTGAAATAGACTTTTATTCAGTTTTCTGCCATGTGAGTCTAAGTAAGGATGGTATGAAGTTTTAATAATACAATATGTTTTGTAGACTTCGTGATAACCTGGTAACGGACAAAGGGGCAGAACTCCTCATGGCCGCCCTCGACGGAAACACTACATTGCAGTATCTGTGGTAGGAACTATTCAAATGTTTTAAAGGGTAGTTAATAAAATCGAATCATGATATACTCACCTTGTCATTTTAACCTGTATGTCTTTCTTCTACCTAACAGAAAAGAGGATATTTTGAAGAAAGTTGGTAGCCAAACAACAGCAGTCCCCCCTTGCGCAGGTTTTGTGTCCACACAATAGAAGTAAAAGGATGCAGATGTTGTTTGATTACCAAAATTCATAAAATATCTTCTTTTGTGTTTTGCAATAGAAAAGTAAGTTTTAAAAGACAAGTGGTTGCGTCATTGTTGACAAAATGTTCATTTTTACTTTCCTTGTGCATTATGTTGTTCCTTTTTTCTCCTTGTTACCTCGTTGACCTGTCATGGTCGGACCGGTCCCATTTCTTGACATGTAACAGTGTTATGACAATATAATTGAACCGGAATCTGAATTTTTAGGTGACTTTCACTTTCCCTTTCACACAATTTGGTACAACTGTTACTTTAACGTGCTTTTTATTTATCGCAGGATGTTCGACAACAAGTTTTCCAAAGTTGGTGTAAAGAAGTTACAAGAATTCGCAAGAAAGAGACCCAATCTTGACATCAAAGTTTGTTTCTGATACACAGCCTGGATAAACCGGGCCTTGAAATGGATTGTTGAAAGGATCCCATCAATATTTTCATGGATACACATTTGAATATATAGGTGATGTAATTTGACAAAGCCATAATACTGCCCTCTACTGTACTTCTGTACTACTGTACTACTGAAACTTCCAATTTGGGTTTTACCTTCACTTCTGTACTGTATATTTCCTAGCAAGGTCTATCTGTGGTACTCTAAAGAGTGATATTTTTGCACTTTGTACAATTTTAACTTTTTTTTACAACTTTTGTGTAAAAGAGACTGGATAGCATTAATTCATTTCGTAAAATATGAAAGCCAACTCTGTTCCTCACGCAGGTCATTTTGACCGATGCTCACCATATCCAGACCATCTCTCCTCTTGTCTTATTTCCCTGTTCTGCTGTAGTGCCTATAGTGGTGGCACAGTCACTCTCTGCCATCGTTTATTGCCCAGTTTTCAGGGTTATTGCTTCCTTGAAGTAAAAATGTATGTGTAAAACACACCAAAGCAGAGATTTCACTTTGTTTAGCGATGCTTTCTCAAAGCAACTGTTTCAAACTGTGTCAAGTCAGTGATTCATATCATGATCAAATCAAATCTGTTCTATTGAATTTAAGGTTGAGTGTCATGTTGTTCAACCTGCCTCTCTTAAACTATTACTTGTTTTTTTATGGTGCGAAAACACAATCATCTGTGATTTTATGTTAAAACAATGCATTTGTTACATAACATCTGGAGAACTCATTAAATAGTGTTTTTTTAAAACTGTAATGCTTCATGTCTGGTCATGTCAATTCAACTAGATTTAAGTAACGGATAATAATCTGAAAGATTCTCTCTCTCTCTCCTCTCTCTCTCTCTCTCTCTCTCTCTCTCTCTCTCTCTCTCTCTCTCTCTCTCTCTCTCTCTCTCTCTCTCTCTCTCTCTCTCTCTCTCTCTATACATATATATATATATATATATATATATGTATATATAAAGTGGGGAGAATATCATATTATAAAATAAATGTTTTTTTTTATAACACACCCATGCCACACTTATTAGTCACCCCCCTCATTATTTTTTTATACTGCCACCATTTGCAAGAAAAACATATCCAAATCTTCTCTTATAATGTCAGATGAGATTAAAACATACATGACAAGTAAACTAAGACTATTCATCCATACAGAATTTCTGTACATTCTTCAAATGTCGATGCTCACTTTTATTTTTTATTGAGTTCGATGACTTGCCTTAATGTTGGAAATGAAAATGAACTCCTTTAAACCACTTTTTTCTATTTTGTTAAGCTCAACAATCTTTTTCTGCACATCACAACTTTATTAATTGGTTTAATCGTTGTGATAACCAATTAGAGGGATTTGGGCTTTGGGTTGTTAACCAATTAGAGGGATTTGGGCTTTGGGTTGTTAACATTTATTCTCCTGTGCAATAAGAAGTCATTTATCATTTTTAGGTACACTGAATTGCCAAAAGTATTCGCTAGATTCCTATACGAACATAAGTAACATCCTACTTCTAATCCGTAGGGTTCAATATGATGTCGGTCCGCTCTTTAAAACAGAATTAACTCTTCTGGGAAGGCTGTCCACAAGGTTTAGATGTGTATTTATGGGAATTTTCCCCCATTCTTCCAGAAGCGCATTTGTGAGGTCACACACTGATGTTGGATGAGAAGGCCTGACTCTCAGTCTCCGCTCTCATTCATCCCAAAGGTTTTCTTACGGGATAAGGACAGGACTCTGTGCAGGTCAGTCAAGTTCATCCACACCTGACTCTGTCATCCATGTCTTTATGGATCTTGTTTTGTGCACTGGTGTCATGTTGGAAGAGGAAGGGGTCAGATCCAAACTGTTCCCACAAAGTTGGGAGCATGGAATTGTCCAAGATGTCTTCATCCAGGCATTCAGTGCGAGAGTGATTTAAACAACTGATTTGGATAATTTTCGATAGGTGAGCAAACACTTTTGGGAATAAATTGTACATTGGTGTGCAAAAAAAACAAAACATAAATACCGATGGAAATACACTTGAGAAATCTTTTACTCAATTTCTAAGCCCAATAATTGTGGCCTGTGTGCATAAGAGGAAAAACATTTATTCCATATCGGGATATTCCCCCAACTTTCCGTCATTTTACTTTGAATTTGTGTGACTTTTAACATGAATGATCGAAATGACAAACAATATATTTTCACAGCCTCATATTTACCAACCTATAGTCTATATGTACCAGCCTAGTGTATAAAGATATGTATGCACAGATAAGAACAGAGGATGGAAAGTATAGGAAAGATATTGTAGTTGACTGCAGGGCTCTTGGGGAAGATTTGCAGTGTACCAATGCACACCAGCAGATGTCAATGTAAGGTTTTGGGACTCATCAATCTATTGTTGCTGAAACAACCCAACTGATGTCAATATAAGGACTGGTGCACTCCTTACTTCTTAATAAATCTTATTAATCACCAGGAAACAAAGCTTTGAAAATAAATGCCACACTTACAAGAACAATGCCACAAGCCAAACCAAACATGTTACAATATGCAGTGATGCCCTGGGCTTTCCCAGCCTGGTCATTATCATCACACATGTTGAAATATGTGCAAGATTTTCTTGGTTTTCAAGCTCGAATAGAAAATCTGATAGTGATCTTAAATCCAGCAATGTGAAGTTTGACACGTTGTGAACATGTGAGAGATTTCGAGGGAAACACAAGGAGAAATCTTGACACTGTATCTGGCGAGCGCTTCTCTGATTGGCCGCTCTCATCTCTAGCTCAGGAAGCAGCCAATGGGGAAGTTGGCTTGTTTGTGCGAAGCAAGAGTGCGAATATAAATTCGGGAATAAGCGATGCTGGCAAATTAATGTGTGTGCTTAAACCAAAGCGGTGTCAGATTATTTATACTTTCAGCATTTGAAACCAGAAGAAGATTTAGTGAAGGGTTCTGATAAACGGGTATGTATGATCTGATGCTCTTTTTTTAAGTTTACCTCTTATACTTCATATAAGAATTCATATAGGGACAATGCGAAGGGAGCATTTATTTAATTAATTATGTGTTTAAATTGTGTATTTGCACATTTTTATGACACAGCCGCATGTTTACATAACTGATACATTTATTAAAATTAAAAAATCGTTTATTTATGCGTTTTTTAAATCCGGCATAAAAAGCAAACTTATAGTGTCAATACGGTAAAGCGAGTGCATATAAAACCACTCATCATGTCAGTCCGGTTCAGACCAGCAGGATGCTGCTATGACATCAAAAACCATCCAATAATAATCCAGCATTTAACGATGCGGTGCTTGTGCGTCTTATGCAATATAGTGACTGTTGTCATGGTTTATATTTATCATCAAAGCTAACAAGAATTGTTTTGCATTTTATAACCCGGATAAAAGCATAACACAGCATTGCCATTTTAAAGGATTTCTCATAGAGATAACGTCACACAAAGCGTCTCGCGCCGCACTGGTTCGAACCGGCTGGATCTTGGTTTCACGTGGAGTGCGCTCTGAAATGGCCGGCCAATGAACGAACGAGCGAAGATTCGGCAGCCAATGAGGCGACGGCGGGCGGGGTTAGAGGCGGGCGAGTGGGCGGGGCCTCTGGGCTGTTTTGGCACTCAGCTGTGTTTTGTTTATGAAGGGTTTGCAGCCAAGTGAGACAAAGAAAGTTTGAATCAAATAAACATAATTACAAATTAACAATGTATCATCACATGTGCATACTACAAGAGACATAATGTATGCATATGTGCTATATATTTGGTTATACATAATCAAATAATATGATGTTGTCTCATGATTGACATCCGTCTTTTACTGTTGGCCTTTACAGGATTATCAAAGTTGAAGGGGTTTCCTCTGTTGTACTGGATCTCCTGCAGTCATGGCTCCCTCGCTGGCCACGGCCTTCTCCAGGCGCTGGTGGATGGCCGTTACTGCGGTCATTGAAAGCCTGCTCTTCTCTGCTGTGCTTCTCGGATGGGGCTCGCTGCTCATCATGCTGAAGTCAGAGGGCTTTTACTCCTACCTCTGCAGAGAGCCAGGTAAATACAAAGAACCAAAGACTTATTTATAGCAGATCTGGACAGGAAATAAATGCACGATCGGCATCAGATTGCATGCTCCTGCTCCGGAACAACAAAGTCCAATCTTACGCGGGCGGAATAATCATAGTTTAGGATGTGCTGTTGAAAATGCCCCCTCACGCAGGTGATAAAGCTCTGTTTTCACCCAAAGCTCTTGATAGTCAAATTTTTGGCAGCTCGAATGGAATTAAACCTTGACATAACATGCCCCAAATGCATGAAGGAATCCAACAAGGTGCCAAACTCAACCTGGAAAAGGCTGCACTTGGTAACCTCAAGAACACCAAAGCGACATGATTGTTAAATGTTATGATCTAACCCGGTGGTATGATAGTCAGCAGGCCTTCTCTAAACCCAGTGGAGGACTGCAGAGTCTCAATAAATATTGGCAGTCCTTATTTAGAAACCCATCTGCCTTGTGTTCCTATTAGCACTTACGAACAACATCTACAAGATGCTTGGCATCAGACCCGGGACTCTGGAATTTTGGCAAAGGTGCTCTGGATTATTTAAGCCCTTACTTGAGATAAACAAACCAGACAACACCAAAGCTTACAGAGTAATTGTGGGTGTATGTGCTCTACCAGTTATCTGTTTTAGCGTGACACCTATTAAAGAGTAGTTGTATTGACTACTTTTTTAGACCAATGGGGCTATGCTTCATGTAAATTTCAATAAGTTCACATTAATGAGCACATTCAATGTTAGATGGTATTGAAGTTTTTCAAGATCATCATCAGTGATAGTACTGGCTTTAACGCAATGTATAATAAGCATGAAAGAAAATAATGAATGTTACCCCTCAATGAACTTGCGGGTGACTTATAATCCACTTTATAACTGTGCCTTAAAAGCACAGCAAAAACCAAAGCTTGACTTTATTTTTATATTATAAAGCACAATTAGGTGCTGCATTGTATATTTAAAGTCATGCAGAACTAAAGACAGTTGTTACAAATAGAATAGGTCAATAAATATCATCATTATGTAATGCATATACTATAGCTCTATGCAACAAATCCAAAAAGACCCTGCAGGGTATTTACAGCACTCAGAGAAAACATGAAAATAATGTGTCCCCCGTGTGTCATATATATTATAATGTTTGGTATATGCAAAATAAAGAAATCTCTTGAAAGAAAAAGTGAGATTTTTCTGTTCCAGTTTTTCCTAATCCAGTCTTCTCTTACACTTCAAAACAAACTCTTATACTTTGTACTGTCATAGAGCTGCTTTGAATTGAATATGGTTGCTTATGTTTTTTTAACTAACATATGTTGATACTATTTAGAAGTGTTTCTTGTTTCTTGGAATGATTCAGCACACATCTCGGAAAACACATTTTCACAGTCCCCAAGAAACCGCCAGTCTCCTGACATCTTATGACCCACGAAGGTTGCCACAGTGGGTGCAAGTAAACATCCTCCGAGTGATTTAAAGGGCACGTCCTGATGTCCTTCTCTTTTCTTAGGTTGGGTACTTTGTGATTAACACAGAAGCCTAAAGCCCACAATCCAAACAAAAATGACTCCTGTTTTCTTTACATCTGACCCAATTTAGTTAGAACTAGTACCATGCTTTTCGGCAATTTTCCACTTTAGTTCACACATTGTGAAGAGAAGAGGAAAACAGAATCACAACATAATATAAGACAAGACTTGTTGCCTGCTTCAGCACCACTCATCATATTAATTCCAAAGTGCCAACATTTTTGGTTTCCATTCAGTCGCCCCAACAGCTTCGTACTTCCTCCTTTTCATCATTTAAGCCATTGTCAGCATCTGATCATAGACTGTAGACATCAGGCCACATGTCTGATGATGTAAATGTGGCACAAGTGTTTGCCCAGTGCAGATATGAGAATACTGCACCATTTCCTCTCCTCTTGTTCTGCTTGTTTTCCTAGTCTCAGCTTCCCACCTAAGGAGGAAACAGCGATCCGGCAAATGCTTGTTTGGCAAAATGCGTTGATTCAAAACAAAAGACAAAATTGGCACATTGTTGTTGTTCATCAGTCTTGTGAATTGTCTGTCCATTCCTCTCTCACTTCTCCATGTCTCCAGCAAATGGGAAATCTTGTCAGTGTTATCTTGGTTTTTCTGTCACTAATCTAGTGGAACAGTGAGTTCTGCAGCAGAGCTTGCCAGTCACCTCCATATCTACCCACAGTGAATCATTATTTAAAAGGATGTTAAAGTATTTTATCATGGGATTTTTTAACGATGTGTCCTTTAGTGTCCTAATGTGTATCCATTTAGGATAGGGGGTACAAAATGTACCTTTAGGCGCTCACTGTAAGTCCTTAGGGCAAAATAATGTACACACAAAGTACAACTTTGTATCATGTTTTACATACCTGTAGAGGTACAAAGTATAATCTTAGGGTTCCACACCAGTGACCAAAATAGTCATGAAGACTAGTACAACTTAAATGAGCTTGTAACAGTCTGTGAGCAGTAACTCGAGCCTGTCTTGAATCCTGCCTGTATTGACTTAAAGCAGTTCCTCCTATATTACTCAGCAAAACATGTAATGCCCTACAGATGTCTTCTCTCTAACAATCAATACGTGGCCTGTAACCCATTTTATAAACGCAACTCATTTGTTACTAACATTCCAAAAAACAACGGCACCCTTACACAATGGCCCCACCCCGTCACGGTGAAAACAGCTGGTTTCATATGTCGAAAGCAAACCAACCTCTTATGTCCCGAGCTCAGAACAAGTTATTCAAGAACATTTCAAGAACATCAAGACTGTTGACTGATGTATTTGAATTTTCTAAAAAAAACATTGTTGAACAACTTTACAGAACCAAGAAGAAGAGTTGTTTTCCAGACAACGTTGGGATTGGCCTAGTCAAAACAACCGAGTCAGTCGCCTTGGGTTAAATAAAAGGGTAAATGTTCATCAAGCTTCTCATACCTCAGGTGTTGGTTCAGCCTTTGGTGGACTTGCTATTTTTGCTTGTTGTTTACATGGCTGACTCTTAATTTGACCTTTCGCCAAGCTCCCAGACTGATCACACTGGCTGGAGATGGTGATGGCCAGTCTCACAAAGCCGTATCCTGTTTCATTGTCCGGAGTCTCATAACTAGATTCCTTGAAGCCAAAGACATTATTGGCATAGTTTATACACGTAACACTGACAACAAATCCATATTTGTTATTTGGAAAAGTCAAATCCCATATTTCCATATTTTTTACTCTTTTTTTTTGTCATTGAAACAGATCATGTCTATAAGTCTGATGTTTGCAAAAGTCTTGCATTTCTCATTTCCTTACTTTTCAATCTTCCAGGTAACAACACAGGGCAAAATGCATCTGACACTGAAAATGCTACATTAAGGCCAACAGATGAGGAGGAGTTTCTTCAGATGAACGGCTGGGTCATCTGCAAAGAGCAGGATGAGATGCTGAACCTGGCGTTCACCATCGGCTCTTTCCTCCTCAGCGCCATCACGCTGCCTCTTGGCATCATAATGGACAAATACGGCCCGCGCAAACTGCGTCTGCTTGGCAGGCAAGAGGAACATTATTTCTTTACTCGCTCTTAAGGTTATAGGCCCTGCCATGTGATAATAACGTTAAACCATCTCCTTGTAGTGCCTCCTTTGCTCTCTCCTGCATCCTGATTGCATACGGAGCCAGCAATCCAACAAGTACGTACTCACATCCTTTTCAAGACAACCATTACACATCCTTTCAAGACAACCAATCTGATCATGCTCACTTTTACTTTACCGATGTTTCTATTTCCAGATCTCTCCCTCCTGATCTTTTTCGCCCTGGCACTGAATGGCTTTGGAGGCATGTGCATGACCTTCACCTCCCTCACGGTAAGCGTTCATGTCCGTCACAGGCTTGATGGTGATGTGTTTGAAAGGCTCCATGGGAGTCCCTGTAATCCACTGCCAATCTCACATCCCAGTCTCAGTGGTGAACTCAATGTGGCTGAATAATGCAGCGCTGTTCTGCTCTTACAGACCCAGCATCATCATTAATTCATCTTTAAGGAGACTTTTTTATTCAAAAGGGCCCACTAGAAACTACTTGGGGATGAAAGACTTGATTTAGATATCCATTTACCAGTAGCTGTTTTAAAACCAGATGAATAGACCCATTCATACATACAGTAACTGGTGTAAATCCACATAAAAGTTTTACTTTGTTCTAGTAAAATCACCAAAATCTAGTTTTGCTTAACAGATGTAGTTCATTGGGTTCATACCGTGAATCATCTTCACTGGTTGTTGTAAAAAAGCAGATCGGCAAAACTGAAGTAAACAGGAAGTGGTGTTCATTGGTTGTTCAAGAATGACAGTCTTCTGTTTCTGCACAAAAAAACCCTCACCGGAGTGAAGTCTGTAAAGTTCATATATGAAAGCACAGGCGTAACCACAACCAGTTCCCTAACTTGTTTATGTTTCACTATATCAGGTTTTACCTTTACGACATGTTTCGGCCTGTCCGGCCAACCCTACGTGTTCTGGCTCCATCTGTTACACACACTCACATAGAGCGATAGAAAAGAGAGACAGAAAGAGAGAGAGATAGGACGCTGACATGCGTAAGTGCACTGCGGAACAGTACAGACTGTTATCTCAGCTGTTGTACCCTTATAACCTTTTTTTTAGCTGTTCTGTGTAACTGTGGGTTTTTCTCTGCTGTCTGACACAGTGAGAAGCTTAAACGTGTGCTTCTTGCTGTCTGTCATCTGTATGTTACCATTCTGTGTAACTCTCCCTGCAATATTTATGTTAGAGACGTGAAAGATAACTCAAATCAATCGGCTTTTACTTGGTGGACATTGTGTTCCTCTTTTCCTCTCCATCTGCATACTCAGCATTTCACAGAGCAGCTGCAAAAGCGAGAGCTTGAGAGCTCTTGTTTCCCAAAACGCACCTTAATGTTTGTCCAGTTACTGACTCAGCTCTGTTTAATGGCTGGGCTGTCCCCAACACCCCGTCCCATACACACACAAGCAGCAGCATCTCTGCATTCACTGATTGACCTCAATCCCTCATC
This sequence comes from Triplophysa yarkandensis, assembly GCA_033220385.1. Taxonomy (NCBI): domain Eukaryota; kingdom Metazoa; phylum Chordata; class Actinopteri; order Cypriniformes; family Nemacheilidae; genus Triplophysa; species Triplophysa yarkandensis. Next base: position 10,351,585 of record CM065675.1, read on the forward strand.
TCTGACCGTTTCTTTATCTCTGTCTCATGCTGTGCCCCGATTTGCACATGTAAGTCTTCTATAAGTGGTCAACAGGTTCATATGAGCTTCAATATATCTCATAAGTCTCTGTCGTGATTTATTACCTAGTATATATATATATATATATATATATATATATATATATATATATATATATATATATATATATATATATGATTATTTTTTTAATTTATGTCTTGTTGTGTGTACAGAGAATGTATTGACATCTATAAACCCTCTTTGGACATTTTTATAAAAAATATATAAATAGATATAAAATAATGCTTCCCCCAAAAATACATTAGGGAAATACGTATATTATTATACTGTTAACTATATATTGTGCATTACAGTTAAAATGCACTGCAGTTTTACTAAAAGCCCTACGATTGTCTCATTCATTCCTTTTATTATCTTCCCATTTACATTATAAGAAAAATGTCAAAGACAAGTTATCAATTATATGAATCATAATTGAAAACACAATTAGGTTATTTGAGCCACTAAAGCTCTTACTATCTTGTTCCTCCATTATGCCTGGATCCCATTTCTCTTTGCTCCCTCTCTCTCTCTCTGATGCACTAATGCTTTTTCTCCGTTTGTGCTTTCATTCCATATTTAACCAATTTCTTTTGGATGCTGAGTCACACAAAGACGAGAAAGGCCAGATTATGATTGCAGGGACAGTGTTTAGTTTTCACAAGCAAAATAAATGACTAATAAGACATTTATCTTTATCAGAAAGATGCCGTGTCTATCATTCAGACCGCTGAAGGTCATTTTGATGCAATCCATACGCTGGCTCAGTTTATGACTAAACATTCATGTGTGCAAGGGAACACACGTGGAACGAAAATGCGGATAGGAAGACACTTGCAGTTAATGATCCTTTGGTAACCATATTTGGAGTTTGCGGCGTCAGGATCTGTCCGGCTCTGCTGGATTTTAACAGCTTTCACTTCTCTTTTCCAGTCCTCATTTCCTCTTGTCATTGTCGTCCTCTTCAGATTCACCCACACACACAGCAGTGAGTCATTGTTTTTCCTCATAGAGGGAGCTGGGCATTTAAAATAAAATATTTTTCTGTGGTCATATGTTGCACGAGAAAGCATTTGCAAGCAACATATTGATGATGAAGATGATGATGATAAAGATGATTATTCTGTATGTCCTCATTAATTTTCCTTCCAACTATTCCTTATTTTGACCCAGATATTGTCCTATTGTCAGATCCTGACAATATCACATCTGTCACGTCTTTTAAGATTGAAATTTCTAATAATATTGACTTTTGATTAAAGACTTTTCAAATCAGAGCTTATATTTTGACATTTTCGAGATCTCTTTTAAATCTGGAATGGAGTCATTTTTAAGTCTTCGTCCTATAGGGACCTTTTACCAAAATTTTTTTCTCAATTTAAAGGGATGGACCACAAAAAGAAAAGTACAATTCTGTCATTACCATGAAGTTAATCCAAATCTGTATACGTTTCTTTGCTCTTTTGTACACAAGGAAAGATATTACGATGATTTGTAGCTGATTTTTCGGAGGGCAATAATGATAAAGTAAATGTTAGTTAAACATGCGCAGAACCGTTGTTTTTCCTACATTTTTCAAATTGTCTTTTTTTTGTGTTTAACAGCGCTTATTTCTTCTATTGTAGGCAGTGAAATCTCTGTTTCTAACATTCTTTTAAATATCCTTGTTTGTGTTCAATCAACCAAACAATTTAAAAATAATTGTACATTTTAAATAAACAAATAAATAATTGGAATATTTTTAACAGATAGTATAAGCATTGTGCCAGTGAAAAAGCATTTTTCGACTTTTGTATTTGTCTGTGAGATCACGTGACCTCGGCGGACAGTATTGTTGAAACACAATCTGTACATCCTGTTACTCAGTTCTGTGAAAGAACCATTACTCTCCCTTCTGCTGCGTCTGACAGGCCATCATGCGGAGCTGTGTTCTCCCCTGGAACTCTTCCACACTCCATTAGTCAAAGTTCTTTCACGGGCTCTTCAGCCACAAGCAGTTGAATGTGGGAGTCATTGTGTGGGTCATCAGGGCTGTTTTGGTCCTGGAATGACCTTTGCTCTCATTCAGCAGTCAATGACGTCTGGCTTGCCTTCCAAGGGACAACCTTTTTTCATCTCTGTCTGTTACAGCCTCTTGTGTTGGGAAGAAGCGAGATGTTCCGAGGGTTCTTGGAAACTGGTTTTGATGGTTTTAGTAACATGGAAATGCAGTGTTTTCCAGGGATCTGGAAATGTAGAAAATAGAAAATAGTGCAAAGGAGAAAACATTCATATTATTACAATGCAAAAAAAATAACAATGCGTGCATTTTTAAATAATAAATGATGACATAACTGGTTGCTTGTTCTGTTGTTCTATCTTTTGGGTTGTCTTCCTCCGTTGAGCCTCTCCGTGTCTTCTGACAGTTGTTTACTCTGTCAGCATAGTTGAGAACAGCCTGTGCTCTTCTCCTCCGCTCCGCTCAAGGAAAACGGCATTATGCAAGCTCATCTAGTGTCCCTCAAACTTTCTTTCGCTGCTAAAAATATTCACGACATGCAGTTTCCTCTAGACGATGTCCCCCCTCCTACATGTTGCTATCACCAGAGAACATCAACGTACACTGATGTAATGTTTACTTTCATACTCTTCTCTACATCTGACCTCTCATGTTTCAGTGTTTCTGTTTGCTCTTGATGCATTCTGTTTAAAGTATAGGAAGAAATGGGTTATGAAATGTACTTCCAAAATTAATACATTGCACTGTATGCATTTAATATGTCCTTTGCTCTCCCTTAGCTTCCCAACATGTTTGGTGATCTTCGTTCGACCTTTATTGCACTCATGATTGGATCGTACGCCTCATCCGCTGTCACCTTCCCGGGAATAAAGGTAAAGACCAGCACTGTGAACTTATATTTAAGGCTAATGGAATTGGGTGATATTTATAACTGAATGTTTCATCAGGTCATCTATGATCTTGGTGTTGACTTCATCACGATTCTGCTGGTATGGGCCGGCTGTGCCGGTCTGGTCTTTATCAACTGCTTCTTTAACTGGCCGCTCGAACCCTTTCCAGGACCAGAGGACATGGATTACACGTATGTACGCTGACCCTCTGACCAGTGATGTCTTGACTTTGTGTTGTTTTGTCATTTATAACAGCAACAATTCATTAATAAAAATAAGAATAGGTGCACGATAAGAAAACCTCAAATTCACTCATCTATTTCCCCTCACCTCTCAAACAGTGTGAAGCTCAAGTTCAGCTGGCTGGGCTTTGACCATAAGATCACAGGGAAACAGTTCTACAGGCAGGTCACTACAGTGGGTCGGAGGTTAAGTGTGGGCAATTCCATGAAAAACCATCCCAAACAGCTGGCTACCCAGGAGGGCAATAAACTCTGTCTTTCCACTCTCGATCTAGAAGTCCAGTGCAAACAAGAAGAGGAATGTGAGTGTTTTTTACATTTAATATACAATACTAGAAATATGTCGGATTAATCACAGATTTGTATTTGGGAAATAATCTGATTTCATGAAAATACAGAAAACATTTTTCAACATCATTCAAAATACCTTAAATCATGGAAGATTGCAGGGCCATGTTCAGTTCCAAAGGAACACATTCAGATAAGAGTATCTGCTAATGCAAACAGGTGTACATCAGGTACTGTACACATTAAATACAAAAAAATGTTAGGGCAGTGAACTTTAGTTTATTCAGGGGGATTCTGGCAGCAACGAGTGAAATTTTTCTGTTCTAGTTTTATTACACTGAAGGTAGCACTGCTCTATTTAATATCCGTCTGAGATCCAGAACCAAACAGTTATGAATGTAATCTGAATGCCCCAGCTGTTTATTAAGGCTTATACTCGCAGTACAATCAAAATGTCAGACCACAAAAATATATATGATTTGAACAGAAATAGACCTAAAGAATTCTGCTAAAAGTTGGTATTTTATGAACTTAATTTATAAACTTAGTTTCAGAGTCATTACAGACACAAAAAAGGGTTATATTAATGTACAATTTTCTGTGATATTAACCTATAGAATTTTCAAAGATTTGATGTTCATGAGCTTTATAAATGAGATAACTTTGTAAGTGGCAATTCATTTTAGAGGGATTAAACAAAGTCATCGTATTTTTAATGCAAGAGACTTAAATAAGCATGCCTATTTTAGAAAGAACAGAACACAGAGATACTTGGCTCTTGCCAATGTACAAAATCTTCCCGATCACTTTGCACCACAGGCATCCAGACTTCAAGAGAACATACACTCTGACACAAGAGTGTCTTAATGAACTATACTAATGAAAAAATCCCCTTTAATGTGCATGGGGATCCTTGTATTAGTTTAGTCAGCAGGATGCCCCGGTTCTGACGTCTAGAGGTTTGGGCCCAGGAAGGCTTGAGTCCATGTATGGTCTCTGTACACTAGCACATGCTGTTTGCACTTTGCCTCTACTAACCCAAATCTGTGGCAAGCAATTATTCCACATTCATGTCAAACATGTCAGAACAATGGTTGGGGCTATTGCTGCCCATTGGTCCTTTTTAGGGTTCCGTAACCCTCAGCGGGGTCTCCCCATCATCCTCTTTTGTAGCAAACGACCCGTGCAATTCAATCAGGCCGCATTCCACGCAACCGTTGTACATCAGTACCTGAAATCACTTAGGGCAAATAAGGTGACCATGGAGGGGTCTGATGGTACCAAGGGCCAGCTTTAGAGACACGGCTGGATGTGAAGCAGAGTGAGTGGTTTTAATAATTGTTTGGAAAAATGAGGTAGTGTGTTTGTGCATCTGCATGTTTTTATAAGGATGTCAGGTGTATTGAGGTCAGATTCTTACAGCACCAGGCAATAAACACAGACTACAGCTGTTAGGGGCACTATAAGGGCCTTTTCAGTGCTGGTTGGTGGGCGACTGTGTATATGTACACCATTAAGGATTGGTAGATCATTGACAATGCCAGATTCTCTCATGCTTTTTAGCTATAATGCCAAGCATTGACTTGTTTCCTGGCCATTCAAGCATGTGTAGAATAATTTTCCATTTGAACTGGACCTGGTGCTTAAGTGCTGTTGCCCATGCAGGTGCTTTAAAGAAATTAGATTCACAGTGATTTTCCATGAAAGATTTGTTGGAAATTTCACAGCATTTTATTGCTTAATTCTTGCGTGTATCTTAAAAATTGTATTTTGCAGAACGTTGGGAACCAAAAAGCATTCATTTCATTGTTAAGATAGAAAAACTACATAGACTTTTCTCTAGATATCTTTTTTGTGTTTTAAATAGACTTTGTATTTTTCAGAGAAATATCCAAATAAATCGAGTGCTGTAATATGAGTGTTTGATTCATGCTTACCAAGTGACAAAAGCAGCTCTAAGTAAATATAGTCTATGGGTGACTATCCTTGTAGTATAATTCTTAATAAGTTTCAATAATTTATGTTTTGTTTGTCCATAGCTCAGTCGTTCATGAAGAGCATCTTCAGCCCCATATTCATGCTCAGTCTCATCACTATGTGCGTGACTCAGCTCAGACTCATCTTCTACATGGGTGCAATGAACAACATACTAGAGTCTCTTGCTGATGGAGACCTTAACAAAGGTGTGTACCGATGCTTCACCAAAACATTCATGTATGTTCAAACTTATTGAAAATATTTGCAAAATGCCACCAAACAGGAAGTCTAATTCTACAGGATTATAGCTTTCAAAACAGCGCAATTGTGTTTGCTTTAACAGCTTTCCTTGTAATTACACTGTATGATGTCATACGTTGCCATTGGCTGCCTAACTTTCCTAATCTTTTGCCTCCTGTCCTTTGTCTATTTCTCCTGCTGCTTGGTGTCTTTTTCAGTGGAGAGGATGGAAATGGGTAAGACCGCAGGCGAAATAAGATGCATTCTCGTTCCCCCCACCTCCTCCTTCACCTTCACTTGACATTGATTCTTGTTGTCGTGTAAAAGCATGAGCCCAGCTCTGGGTGCTCCGAGATTGTGTGATGCATCACAGTCGGCGCAAAGCATCGTATTCATCTAATAATTCACCCCGTCCACCTCTGCTTGGAAACTTGTCAAATGATGTTTGAACTCAACTTTGTTTTTCTCTCAGTGAGCACGTACTCATCTATCTTCGGGGTGCTGCAGCTACTGTGTCTCCTGACAGCCCCTGTGATTGGTTACATCATGGACTGGAGGCTCAAAGAGTGCGACGACGGAAATGAGAAGCAAGTGGCAAAGTGAGTCTAATCAAAAGCTCTCTGCCGCATCAGTGCAATGCATCATGGAGCAAAACAATCCACCCAGTAATTATTATGTGATGATCAGCCTGATGTGGCGTTACATCATAGTGATACGCTCTTAACTCATTCTTAAGGGATCCTGCTCAGACAAAGAAACGTGACAAACAGGTCCAGAAAATTCGCAACGCCACCCGTGCGTTCGTATTCACCAACCTGCTGCTGGTCGGCTTTGGGGGGACCTGCCTGGTCCCCAACCTTCACCTACAGGTAACTTATAGCTATCTGCAGATAAACATTCAACCCAATGGGACAGAAAGTGGTGCATCGCTGCTCACATGTTACTGCAGATGGGATGGAAAAGCTGTAGCACGGCAGTGCCCCACTGTGGCTGTACTGATCAAAGCCAGCATTAACCACCAGCCAGTTATTTTATTACTTATTCATTACAAAGAGCCTCTAGTCTGTTAAACATGTTATGCCTGCATAATAACCCATTTTTCATTTTGGATTCAGATTTTGTCGTTTGTCCTGCACACCATCGTGAGAGGGTTTATTCATTCTGCGGTTGGAGGATTGTACGCTGCTGTGTAAGAATAGTTTACAATTTAGATAACATGTATAGATATATGTTTTTTCGAATGAGGATTAAAGGATCATTCTTTATGGTCACAGATACCCCTCGTCTCAGTTTGGCAGTCTGACGGGAATGCAGTCTCTTATTAGCGCTCTTTTCGCATTACTGCAGCAGCCTCTGTTCATGGCCATGATGGGCCCGCTGGACGGAGATCCACTTTGGGTAAGCAAACACAAACACATTCACACACATTGTGATTCAATGAAACGTTGCATTAATGTGTTTGCAATTTAAGCATTTCACGCAGAAATGATAAAGGGTGTTTACCTGTTTCAAACCATGACTTCCTTTCAAGGAACACAAAGGAGAGATATATTTTTGCAATGGTCCACACAAGGACATGTGTAGTGACCTGGGTCTGTCAAGTTCCAATAAGGACAAAAAGTACCATGAGTGTAGAGTGCTTTTATCTAGTCTTATGATAGCTTTCTGCAAAAAACATTTCCTTTTGTGTTTAGTCACGTGGTTTTGGAACAAGTGACCATTACTTATGGTTGAAAAAGATTTTCCAGTTTTTAAAGATATATATAAAAATATTTTATTTAACATGGATGAATAATGCTTTGTTTTTGTTGCATAAGTGAATTCACACACACAAAATGTATAATGACCTTGCCTTATTTGCCAATACAACAAATATCTTGTATGTTACAAAGAATAGACATTGTATTGTCTATTTATTTCAGGACATCATAAAAGTAATAATTTGATTTATGATGTATTTCCATTGTCATAGTTACGACATCATCAAATGATCTTTGTGACGTCATCAATGGTCATTATTACGTCATAACTTGCAATGCAATAATGGACTTCTTGCACTACTACTTCCATGTTCCTCAATAAGGCTCAGTCAGTTCCGGTTTAGCATTGGTTTCGTTCTACAACCGCTACAGATTAACTTCACTGCTGTGCATCGTATTTGCAAATCCTTATTTTGACTTTTACACATACATGCCAGAATACCTGTCAATTTAATAAATAATTAAGTATCTAAAACAGTACTCAAACATGTTATATTAAATATCTTTTATTTGTAAAATGTCTTTATCTTTTACACTTAATTTCATTTCTTGCTTGTCAATTTAATTTAACAACAATAAATTAACTACATATTTAAATAAAATTTTATAAATATCTAAAACAGCACTTAAATGTGTTATATTAAATGTCTTTTATTCGTAAAATGTCTTTATCTTTTATACTAAATTTCATTTCTTGCATGTCTATTTAATTTAATAACAATAAATTAACTACATATTTAAATAAAATTTGATAAATATCTAAAACAGCACTTAAATGTGTTATATTAAATGTCTTTTATTTGTAAAATGTCTTTATCTTTTACACTAAATTTCATTTCTTGCTTGTCAATTTAATTTATCAACAATAAATTAACTACATATTTAAATAAAATTTGATAAATATCTAAAACAGTACTTAAATGTGTCATATTAAATGTCTTTTATTTGTAAAATGTCTTTATCTTTTAAACTAAATTTAATTTCTTGCTTGTCAATTTAATTTAACAACAATAAATTAACTACATATTTAAATAAAATTTGATAAATATCTAAAACAGCACTTAAATGTGTTATATTAAATGTCTTTTATTTGTAAAATGTCTTTATCTTTTACACTAAATTTCATTTCTTGCTTGTCAATTTAATTTAACAACAATAAATCAACTACATATTTAAATAAAATTTGATAAATATCTAAAACAGCACTTAAACGTGTTATATTAAATGATTTTAATTCACATTATGTCTATCTTTTAGACTAAATTTCATATCTTTCTGTCATAATTTTGCAAACATAAATTGGTTAAACATTTGACAATGAAACAATAACAGTTAAAGTCGTAAACATCGAATAGCATAACAGTAGTGAAAGTAAAAAGTGATCAGAGTTGATTTCATCTTATCCATGTCTTAATTGACAACAGACATTAATTAAAAAGTTGATTAATGTTAACACTGTGAGAAAGTGTGATGACACCATCAAAAGTTTGTATTGTTTGATCCTCATGATGACCAGTTCCACATGCACACGCAATCTCGCTATTGCCTGTGTTTCTTTCACCTGATGTGCTGGCATCTGCTTTTCCCTGGACGGAAATGGTGGACATTACACCTTCAATTTTCACAGGCTCAATAATCTGAGCATTGCTAAAATATTAACTTCAAAACTTTGCTGGTAAGACAAAAATCATCTCTGTGTATGTTTACAAGCCACAGTTTTCAAAGGTCCAAATCTGAAGGAAAACTAGGAAAACTTAAAGTTCCAGTGAACTGCGTGCAAGTACTCTATTATGATGTCACCAATGATCAATAGGTTAATTGTTAAACAGGTTTTGGCATCAGGTTAGTGACATGAAAACATATGCTTATCCATGTTACAATAATTATCCATGTTACCAACTATGATACAATGAGGCCGATCGTACCAAACGCGCTATTAAGGATTGGAAACGCAAAGAGTCTTTGGATTCTTCAATCAACTGTTAAGTTACATCACCACGTTGGAAGCCCCGACCCTTCATTCATTCAACTTCATTAAGTGCTTTTTGTCTATTTTGCACCATAACCCTGCTATATTATTGGGTTTAATCTAACTTGAGAGTGAAAGCAAATTTTTAACAGTAATACCCTTCAAGACCCTCTATTCATCCATTCCATGTTTGTCTTCTTGTGTAGGTGAACGTGGGTTTACTGGTATTGAGCATGCTGGGATTCTGCCTGCCCGGTTATCTTCTGTGCTACGGCAGGCAGCTGCGCAGACAGCAGAAGGAACGTGAAGAAGACCCCAAGATCTATGTCCAAATCAACAACAGCGCCAACCCAGAGGCCTTTGTCTAATTCTGAGTGGAGGCGACAGCAGTCCGTTACAGAGAGCAGGAGGAAGGAGGGAAAAAGGGGAAGAGGACTTAGTCGCTAGTGGAGTGACAATATCTCCCTGTTTCCTCCATCCGACGACACATGCACTCACGACACTTGCATTAACAAACACACACACAGACATGTTTAACCGGCACAAATACAGCCAAAGCAATGAGAGTTTCACAACGTGCCACAAAACCACACGTTTACATACTTCCTAGAAACGGATTGAAGGAACACTGTGAACGGCAAGAAAGCCACGGCCACTCTTATCTAATGCAGGCGGCACACCATTGATCAAACAATGCTCTTGTGCTGGACAGGGATAACATCTAGACTGTGATTTATTCTCTAATGAGAAAGAAGGGGAACATCGTCCTCATGAAAACATGTTTTCACTCTTTCCTATTGTAGAAGAGTGATAAGAATGATTTGAAACGTGAGGTCAGCCTGATTCTTCTTCGGCAAATTTATTACAGGTGTATTACTAGTGTTAGCTTTATTGCCAGTATTCAAGCTCGTTTCAAACAAAGAATTATGAAACCACTTCTAAGGACTTATATTTAAGTGTAAGGACTGTACATTTCTACCGCAAACAAAGCTTCTGAAAGGAAAGACATCTTATGCTTTAATCTTTCCTCCATCTGTCAGAAAAGCTCAACACTCACAGATGCAAACCCAAGCAGATAGTCAGGATTAAAACTACCTTCAAATAGAAAATACACCACATTTTCTGTTTAAGTGTGAACCTTTGTGCTAAAAATCCTAGGGGTTAAGTGAGAAGGCGCTAGACAGACTTTATTAGACCCCTACATCAATGATCTGTTGGTAGCTTCATTGCATGTGTTTATTTTGCAATGAGTAACTTTGGCTATGAATGTGTCCCTATAGAC